>OV884003.1:57812363-58491863 GCA_930367185.1 Myathropa florea
TAAGTCAACTTATTTAATAAAAGGCAAAGGGAAACCTCGAATGAAACGCGCAAAACTGTGTTAAATTTGCAAAAAATTCATCATAATATTGTTTTAACAGTTTTTAGCAAGGTATACAATTTCTCATACCTAACAAAATCCTTAAAGATCAGGCCCCCAAAGCTATTGACTGAAAGATAAAGTAGATGTATTGTAATGAAAATGATGAAACATCCCTTTTCCTGTGCTACACAACTTGTGGACGACTTCTCCAAGAAGAGAAAAAAAGGCTTAAATGCAAGTACTTACTGTTCCCCGATTTTGCATAGAAGTGGACTTCATGGCCTTGTCCCCTTAGAAGCATTCCACTATCTCGAGCAGGTCTAATCCACGACAATAGTCAGGTGTTTTAATACAAGGCATAAGAAAATCAAAAAAATTATTTTTAGAGATTGTTTACATATAATAAAATATATAAGTATGTATTAAATCCTATATATGTATATGCATTTCCATTAGTGATAAAATAAGTTTTGTAGGTTCAGATTTATTGTAAGGTGGGTTTTAAGTTTTATTTAGAATGTAGGAAAAACAAAAAAAATTGTCTTCTACTAAGCTTTTTAAACAACAAAATATTTTAGAAATGCTTCTATTAAAAATTATTTATGCGAAGGAAACTTCCCCGTAAGTGCACAACTCGCAGTTGCCCAGTTTATTTAAATATAAGTGTACAGTCATTTTTGATCCATTCTTAAAAATTGTAAATTCTACGTTCCATAGGTTCAATTTAAAAATTGTTTAATTAATTGTTGGGTGAAATAGTTGTGACGAGTTTTTGGTCAATAGGTTTATTTTCAAATATCTGTGCATACAAAGACGATGAATGTAACATATCGTTAAAATAGTCTGCGATAAAATATTTATGAAGAGAGTGAGGTCAAAAGGACCATCATTGTAAGCTTTTGCCATGACAGGAAGTTGCTGTAAAAATTTAATGGTGATAGCTTTAGCGGTTTCGGCTTTGCTATAAACCAGGATGCGACAGTAATCTGTTAAAATAAGGGATGAACAACGAACTAACCCATCCCTAAGTCCACACATTATCAAAAATTGAGCCTTAACCATGTCAACAACATCCAGTAATCTACCGTATTTGTTATAAAATAATACATTTTAGTTGTAAAGGATTTTATCGTAAGTCTCTATGCTAAAAACTGTTTACGAATGTAATTTTTTTTGCTACTCAATAATCCAGTTATCTAAGGACAACGAGTCTTGGAGTGCAAGAATGATCACTAATACACTGTACTTCGAAACTATCGCCAGCTTTTTTTTTTGCAAAGCGAGTGAAACAACATTTCTGTGTTCCCCTTTATCTTTTTTGTGTATTATAATAATAATAATAATGGCGGCGCTACAGTCCGAGATGGACCTGGGCCTAGTTTCTCAGCAACCACTCGTGTTGTGCGTGCTATTTTTCTCTCACGAGTGGAGAGGACCTACAGCTTAATGCCAACTCAGTGCTGCCAGTATTTTTAAGTAAAATTTACCACGCTGCACAGTGGTTTCTCCCATAGGCCAAAAGTCAATATTTCAAAGTTAATCAAATTGTTTTTTTTTTAATGCAGTAATTATCTATGATAACGGGACAGTTAAGTGACAGTAAGATTTCTGATTTAAAATTAGTTGTTGGTTGTCAGTCGCATCACAAAGTTGAGTGTTTTTCGCAGTTAAAAAAAATCTGAAAACAGGACTTAGCATTAATCAATTTTAGTAGATTGTTTAAAGTTAATTTTGGAAAAAGGTGATGCGAATAATAAAACAATACATAATGAAGGGATTTAAATGGTTTTCTGAAGTTTTTTTTTGACCTCCATTGGAACTGAGGCATGATTTGTGTTTTTTTTTAATTTTTCGTGTTTTTCTAAAGAATAACCATACTTGCTAGACAAAAATGACTAAAACTAGCTAAAACTAACCTGTTATGACCTATCTTACTGGCCCTCGGCGGGCACTCAAAGCTAAACTTAAGACTTAATTATGTCTTTCGACCTATCCTACAATTATTGCTAAGACAAGACAATTAATACCAAGAAAATCTTCTTTAAAAAAAACTTAGTGAAAGAACATTTTTTTTTGTTTTCTTACATTCTACATAAAACTTAAACCTACCCTACAATAAATCTTAACCTAGATAAAATAACTTATCTCTAATGGGAATGCATACACGTTCATTCAATCAATATATATTTTATTATATGTAAAAAATCTTTACATATATGCATTCTCCTTTTTTTATGTTTTTTTTTTTTTTTTTAAATTAAACACTTAAGAACTATGTAAGCCGGCCAAGGCAAAAAAAGATATATGTACATATGTCAGCCGATTTCGTGTACCAGACCTACTCCGGATCGAAAGGGATCAACGAGGGAGATCGCTCTTTTAACCACCAAAACTGCGTGTGTTGCTTGCTTACATCTTTAACATCTCGGCTGGACACCGATCTACTAAAGCGGAGAATCTCCTCACTGCTCTGTGCGACGTCTCGGCAGTAGTTGAGTTGCCCATCCACAGTTGTCAGAGCAATGTGGAAGATTTACGGAACTGCATCTTTATCCTGGATCAGACCTGCCTGGTCGAAGTAAAGGAATGCCTTTGGGGGGACGAAGCCATTAAGGCGCACCCTCTCATGGTATACGTAATTGGGGTAGTAAGCCCTTGAAATCAGGTTGTTCGTCGAGATAATTGATCTTGCAATGTGCCTACGAGTCATCTTGATTAAAAAGTTGTCTACCCTTACCAGGTTCGCCCTGTTGTATAGGATCTCATTAGGATAGATTTTTTTGTACTGGAACTCTGGTGTTCTGTAAAGGTGAAGGCAAGCCTTAAGACAAGCCCTCTCAAACACCCGAATCTTTTCCATCAAACTTGCTCCCACATTGAACCACGCGGGACAGCCATAAGCAAACATCGGCCGAATAAGGGCCATGTAGCAAATTAAATTCACTCTCGCATCGAGTTGGCTGTTGCGAAACAGTCTCTTTGTAAGAGCGAAAGCCCCTCGAGCTCTGGCCAGAGCAGCATCTATATGTTTGTTAAAATATAGACATTGATCTAGCCAAATCCCCAGGTATCTGACTACAGTCTGATTCGCTAGTGGCTGTTGTCCAACAACTAAGAACTTTCGCCAATTCTGTTTAGTATCCGCCGAGGCCTTTCTCAACGGCGTTCTGAATATGATGGTTTCAGACTTCTGAAGGTTGATAACCAATTTCTAGTCGTCGCAAAATCGCTGAATTTTCTTGTAGCCACTTTGCAAGAGTGTTACAATGATCTCAATTTTAGGACCTGATCTGTACGCAATCAGATCGTCGGCATACGCTATCGAATGCTGAGGAGATCCTATCAGATCAGCTGTGTAAATATTGAAGAGTATCGGCGAATTGACCGCACCCTGTTGCAGACAATTTTTAATGTCAAACGTTCCCGCAGAAACTACATTGTAATTTTTAAGGATGAACTTTCTATTGGAGAGACATATTAAGCAATGTGTACAGTAGTAGTTTGCTTATACCCAATCTGTTCAACTTATAGAAGAGCCCTTCCAACCATACGGTATCGAAGGCCTTTTCCAAGTCGATCAGTAGGGCACCCGTGTACTGTTTCTTGTTTTTATTCCATTGTATGTCCGACACCCGTTTCGACGCGGCATGTATTCTATCATGCCCCGTCTTGAAACCGAATTGGTTATCCGGAACTATATTATTGTGCTTAACCCATTTGATCAAAGCTCTATTAATGACTTTTTCGAATACCTTGCTGATATTCGGAAGGAGACTTATGGACCGGAGATGCATCCTTTCCCCTCTTGCGAATCGGTTGTACCACTGCTGTTTTCCAATGCTCTGGATAGTGAACATTATTCAGAGCATTGTTAAATAATATAACGTAAATTTCCACCGCTACTGGAGGAAGATGTCTTAAAACAATGTTCGATATTCCATCGATTCCCATTGACTTCTTCTTTTTTAGTGTTTCGAAGATCGTTTGTAGTTTCGTCTTCGGTACGAATGGGGGATGAATCTCTTCATTGGCGATGGCATTAAGGGTGCCGTGAACGAAGGCCATATGAACTAACGCCATAATGGCGTTAATTCGCATTCGAAAGTGAATTAACGCCATAATCCACTTATGGCTTTAATTCACTTTCAAATTGGAACTAAAGCCATATATTAAATTGAACTAACGCCATATGGTGTTAGTTCACTTTCGAATGTGAACTAATGCCATACAATGTATTTGAGCTCTAATAATAAATAAAAATCGGACCACGTTTAGTTTCCAACCAACCTACCTCCCTTGCCCTTTACATGCATACATACATATGAGGTATGTATGGGGGGCATGCTGCCCCCCTGCAACCCCCCTGCTTGACCACATATGCAATTTGGAGTAAGTGCGAATTTGATTCTATTTACTTTCTTTAAACGCATGCAAATCATGGATAAAAAAAGCATGGATACACTCAGTCTCGCGCCTACTTCAAATCCTACATGTGGTCCAGCAGGGGGGTTGCAGGGGGGCAGCATGCCCCCCCATTCCAACATTACTGTTTATACGCCGTAAACTTTTTTCCTATAAGTTTCTTCCTCATTTCTTAGGACCATGTAAATAATGTAAATTATTGAGATTGATGCGAGTGACTTTAATTCAATTTCAAATGTGAACTAAGGCCACTTCCTAAAACGAACTAACGCCATATGGCTTTAGTTCAAATTTGAAAGTGAATTAAAGCCATAAGTGGATTATGGCGTTAATTCGCATTTGAAAGTGAATTAACGCCATTATGGCGTTAGTTCATATGGCCTTCGTTCACGGCACCGCCAAATTATCGTCATCGAACAAAGTTAAACCAGAGTTCTCTGATCGCCAGTGCTCGATTTCGTACCGAAGGCGATGGTTGAGCTCAAGGACTCTATTCTCTAGGTCGCGGTTCGGGCGAATGCTAGCATTTACCTTTTATACGTCCTCGAAAATAGCTCCTATCGCCTCCATCTTCTTTTGCGGATCTTCGATCACAAAAAAGCTGTCATCATAGGCAGCGTCCCTAGTGTCTATACCCGCTGCTGTGAGTAATTGTTCATTGTCCGTTCGGGATATTTTCAGACACGGAAGTTCGTTGGCATCCTTCCTCCGAAATATTTTATTAATCTGGGGGAACATACTCGGGTTGTCAGATTTGATAGCCCGAATCTTATTTCCCCAGTGCAAATTGACTGACCGCCTATAATTTGCTTTAATTAGTATTTGGAGGTTCTTTATCAACGACTTCAGCGTTCTTATCCCCGTGTTTTGTCTGTCAGCAAACTGTCTGTAAAGGTTTTTAAGCCTTGTGAGCAGCCTGCTCTTTTGTGTGTGAAGTGCGTCTATTGTCGCGTTGCGATAAATGTTCTCTGTATGTCGATGCCGGGGTATCGTTCTGTCCATAGTTCGTTTTATTGTCTCGTCCATTCCTTTAAGATACCAGTCAATCTCCTCGTTTGAGAGGTTCCTATGGACGGTGGGTAGAGCGCGTTCGAGGAGAGTGCTCTTGTCAAGTCTCGAGAGAAACGAGTCCAACGAGTCCTACTCGTACGTTTGACCGGACTCTTGAAGTTCCGGAATTTCATTGGGAATCGTTATTTCGGCAAGTAGTCCGCAATTGTCACTGTCGTGCATAAATGTGAGCAGGCAGTTTATTGTTTGTTGGTCCACGTCAGTCAGTTGTATCCGTTCGTCGAACAGCAGCAGATCTAGATAGGAGCCCCTTCTGGGAAACGACGACGACTGTAGCCTTTAGATCGATGCGAAACTCTATGATGTTATGGACCCACCAATTGTATAATGATGTCCCTCTTTGATTGGGCGTATGATTTCCCCAATTCCTATGTTTTGCATTAAGATCTCCTCCGACTCCAGCCTTAGGCATCGAAACAATGTCTCGAGCTCTGATAAAAATAATGCGGTTTGAGCATGATCAGAGGCGTAGAGCGCGACAATGTACATCTTTTTTCCACTACGGAGTCGGATGTACACAATGCACGCTTCTATTCCCTGGAATCTTCGCACTTCACCACTATACACGGCTTTATACTTAAGTTTTTTACTAATAGAGATTCCAACACCTCCTCCTTGAGTAAAGTTGGGTCGGTCTCTTCTTTATATATTGTAATTTGTGTGCCTTAATTTGTATTTCTGAGTAAGCTTAGTCTCGCAAACCAAAAATACGTCGGGACTTTGGTCATCAAGCAACTTGTACAGAGATTCTCTTCGATCAATCCCAATTAATAAATTTACATTCATCGCTGAGATGTTCAAGGAGTTCCCAGCCACATTCGCGCCCATTACGATAACAGTTGCGCTAGGCTCGGCAGAATCGTGTAGATGTAGTCTGCTCTTTGATCTTCAGCAAGACAGTCAGAATGGCGCCATCAGTCTCAGGTGCGTTTGGCATTGGGGCCTGCACGACTACCTTTGACTGTTGCTGTACCGTGGTCCCCTTCCTGACACCATTTGGGGGTTGACGGTTGCTCTTTGTGCTGGAGCTGTTGTGACTTTCCCTACACGATTCTGCTTTCGAGCCAGATTTACTAATTTCATGCTTTGAAACTCAGGACAACCCCGATAACTTGCGGTGTGACCCTTGTTCTTGTTGTTGTTGGCTCTTATCTGCGACGTTTTCCTTACCCAGTGGGCATTCCTCTGTTATGTGGTTTTCTCCGCACTTCACGCATCGAGACTGCATGTCGCAGTTCGACGCGGCGCGCCCAAACCTTTTACAGCGAAGGCATTGAATAATGCTTCCGCTGCGCTTTAATTTATCCCAAGTGACAAACTGGCAATTTAGGGATTTGATACTCCTTAAATTATCCACCTTGCTATCGGGCGACAGCTGTACCAAGAAAAACGGCAATTTCCGTTCCTCCCGTTCGGCCCTTGGTGTGGTGAAGGGCTTGACACCTGCCTTCGCACTTCAGATTTTGGAGCGTCTTAAGGAACTCCTCCGGTTTGGTCGACGGTTCCAGACCTTTTAAAGGCATTGTTTGTAATTTTTCTCGCTTGGGGGTGAAAGAGTAGAACTCCGTCGTCGAATCCCTTAATAATTTTTTTATTTTGTGGTATTGCTCCACAGTATTGCACTGTATAGAGTGCCTAGTATCACTAAATCTTTTTATTATAAAATTTTCGCTTATGGCCGACTAACTATGTAATGTAAGTAACTAGGGTGTTTCCGAATTCTATTTTATGCGTGTTGATTGGAGGAACACGCTCCTTGGCTGCTTTCTTCTGCTGGTGCGTTTGTTGTTGTTGTTGTTGGTGCTGCTACTGCTGCTTTTGTGGTTGTTGTTTCGGCTGCTGTTGCTTAGGTTTATGTTGTTCTTGCTGTTGTGGGGTTTAATTTTGCTTTTGTTGTTGTTGAGGCTGATTTTGCTTTTGGTGTTGGCTCAGTTTCTTCTGCTGAGGCTGTTGCTCGGGTTGCTGGGAGCACAGCCTGTCTCTCCCTCTCCCGCCTTGCCGTTTGCTTTGCCTTTATGGCCTCCACTTGAAGCTGGAGCTGCCTAATGCTGTCATTGAGACACTTCAGCTACTCGTCTTCGTCATCTGATTCAGACGGCGCTATGGAAACGAAGCTATTGCTTGCCCCCGTGTATCTTCCCTCTCCCCCATCGGAGACGTAGGGAAAATCGTCCTCTGCTGCTGTACTGGGAGTGACTAGCGTCCCCTTCCTCACCTCGGCTGGCAGCTTTTATGCTGAGGCTGACAGAGAGGGGCGCTTTACCAACCTAGGTGTCGCCTTTGGCTTCTTCCTTCTTTTGGCCGTTACTACTCTCTCCGATGACGCAGCTGCTGGGTGGCCTGATGCGGCTGCTTCATCGCCCGATGAATCAACGCTCGACCCTTTCGGTAATTTGACCGCCTCACTCATCACGTGAGTTTTCGACGTTTCACCGCTCACTTTTATTTTTTTATTTTTAATTCAAAGGAAGAAAAAACATTGTTCTGTCCGGCCAATGATCGAACCTGGGATACGCCACACGCCGGTTCTGCACTGCTTCTACTAATCCACTATTGACTTGCAAATCAATAATTAACTCAATACTTAATATATGTATTTTGCAAAATATATCACACACTAAGCCGAAACACGCTAACTGTTGGTCCCTTACGGCCAACTTACATTTAGGTTAGTGAATTAGACTAGGGTAAATTTAAGAAAAAAAATATAAAAAATCCAAAAAAAAAAGTACAAAAAGTAAAAAAAAAAAAATTTTAGATAGTTTAGTTTAGTTTAGGTTAGTTTAAGTTAGGTAAGCTAATTTTAAGTTAGGTTAAGAATATAAATAAAAAAAATTGTTTGGATTACTAAGTTTTTATTTAAGTGTTTCTTAGTATAATTATTCTTTTAGTATTATTAAAATATATAAATTACAAAAGAAGCCGAAAGGCAAAATAAATTAAAAATTCCTCAATTAACATAGAGTGCCCGCATAGGGCCAGTAAGATATTATAAGAAACCATTTATTATATCTAGTTTAAGTATTTTTTCCTAGAACATAAGATTTTTAAAGATAAAAGTAATAATGTGAACGCCTCTCTCAGATAGTAAGCAAAACATATCTGTGGCCACAAGGCATAACCGCTTAAGTCGGTTTTTATACTTTTTCAGGAGAGGCGGCCAAAGTTTCAAATCAGCACTACTACTAGTACTTAGGCTACTAGGTTTTTTTTTGGAGTAACTTCTGTTTAAAAAAAGATACAGACATAAAAAATTTAGTGAAAGTAGATTTAAACGTGCTGAACATAATGGTTATAACTCATTTTTATCCTAACTCGAGTTTAGCGGTTAAGATTTGTGGCCACAGATATATGTTCACTTGGAAGTGACTCTCAGAAAGTTTGAACGTCGAGATTAAAATGTCAACTGTCTGGAAGTCCCTACGGGAGATTGTTCTCGAGTGAAGCTTGAAAGCGACTCGTAGCAATTTTACTCTTAAATATACACCCACTTTAAAACATGTTGGAGTTAGTATCATGGCTAATATGCTTAAAAAGGACTAAAGTGAAATGAAACATATCTCATACGATGGTATACAGAACAAAATGTTGATATCCTATGAGATAAAAATGCCAAAAAATTTCTCTTTTTGAAGGACAACTACCAAAAAACGAATAAATAGGATTGTGTTCATTATGTTGTCAATCTCTGGTCAAAAATATGTTTGCTAGAATAAGGAAAAACAAAACAAAAACAAGATGACCAAGTTTTTTCAAAATTTGGTTGTACAAATAAAAAAGATAAAAGATAGCTTAGAGTATACCTGTGTTGGGTCAGTAAGTTAGATTTAAGAACAATAGCTCAGTTAGTTAAGCTAGCTTTAAGTATTTTTGTCTAGAATGTAAGAATCATTAATTTTTAAATATAAATACAAAAAAAAATATGTTTACAATTCTTATCATTTAAGAAAGTGATGACCACTTGGTCAGTGTCTGGTTTGTGGACTTTTTAGAATTATGTTCAATAACTTTAATTAATTTGAAAAAAACTTTTAGTTATTAATACACTTTACGGTGGATTGATGGATCTTTGTTTAAATTTTAACAAAAAAAAATATAGAACATCAATAAAAACTACATATTGTACATCACTACAACACTATTTCCTACACGTCACTATACAGTGACGGTGATTTCAATATCGATCACAATTCAATAATTCTATATAGGTATAATTCCATACTATGAATTTCTTGATTTAGTACAGGCACATTAAAGTTATAAAGTATTAAATTAAAATTCTTAATTCACTGCAAAAGTGGCACACTTTATTTTCAGAACATTAAGGAAAAATCAAAACATAAAAGAACACAGCTTACATTAATCAGTGTGAAAAACAAAGGCTTTTTTTTGTATAGTTATTGTTATTATTAAAATCTAATCGATTTTACGCGATTACCCTGTATGAGACGCAAGGCATACATACCAGTTATCTGATGAGTTGAAAACTTTGAAAAGGCTGATCTGTAAGGGAAATATTATATTATGCTTGTATAAATGATTGTGTGTATACACGTGGAGTATATAATGTACCTTGACTGAAAACAGCATGCATTCACGTATACAAACGAAATATACCGAATAACTTTATACTTGTACGTCAAGCTTAAACCAAACCAAATATTTTGTTGATATGTAATTGACAAATCGACTACTCCATAGAGAATGAACAAGCGCAAAGGTCAAAATCAAATAATCACTTGGCCACGCCCTTCCGGGCGGAGCTACGAAAATCAGAGTTCATGACTGGGTATTTATTTTCGAGAGTTAAATAAGGATTGCTGTTTGGAAAAATAAGAATACATACCTACCTACTGGGGTAGTACAAGTATGTTGATATTATCGAGCGCTTTTGGTTTTTTATCTTTTTGGTTGCTTGCTAACTGATTGGGAATATTACCTTCACATGTTTCATTTTGTGAATTATATTCATTGTTTCTTACAAAAACTTATTACTTGGTCTCAACATTTAAAAAGTCAAAATGTAGAGAAGGAAATAATAATCGAATGAAATTATAAAAACTAAATTCCTTTGCGTAGGTTTGCCATAAGCCTGATTGATTTCTGATAGTTAATGACATTCACGAATGGATAAGATAAGAACTACTAAAAATCTGAGTATTATAACAAAGTGATGATGGTAAAACAGTCAACTATGTGAATATTTATCTACAAACGTGCTTTCAAACACACATATATCTGAAAAAGGATCTTACACACTGACAAGTGTACAACCAACACCTAACCACTTATGTACAAAGTATGACTAGATTGTGTAAGGACTATGTCATCTATGTGACGAGCCTCATGCCGTTTTGATATTTATTGGAGACTGCGGCTTATGTGGCAAAAGTAAGAGCACAAGATTTCAAGTCAAGAACGACGAATCAAAGCATAGGAAATAATATGAAAAATCTACGATAGGAAGACACCATGAACCACCAGAAAACCATATCTGTGCAGAAAGAGAAAAGTAAATGCTGTTGATAATGTAGTGGTGTAGCTGTGGCTTTTCAACCCTTATTATGGGAGTGTACGTACATACCTACTTGAATTTTATTTTTGTTCATGTTTTATGATAAATCGCACTTGATATGCCGTTTAAGGGATACTCGCATACCTGAAACATTCGAAAGTGAAAAGTTAAACATTCCGCGTTATCCGTGTTATCGGTTTAATTCCGGGTTGCGCTAAGAACCAAATCCATATAGTAACGAACAAGTTTTTGAGACAGAAGTTGTGTTAACAAAATATTTAATATTTCTCTTTCGATATGTCAACAGAAGCTAATGCAGCCATACGGTCAGAAAACCAAGGTCTGTTTCATTTCAATAACTCAGATGAGATATTTATCTCACAATGTTTTCAAAAGTTAGGTTAAATTTTTATAAAAAGAAACGTTTTTTTTCTTGTGTTTGATATTATTTTTCAAGTTTTCGTAAGCAGTAGAAAACAAAATAAGATTCGTGCGGAATGTATGGATTTAGTGGATTAATAAAACTCTATGCTTACTCTTTTTTAATATATAAGGACAACGGTAAACGCGAAGTAATATAATATCAGACAGTGACAAATTTGAATATCTTAAAATTAACAAGTGAAATGAATAAGCAATGGGAAGACTAAATCGATTGCTTATTGTATAACCAATGATTTTAATGAGCATAAATAAACGGTGTGTTTGGAGTCAACCAACAAATTTATTAAAAAAAGAATGTATATTGCATATCTACATACATTATTTTATGAAATACAAGTGGTTTATATTTTTAATAGAATATTAACAAAATTCCCCATAAATCCAATTAGATACCTTAAATCAGTGGATTAAAATGTACACGAGCTCTTTTACCTTAGTTTTGGAACAGTTTTTTCTATTAACAGTGCAATATATTAAACATTCGTTTTTTATTTTAAAATTTCACAAATGCCTTTGAATTTTGAATTTTTTCGTTTTTTTTTATTTAAATATCATAAAGTGCAAGTGTTCAAAAAAGTGATACACATTTATTCTCACATAATATCAAAGAACGGCGAAATGTACAAAAAAGAACGACAAGATATTTTGCTACATATCAAGCGAAATATAATATGTGAATATATCGAGCACCACACTTTTTAGAAAATTCTGTCAAGCTAAATTCAGGAACTTCTCTGTATAGTTATAGATTCGCCAAAAGCAATGACAAATGTTGAAATATACATGCCTTGATGAAATCTTGCGTAATGTATCACTATAAATTTAAACTTTAGTAACACGAATAACTACTGCCAGGGATTTTGCTTTAATTTAGAGAAAATTCACAAACCAGAAATCCTTAAATGAGCATTTTTCGAATATGAATCGTTACAAGACAACAATAATACTCAATTAAAATTAATTATTTGTTAGTGTTGTTCAGCTAAAATACAAAAATCTTTCTGTTATTATTGAAATGTTATACGAATTGAAATGTTATACGAATTGAATAGTTCAAATTTAAATTTTATCAACTTTATGCATTTCATGACAAATTTGTTGACCTCCATACTAACTAGCCACAACTTCTTTCATTCCAAAAACAAAAATCTTGCTTAAAAATTTGTTTGATTATTAGCATAATCTTTATTTTACACTATTTCTTTGAGCGATATGCCAGGCCCTAGTCCAACTCGGACTGTAGCGCCGCCATTATTGCTATTAAAACTATTTCTCTGTAAGAAGATTGGGATTCTTGATAGTTTTGCTGCGCTGAGAACTAAAAGTATAATTTGATCTGATTCTTAAATACTTTTACTAGTAATAGAATAATTTTTTTTACAATTTTGTTCTTTCTTATGACTACAAATATACGAGGATGTAGCTGTCAAAGGTGTACAAGGATTATATATGTTTCTAATGAAACATTATCTTATATTATTTTTAAAAACTAAATATTTAGTTGAAAAAAACGGTGCGAAAATATTTACATAAGAAAAAAAAACATGTTGCAGAAAAAATAAACAAAAGGTTGATATAAGTATAAACATTAAAGAAAAAATGTCTTAATAAAGAGATAAACAAAAAAAAAAATAAAAACATAAAGGCACTCGTAGACATAATATAATAATATGCTATTTGATAAATGATAAAAAAAATTATAGATTTACATATAACATATAAAAGACTGAATCATGGCCCATTATTTTATTGACTTATAAGGGGAACTTCAGCAAGATCACATTTTTTAAAAAAAATGTTTTAATGTTTGGATCCGTCCAGAAATCAATTCAACATTTAAAATTGTATATGTAATCTAATATAGAATGACGAGCAGAGAGATTGAACATGATTTTGAGTATGTTATTCTGAGCTCATTGAAATTGCTTTTTGTGACACCTTGAACACTTTCCCCAGACTGACACATAGAGCAAAATAGCTTGAAAAATAACTATATATATTATTACTTTATTTGTATTGGTTATGTTAATAAATGGTGGGCACCGTGCCGTCGTGGGTACATATGTGCATCGACCCCAACGCACTAGACTTTCAAGTCTAAGTTCAAATCCCAGAATAATCCACAATTTTTCAAACAAAAAAATTGTCACCGTCCCACCTCTTTTGATGTTCAAATAGTATAACTGCCTAAAAAAAACTTCTCATCTTCGTTGTTCGGAGTCGGCATTAAACTGTAGGTCCCTTCCACTCATGAAAGAACAATAGCATGCACAACATGAGTGGTTGCTGAGAAGCTAGGCCCAAGCCCACTTCGGGCTGTAGCGCCGCCATTATTATTATATTAGTTAAATGCGAAAGAATTTTTTGCTGCACATTTTGCTTGATTTTAAAGAAATTATGTTTAAATGTTAGTCTTTGGTTAAGGTAAATAACGGCATACCAACTAGGCTTTTTTCTAAACTCCAGTTTCACCCCCCACGTTGAGTGGACTACTAGGAAGATGACAAGGTTTTTGACTAAAAAAGATCGTTATATGTAATCAATGTTCGCTTTGATTTTCTACTTTAGCACAGTACTTTAGCAAAATTATGTAAATTTGTATCAATTCATTCGAAGTAAATATGTATTGTACAAATTCGATTTACGCAACTAATAGAAATTGAGGCAGTTGCAATAACCGAGGTTGCTGGGAAATATATTTGTAAATAAAAAATTATATTTGAAATTGCTGTTTCTGTAGAGATAACGACAATGTTATAAAAGACATTATTGAAACCAAAATAAATCGATATTGTTGAAAACATTTTTCTTTAATAAGAAAACGAAAGGTTAGAATGTATGCAAAACAAAACAATAGGAATACAAATATATTGTTTTTTTTTAAGTTAGATGTTTTAGACTGAGTTTTTTGGGATTCGATATTTTCCAAAACTGTCACCTCCGTTATTTTTTGTAGAGTAAAAATGTCTTCTGCTGGAATGTTGTTCTCTTCGGCCCATTGTAAACATATATTGAAGGATCGAACTGCAACTTCAGTTTTAACTTTCGATAAAGACTTTTTCATCAAAGACTACATTTTTCTGGTCCAGATTCTGCAGAGCCAAAAACAGCTTCCATTTGCTTTTGTGAACATTAAATCTTTCACAAAGTACCGTCACTGAAACATCCTTATCCACTCCGGATAAATTTCACTTCTTTTTTTATTTGATAATTTTGTAAGATTTTTTGTTACATTCATCCTGAACCTATTTCCCGTAGGGACTAATGAATACTGAAAGCGCAACTCATCATTTTGTCCGGATCGAAATAAAACTAAATAACTGTAAAATAACGGCAGAAAGAGAGCCTACAAAAACAAATAAACTCAAGAAGTTGTACTAATCGAGGGGATTTTTTCAAATGATGTGCTACGACTTTAGTGTTGCGAAAATCGAGGAGTTGCGCGAATCGAGGGTTGCATTATCCAAATTCGTACTGTATGCCAATATCATCTGAATAAAGCGCCGATTGGGAAAGAGGAAGTTTAGGATAATCCGACGTAAATATGCTATATAAAATTGAGCCGAAGACTAGCACTAGTCTTGCTTCAGATAGTCAGTTGTTGACAGATGTTAACTTTAAAACTCCGCTTACACAAAAAACTTTGTATAACTCCTACATGATAGATTGGAAAACCAAAGCACAACATTTTAAAGCGAATGGTCTTATCAATACTTAACTACTTACTTGTTGGGCCGTATTATGTCGACTGCGGAATCCAAATTACGCCTTTGGATATCCGAGTAGATATGTGTTTATTTTCTATTACTGAAAAAAAAATCTTTCTTAAACTGCTAGGAAGACTTATTGGTCGGTAGCTACTTAGGTTTTTTAAGGGTTTACCTGACATGCGGGCACCGTGGCGCATACGCAATTGACTTTTAGTCTAGGTTCAAATCCAAGACCAGGAAAATACAATTTTAAAATTTCTCAGCTCCTCCCTTTTTCGACTCACTGAAAATGCCCAAAGATTTCGTCGTTCGGTGTCAGCATAATTCGGTAGGTCCCCTCCACTCATGAGGGAATAATTACATACACATCGAATTGTGTGTGCCTACATTGTTATTGTTATTATTACCTGAGTAAGGGATGGACACAATTTTTACAATAAAAAAATAAATAAAACAGACTGCTAACGAAATTCTTTTTGTTTTTTTCACAAAGAACATTTATATGTGGACGATATATTACTCATATATAATACATATTGTGATATATTTTCCAAATTTTAGCGAAATTATTTTTTAAGAATCATGATGCCTTAGATGCTACCAGAGAATATGTGATGCTGACTCCTTGTAGAACAAAATTCGAATAGCTTAAAGATACGCACGAGTAATGAGAGCATAAAGGATGTGATGTCTGTTATTATTTTTTTTCTAAAATCGTAGGTTTCTTCTTCTTTACTCTTTCTGTCATGGGTTTGGAAACAATTTAGAATGCACATACATATGTATGTATATATGCAAAGACTTGTAATAATTCAATGAGGGATATAAGAAGTAAACAATAGAAACAAAGCACAAAATGAGCTGGCCAGTGACCTAAAATTGTTGTGCGATTGTTCGAATATAATATTGTCAAGAATTTCAGCTTATATGTATTAGGGATGAATTCAATAATATACACATCATTGCATATATGAGAACTTGGTCTTCCAGCTTCAAGAAAAAAATAAAATTTTCTTAATACAATAAAAAATGTCGGTAATACATAAGTAGAAATAATTAATTACACAACCGAAATGCTTCTTTTTTAATAAATCCAAGTAATTCATTGTTCTCTTTATGTACTTGTACACATGTCATGTACATAAGTGTTTTCTAATAGTAAAACTGTTAATGATGCACTACATCACAGGATATATTTTAATTGAACCACTTTAATCTCGATCAGCGTACATAATCAAGCTTACGAACTTAAGTTAGACTTTTAGTTTAGACTAGCACCGTGTCATCGCTATCAGTTTATCATCGTTGTGTAGGTACACATAGTTAAAAACACATTGCCCATTTAGTTAAAAACACATTACACAAGTAATGGGTACCAGAATGATTTTTTTTGTTATTTATATAAATATCACAATTTTTGTCCATGCTAATTTTAAAATTAATTAAAAATTTGGCACAGTAGTGTGCCGACTCCTACGGAAAAGTACAGTTTTCCATTTTTCTATGGAGAATAAAAAACTTTCAGAATCGCAAGTCTTTGTTTAAACTCTTGCAGAATTGGGTTTCCTATGGTTTGTATTTTCTTAACAATTGAACAGAGCAAGAAAGAATTTTTAACTTTAGAGACGGGAATACATTTTTTTGTTATGATTACCATGACTATGACTCAGACCTTATTGAGCCTAATAAAATTTTGCATGAAACAAGAAAATTTAAGCGCGTATATTTTTAGTTAGTTTAAGAATTCTTAAAATAAAACGTAGATGTACTTATAAAAATCTTCTTTATTTTATATTTTCAAAATTTGCTATTAAATTATTATAAGCTATCTAATAATTCTAATAATTCTAATGGGCGCCGTGGGGTAGTGGGTAGGTGCGTCGAATCCTACGCTCGAGGTCGTCAGTTCGAATCTCGAAAAAAGCATCAAATATTTTTTCACGGCTCCACCTCTTTCGAGTCACTGACAATGCTCAAAGAGTATAACTGTCTAGAAAAAAAGCTTCTCAATCTCGCCGTTCGGAGTCGGCATTAAACTGTAGGTCCCCTCCGCTCGTGACAAAACAATAGCACGCACAACACCAGTGGTTGCTGAGAAGCTAGGCCAGGCCCAGGTCCACCTCGGACTGTAGCGCCGCCATTATTATTATTATTATTATTATTATTATTATTATTATTATTATCTAATAATTCAGATTCTACCGAAATAATGAATAAATTAGTCAGTCATTCGCGGTGGATAGTTAACATTAGGAAATTCTTTTAAACATTTTCTCCAGATGTTACAGGTAGAGTAAAAAATGGTCTAATACTATTGATGCATTTGGAAAGTTGATACTAAATTATTTGTAAAAACATTTTGAAAGAGATGCACATATTCACAAAAGTATGCGTACGGATTGGATTTTTTTGATTTTTGATAAATGCAAAGCAAAAAGCTGCAATTTGTTGATAAATTTATTTTATACATTGAAAAATAATATTAAAACCAATTAAAGCTTAATTCATAACAAAACTTAGGAGCATTGCATTGATTTCCTTTTTTTGCCTTTGGGATATCTCACAAAAATATACATACGCCTGGTTAAGGCTAAATCTTCCGTTTCATTTGCGATGAGTTTAACTTTTTGGTATTCCTATTTCGATATCAGATTTTTTTAAATGAGAATCTCTTGAAATAAGTGGAAATGCCCAAGTCCAAAGAAGTCACATTGAAAGTGGTAAAATTAAAAAGTGAAGAAAAATTATTAGCGATAATTAGAGAAACTTTAAAGTTACCAAAGTCAACGGTACAAACAATAATCAAAAACTTCAATCTTACTGGTACATTAGAAAATAAGCCCCGTTCGGGACGCTACCGAAAGTTTAATGTGAGATTCCGGAGTGAGCTGCGAACTGCGGAGTTCACTTCATTCAATTGGAATTCGCCCGTAGCCGCGAATTGTCAGAAATTTAAAATTTCAGCTGTCCGCGCCCAGAGATTTCGCATTTTTTTTTATTCATGAATTTGTGGATCGGGAACTGTTCATTGTGGGTCGTGAATTCAGTTTGAAAATTCGCGGAGAGATTGCTGAAATCGCAGAAAAAAAAATCTAAATCGATCATTTTCTTATTTAAACAATATTTTTTGAGTTTTTTCTTTATGATAATTTAATTGCAAAAGCATACCAAAAAGTGTACATTTTCGCTGATATTTACTGAAATACGGTTATTTTGAAACATTTGCATTCACATTTCGCCGCTCATGTGAAAGGCCCTTTAGTCGGTTTTTTGGTAGCTTACAAGAGATATCGGAAATGATCTGTTAATGAAGAAACGGTTCGTTGTTGCTTAAGAAAATAAAATAATTTTAAATGGAAGTGAGCAAAAAACGGTTGGAATATGCCCAGAAGTGCCACATCTTGCAGTTCCATCGTTTTGGGAACACGCCATTTTCACATACAAATATACATTTAAGATTTTAGTGTTGACGGTCATGTTAAAATGTGGCGAAGGAAGACCATCAAACTCGATCCCAATAATGTTGTTCCTTCGGTGCATGGAAGAGGATTTGCTATGGCATGAAAAGCAATGGCGGCAAATGGTGTCGGTTTTTTTAAGGCTTACTGAAGGAATAATGTATAAATATATGTACATAGACATTTAAAAAAAAGTACCTTTCCAGTGTGGAGAAATTGAAACTAAAGTGGAAAGACATATTTCATAATAATAACCCAAAGCATTCAGCTGTGGCAAGGCTAATCTACAATGTTAGAAAGAAACTGGAACATCCACCACAATCTCCGGACCTAAATATGATAGAACCCTAATGGGATCATTTAAAACAACAAGACCGAGAAAGACGAGTAACATCAATCGCAATGCTTAAAAAAGTTCTGTCCGAGGAATGGAGTAACATTAGCCCAGAAACAACACGTAAATTAGCCTTTTCTATGCCTTCTAGATTGTCTACTATAATTCAAGCCAAAGGAAGCCATACTTCGTACTAAAACTGTAAATATTTGAATTTTTGTTTATATTTTAAAATGCGAATGTACATATGTATACTTTTATGAGCTATCCTAAAGGAAAATATATGGAAAACAATGCCATATTCTTAATATTTGCGATGAATTTATTTTTTCAATGTAAATCAATAAATTTATCAAAAAAATTCCAACTTTTGCTTCGCATTTATGAAAAATCCTATCAGTACGTATACTTTCGTGAGTATGTGTATGTAAATAACTAATCTTGATTTTAAGTTCATTTCATATCAAATCAATACCAACAAAGATAACTTCGTTTCTTGAATTGTCCTTAAGATTCACATGTTTTTGTCACACATTTTTACAAGAGTTTATCAATTAATCTTTTGGAAAAATAACGTAAAACTACTAAATAATAGTACCTACTACTAAATAATAATAAATAAATGCGTATTAGACTTTCACAGTCTAGGTTCGAATTCAAGATCAGACAAACAATTTTTCAAAAAAAAAAAAATGTTCACGGCTCCATCTCTTTCGAGTCACTGACAATGCTCAAAGAGTATACCTGTCTAGTAAAAGCTTCTCAATCTCGCCGTTTGGAGTCGGCATTAAGCTGTAGGTCCCCTCCACTCGTGAGAGAACAATAGCACGTACAACACGAGTGGTTGCTCAGAAGCTAGGCGCAGGTGCACCTCGGACTGTAGCGCCGCCATTATTATATTATTATTACTACTGAATAAGTCATCATTCACAGTTTTATACTTTTTAAATCACACGAACAACTCTACTTTGTAATTTATACAGAAACTGTACTGTTGTAAGAGAAAATGTGTTTACTTATGGGAAGGCTTCTCTACTAAATGCTGAAAGGTTAATATCGACTTTGGTAGATTCTTTCGAAATAATTTTAATGTTTATATTATATTTATTATTATATATATATTATATATATTATGTATATTATATTTATTATTTAATGTTTATATATATATTATATGCTGTGAATATCAATCAAATTATTTAATAAATATATGCTTATTATGCGTAATGTATAATTTCACTTAAGAAATCAATTTGTTTAAAATTTTGAAGTTCGAACTGTGATCATCTTTTTGCAGAAGATGAAATGACTCAATACAATTCATGAAGTTGAAGAAATAGATAGTTTCCTGCAATACGAAAATTGTTTCTATAGTAGGTATTACATATAGTATTTTATAGAACAGATATTCAGGTAACAAACTGTTTTTTATTTCAAAGCCAAAAATATTTACTTTTGGTTTCTATTAACCGTTGCTGCATACTTAACATAATTTTAATTTGTGTGATTCAGTGACATTTTACCTAGTTGAACAATATTTGAAATACGTTTTTTTAATACTTCCCACAATCGACAAAAAATTAAAAAAAAAATTTTCATTGCTTCGCCTCTTTCGAGTCACTGACAATGCCCAATTAGTATAACTGGGTTGCACGACCGCTACCGGCTGTCCAGGAACCTAGTGGGAGATTATTTACAGGGAACCCGGGCTATCATTTGGGACCTTGAAGATACATGTTCGTGTTCGTACAAGCTTGCTCCGGCCTATCAATAACTACGTTAATCACCATATCGAACTATCGAATAATAATAATTATTATTATTAATATTGCGGATCTAAGATCCGAGTGAACTTGGGCTTAGAATTACAATGGCGGATGCGATCTGCCCTGTGCCATAGTGCTGAAACTATACAAGTAAAATTAAAAAGTTGAAAAACTTCTACGATTTTTCTTGATAAAAAAAACTATTTCACTTTCTCTTGACCGCCCCAAATTACGTACTTATTTTAGAGACAGGACTGCCAAACCTTTTAAATTTTACCCTAAAGTTACATTTTGATTATGTGCTTAAAGTACTCAAATACACGGCGCATAGTAAATAGACTTTCAATAATAGAGTAGAATGGGTTTCTACACTAGCAGAACAATTTAATTACTAACCTCATTATACAATATAATGATATTATAGTTTTAATACAAGAGCTATACAAGGTTTAGGAAGTGACGGCCATTCTTCATAGAAATCCAAGCAAAATCCAAGTAACAGGATAATATACGACGAAGTTAGTTACGATTTATGCAACCTGGACAACATTAACTTCCTGACAATATGCCCAACTTACAAAGATAAAAGGCTATTTTACTTCGGAAAGTTATCATCAACTATGGAACAAACGAAAAACGACTTAATTGGAGGAAATTGGGTTGCTCTCTATAAATTTATTGAGACAGCACCTCTTATAGAAAAAATATTTTAACGTAATTTATATAAATATATAATACGTCGTGGTTTTAATTTATAAAGAAAAGAACAAATCAAATAACTGTCTAGGAAAAGGTTCTCAGTCCCGTCGTTCGGAGTCCGCATTAAACGGCTCCACTCGTAAGAATAGCACACACAGCACTAATGATTGCTGTAGAAGCTAGGCGCAATTCCACCTCGAACTGTAGCGCCACTATTATTATTGTCATACTGGATTTTACCAAATTTGCAAATCTGTATAAATTTATAAAAGTTTGTGGAAACGTCAAAAATTATCCAACGGATAAAATTTAAGTACAATACAATTCGTCAAAAATTATCCAATGGATAAAATTTAAGTACAATTCGCACACGCGTTAAGTTCTGGTTGCACAGGTTAAGAATTCAAAATTAAGTTGCATTCGAGATCGCTACAGTGTTTACGCGAAAATTAAAATCGGCACTTTGATATTTTTCCCGAAACAATGCTAAAACACTTAATAAATCATTCACAGAACGACTGTGAACAGACAGACTTAGAGCATATCTACACAGATCATATCACTAATGCACAAAGTCGAAGTACCTAAAAGTAAGATTCACTTGCTTAGGTTTTATTGAAAAGAAACGCACCTGCAAACAACGTTGGATGGTTGACAATAAACATTGTTTCTGCATGTTAACAACTACTTTATAAAATAGTAAAATATTCTTTTCTCGAACTCTTCCAACTCTTCCACTTCTTAAAATATATCAAATTAATAAAGCCAAGATTCAGAAGTATCTCTTGGGAATTTAGCAGGTTTGAATGGAGTTTAGCGTGTATCGAACCCTTGCTAATCTCTACTGGAAATTCATTGCTTTAATCTAATTTATATAATTGATATTTAAATATCGCACAGCAAAACTGAACATATGATGTAAATCCTCATGAAGTTGAATTCCAACCCTCTCAAAATAGAATTATACCCTTAACAGATGAGGGTTAAGTGCATCAGAAAATCAGTACAACCAAATTAGGGTGTGATGAGCAAACAATTGTCCCAGGGGCCACATTTGAGTGTTGGGTCGTGGGGATTTGGTTAAAACTGAGTTTCTTTAGCTAAACTGAATAAATTATTTCTGTGTTTGAAGACAATACATAAAAAAAACATTTTATTGAAAAAGTTATTTAAAAGTGCGTAAATATTTTGAGATTTTTATGTATTTACAGATAATCGAAGTTCACCTGGAATGTGTTATTCACCACAAAGTCGATTAGTTGCATGGGCCAATCAAGGTGTTTCTCAACCAGGCATTGAAACAAATGGAACAGCAGTCTGCAGGAAAGGTCAAAATTTGGGTCTTATTTGTGTTGTCTGTGGTGATACTAGCTCAGGAAAGCACTATGGAATATTAGCTTGCAATGGATGTTCGGGATTCTTTAAAAGAAGTGTTCGACGAAAACTAATCTACAGGTATGTAAAAAACAAATCTTATTCATCTACGTTGCAATATACGAAACAAAATTCAAACCTCAACCAAAAGTGTGGAGCTGTTATTTCTTGCTTGAACAATTAAAGAGAAGTAATTTTTTTATACAATGGAACATAACATCCAGTATAAATGCGCAGATGCGCAGAGGGTGGCAGTTGCTTAATGGATGTCAGAATAGCAATTGCAGTGTTGAATAATTTTATTTAAAGTACTTGGATTTGGGAAGGATTATATGGATATTTTAGATCCCAGCACGCTTCAATATAGAATCATAACTTAAGGCATCAGCTGCGTTCATTTAAAATTCAAATAAAGCAAATCTTATACAAAATCACACAAGTGCTTTAGATAAGTGATATAGGGCAATGTTATTTCATTTTTGTTGCCTCTCGAACGCGTCTAATTATACAGCCTGTAAAAAAAGTTGTAGTTTACTTAGTCTTTTTTATAATTTAATTTGTTTCTAAATTTTATATGACGTATCATTTGTACATACTTTGAAGCAATCTCATATTAGTTTGAAGAAATATATTTTTCACGAATTATCAAACGATTATTAAACTTAGAATATGGAGTTTTATTATTTTCGTTTGTCTGTCATTGGGACATTAGGAGTGAGTACTAATAGATTGATGTTGTTTAGCGCACTTTAATCTTTTACTATTGTTGATTAAGGAAATAAAAGTTTTTCTTCGAATAGCTCTTCTGTTACGATCGAGATCGCGGGTTCATTTTGTTTAAGTTTCTGTGAATACATCTTTTTTCAGTTACTCCGAAGGTTTTTCGTTAGCATTCGTGGACTTCATTCGATTTTGTTTTAATTTTATTTTCTAATATTCTTTTAATATATTCATGAAAGATATATGTATCTGCGGGTACTTTATGGCTTATTTTCAATACTTACTTACTTACTTAATGTGGCGCTACAGTCCGGGTGGACCTGGGTCTCAACCAACAAGCGTCTCCAGCCAGCTCGATCTTTAGCTAGCTGCCTCCAGTTTCGCACGCACAGTTGGTTGAGGTCCCTTTCCACTTGCGTGCGCCACCTGAGTTGTCGCCTACTACGCCGTGCTTCGGGGGTAGATTCGAAGACTTTCCGGGCCAGAGCATTGTTTCTATTCGCTCTTTGATCTGTGTTTTTATAGTGTGAAATAAATTTATACACTATCATTATGGGCAATGTTTCCCCATTTTTCGTGTAGAGCCATCATGCCATCAGTCAGTAATTTCTATGATTTCTGGTTGCAAAACTGAATCAAATGGTTTTCACAGACTTCGTTTAAAATCAGGTTAATTCAATTGTGAGAGTTATGTACATCGCAAGAAGTCATAATCAGATGGACTGAACTGTAATCATTATAATTAATTAATTCTGTCCTATTTGTAATTCTTTTCCTTCTTCAGCTGGCGCTACATGAAAATGAAAAAATTTAGCTGAAATAGTTTGGAAACGTCGTTTGATATTTAGAAATCATCCATCAATATTATGAGACGGAACCTTCCCCGTGCGAATTCAGCTCGCACATGCCCAGTTTATTTTAAATATATTGCTTAAACTCTTCGGTTGTTCACAGTACAGTTGAGAATCAAACGTCTGACCAACTGGAAGTAGCTCATAGTGGATAACTCCCTTTCAGTCTCATCAAACACACATCACACTCTTCTTCCCCGTCAATCATGGTTGCGCGAAATATTCTGGCGGCTTACCATCCCTTGTCCACGATCTTCGAAGTTTTCGATTATCGTACGTGATCCATTTTTCATCACCGGTTATGACACGTTTAAAAATCGCTCACTGTCAATGTGTTTCCGGAGGACATCGCAGATGTTAATTCATCATTTTTTTCGCACTAAACTCATGAGAAACCCGTACAGCGAGCATCTTCTTAAACCCAGCTTTGTGTAAATGTTTCAAAAGAGTTTTGTTGTCCATGCCCAGTTCCATACCACATCGACACTGCCGATTATCTTGTTGGATTTTTCCAAGAATTTCATCAGTTTTCTCAGTGACCATAGCACGACTCATCTTTCACATAAAAATGACTAGCGTTCTTCCCTTTTCGTATATTGTGCACTTTTTCAATTTTCAAACGCAAGCAGCTTTTCAACCGCTGCAAGAATTTCTACGAGTATGTATATACACTCAAAGCAACATTAGTAATTCCAGATTTCCACTAAGCGTTCATTTTAAATTTATCACGTTTAATTATGATCCCACAACCGATAAATTTTATGAATATAAATTAGTTCTTAAAAAAATCAATACATAATCCACAAAAATCCACATTAAAATGCGATAAAAAATAAATTCTACATATTCAGTAAACTTTATAATTAATACTTTTTAGAATAAAGCCATATACTTTGAATATACTCTAAACGGCGAGATTGAGAAGCTTGTTCTAGACAGTTATACTCTTTAAGCATTGTCAGTGACTCGAAAGAGGTGGAGCAGTGAACAATGTTTTGTTTTGAAAAAATTGTTGCTTGTGCTTAAAAGTCTAGTGCGTATGGGTCGACGCACAAACCCACACAGCCCATTATTTTGCATATACTTGTACATTCATATACATATGTTTAAAAAAAAATTCATTCATATCATGAGTATTTGCATGCATGCATGCATATTTGCGAAAAAACAAATACAGAGAGAATTTGAAAAATTACTCGTGATATATATTGTGTAATGGGATTATGCTCACAATCAATGAGTTATCGTTTATTTTTAAAAAACAAATGAACACCAGCACATCGGTAATATATTTGTTTTAATTCGTTTCTCTTTTGTTTTACTATATTTTATACAAATCAAAAATCAAAATCAAAAATCAAATCAAAAAAATTCTTCTTCTTTTTCTTATGGCGCTACAGTCCGGGGTGTATTTGGGCCTCAACTAACAAACCTCACCAGCTTGCACGATCTTTTGCTAGCTGTCGCCAATTGCGCACACCACATTGGTTAGAAATTGGTTTGATATTTATAACATTAAAACCAGGAAGTGGTTTGAAAAGTTTTTCTTTTTTACGTGTTTCGTTAATTTTTAATTGGAATGATAATCATTTCCCATGGAGAATTTTTAAATTGTAAATTTTATTAAATTTTATTAATTAAATTACTTAACATTCAATTATAAAACATTATTCTTACTTTTGTAAGTAGAAGTATAATTATTTAGATGGCTGTATGCACAATAAACTATGAATTTAGGTAAAATTAGCCTTGGTAGTGAGAAAATTAATTTTAAGATACCGTGCCAGGGCCACCGTTTCAAATTATCGCTGGGAAGTATTTGAGAGGTCTAGAGGGGAGCATTTTGCTCTCGAAGGCATACGACCGAGTTCCTCGAGGTAAACTCTGGAGTGTTCTGCAGGAGTATGGGATTGCTGGTTCTTTGTTAAGGACCATTCAGTCTCTATACACAAACTGTAGTAGCTGTGTTCGGGTTAACGGTAGTAAATCAACACCTTTCACCGTGAGCGTTGGACTTCGCCAAGGGTGCGTTTTGTCACCTCTCCTTTTCATTATATATATGGACAGCGCAGTCGAGGCGAGGAATGTTTCACATTGGGAGAGTTGAGGGTAAGTCATCTTCTTTTTGCAGATGACTTAGTCATCCTCACATCCTCCCGGATGGAACTCCAGCGCGCGCTAGATAGGTTTGTGGCCGCTGATGCTGGGATGAAGGTTAACGTGGACGAATCCGAGGTTATGGTTATTTCCAGAACACCTGTTCAATGTACTCTACATGTTAGTAGAGTCCTATTGAAACAGGTGGAGAAGTTCAAGTATCTCGGGGTCTTCTTCACGAGTGATGGGAGGAATAATGCTGAGCTTTCCTATAGGATTGGCCGAGCTGGGTCAATTTTGAAACAGCTTGGTCGATCTGTAATCAGGAAGGCCGAGCTTGGTGTCAAAGCCAAGTTAGCGGTTTTTAACGCAGTATTTGTTCCAACTCTCACCTATGGTCATGAAATTTGGGTAATGATCGAAAGAATAAGATCGCGAATACAAGCTGCCGAGATGAGATTTCTGTGTGCTGTTGTGGGAATTACTCGCCGGGATAGGGTGAGAAACACCGCAGTGCGCGAGGAACTCAATGTTGGACAGCTGCTTCTTCGAACGGAAAGGGTTGTACTTCGTTGGTTTGGTCACGTGGCACGAATGTCCCCATCATCACGACTTCCGAGGCGTGCCTTAAATGCAATTCCATCAGGTAGACGACCGCTTGGCAGACCTAGGACGAGATAGTTGGACCAAGTCCAAACACTCGCCCGGTTGCGCTTGGGCATAGCTCCTGATGAGTTAGAGTCGATGGCGGAGGATCGAGTGGCCTGGAGATCTCTCGTGCATGCATTGCCCCCGCGACCCCTTTAGTGGAACATGCGGGTCACTGAAAATGAGATGAGAGGGAGTACACTCAAATAAAAACAGTTTTTTTTTCAACAGCAAAACTAGTTTATTAAAATAATATCTATATAATATAATCTACTTGAGTTCATTTATCACATCATCCAAATCACCAATTCAAAAAAAAAATTGCATCCCAATTTCTATTCAATTTCAATAGTTATTAATTCATTACGATTTGCATATGTAAGTTTTTATCATAAAGTTAGTGGAATTTATCGCTTTTTTACTTAAAGTGATGTTTTAGTTGAAAATACAGTCCGAGGTGGACCTGGACCTAGCTTCTCAGCGATCATTCGTGTTTTGCGTGCTATTGCTCATGAGTGGGGGGACCTACAGTTTAATACCGACTCCAAACGGCGAGATTGAGAATTTTTTTTCTAGACAGTTATACTCTTTGAGCATTGTCAGTGACTCAAAAGAGGTGGAGCAGCAAACAATATTTTGAACAATTGTTTGTTTGAACTGGGATTTGCACTTTGACTTGAAAGTCTAGTATAGGCATATGAGTCGATGCACAAACCCATACAGCCATGGCTCCGTTATGATTACAAAACTAAAAAAATTGAACCTTCGAAGTCAGCGTTTAAGGTATTTATTTATGTCAAAATATTAATATGCAATTACTGGACTAAGCCTAAGTTAAAATGAATTTTATTTTATAAAGAACTAGAACATCTCTAGCAGTTAAGACGCTCTTAATTCGTATTTTCTGTCCTTATTGATGCAAATTGTCTATCTATTTCTCAACAATATGAAATACCTCAAAATTAAGTTTGTTTGTACAAATTATTTCCCCTTAAAAGGAGAAAAAGTAAGTTAAACTTAAACATAATGTGTTGTAGAAGATGAGGCCGTTATAAATTAAGGGACAAAGTCCTAAGGTTCATAAGTGTGGAGAAATATATAACTCTTGGCAATTCCATTTCCCTTTACGGCTGAGAACTAATGTAATGAATTCTGCCATGTCGATCTGTCATTTTTTCCTTCCCTCCTTTTTACAAGTGGATCATTCCTCGCTTTGTAATAAAAGAATCGTTGTCTGAAAGATAAATCGTCTTTGGTTTTGTTAAACATTCGATCAGGTTATGGGACCAGTTTAACGCGATTTCAAGTGAATTAAAAATTAATTGTATACGTATTCTAAAAACCTAAATAAAAATGAGCCAAAGCACAGGTGTGAGCACGTTCGGGAGGATTGCTTTACTGAACGGAGAAAATTACGTCACATGGAGGCCACAAATGGAAGCTATTTTAAATATAGAAATATAGAAAAACCTTTAGAAGCGGGAGCGGCACAAGATAACTGGGTAGAAAAGGATATGGATGCGAGAGCAGAGTTGCTGTTAGCGATTGAATCCAACATCGTCCCACTGGTGAGGAGTCATTTTTTTCTAACAAACACATTCAGCAAAACGGGACCAAGACAGAAGACGGAGGAATTCCGCAAATTGATTAACATGGAAATGGGTTTTGACCAAAGCATGCTGGATTACTTGCGCGAATTCAATGCAACAATCAGCCGCCTGCAAGGGCTGGAAGCAAACCTAGACAAGAACTTGCTAGTTGCATTATTGCTGGATAGCATATCGGACGATTTCAAGGATTTCCGTGCGGCCTTTGATGCCCAGAGCAAGTACCCAGATTTGTCGACTGTCTGTTCAAGACTTCTGGAAGTAAGCGAGAGGAAGAAGGAGACTGTAAACGCGCTTTCAATAAAATATAATTCGAACTTTATTCCTAAGCCCAAGAAAAGTTCCCAAGGTTAAAAAACCGTTTTCCATTCAATTGCCGTATATGTGGTCAACGTGAACATATGGCCAAACATTGTCGTAAGGCAACGGAGGGTGCTCGAAAGTCCGAGGAAAACAACGACCAAGGATTCGTCGTCAAGGAAACAGCCAACAAGATGGTGAACTCATCAAGATGTACAGATCCGAGGAGGACGTCTGTGTGGTGCCTTGATAGTGCAGCAACATCACATATGTGTGCAAATGAAGAACAGTTTGTCGAGTTAATCAGACGCACAGGACAAAAATGTGTGAAGGTAGCAAACGATCAATCCATGCGAATAATGCGTACCGGCCTTTTACGTTTGTCAGTAATAGTCGATGGAAGACCAAGAACTGTGAATCTATGTAACACATTATTTGTCCCAGGACTCACTGAAAACTTAATATCTGTTTCAAAGGCTTCAGACAACAATTGCAGGACGACTTTCGAAAACTCTGTAGGCCGCATATACAATGGAAAAGGGGATTTGCTGATGGAGGCAAGGAAGAAAAACGGCTTATTCGTGGCTTATTCGAAGTAGTTTGTTTAACCCGCGAACCTATGAGAACTGGAGACCTCATGCTATGGCACAAAAGGTTAGGCCATCTTAATGTAAAGTCATTGCAGGACATGTGCAGGAAAAAAATGGCCAGAGGGCCTCCAGACGCTCTTGACTCAACAGAGCTAAATTGCTCGGTATGCATAAGAGCAAAACAAACAGATTGCCATTCCAATCAAATACAGAAAAGGCCACTAACCGGCGTCTCCAATTAGAACATACCGACATTTGTGGACCAATGAGAACTGAGTCGTTCGGTAAAGCTAAATATTTTATTACGTTCATAGACGATTAATCAAGAAAAAAATTTGTTGCGTTTTTAAAGAAAAGGTGTGACGCCTTGAGTAAATTTAAGGAATTTAAAATCTTTGTTGAATCACAAACTGGTGAAAACATTAAGGTACTCAGGAGTGATAAGGGTGGAGAATACTGTATCAACGAGTTTGAAAGTTTTCTCGGGAACAAGGCATAAAGCATGAATTAACAGTCCCACATACACCGCGTCGCGGAACGTGCTAACAGAACTCTCACCGAGATGGCACGATGCCTCAAGCTTGAAGCCGGACTTCCAGATTCTTTATGGGCGGAACTCATAAACACTGCAGCAATTATTCGTTTTCCAACGAAATTGAACCACAGCACAACGCCTGAGGAGCTATGGAGTCAACGTAAACCAAGTGTTGGATTTCTCAGAGAAGTTGGATGCCATGGATTCGCACTTCGGAAGGGTATACACCTGGACAAATTCGAAGCCATATCGGAAGAAGGTATATTGGTAGGCTATTGTGAAGATGCCAAGGCTTACAAACTGTGGTCAGATACCAGAAAGTGTTTAATCAAGTCCAGAGATGTAATTTTCACGCAACATCGACATTTTCCTATGAATCAACCGCAAACAACCAAAGAAACATCGTAATATGAGTTCAACTGCAGAACGCCAGACCCATGGAAGCCGATCCTAGTCCAGCATCAACAACAACAAAAACCAGATGAAGAAAAACGCTTATCGTTTGAGTCGGATGACTCCATACAAAAATTGAACTCACCACCGAACATGAAACTGGATGATACATTGGTATCTGATAACGAAAGACTAAATATCACTCAGGACGATCCTAAAACTTTAAAGGAACTGGAAGACTTGAAGGACGCAGAAGAGTGGCATCAAGCAATGAAGGAGGAATACTCGTCGCTATTGAAGAACGACACATGGAAACTGGTGCAAAGGCCAGTGGACAAGAACATCATCAAGTCAAAGTGGGTATTTAAAACAAAACATCGTTCGGACGGATTGATAGAGAAGAGGAAGACGCGGTTGGTGGCACGAGGTTTTACATAACAATATGGGCTAGACTACACCGATACATAGTCACCAGTAGCGAACATCAGCGTCATAAGGCTTACTCTAGTAATAGCAATCGAGTGAGTGAGTCTACATCACATAGATGTATCATCAGCATATTTAAACGGAGAGCTGGATACCACCATATAAATGGAACAACCAAAAGGGTTCACCATGGATAATAGTAAGGTTTGTCTGCTGAAAAAGGCAATTTATGGCCTCAAACAATCAGGCCGGCAGTGGAACCTGAAATTAGACATAACCCTGAAACAACTAGGCTACACTCCATCGTTGTATAACCCGTGTGTCTATTATAAATACTGCAAAACTGAAAAGCTGAAAAACTAACGATAATAACCGTTTACGTAGATTATCTTTTGATAGCCACCAACGACAAGCAGACGTTCGATGCACTTTTGACCAATCTGGCCGAGAAATTTGACATTAAGGACCTTGGAACTCCGACATCATGCATTGGACTTGAAGTAATTGTCACTGGAGATAATATAAGCATTGGTCAGCGGAACTTCATCAATCATGTTGTCAAGTTGTATGGATTGGAGCATTGCAAACCAAACACGTTCCTCTGTCAAGCGGTGTGAGATTGGAAGCAGAACCAAGTATCGAAGGAGAACGGGAATCTATTGATAAAAGGGAATACCGACGTTTAATAGGAACACTTCTGCACTTGGCGACGTTCAGCAGGCCAGACATAATCTGTGCAGTGACTATGTTAGCGCAGTTCATCGAAGATCCGCGACGGCAGCACTGGAATGCGGGACTACAAATCGTAAAATATCTGAGTAGAACTCGAAATGCAACGATAGAATACAGGAAAACCAACCAGAAGATCTATGTATATTCAGATGCAAGCTGGGCTGAATACACACGATCGTAAGTTGCAATCATGTTTCTCTTTCATTTATGCTGGTGAAACTGCTCTCTGGGGTTCAAGCAGAAGATATTGGCAACATCCAGCACCGAAGCAGAGTACATCATTTTCAGCGATAGCACAATCGCTCAGTGTATAGCAAATTCTCAATCTATTCAAGGCAGAACTAAGCATCTCGATGTGGGATACCACTTCTTCCGGACAAACGTAGTTGAAGGCGCAATTGTAGTCAAATTTGTTCCATCAGAAAAGATGCTATCTAACGCTCTCACTAAACTTGCAACCATTCACCAACATTTAAAGTGTTTTAAGGGTATAGACATGCATTTTTGATGTGTGTTTTATTTACTCGTCATAACGCAACTTTAACTTAACCTTAAGTGAATTGAAACATGAATTTTATTAATTGAATTTGAACTGAACATTAATTTTGTTGCTTTAACTCAAGACTGCATTTTTTTCCTTTTTTTTTATATTTCATTGTTGGATTGATAATGTATTTTGTTAACTTCACTTAAAATATAATAATAATAATGGCGGCGCTACAGTCCGAGGTGGACCTGGGCCTAGCTTCTCAGCAGCCACTCGTGTTGTGTGTGCTATTGTTCTCTCACGAGTGGAGGGGACCTACAGTTTAATGCCGACTGCGAACGGCGAGATTGAGAAGCTTTTTCTAGACAGTTATACTCTTTTAGCATTGTCAGTGACTCGAAAGAGGTGGAACCGTGAAAAAATGTTTGATGTTTTCTTCGAGATTCGAACCGACGACCTCGAGCGTAGGAGTCGACGCACCTACCCATTACGCCACGGCGCCCACAGTTTTTAAAATATGAATCATAATTTTATTTTGAATTAAAAGGAACGTTGTTAATTAAAGAACTAGATACTAATTTTAATGATGTAACAAAGAGATATATTAATATAAGTATTATTGAATTGAGAGGGGGTGTGGAGAAATATAATACTCCTGGCAATTCCATTTCCCTTTACGGTTAAAAGCTAATGTAATGAATTCAACTACCATGTCGATCTGTCATTTTTTCCTTCCTTCCTTTTTTCCTCCTTTTTACAAGTGGATCATTCCTCGCTTTGTAATAAAAGAATCGCTGTCTGAAATATAAATCGTCTTTGGTTTTCTTAAATATTCCATCAATAAGGTCACATAAAGTTTCAGAAAATTTGCCCCTATTTATTAATTGCTCTGCAGGTTTTACACACAGTGAAAAGCAAAATTGAATGAATGGTTTAGTTCTGCAACTATTCTTACCATACTTCTCGACAATTTTACTAACAAATCGAGTGACATCTTATACTATTGTTCTTTCACTTTTGCAACAACTAGTTTTACACTCTTTTGTTCGATTTCATACTGCTTGTTTATAAATGCTGCTTGTTTATAGATGTTTGAGCATCAATTTGCGCCTACGTAAGTTCAGGCAAATTCAGAAAATCCACTTCGTATGAATACTTTTTTGACACAGCATTAAGCTGAAGTCCTGATGTGGCTTTTTTTGAAGTAAGCTTTGGAATATCCATTAAAAATGTTGACCGTGCTTCCCTTCGGCATTCTATCAGAATCAAATATGTTTTGTTAATTTTTTTTTGTTTTCTCCTAAATCTCTTTCACCGGCCCGATTTCATTGGGCGTAATACTGTCCCAAAATATTGGAAATAAAAAATAATTATATAGTATTTTATAGATTACTTTATTGAACGTGTTGGGCTGCTTTAATGAATGAAAAAGGAAAGCAAACCACTTTGACGTTCTTTTATACCTTCGACATTTATAACAACTGAAGTACTGCCAGATCATAGTTTCTACACAAAACAGTAAATTAATATTCAATATTTGGTTGAACACTGTTCTGTTAGATGTGTCATCGAGCCATTTTCGATTGCATTACCATTTGTCTGCATTATCTTATGAGTGTGTACTACTTCCGTTCCTCAGAGCGCTTCGTTCGCCACAAACATTTCAGTGAATAATGGCTTGGCTTGAAGCCTGAGATTTTCGGGGTGATCGTCGCAAGTTGGATTTCCTGATGAGTGTAAGATTCCTTCTGTTACTTTAATTTATACTTCCTAAAGTGTTTCTAGTATAAAATTAATATAATCGAATGTTCAATGGAGAAGCGGCGGACGACCACAATATGTCTTAATCCATTAATAAGCTACCGCGCGTTTTGTTTCTGTTTCTGACTAACACATTTAATTAGTTAAAAGTCTTTTTAAATCGATCGGATGACTGTATGCGACTTTAGTCACAATTTCCTTTTTCTGACACAAAGACAGACTTTCCGACTTTGTTTTGTTGCCACATTTTTCGCCTCGTGATCTTTTTTCGATTTTTTTTTTAATTTTTCAGCGGCTACCCTGCTAGCGATTCTCAGCGAATGCTTTAGTAAATGTAAAAGAATATGAGTGTATTGCATTTATAGCTGTTTTACGGCATTCTACTGAATGAATTATGAACAATAGCTGAAAAGATTTCTTTATCCCTTCCAGCAGTTTCTTTTAAAATCAAGTTCTATGAAGTTCTGCTTTTATTTTTAACTTATACAGCTTTGGCCAAATGTATTAGGCACCCTTTAAGATTCGTTATATCTTCAAAAAGCAAAAAAATTAATGAAATGAGAGGAAAACATAAGAATTGTTTACATCTTCAGATAGTGTGGCTAAAAACAATACAATTTAAACTAATTACTTCCGAGGAGTGATTTGGCAGCAAATACAAAAAATAAGGGTGCCTAATTCATTTGGCCAAGGCTACAGTTTTACTCCGAATGACGAAGAATAAGAAGATCTTTCTTATCAGGTCTTTCCTTCATTCGTCTTCATCCTCTGGGACCGTTTTTATATACCGGACGGTGTGATATCATAACGGATCTCCTTGTGGCCCATGTGAATCTGATTAAGTGGATTTCTAAACTCCTGTTCTACTAATTGTATTTTTTTCATCCAGTACTTTATTTCAGAAATGTTCAGAATTAATTTGTATTGTTTAAGTGAGTGAATTTAGCTTGGAGCAATTCATAGCATAGATATTAATTTAAAAGATTTAACATTTGTTTGCCATTTTTAATTTAAGAAATTCTCTGTTCGTACCTGTTTATAACTTGTAGATACAAATCCAAATGACAACATTATTACAATAACTATACATAACTTAATAATGAGGGTTCCGAAAATCACTGTGTCAAACAAAGGCATACCAATTTAAGTATCGTTTTCCGCATTGAATATTTCAATTTACATATTTATAAGCTATGATATCTTAACATTTTGATTAGATCCACAAGCGAACGTAAATCAAATATAAAAAAATCGTTCGTACGTATACTATAAACATTTATGTTTGGGTTGACACAAAATATGCATTTCCAAATTGAAAAAATGTCAACATCCTACATCTATATCCCAAGAGATCGATATTGACTTAAGTCGGATGTAGTCGACCAAATGTGACCGCATTAAATTAAGTAAATCACATCCCTATTGAGTGTGTGTGGTAAAACGAGGAAAAGAAATAAGTACCAGTCACAGATATGTACTTCTTCTAACCTGATACACCTCTTCCTTTCTATCTACATGCCACTTTCAATCATTTCATTCATTCACACTTTTGTTATCTTTTTTCCTCCTCCTAGTAAATGGTGCTGCCATTAATGGGGGTGGATTTCAGTTTCATTGTGGCGAAACGGAAGGAATACAAATTTCAATGTACCCTGTATCCCGGCATTATAGATTAAATAAGATTTGTGACTGAAATGCCCATAGTTAAGCTGCTGACTGAGGCAGATGGGTAAAACACCAGCACATGGAGTGCATTGCTTCCTACATCTCTAATGTACTTTGTTGTGAATGATTTTGAGTGGAATTAATTTCGCACGACAAAACTTCAATCGTTATTCGATTAAATATCGAGTACAATACGTTACTTAAAATAGAACTTGTATTCCTGACCTGAGTGAGTGCTTATTTGAAAAAAAAAATCTATATACTCCACGAATATATTTTATGTATTTGCAACTGTTACAATTTTGTTACAATAATTCAATAAAACCGAATTAACATGAAGACTTTTTCTTTTTGATATTGCAGATGCCAAGCCGGAACTGGCCGTTGTGTTGTAGATAAGGCGCACAGGAATCAATGTCAGGCTTGTAGACTTAAAAAGTGCCTTCAGATGGGAATGAACAAAGATGGTAAGATAATTAAGAAAAAAGTGAAATACTAATTTTTTTTGAATGTGTGCTTATATAGTTAGTGTAAAAAGTCTGTGTAAAGTACATCCTCTTTTAGAAAATAGCCTTAAAGGCTTCTATCTTCATTAGAAATTGGGATATTTTTATTAGGGTAAAATGATTGGGTATCTTTCTCATCGAGGCAGTGCATTTCGTATTCAAGGGGCACACGTGCGCCACTTATTACTTGGCCTTTTAAATAAATGCTTCCTCGGTGAATCCGGTGACGAATACGCCGTTTCAGAAACTCTATCGAATGTTGTAAGGGGTTAAGCCAGGTGACTGTTAAGAAATATGCAGCTCTTTTGGAATGCTATTCAAGATAACCCATCACTTCCACACTATTATTCGAATCGCAATGAAGAGCAAAGTACGAGTAAATACGTTTTTATCCGGTTTATCAAATCTGGTTCAGTCACCATTTGCCATTGAGTTCCAATTAACGGCACTATCACTGGAGCGATCGATCAGTGATAGTAGTCTGACTATGGGTTTCAAAATGGACCAATATGGTCTAAGTGTGCTGGTGAACTCACTAGCAGCTTCTTTGCCTAACCTATCCTACATATATAAAATAAGTTAAATAACTTTAAATAGCTTAACTATTTCAGTCGAATTTTAAGGTTTTACTACCTATTCTACAATAATTTGTACACGATAAACTCAGATATCGACAAATTGTCAATTTTTGAAATGTTTGTTGTATCTCTCGTGTAGACCAGACCTGGCCTTTAAGGTAAAATATTTAGAGTACAAATCTTTGGTTTTTCATTTTAATACGTTAACTTAAAATGTTCTTAAATTGTTTTCAATTTGTTAGGATGGCCTCTGCAACAAGATCTTTTGGTCGAAACAGAGTTGTTTTACATCAGTAATTGTCCGCCGTATATTTGCATTTAGCCCTAGATTGAAGAATATGCGTTTTGTTTATTTATTTATGCTTAATACAAGCGAGTTTAGACAATCTAACTTAATAAACTAAACTTAGGAACTAACACTTAACTAGGGGGAAGAAGGGATGTTTTTGAGAGATGGAAGTCGAATAAGCGATTAGAGGTGTTACCTAAACGTAACATTCTGGATGTGAACTAATGCGGTAGACCTTAGGCAGTTGAGATTGATGCTAAAGGAAACGAGCTCAAGTAGCTGGGTGCAATTGTACATGTGTTTGTTTACAATTTTTTGCTGCGATTAATCAATTTCGTGCGTAATCTTGGACTGTCACAGGACAGTATCATGCACGAATATCTTAAACAATAAAAAAAACATTGACATGGAATTTCCCATTTCAGTCGATTTGGATAATCGGTTTTTTAAATTCGGTTTTTAAAAATTGTAATATTTTACTATATGTTTACATAGTGCATATTATATAATTTACATTTATATAAGCGTTGTACATTAAATTTATCGTTGTTCATTATTGAAGGCGCAGCATCGATAATATAACTGCTTTTAGCCAAGTTTTCGGTGGGGCTATATATTCCTGGAATTTTAATTTTACCATTATTTACTTTTAAACTCATTTTGATCACTGCCACTTCAATTCTTCTTAGTGGCGACATGGTGTGTTTGTGCACTTTTCGTTTTGTATCTGGCTGGCACCTATGTTCTAGGTAGATATTTTTATTTCGTAGTAAAATTTTTAAAATGATTATATTTATCGCACAGCATATATTACAGATATGATATTAAATTTATCTTACTTCTGAAACATAAATTACAATTGTAAGATCTGGGTATAAAAAAGGCAGACTTTGAAGGAAAATGCGACAAAAACGTTCAATATAATAAAAAAAACAGAGTAAACAAAATAATGAAATGCAAAAATGCGTGAAATGAGGTAAATATATATATATATTAGAAATAAATCAAAATATAAATATCGGTTCTGCACGTGGAATGTGAGGTCTCTGAACAGACCACGTGCAGCCGATGAACTCGCGGAGACCCTAGACTGCTATAAAGCAGACGTTACCGCAATCCAGGAAGTGCGATGGGATGGGCCGGGCAAAAAGAGGATGAAAAACTGCGATATCTACTACGGCGACTGTTACAGAGAGCGAAGGCAGCGATTATTTGGATGTGGATTTGTTGTTCGAGGCAGACTTAGGCAAAAAGTCTTAAGCTTTAAGTACATAAGCGAGCGCCTCATAACAATCCGCATCAAGGCTAAATTCGGCAACATCAGCCTAATCTGCGCCCACGCCCCAACGGAGGACAAAGATGACGATAGCAAGGATGACTTTTATGATCTCCTAGAAAGAACGTACGATCAATGCCCCAGCTACGACACCAAGATCGTTCTAGGAGATTTCAACGCTAAGCTGGGTAAAGAGGACATCTTTGCTAGAGTCATCGGTAAACACAGCCTGCACGACACCACGTCCGAAAACGGATTCAGGCTGGTGGACTTTGTTACGGGGCGAAACCTCTCTGTAGCTAGCACGCGGTTCCCACACCTCAACATCCATAAAGGGACCTGGCGGTCCCCTGATCATTCAACCGTCAACCAGATTGATCACGTTGCGATCGACGTCAGGCACTCCTCCAGTATTCTTGATGTCCGAACGTTCCGAGGCGCCAACATCGACTCGGACCATTTCCTTGTTGTAGCCAAGGTAAGGACACGGATATCGAGAGAAGAACGGAGTCGAGGAAGCCAACCACGGTTTGACGTCGAAAAGCTACAATCGCAACAGACTGCCAGGAACTTTGCCGATCGAGTCTCCCTGAAACTCTCCGAAAGTTCGACGTCGCCTGCACTAAAAATAGACGAAGAATGGAAACGTTGTCAAAGAGCCATCAGAGAAGCCGCTACTGATGCGCTGGGTTTTAAAACGCCAACAAGAAAAAACCCCTGGTTTGACAACGAGTGCAGGCAGGCACATGCAGCAAAGCAAGAAGCCTACCGGGCAACGCTGCATCGAACCACGAGAGCTGTTCGTGAGCTCTACGAACAGAGAAGAAGGGAAGAGAACCGGCTTCTCAGGAAGAAAAAGAAAGAGCACGAGAAGCGCGCGATCGAGGAGATGGAGAGGTGTTATGGCAGGAATGATGTCCGAAAGTTTTACCAAAGGGTAAAACTTTTATCGAATGGATATAAAGTTCGGACAGAAGCTTGCCGGGACGAAAATGGACAGCTAGTAGTAGATTCGCAGTCGATACTGAGAATTTGGAAAAATCATTTCTGCAGACTGTTGAACGGCGATGAGGACACAAATACCGCTGTCAGGCAGAATGTTCCACTCAACACAACGGACGATGATAAAAGAGAATACCGTCCCCCCGACCTAGACGAAGTCAAGATAGCGATATCGAGACTGAAGTCTAATAAAGCTGCTGGTGCAGATAGTCTGCCCGCTGAAATGTTTAAAGCAGCTGGAGATGATCTGGTAGGGCGCATGCACCAGCTCATCTGTAAGATATGGTCGGAGGAAAGCATGCCCGATGAGTGGTATCTCAGTATCGTTTGCCCGATCCACAAGAAAGGTGACCCCTTTGACTGCGCCAACTATCGAGGGATAAGTCTCCTTAACATCGCCTACAAGATCTTCTCTGCCGTTGTGTGTGAACGCCTGAAACCATTCGTGAACAAACTGATAGGTCCTTACCAGTGTGGTTTCAAGCCCGGGAAGTCCACCATCGATCAAATTTTCACACTGCGGCAGATCCTGGAGAAGACCCAGGAAATGCAGATCGACACACACCATCTATTTGTCGATTTCAAGGCCGCATATGACAGCGTGCATAGAGACGAGCTATACAGCGCCATGTCTAGTTTTGACATTCATGCTAAACTCGTCAGACTGAGCAGGATGACGATGGAGAACTCTCGCTGCTCCATCAAGGTCGGTAACAAACTCACCGAGACCTTCAATGTCAAAAAAGGTTTTAGACAAGGCGACGCGCTGTCATGTGATTTCTTTAACATCATTCTTGAGAAGATCGTGCAAAACTCACTGGCCAACACAAGAGGCACGATCTTCCAAAAGTCCGTTCAACTGCTAGCTTACGCGGATGACATTGACGTGATTGGGAGAACACAGCGAGCCGTCAATGATGCGTTTGCTGGCATTGAAACGGAAGCGGCTAAAATGGGTCTGGCGGTAAACGAGGGCATAACAAAGTATATGCTGTCATCGAGAAAGGACGCACAACATCGACGACTTGGCCAGAACGTCACCATAGGCAGCTATAACTTTGAGGTAGTAAAGGACTTCGTCTACCTTGGCTCCGCGGTTAACAGTACAAACAACATCAGTACCGAGATCAAACGCAGAATTACTCTTGCCAACCGCTGTTTTTATGGGCTCAAAAGGCGATTGAGTAGTAGAGCCCTCTCTCGGAAGACCAAGTTGACTTTGTATAACACCTTGATCATCCCAGTCCTTCTTTACGGTGCAGAGGCATGGACAATATCCCAAGCGGATGAACAGTCTCTTGGTCTTTTCGAGAGAAAAGTTCTGCGCGCGATCTTTGGTCCTGTTTGCGTTGATGGCATTTGGAGGAGAAGATTCAACCACGAACTGTATGGGCTGTACAGCGACATGAGTCTAACCAGGCGTCTACGGATCCAACGCCTAAGATGGCTAGGCCATGTAGAGCGTATGGACAACTTAGCTCCGGCCCGAAGAGTCTTCGACTCTAAGCCTGTGGGACAACGCAACAGAGGACGTCCACGAACAAGGTGGCACACACAAGTCGAGGGGGACCTCTGCCGGCTTGGTGTGCGAAACTGGAGACAGCTGGCGAAAGATCGTGCTGGCTGGAGAGGCATGTTGAGTGAGGCCCAGGTCCACCTCGGACTGTAGCGCCCTAAGAAGAAGAAGAAGAAATAAATATATTAATATACGAATAAATAAATAAAAAAATAAATAAATAAATAAATAAATAAATAAATAAATAAATAAATAAATAAATAAATGGATAAATAAATAAATAAATAAATAAATAAATAGATAAATCAGTAAATAAATAAATAAATAAATAAATAAATAAATAAGTAAATAAATAAATAAATAACTATACAATTAAGTAAATGTACAAATAGGTAAGTTATATAGATATAGATATAGATATAGATATATATATAGATATATATATATATATAGATCATAACTATTAGAAATCATAAAATAACAAAATTTAAGCAATTAGATTATTAATAAGCGGATTTTCTGTAAAATTCCAACTGGTCCTAAATTTTTCAGTTAGCTTTCATATTCTGCCGGCCATCAATACAACATTGGCTGTTTCATGCATTTCTTTTGTAGAGTGTTACCACGGTTCAACATCATTTTAAAAACTTTGTTTTCCGCGACTTGAAGCTTCTTAGTGTGCGTTATTGCACAATTTCCTCACAATGGACATCCATATAACAATAAAGCTTGAAATATAATCTTAAGAGTGATCATTTTGTTGGGTACAGATAAATGCTTTCTGTTAATAAATGGATACAACATTTTTGTCGCTATTTTGGTTTTATTTATAGCTTCCGTTATATGTTTTTTTTTGAAAATAAGTTCATTATATAGGGGTATGCCCAGATACTTCACAGAACTTTTCCATTGCACTTGGACTCCATTTAACTGTAAAATTTGTTCAGGCAGATAGCAAGTATTTCTTCTTGGCGTAAAGAAGATATCTGGCAGTTTTTCCTGTTTAACTTTAATTTTTCATTTGTTGTAGTAACCTAACAATATTTCCAAAGAATTTGTAATGTTTGTCTCTATTCTAGACGCATACTCATCCGATGTAAATATTGCGATGTCATCAGCAAATATAGCAATTTCACAGCCTAGCAGTTCCAGAATATCTGAAGTATATATATTAAATAACATTGGTCCCAAAACTGAGCCCGGGGGTACACCTGCTGGTATACCTTCAACACTTCAAAAACTACCATTCACATATAAGTTAAAAGAGCGATTGGTCAAGAAGTTTTCTATTATTTTGCATAGATAAAGAGGAAAATTGAACTCTAACAATTTTTAGATAAGCCCGTTGTGCCATACCGAATCGAAAACCTTTTCAATGTTTAGCAAAACCATTCCAGTTGACTTTTTCAATGAGAAGTTAGTCTTAACAGCATTATATATTCTAAGTACTTCATGAGAAGTGCTATAGAATTGTTTGAATCCAAACTGTTCGTTGGGAAGAATATCATTATCACAGATAAACTTAGTTAGTTTGTCCTTGAGTATCTTTTCAAAAACTTTACTCAAACTGATAAGGAGACTGATAGGTCTATAACTTCTTGGATTTTCTGGGGGTTTTTCTAATTTGTGAACGGGAATCACTTTAGAATGTTTCCAAACGCTAGGGAAATAATGCAGCTTAAGACAGGCATTTATTATCAAAGTTAACACTTTAATTCCAGATAAGGGTAATTTTTTAATAAAAATATTTTTAACCTGGTTAAAGCCATCTGCCTTACGTGCATTTAGACCATTTACGATATCTGTGATTTCATTAATACCCACAAAAGCAAAGGAGGGTGTAGTAATGCTGCTTTCATTGAATAAGTGGGCTTTACTATCAACCAAGTCATTAGTAGCAACATCGCCAAGGTTTTGCGAAGTTAAATGATTTTCAGCAAAACTATTGTTAAGTGCATTTGTTTTTTTTAATATTTGTACAGAAAGTTCATTGTGCATCTCTCAAACATGGTAATTGCCGATTTTTATTTCGAATTATGTTGTATATCTTAAGTAAACGGTAACAAATGTATGGCATCATTAAAGGGATTAAAGCTTTCATTAACGTCCTAGGTTTATGTCAAATATAAATGTCAAAAACTGCAGTAACAAAAAGACAGTTCATCCATGGGTTGCCCTTGAAAGAGGGGTCAGGATTCGCAAAGTCTTCGAATATATATTTATGTAACAACATATACTGTGGTGGACAAAAATTTCACAGTCATTTTCAAAGAAAATAAAGCCACTAAAAAAACTTAGCGACGTTTAAAAATAATTTTTTTGGCAGCATTCAATAAATAAGAAACTTTTTAGTATTATAAAAGTAAAAAAAATATAGCTTTAACCTTAGGTTGTCTTTAAACGTTTCACTTTTCTTTGGAAATTATTTCGTGCAAAAACTTTTGTCCACCACTGTATAAACATGTAGGATTTGTTTTTGAAACGTTCTTACTCTCTGTGATTGTTTAAGAAGATATAGAAAATTAGCAATTTGCTTCAAAAAGACAGTGTTGAACACTTGAAAGTCGCAAATCCTTTAATCAATTCTCGAAGCATTAAAGACATTATTATAACGTCGTGGTGTAGTGGGTAAATGATAATGTAAACGTCAACAAAAGAATGACAACAAATGAAAGTTAAAAGAAATCCATACTGTAGAAGAACACAATTATCACACACGGCGTGAGGAACTCAGCCATAAAACGAACTAACTTGTAGGTAACAATCACTTTTTTTGGACTTAACATACCTGTTTTTCAATAATATCGAGCATATTTTAATGAGCGATTCTTTGGACGTAGAATGACCCTTTAGAGAAGGCCGAAGAGAGAATAAGACAAACACAGCGAACTTTACTCCTGTTCGTTAAGACATGGATGTTATCTAAAAGGGAAAACTTCATTGCGAAGAAGAGGCATCGCAATTAGTTTGTCGGATGGAAAAATCATGAGTTTTGACTACATTTACTATAGCCTTGATATTACTATAGTTTAATTAACACTAAAATAATCAAAAGAAAATACTATAACCATTCTATCTTAGTCCAGCTTTAATCTATTAACGAAAAGCACAATTGTATTTTTTGGCATTGAAAATATATATATATCGCAACCTTACTGAACAGTGAACCCATTATAAATTCAAACTTACACTCCAGTAAAATTGTCTTTTTTTACAATTACTTGTAGTCGTGCGGAACGACGAACAGGCGCGTGTCCTTATGTTTGAATTGTTAAGTAATTGTTCTCACGTGAATAGAGAGGTGAATCTGTTGTTTTTGAACGCTGAATGCTGCCATAAATACCTTATGTTTATCAACTAACCAGAAACCGCATATTTATTGCAGGAATGATTTTATTGACAACTTAAGCCTGATGTTTTACCCTTCAAAGACTCCTGCACCCTTTTCATCGTGACGTTGGTCCGCTGCGGGGGTTCACTTGGTTTTACATACTGTGCATTCAAGTGATACCAAATCTTTTTGGACTCCAAAAGAGCGTTCAAAAACAGGTTTCAGGATGACTTGATTTACCTGTCTGTCTGTTTCAATAAATACAAAGAGAATAAAAGATCATGTATATATACATTAGTATATCATAGACTATAATATTTGAATTTGACTTAATCTTTCTGAAATGTGTATGTACGAAAATAAATACAACCTACATAATAAATACATTCAGTTTAAGCCGCATACTTAACAGTTAGCAAAACTATTTACTATGTACTTACATGGAAATGTATGTATGTTTTTGCTTACAATAAGTCGTTTTACACTACTATACGTTTTGTATATACAGTGGAGTCGCGATAATTCGTATCTCGCGGTAATTCGTATCAAAGACTCGGTCCGTTGAAATAATCGCGGCAATTCGTATAAAACTCATACGCTTCGTTCCCCTTGATAATGCGTATATTTCTTCCTTCGCATCCTTTTGTTATAGTTTACCTACGAGTATGTATGTGTTTGCGCGATTATTTGTTGTCTTTGTTCATTGTCGGTTGTCACTTATGTCATCGGTCTCACTTTGCAAGATGAGTTCAAAGAAATACAAGTGCCTCTCTATCGCCTTGAAGAAATTATTGAAGCCGTAGTCAATGGAGAAAAGCAGAAGACTATGGCTGAGCGTTTTGGTATCGCTCCATCCATGCTTACATCCATTTTAAAAAGGAAGTAAGTGTTGGCTTCGCCCCATCGACCAGCAAATGGAAAAGAAAAGTGGTCATGCGAGTACCCTAACCTTGAACGTTTTGTTTTAAAGTGGTTTACTCAAGCTCGACTACACAATGTACCCATTGGAGGGCCAATGCTGAAAGAAAAAGTGAAAGTTTGTAAACTCACTCTCGATAATTCGTAAATCTCGGTAATTCGTACGAAATGCTTGGTCCGTTGGAATTATCGAGACTCGACGGTAATTGGCCGACTCCGAAAGGAGCGTTATATAAATTTTTGTACCATGCTTTTTTATTTATAAAAGCTACGTACTACACATGTACAACACCTAACACATCATTGTCGAGTTCATTGTATGCCCTCAAATCAACTTTATTAAGAAATTATCCACTCTTATTATGTTCATCCTGTTGTATAGATCTTTGTGGGAGTAAAATTGTTTGTACTGTCGCCATGGAGTTCTATAAAGACGAAGGGAAGCCCTCTCGAACAAGCTCACTCCCAAGCTGAACCACACGGGACAACTATAGGCGATCATTGGCCGGATATGAGCCATGTAGCTGATTATTTTCACCTTAGCATCGAGTTGGCTGTTGGCCATTTACTTTTTAAAGCCCCTTAATAAAGGCAAATGCTCATCGGTCTTTGGCCAGATCAGCATTTATACATATGTTTGTTAAATTACGAATACTGGTCTAGACAGATTCCCATGTATCTGAATACGTCCCGGTTCGCCAGTGGTTGCCCGTGTGGCTCAAGAACTTAGCACTTGTTAAATTTCCGAAGCCGAAGCCCTGGACAACGGTGTTCTGAACATAATGGTTTTCTGAATCAATTTGAAGTCATGCTGCAAGAGGATGCTAATATCCTCGATTTTTGAACCTGCAATCAAATCACCTGCGTACGCAATTGCACGTTATCATTTATAAAACTTATGTGATCATTTCTGAAAATGTTGAACAGGACCGGCGAATTAATAGCATCGTGTTGAAGACCATTTTTTACTTGAAAAATATCAGTAGAAGTTATGCTGTCATATTTGACGACAAACAGTCTGCTGGTAAGCATATTATGCCAATGCTGATGCTTACACGGCAGGTACAGTAGTGATTTGTTGATGCTTAGCCTTTTAAGCTAATAGGAAAACCATGCGTTGTCGAAGGCGCTTTCCAAATCAATCCGCAGAAGAGCTCTCAGTTCGCAGCAGAAGATTTATCTATGCGGGGTCTTACACGGATATAACCGGCAATGAGTTAACTGAAAATGGCCCGTGAGGTACTCAAATCGATCAAAACAGTGAACGACAAGATTTTAGTGGAGGCAAATAACAAGTGTAAATATATACATATGTATACAGCCCATGTAGGATTGATAAAAACAGCAAACTACTAGGAGCGATAAAAGGTTGCGAACATTGGAAGTTGGTCACCATTACCTTCTTGTTTCACTCCTACCATTTTTAAGTTGTTTAATCTCTACAAATACTACGTGGATGCCTACGCCTACGCTCGATTTTCTCAGTTCGATTCCAGAAAAACACCTAACATTTTTTCACGGTTCCACCTCTTTCGAGTCACTGACAATGCTCAAAGAGTATAACTGTCTAGAAAAAGCTTTTCAATCCCGCCGTTCGGAGTCGGCATTAAACTGTAGGTCCCCTCCACACGTGAGAACAATAGCACGCACAACACGAGTGGTTGCTGAGAAGCTAGGCCCAGGTCCACCTGGGACTGTAGCGCCGCCATTATTATTATTATAATCTCTACAAATTTTTAGCAAAGTCGTTCATTTCCTTCTAGTTCATCTTCCATGTTTAAGGGATGTTCGGTATGTCAGTGACTTTGAAAGTAAACACTTGTTTTTACAGTTCCGCTCACAAAAACGTAACCGAAATTATAGAAATTTCGGTGTGTCCGCCCGTCTGTCTGTCATCTCCTACATTTATAAATATATCGGCATGAAATGAATGATATTGGAAATTGGAATTATTTGCCCAGAATTATGCCTAGAAATCATTTTCAATTTCATTGCCATTGATTTTGAAATAATGATGCGCCCATTGAGTGATATATCAGTCAATATCAGTATTTTTACTTAAACACTTTTTGATTCAAAGTATCGTTTGAAAAATATGGAGCTGGAAATCGCTTTTAGCGTCCTCTAGCCCATTTTAAAACTAACATTTTTCAAAATCTAGAAAAATCACAAAAACTTGGACTCAATGAATTCTTTCAATATTGGCCATTTTTGGAAATTTTTTAGACATTAGCGCAAGCATTAAGAAATAATACTTATCAAAATATCGATTTGTGTGCAAATTCTGAGACATCAAAGATTATGACTTTTGCACATAAGTTCCTTGCTGAGATCGACAATTCTACACGAATCTCAGTAGTATTTCTCACACTCATTTCAACCCTTAATCCTCAACAGCAATGTACACCCAGCAGGCATAAATGGTGATTGAATATAAAGCTGTGTTTCATAAATTGTTAAACTGAGAAGAAAATTCGACTGAAATTGTTTTCATTCATTGCAAGGCATTCAGAAATGCTTCTATCAAAAATTATTTATGCGACGAAACCTTTCTCAAAAAAAAAATGCGCCAAATAACTTCATTGGGTTACCAGCTAAAGGACTCACGGTCATACCTGAGAAAGGAAAAGTAGAGGAAGGTTTTTTAAAAGCCACTATTTTTCCTATTTTTAAGAATGCCAACAAAGTGAATTATAGATGAATATCCTTCATGAACTGTGTAGCAAAAATCTTGGTGGTAATTATGTGAAAAAAAAACAACAATAAGAAAAAATATTGAATGAATTCCAAGCAGGCTTCTGTGAAAATTGCTGCACGGTTGATAATATACACAATTGATGCAACATAATCAATATAAAAAATAGCGAAAGGAAAAATGTGAAATAATCCTCGCATCGACTGCGCTTCAACATCCAGTCCATATATATAATGAAAAGGAGAGGTAACAAGACGTACCCTTGGCGAAGTCCAAGGCCCACGATGAAAGGTGTTGATTTACTACCGTTAACCCGAACACAACTGCTACAGTTTGTGTTCTGTTCATCTCCCATCATGGATTTGACCATAGCTCTAGAACGCGCCTCCAACACCTTAGCGTAGACTTTACCCTGGAGACTTAAAAGAGATATGCCCCTGTAGTTGGAGCACTCTCTTTTGTCTTTTTTTTTTTCTCACATCCTCCCATATGGCGCCAGATAGGTTTTTGGCCGTATGTGCTGATGCTGGGAAGAAGGTTAACGTGGACAAATCCGAGGTTATGGTTATTTCCAGAACGCTTGCTCAATGCACTCTACAGGTGGAGGAGTTCAAGTATCTCGGGGTCTTCTTCACGAGTTATGGGAGGAATAATGCTGAGCTTTCCTGTAGGATTGGTCAAGCTGGGTCAATTTTGAAACAACTTGTTCGATCTGTAATCAGGAAGGCCGATCTTGGTGTCAAAGCCAAGCAGTATTTGTTCCAACTCTCACCTATGGTCATGAAATTTGGGTAATGACCGAAAGAATAAGATCGCGAATACAAGCTGCTGAGATGAGATTTCTTTGTGCTGTTGTGCTGTTGGGCAGCTGCTTCTTCGAACGGAAAGGGCTATACTTCGATGGTTTGGTCACGTGGCACGAATGTCCCCATCATCACGACTTCCGAGGCGTGCCTTGAATGATATTCCATCAGGTAGGCGACCGCTTGACAGATTCAGGACGAGATAGTTGGACCAAGTCAAAAACTCGCCTGGCTACGCCTGGGCACAGCTCCTGATGTGTTAGAGTCGATGGCGGGGGATCGAGTGGCCTGGAGATCTCTCGTGCATGCATCGCCCCGCGACCCCTTGAGTGGAACATGCGGGTCACTGAAAATAATGATGATGAAAAAAATTTAGGCTTTCTTTGTATACTTCAAAACCGCATTTTATGTCATAGATAGAAAGGCACTATTCTACAAACTAAGCAATATGGGTTTATCAACAAAATGTTTAGCACTGCTAAAAAGTCTTTATATGGACATAGTATCTGCCGTCTGGCATGGTGAACAAGTTTCGGACTACTTTGGCACTACTATGGGGGTAAAGCAAGGGTGTTTACTCAGCCCTTTGTTTGCCCTGCTGTTAAATTACCTGCATGATTTTCTTGGAGGTGGACTTTCTCTTATATGACGTCTTTGTTAGGGTCCTGATGTATGCTGACAATATTATAATTTTGGCAGAAGATATATCTGTACTGCAGAGCATAATACGAAAATTGGAAGATTACTGCAAAGTGTACAACTTTAGCATCAACCTGGATAAGTCGAAAATTATGATATTTAGCAAAGGCGGAAAAACAGCAAATAATGAAAAATGGTACTTTATTGACTCTGAAATAAAAATTGTCAATAAGTACAAATATTTAGACCTAATTATGACACCAAAACTCTCACTAATGGAACAACTCAAAGAGAGAGAAGAAAAAGCTAAGAACTGTTTAAATACAACCTGGAAAAATTTTATTGGGATGAAAGAGATAAAACTTTCGGAAACTTAACATTAGATGATAGTATACTTTTCTTTTTAGTTTACTCCCTCTATACCCCTTTCCTTTCTCTCTCTATACCTTTGCCCCGTGCTGCGTCTTGATTCCGGACACTTAAGGGTATTCGCGCGCAAATTATAAAAAAAATTATTGTTTATATTTCTGATTCAGGTTCAGGTACTCCTTTTTTGACTAATTCATGTTAGTGCGTCTCCATACACTTAATGCTTTAAATAATTTTGTTCTGGCATTATAGCAGGCGAAATCGTACCATTTCTGGTATTCGGTAGCTTTTGGTGGTTTCCTTATACTGCCTCACCTTGTCTTGTAGCTTGCTCCTACTTGCTCCTACTAGTCTGTTTACATAATTTTTTGGTAACATTTGTAGGCTTTTTCTTTCCGTATTCGATGGTGTAAATCTGAGCATAGTACTTCATTTTCAATATCTTGAGCAAGAAATTGTTGATCTTCCTCGTCTAATATGAAACCCTCCTCATCGTCGCTGTTATCTGCAGCTAATATTTCTAATATTTCGTTTTCTTCTGCTACACAATGGCCAAAAAACGACAGGCGTGGAACAAACAGGATATGAAAGCAGGATTAGTTGCCATAAAAGAGAAGAGGATGGGGGTCTTGAACGCATCGAAACAATTTAAGGTGCCTAAAACTACTTTGAGGCGTTTGGTTGCACAGACATAAAAACCAGTGGAATATTTGGTGTCTACCAAATTGGGCAGAAAACCCATCTTCCCTCCTTATTGATGGAAGCAAAGTTGTTCGGTCTAACAAGAAAAGACATACATACGATGAATAGCATTTTAACTAGCTATTAATAACAAAGTACCGAATCCTTTTTCCTTGCAACAAGAAGCCGCAGGTAGAGTTTGGCCTTGGCTATTCCTTAAACGCCATCCATCACTGTCATTCCATCAACCGAATGGAGCCGACTATAGCTCGAGTAAAAAGGCCACCCTGGTCCATATTTAAAACAAGTTGGTCCATATTAGCAGCACTTTATTTAAAAGTGTTAAAATAACTTTCTTTAGTTTTTTATTTATTTATTTTTTTGTCAATCTGGTTTTTATGTTTTATGTGTATGAAGACTGATAATGAAATAATTCCTTTGTCTATTAACAAAAAAACTAAAGTGAATTTACGTAACACTGCCTGTTTTATTTACAAAAAAGTTAAGGGTGCGACACTTACTATATATTAAAACCATTAGAAAGCATAAATAATACTAATTGATAATACTGTATGATAATTTTTTTGTCCTCTATTGCACCCTGGGACACAAGCTTAGTATAGCATTATTATATTTTACAAAAAATATTTTTTAATGCTAAAAGTAAACCAGAACACAGTTTTTATTCAATTAAACTACCGACAAAGTACACAACGTAAGATGACTGGATGGCGCAGTTGGTTAAGTGCCTGCCCCAAGTTAGAGGGGTCCCAGGTTCGAATCCAAGTGAAATCGAATCTAGTCCAGTCACCATTTGCCGTTGGGATCAAATTAAGGGCACTGTAGTAGGTTACTACCTGGCAGTACAATGGACCAGTTTTGAGTCTGAATGCTGCAGTAGAGTTTCAAAAATCCTACAAAGAAAAATATATTAGATTTACTATCTCCAAATTTCTTGTTTCGATTTAAACAAGCCCGGCAGAACGAAAATGTTAATTTCACGAGGAAATCCAAAATGCCTCCCTCTAAACTGCCCCGTCTCAACGGTATATCACTTACACTTCTCATAAAAAAGTAAGTACCTGGGTATCTACATACATATGTAAGTACATAACTCAGTTGGAAAATGAATATCGGAAGAAATCTGACTAAATGGATGTACACAGCCATAGTCCGACCTATCCTTACTTAAGGCTCTTTAGTTTGATGACCAGCTCTTCGTAATAAACACAATGTAAAGAAACTTAACATGGTACAGAAAGGTCTACTCCTACGGACACCCTGACGGTTGTGCTACATCTTTCACCCATTTGACTACACATACATAAAGGCGCAGCCCACAGCGCAGTTAGGCTCAAAGACCATCGGCTGAGGAAGCTTAACCATATGGCCACAGAGGACGTCTCTGTCTAGTCCCATATGTGGACGTATATCGTGACGGCTTAAAAATTGACAACGGTGTCGGGGCGAAGCACTTAACATATCCACTTCCTTCAGACTGTGCTAGTGGTTTCCAAGCTCACGTGTTCTATGAACATTATGTACAATATGTTGACATTTTAGCTACTATTAGGGCTATCCCGTCGGCCTCCATAACCTCAAAGATAGTCAGGGAATATCGTTATAAGTTGTGGTTCGCTGAAGGTACAGTGAAGCGCCATCTTAGTTTGGGTTCCAGGCCATAAAAACATTCGAGAAATAAGAAATGAGAACTCCATCTATTGCATTCGAATTAAGGGAAGACACACTTTTACAATTTACTAAACTATTTTATGTTTATTTGTATAACATTTTCTTACGACCGCTCACACTTGAACGGCTGCCATTGTCATTGCAGCCCGCCGTCAGACGCCATCCTGTCCGCGTCCGGCAATTAAGGTGGCGGGAGTATTGCCAGCAGTGTCAGATCGTTCGATCAATCGAACTGCCGATTTCGCTCGGGTTGGTCAAGGAAAGAATGTCGGCGCATTTCCTGAAGATGCCCAGACTTAGATAGACCAGTTTAAATAACTGTGCAACATCTCGAAAAACTTTGCCAGAACAGAATGGATCATCGGCCGATAAGCGAACACGCTACCAAACTCGGTAGCCCCTAATGACCAATGCCGCCGCTGTGATATTGCATTAGAAAGACTCGGTCACACTTTACCACCTGTTTGGTGCTCGAGGAAAACCTTTTATCGAATCTTTCGAACAAATATCCAAGATGACCACCAAGAAATTGGTGAAGTTCTTTAAGTCTACAAGATGGTTCTAATCTAAACGAAAAAAAAACTTCAAACCTAATTTTCCTTTTCCTTTCAGAGCTGTGGTACCAAAACCACCCATAGGAATAATTGGTTTTCGTTAAGAACCACTACTACACGCATACACAAACAAGGGCCACCCCATCCATTATAAGTTATTATTTTTATCCATTTTTCTTCTATAAACATACATTTAAATAACATTTCTCAAATTCCTTTGTGTTTTTTTGTTGGTAAGAAATTGCTATTTAATATTATTATATTATATATGCCGTTGTATTGATTGGGAAGTGAAAACTCTGTCTACGTGTATAGCACATGAAACAATCTACCTCGGTAGAGATACACATTCGATTTACCTTCCCCACAGAGGCAGTAAATATTCCCATGATGAAACTATGGTTCAAAGAAGAAAAATAAGTGTGAAAATAAGGTTGTGTATTCAAATACATTTTGACACGAGTCATATTAAAAGAATTGCTCGATATTATCTCCCACCTTTATCCATTTGAAACACGTTGTTTCAGAAAAGTCCAAACCACACGCTGCGTAAAACCAAATCATTGAAAAATTTGGTGATGAAAGGACACGTGTCAATTTGCAAACTTGTTAACAAACTAACGAGTTCTTCAATATAAATACATATATGTATATCCTTGATACAGGGAATACTCAATATACAAAGACATAATTAAAAGGCGTGTCATCCTTTTTTCATTTGCAGCTGTACAAAATGAACGTCAACCTAGGAACACAGCAACCATTCGACCAGAAGCACTGCGGGATATGGAGCACGGGCGTGCATTAAGGGAAGCTGCAGTAGCCGTTGGCGTTTTTGGGTAATATTTGTCTATAGTAAATGTAAATGTAAGATTTTTATATTATGCTACTACAGGCCTCCAGTTTTACTGTCACCTCCCTGTTATGGTCCAGGACTACTTTCTTCACCTTGTAAGTAAATCATGCTGATTGTGATACAACTTTCATATATGTAGATATTTCATATTATTTACAGCCTTAACGGGTATTCCTACATCGCGCTTATTGCATCATCCTCAAATCTCTAATTCAATCCAAATTTCAAACAATGTGCCACATCATGCGTCAAGTTATGGTTTTACCAGTAGTAATAATAACAATAATAATGTTGTCAATGTGAATAATGATAGTAATAAAACTTGTGATTTGTCTAACGTCGCAATAACTTCAACGAATTCCAGCAATAATTCCACATCCCCAAATTTACCTTCGACAGATGCTGGTAAGTTAATCTTAGGGTAAATATTATTTTAAATTTTTATATTTAAGTGTGTGAACATTTGATTTAAGGAGGAGGTGCTGAAGTCAATCCCACAAATGGAAGTGCATCATCGTTAAGTTCTGTAAGCCCATTGCCTGAAAATGATAATGATGGTAATATTATTGAGTTATACCGATGAATTGTAAACAAATTAATAATACAGACAATTTATTTACAAAAAAGTACAATTTGTTTAGACAATCTAAAGAGTAAAACTAGGTATCTTAATTTCCTTCAACTATCACTTTCGAAAATTCATAGAACTATGCGTCTCCCGGTCTTGTGTAAATGTGGTCCTTGATTTATTTCCAAATACATTTTTATTTTTTTATTCTCGAAAAAGAATTTATCAAAAGTTATACTTTAAGCCCTGTACTTATTAAAGAATACAATATTCTTATTGTACAGCGATACTTAGTAACAAATAAATGAAATAAATGAAATAATTAATAAGAATAGCGGCGCTACAGTCCGAGGTGGACTTGGGCCCAGCTTCTCAGTAACCACTCGTGTTGTGGGTGCTATTGTTCTCTCACGAGTGGGGGGGACTTTAATGCCGACTCCGATCGGCGAGATTGAGAAGTTTTTTTCTAAACAACAATACTCTTTGAGCATGTCAGTGACTCTAAAGAGATAGTGCCGCGAACAATTTTGTTTTGAAAAATTGTTACTTGTGCTGGGATTTTAACTTAAAAGTCTAGTACGTATGGGTTGACGCACAAACCCACATGGCCCCGGCGCTCACAAGAGCTGATATTCAAACTTATATAAAATTTATCGACATTAGCGAAAAATATTCCCTCCAAAGCCAATTTAAATAATCTAGTAGATCTATTATACATTTTCTAATCTCGCTTGATAGCGCTTGACTACCTAAATGTAAATAATACAAATAGGGTAACTAATAGGGAAACATAATAGGAACCAAATTTTCATTTGTCATTTCTACAATTGCGGACTTTATTTTACCGCTACCGTCTGGGATGGACCTGAGCTCAACCAATAAGACTCTATATAGCTAGCACGATTTTTAGCCATTTGCTTCCAATTACACACGCCCAGTTGGAGCACTTTTATCCATGTGATACTTTAACTATTTTGAACCAAAAACAAGCTAAGGAAAATATCATCATTTTAAGTGAGAATGATTTCTGGTAAGGCTAGGTTAAAAAAGAGAAGTGTGATGGATGATGGTGTGATGTAATGAAACATCACTTCCACTCGAAGGCCCTAAGGCCCATTATGAATCCCTTTATTTTTGTGGTACACAAATTATACAAATCTATCCCATCACGTGATGGCTGAAACCCTCCGTGCTCTTTATAGATCTTAGGATATCCAGTTAATCCGCGTTCGCTAAGTACGCTGTTTCTGTGAAGAATCTTTGGCATAGCGAAGCTAGGCGCCGGTTTTAAAGAACTGGGCAGTGGCACAGCAGATGTTGTATCATTTCGGTCTCTTCCTCATCACCGCAGCTCCTGCAGAGATCGCTGAACTCTGCATTTTATTTTGAAGCATAGTTCCAATGGGACACTATTCTCTGATTACTCCGACAAGCACGCGGATCGAGTTTCGTTTCAACGCCAGGATCTTCTTTGTTTTACTCTGACTCTGGCCACGTTGATCAAGACGAGTTGGCTTCTTTTTATATTGTCGTTTATGATCTGGTACAATGCACTAATCGGTGGCCGCAATTGCGTATCTGCATCACTGATTCTAGACCCTCGTCTAGCCAATTCATCTACCCTCGTTCCCTGCGACTAATCCCGGGGCCTAGCAGAGTTTGACTTTGTAATGACTGATGGACTTCAGAGAGTCGCGGCAATTCATAACAGTCTTTGATTTCATTGTACAGGATCCTATTGACTTCAGTGCAGCCTGGCTGTGATATCCTGTTATATGGTAATATCAAATGGTGGGATATCGGTATGTTGTATGTACTTGGCTGCCTTCCTAATAGCCAGAATTTTTGCTTGAAAGACACTACACATGTTAGGAAATCTAAATGGTTCTATTTTATGCAGGGTGTCCGAGTAGATTGAGTTAAGTTCCCTCTAACTTGGGGGGAGTAAGTAACAGGATGCTTTTCTTCCTGGTGAATAAAACAATCTCAGTTTTCTGGGAATTTATTCCCAGACTGCGTTTTGCCCACGAGGAGAGATCCTTCAAAGCAGATTCCATTAGCTCGCTGATAGTCAGCATGATTTCTGGATGTGTAAATTTTGCACGCCATATGGTTAAAATCCCACATTCCTTATAGGAGTTTTGTTAATTGTTTCGGTTACTGTTGCTCTATCGCACAGGTTTTGAATAGTCAAATTGTTTTGACTTCAAGCGATCCGATGGTGCCATGTCGCTGTACACAGGGTATAGTTTGAGGATCCTTCAATTGTCATTAAGGCAAGAAGACTGCAGGCAGAACTTTTCTGTTGAAGCGTTTCTGCATTCGTATTCCATGTTGTATATCCCTGATATAAAAGGGGTCATATGGAAAGTTTCTTTATTGTGGTTATAGACGGCCTTGCTTGCACCCAATGGATTAGAGGTGGCAAGGGTGATTCGGTTTTTGTTCTCTGTGCTAATGTCACTTGTTCTGTTTACCGCGGAACCGGGAAACGATGCCAATTGTACTGTTTTGGCTTAATCACTTGTGGATTAGGTTCTTTTTCGATGAGGACATATTTTTGATTGACAGCGTTTGCTGTCAAACCCATCTTAGTCATATCTGTTTCAAAACCATTTAACACCCCATTGAACCATTTGAAAATCATGTTTCTAGAGTTAGCCAGTAAGTTTTGCACCATTACATTACTTATATTTTCTGTTAAGGGGGCCGTGTGGTTTTGTGCGTCGACCCGCACCTTTCAATTCTAGGTTCAAATCACAAAATAAGCAACAATTTTTCAGGAAAGGAATCGGTTCGCGGCTTCATCTCTTTCGAGTCACTGGCAATGCTCAAAGAGTATTGTTGTCTAGAAAAAGCTTCTCAGTCTCGCCGTTCGGAGTCGGCATTAACATGTTTTCTTTTTCTTTTTATGGAGCAACAAAAAAATGTTACTATTCAATTGGCCTACTTTTTGATCTGTTTTGTAGTCCATCGAAATAGGCATTTAAAAAAATATCATAAATTCAATTGAAAGGGAAGACCTATGGATATGGTGGCCATTAATAAATTGTTCGCTTTCAATTGTCTAGCAATATGTACGGTGCATGTCGTATTTTTTTTAGCATCACAACCGGATAAATTTTCCCAGGATCCTGAATTCGGCGATCGCATTGAATTCTGTCGAATCGATTTGAAACTCGCTGGTCTTTTCCAGGATATGGGAGTGTGAAGATTTGGTCTATAGTCGATTTGCCGTGCTGGAAGCCGCATTGATTCACGTTCACACAGTACGCTGGATAAGATCTTGTAGCCGACATTGAGCAGGGATATACCTCTATAGTTCTTGTATGAAGTAGGATCGCCCATAAACTGGTACATGCTCCCTACTAAAACTTCGCCGACAGCCTTGAAGAGCCATGAAGTCAAACCATCCGTTTTTTTGATAGCTGTGCGGACTTTTTCAATACTTGGCCGAAGCACTTCTTTATCAATTGGAGGGATTTCTTCATTTCCTATCACTTTCTCCCGATTGTGTTCATTAAGCAGTTGATGAAAGTGTCACCTAAATACATTCACAACTCTCTGAGGCTCGGTAACAGGGACATTCTTTTGCATATTAAAAGAATTTTCTGTTTATCCCTAGACTCTTTCATATCCTTGAGCTGAGAATTTGCGAGAAACCTTTTCTTTTGTCGCAGAAGTTTCTTCTGGCTCTATGCTCCCCTTTTGCTGCCCTGATTTTTCGTTGCAGTGGTTTTCAATTGGAACTTTTTTCTGTTCGCACTCGCAATCATAAAACGTGTTTCTTGTCGGTGGTGGAAGGTAGCCTAATGTGTTTTCGGCTACTTCCTATATGACTGAGCGGCAATGCAAGTACATATTATTGGCGTTTGTGCTTGACATAGGCATATCACGGAGTCTCTCGCTAGGTTGCTCTTCATGGGCTCTGACAATCTCCGATGTGCTCAGGTGTCAAATGTCGAAACTTCTTTTTGTTGGCTTGTGCAGCTTTCTAACATTAGACACTCGAGCTTGCTGGAATCAAAAAGTGGCCAGAGTCGACGTTTGCCCTTCTGAATGTTCGCACATCCAGGATATTTGACGCGTGTTTTGCGCATGAGCACATAGTCGATTTGGTTGATGTTTCGACCGTTCGTCTGGGGTTGAATGTCGTGTAACTTACTACCACATTAAGTCCTGGTGCAAAGTCCGTGAGCAGAAAGAATTGAAGTCTCGGAGTACAGTCTTGACATCGCACTTCGGACAGGCTTCGTAAGCACCGCCCAAGAGGTTATATCATCTCTAATGGAGTCTTCAGTCTCATCACCTATGAGGCTGATGTTGTAGAATATGCTATTCTACGTTTAAAACACAACTCAAGCAATGGATTCTAAGCATTAATTCAAATTAATTGGAGTGTAAAATAATAATAATATAATAATGGCGGCGCTACAGTCCAAGGTGGACTTGGAATTTAATCCCGACTCCGAACGCACAGTGTTTCACGTAGTACAAGCTAGGTGGACAAAATTATTTTAACATTTTTGATCAATGGGTAATAGATTAATGCAGACAATAGTCCCAAATGTCAAAATTGATAAAATGTTTTTAGCATACACTTATCAGTGTCAAGTTAAGAGATTGGGAAGTTCTCAAATAGAAAAAGTGAAAAATAAAATATTGGTGATGTCAGTTTGAAGCAATTTTAATTTTTTTTGACGAATATTTCGTAAATTATTAAACATTTAGAGTTGTGGATTTCTTGTACATATTTGCAATTAAAATTATTACTTGCATTGGAAAATTATGTCTAATCATGAAAGTGATGACTAAAAGTTTAGTGGAGTAGATGGTAAATGTACACACCTGCACACGGGCTGGTTTTTGTATATGTGTTAGCGGTATTCTTCAGTGTTATAACTGTGAACATTTTACCCAACACACTTGAGTACAACTGTCTGATTTTTTCTTCTATTCAGACTCGATCCCAAAACGTGTATTTTTCTACGAGTAGCAAAAATATGAAAAAGGAGATAAACATTTGAAGCTATACGAATTCATTTGTACAAAATTTAATTTTCGCGACCTTACTGAAGAATATGTAAGGGAAACTAAACAGAATGTTGCTGAGTAGTCGTCAAAAGTGGCCGATACGTGGCTAAAGTCAGCCAAGTCAATGGAACGATTTTTTAACAAATATAGTACATAGTTGGACTCTGAAGACATTGAGTTCCATGTTCATGCTTCTCATCCACAGCCATCAACATCATCATCAGGTCGTTCTGTAAAAGAACTTGATGGAATTTCAGTTAAGACGAAGAAACGAAGGTTAGACGACTATGTTCAGTCAAGAACCTATGTTGAGTTGATCACCGCTGCAGAAGTAGTTACACGATCTTCGAGAAAAAGAAAAACTGCAACAACAATAAGAAACGTGCACGAAATTCTAACTCAACAAAAAAAAAAAATTTCCCAGAGAGTTCTTGGCAGTTGAGTGGTAATAAAGAGTTCGCTAGAAAGTTGTTCATTAGTTGGCCATTCGCTCATCACTGTCCAACATGAATTATTACTCACAATGACTGATAGGAAAATATATAACTCATTGACTCAAACTAACGCTAAAAATGTCAGATAATTTCAGTTTTGGCTTGTCAACCTCACGTTGTTTTGAGTGCTGTCTTCATATATGCTACGAAGAGACGATTTAACGAAAAGACTTGTGTAAAACAACGATCTGACAAAATAAAACGATTATTAAGGGAAGAAATGGGACTTATTGTTGACAAGCCAAAACCAGGATTTGGGTCCAAGAATGACGGCAACACTGCACGGAGATTTTTCAGAAATTCTGAATTAAGTGCTCGGATCATAGGACTTGTTCATAGTACAGGATTTATAGAAAGTACTCTTGTTCCACACGAAGCTAGAAACAGGGATTGTCGCAGATTTCGGGAAAATAATATTAGAAAGCGCTCACGAATTATAATGAATAGAGACATACTCTCAATGCTTATAATTACATCTGATCCCCCGATTAATTGTCTTCGAAAAATACCCAAGAAGAAGGCCGAAGAACTATTTCAAGGGGTTCGGAAACTTATCGTCTGTCCACAGATAAGACCGAAACCGCTTTCGAACCAAAATGTCTTTCGAAATAAAACAAAAAACATAATCTGTCAATACAAATCTAAAAATGGCGAACTTTTTCTAAACAGTTATACTCTTTGAACACTGTCAGTGACTCGAAAGAGTTGGAATGTGTTGATTTTTCTTGGACTTGAACCTAGACCTGAAAGTTTAGTGCGTCAAGGGGTCGAGACACATACATATATAATGTCTGATATTATGATTCAATTTTTTTTTTTTTTTTTTTAGCGAGGGTAGGTGGAAATCTTCAAAAGACACTATGGGGACCGTTCCCTCATAGCGAAAGGGATTTTTACCCAGTAAAAACACCTCCCTTCAAATAAAATAAAATGTGTTCATACTACAACTAAGTTTGACACTTATCCAGCAGTTTTATTTTCTCGATTTTGACGCGTTTTACAAGAGATTCTCCACTGAGAGTTCCTGCTAATAGCGCAACTAAGCGCGGGATGAATTCACCGTGCTAGGTCAAGGGGTTTAGTCCTTTGAAGACGGCGCAATAGATTACTTTCGTCAAGAATTGGAAGGACAGCTGGGTTTATGTGCTCTTCCAGACGACGCTTATGCTTACGAGCAATGTTCTTCGTTTCATCCTGGATTGATGCAATTCCGAGATCTCTGTGGATATCGTCGTTCCGTATGTACCACGGTGCGTTGACGATGGTTCTTAGTACTTTATTTTGGAAAGTTTGTAGTATATTTTTATTACTTTCTTTGGTACAACCCCATAGTTGTATACCATATGTCCAGACGGGTTTTAGCAGTTGCTTGTATATAAGCAATTTGTTTTCAGTACTTAGTTTGGAATATTTTCCAATAAGCCAGTACATGTCTTTATATTTTATTTGGAGCTCTTCACGTTTCTTTTTGACGTGTTCTTTCCACTTGAGCTTTACATCGAGAGTCATCCCGAGGTATTTCGCTTCATTTCCAAAGGGTATTTGAACACCATTTATAAACACGGGCAAATTATTCACGTTGTTATATGTAAAATTAATATGAACGGATTTAGCTTCATTGAGTTCAATTCTCCAAGTGTTTGTCCATTCGTGTACCCGATCTAAAGCACGTTGCAGTTTTCTAGTTGACTCTTCGACCGTTTTGGCAGTTACCAAAATGGCAGTGTCGTCAGCAAATGTGCCTAGTACAGTGCCAAAATTTTGTGGCATATCGCTACTAAAAAGTAAGTAGAGGAGAGGACCAAGAACACTTCCTTGGGGTACTCCAGCTTCTATAGATTTAAATACCGAGTATTCTTTACCATATTTTACACGGAAGATTCTGTCAGAAATGTAATTTGATAATATTACGTAAAGTTTTCCCGGGAAGAACTTTTTCAGTTTGTGTTTCAAACCCTTGTGCCAAACCTTGTCAAAGGCCATTATGATTCAATGAGACTTATGCTTCTTTTTCTCACAGTTTTATGATTATGTCTACTTTGAATAACTTATATAATTGCTTATTAATATATTGTAAGCTACATTGTAAGGGTCACCCCATTCATATTATCAATTCTCTTAATGCTAAGCCATTCGATGATTTTTCTTATAATATACAAATATTGCCACCACCACGCTCGATAGTCTTCTTGGTGTATTTAGAATTCAATACTGCGTTGTGTGTACTACCCAAACAAATATAATTTATATTCAACGATCCAAAAAATGCATATGTACTTCGCCACTTTTTAAATCATTTTATTATTGTAGAACTTACCTAGGAGATCGTGATGGAAAGTTTACTAGTCATCTCTGCTCAGTCCTTGTACTTATTTGCAATTTTTCGTGACGACATAAAAAGATAACTTTTTTTTTAGCGCAATTAATTGATCCTGTTTTCGTTAGCGTCCCCTGTTTTCTCGCGCCAGTTTCTCCTTAAAAGCACCATTGCCGATGAACAACCACCCGTTTTCAAAATGCTAGGATTTCTTGTGACCAACTTTGGCAGTTTTTTTTCATGCATGATGCATGATTTTTTCATGAAATTTCCATCCAAGTTTCAAGATAAACAAGTTTCCAAAATATGCAGCCATTTTAAAAATATTTTGTATACAATTTTCTGCATGCAGAAATATTTTCGGCAACCTGTAAGGGTGACTAATTTGACAGGTTTTACTGTGCTACCTTCTTATTTTGTACTTATTAATCGTTTTAATAATTATAGGTATAGACGTCACTATGAACATTAGGTTGGAAAAGCGAATCTATGTCATAATTTCTCATTCGATTTTAAAACTCAATCCATTTTATAGCATCAAAGTCATATGTTTTAATTATTATTTGTTTGCAATGACCTAATAAATATATTATAATCAGTTGAATGTTAACATTTCGAATTAACAGATATGAATTAATTCAGTGTTTTAATTAAAATTACCCTTTCCTTTAATTGAAACAGATGATTCAATTGATGTTACAAATGATGAAGATTCAATTGACAGAAAAAACGTATCACCAAAGCATTCTTCAATAGCACAATTTACATCTTCTTCTTTATATGGTCACACGCAAGAAACTATTTACGAAACGAGTGCAAGGCTCCTATTTATGGCAGTAAAATGGGCTAAGAATTTACCAAGCTTTGCAAGTTTAGCTTTTCGGGATCAGGTAAACCGAATTCAAGTAACTATTTTTTGCATAAAATTATTCCTAAGTAAATTTGATCTTTTTGCAGGTAATACTTTTAGAGGAATGTTGGTCTGAATTGTTTTTATTGAATGCAATTCAGTGGTGTCTTCCTTTGGACTCAACTGGATGTTCCTTGTTTTCGGTTACAGAGCACTGCAATAATAATACTTTCAACTGCTCACTGAAAAGCGAAGTAAGTTATAAAGTATATTAATAAAAACTAGATAACCTAATGTTTGGCACCTTGCAAAGATCAATGGGTTCTATTTCACTATATTGATTCCCATTTAGTTAATCATCTCACAAAAGTATTGAGTTCAGGTTTTTAATTTTACAGAAATGTTCCCGGTTGTCTTTGGAGCAAAAATCTACGCAGACTAAAAGTTCTAGTGAATCAAAGAGTTTTTTTCAGTACAACAAAATAAAATTCAAGAAAATTAAATATATTTCGCTTTAATATTCAAAGACGTATAAACGTAAAAATTTATTTCTTAAAAAAAATTTAAAAACATGTGTAATTTTATAAATATAAAGTAAATATAAGTAAAACCAAGATGACAAGGTCTACGTACACGCTATAATAATAATAATAATAATATAATAATGGCAGCTTGTGTTTTTCGTGCTACTGTTCTCACACGAGTGGGGGGGACACACAGTTTGATACCGATTCCGAACGGTGAAATTGAGAAGGTTTTTGTAGACAGTTATACTCTTTGAGCATTGTCAATCACTCGAATGAGGGGGAGCCGCGAACAATTTTGTTTTTGAAAAATTGTTGCTTCTGCTGGGATTTGACTAAAGACTGTGAAAGTCTAGCACATATGAGTCGACGTACAAACCCACACGGCTAGAGCCCACACACTTAGAGGTTATAACGTGAATTAAAAAAAAACTGGTATTCCATAAATCGTTGAATATCCTTTTGAGGTGGAGAGCAGTGGTATCGCTCATCCTTTTTAGCATTGATTCGGCCAACTTTCTGGTAACTGAGGGCTAATTTTTAACCCATTCTTCGTGCCTTCTTTAAACCTTGCCTGTTTGTAACGGTACTTTTCTTGAGACGCAACCAACCAACGACAACTTATACGTACGCAGACTTTTGTCATCCAGGATACATTTAAATAAAAATTAAGTTTCTCCCCAGTTTTTAATTATTTTTAAGAAATTAGTTTATACGTTTATACTTTTTTGAGTAATAAAGCGAAACATATATATTTACCTTTCTTGAATTATATTTTGGCTTACCAGAAAAAACTCGTTGATTTACTAGAACTTCGAGTGTACGTAAAATTTTGTCATTAAGTGTATAATCGAGAGTAAACTATTTACTTTTTGATTTTGAATAACGTCCTTTTTTAATCCGTTCAGTTTAATTGCGTATTAAATTAAAGGGGCTGTTATAGGATAGAAAGAAAATTATTTTGACACTTAATTGCCTCAAATTCAAAATCGTTTTCCCTCTTTCCTCTCATCTTTTGTGGTCCCATCCTTGACATTTGGGGAAAGAATTAAAATGTTTCAAAAACATATATTGAATAGAGATAAAAGCAAATCGGCATTGACTTAAACAATACTTCGGTTGGACTCGTTGTATTAAAAAAGTACTAAAAGGATTTACCATCCCGCAACTCATTTTATAATTTTCATAAACGCATGCAAACGCTATTTTTAATGCATTTGTTAGAAATTCGTATCTTTCAAGTTGCAAATTATGCAATTTTTAATTTAACCAGTTTATGCCCTAATTGGGTTTACTCATTTTACTATAAAAGGGGTTAAATTCCAACGAGAAGACTGTCAATTCTTAATTTAAGCCTTTGGTGTATTTGTTTATATTGAAAATATCAGTATGAACATTTTCGAACTGTCGCGGGTATTTATTTTTCATTTATTAAATTATGATATTTAAGATTAAATTGAATTTTAAAAAAGATCAGTCAACACAGTTCTACAACCGACGACGTCGAGGGCAAAACAAAAGAGATAATGGGTTTTTTGTCGAAAAAATAGAAGTAATTTGGGCAGCACCTGCTCCAAATCCTACATGTGGCCAAGCAGAGGGGTTGCAGGGGGACAGGATGGCCCCCATAGTTATTCCACGGCTTATGTGTGTCCAGTAATTCACTTTTTTAGTATAAACCAAATTAGCTCTTTGTCAAATTATTGTTGTTGGAAGTTATTACCCTCTTCAGTTTTTTAAATATGTAGTACACATTTATCAGAAGTTAAGCTGTGATGAAAAATCAATAATTGAGTTTCGTACAAGTATATATTACAGATAAATTTTATTCGCTCATCATCATATTTGCCTGAATACTTCCATTGGTATCTTAACAAATTATACGTCAAAAGTAAGGAGACAAGAAATATATACATTTTATGAATTCTCAAGTTAATATAACTGTCAGAAATGTAAAGGAATTAAATCTTTTGACTTTAGGTATTAATTGACTTCATGCCTCTGCTTTTTCAATTCATAAATTAAGTCTGCGAACTAGATTTCAATACTGGTCATTATTCTTTTTTAAATCTTTAATTGGATGCATTTTTTGGACCTATCCTTAGACTTAAATTAGTTGATTGCGAGCCTTTCGACTGACATTGTATTCACTGAAGTAATTTTAAAGTCTCCACCATTCCCCTGAAGTTCACTGCATTCATTTAAATTCGTTTGGACTTCATCAATTTTCGTTGAAGTGTATCGGACTTCAACAATTTTTATGAAAGTCTTTGAGACTTTAATGAAGTCTTTTGCATTGCTGAGCCATACTTTTACAACTCTGATGTGTGAGTTCTAGGATCGCGAACGGCTCATTGTGGATCGTAAATTCAGTTTCGCGAAGAGTTAGTTGAATTCGCAGAAAAAAAAACGAAATCAATAATTTTCTTATTTAAAACTTTCCTAACGGCTACTAGAAATATTAAGAAAATATAACTTTTTGCATTATAATCTTTTAAAACTATATAAAAGAAACAACATATATTTTATTTTAGATTTTTATTGGAGTGTACTAACACTTTCCAAAAACTAGACTTTTTGGCACCGCCAGGAACTTTATGTACCAAAAAGTCTGTATTTTATAAAATCAGGAACTTTTAACACTTATCTACTAACTCAAAATCAACGCCGTGGTCTTCTGAAAAACAGTTCTTAATAAATTTTCTATTTTTAATATGTTTTTGAAATGTTGGCACTTAACTTGCTTCACGGTTTATTCAAGTCTCATCTTGCAAGCTTCTCAGATTGTTTATTTTTCGCCAGAATTCAAATAACGTGCTCTCATTGGCTTACCAAACGGTACATTTAAGGATCGACATTGTCCCTTACGTGGTCGAGTATTTGAAATCTTTGGCGGAAGAGCACGCGGTACTAACTAGTACCGTTAGATAGGAAGGGGTCAAACAAAATTGAAAGGCCCTTTAGTTCGCACTTGCATAGGAACGAAATTTACTTCACCAAAAAGTGGATTTAATACCCCAGTGGACTTTGTTCCCATGGACTTATATCCCTTCATTGCTGAGCCATACTTTAATATTCAGAAAAACAAAAAAAAGTAAAAGCAAACATTTTGTATTTTAACGAAGGAGTATTCGTTAATGTGCAGAATTGGAGAATATCTAAGAAAAGTGCAGAAATTCACTAACTTAAGTAAAATTTTGCACTTTAAACGAGATTTTCCAGTAAATCTGCACATTAGAGTATTCCGAACTTTAACAGTAACAGACGTAGTAACATTGCTAAGTCGCTTGACTCGTTAAAACATTGTCGTAATGCCTCCTTCTTTTCAGTGTTTCAGCGCTAGGTAGAATTCAATTCACCTGTTAAGAATGATCATGAGTTTACCCTTAAAGCCACGTTGAGGAATTGTTAAACATATGCTGTTGATTGTTAATTCAATGTTTCCATTTTCAGTACAAATTAAAATGTTACCTTCTTTTTTCAGATTGCAGCAGACATTCGTACCTTAAATGACACATTTTGTAAATATAAAGCGGTATTTGTGGATCCTGCAGAATTTGCCTGCTTGAAAGCAATCGTTCTGTTTCGGCCAGAAACTAGGGGCCTAAAAGACCCAACTCAAATAGAAAACCTTCAAGATCAAGCTCATGTAAGTTGTCATTTTCTACTAAACTAATATTATTTGTGATCATTATATAACTTTTAGGTAATGCTAGCACAACATTCGAGAACACAATTTACAGCGCAAATAGCTCGTTTTGGGCGTCTTCTACTTATGCTTCCATTACTCAAAATGGTTAATTCTCATAAAATTGAATCCATATTTTTCCAAAAAACTATAGGAAATACTCCGATGGAAAAAGTACTTTGTGATATGTATAAAAATTAAGCTCGTCTTACCTACTTTTGTTACATTGTAAGATAATTTGCCCGTAATAAATAAATTTTATTAATTTTTTTAATTGCAAAAAAATATATATACAAAGTGTTGTAAATTTATTGAAATCCTTGCTTTAATTGTCGGTTTTTATTTTAACCGTATATTTAATTATTTCTGGTTTCGATATGATTTTTTATTTATGTGTAGGAAAATTAAAAAACATTGGTTCACCTATGGTGATCGTGCACTTTATTATTTTCTCATCTTAAACCTAATTTGAACATTTTGATTATATGAAATTAAAAACGAGTGCTGAGTTTGCGAAAAAAGTTCGTTGCACTGCGTATAGCGGAAGTGCTGAATGAGTAGCAACTCACGTTAAGCAAGTCGTGGTGATTGGGCTTTGAGCTACATTTAGCATTCTATAGTACAAGTAGCCCACAAGTGTATACTGTGTATACGATTCATGGTCAACGTTTATTTTATAATGAATAAATAATTTAAAAAAATGTTTATGTTTTTTTTGTTTTTTCTTTGTTGGATACTTTATTACATACTGCCCACTCAATTAATTTGCCAAATAAATGAATAACATCTCTCGCTTCCCCAGTATCCGATGGCACCTTATACCTGCTACCTCTACATTAATATAATTATAGCAAATGATTAGCAAATTAATCATATCTTCGCCAAGATTTATAATTAGATGACAATGCAGAATACAGTTTTCATCGAATTCAAGAATGTTGCTACAGGATTTTTTAATAGCAACAGCTTTTACGTTATCCCAAACAGCTCAACTTAAATACCGTAGATTTCACAACCTCACATATATTGTCTAAAATATAATTCAATGAAATTTACAAAACACAATACGTTTGGATAAACACACCACCACATCTCCGACGTAATATGTAGGTTCGTACTACGAATCCCCATAAATAGTACCGTTGTAGTTAACAAAATTCTTACTGAATTCGGAGTTCGTGGAACGTACCTCTAGCCTTTAACGAATAAGAAGTGTGACTGTTTTTTTCTACGAACAGTAATTTTCATCGGAGTCAAAGTTTAAGTTTGAGGAAGAAAAGATTCTTATTCTTTACAAAGCCCAAAATTATAAAATAAATACATTAAAAAATGTTGAAAAATTTTAATTTTTGACTTTTCAAAGGCTACTGCTAATACTGCTCAGTACCAACGACTTTTTGAAATGTTTCAAGAAAATCCTGAAATTGATACAAAAAGGAGTGCACGTTTTTTCGGAACAAGTGAAACTAAAATTAAATAGCTCCGGTCCACCTTCAAAGGACGGCAGCAGGTGTCGTTATAAGTATTTTACAATTTGATTAAATTTTTAGGTTTGGTCGGTTTGAAAAGTGGAGAACAAAAAATAATGCAAAGTTACAGGTGGTGGTGCAAACAAAATGCATTCTTTTTCCAGCCTCGAAGAAGGTGTAATGAGATTGACTGGTCTTGAAACATCTACAGGAGGAATTAAAGGCAAATATTCATTTAGAATGTCAAATCTATCAAATCTATTGGAAGAAACTCAAAGGCACAAGCAATTAAAGGAACAACTGTTACAGCGCAAAATTGAACTGAAAATGAAAATGATACTTATTACTCGTAAGTCAAAATACAAACAATTTTATCATAAACATACCATGAAGTTCTATGATGTATTGTGTTTTAATTTAAGCTCTGCAGAATATGAGCCCTTATTTGGGATGCCACATTATAGTAATTCGAATTAAGGTCTTTTATACTTTCCACTGCATCTTCGCCGTTAACTTCGATTTCGGTAAAAACATTCTCTGCTTTAAAATGAATGCAAATATTACGCACCATTCATAATTTGTGCAGCTTATTGTGGGGAATAGTAAAGTTTTCCTGCTGCCAATAGGCATTGTGGGTGAGTCGTCTTTATTGTTAGCAATAAAGCAATTTGCCGTTAATGTATTTTGCACATTTCACTCTCATAATTTTCTCTTTCGTTAAATGTTGAATGAAGCTTACTCGTACGGCGCTTACGGACGACGACGTACGACGATGATGGTGTTCTCTTATTTTGTGTTTTACGAAACAAGAGTTAATGTCGCTTTCAGTTATATATTTGTACGTTCCATCCTTCGCGCACAATTTGTAGTGTAGCTTGCACTGCGTTTTAATTATTGACATCAGGCACATTATTAATTTCAATACAGTTGTTTAGTTGTGCCTGCTCTAAAAAATTAACGCGCTCTTGCAATGCATGCACAGTCCCCTTTAGTTCTTTATTTTGATTTTGTAACACAGTAATATTAAAACAAAAAACAGTATTTGTTTATTTTCTTTAGTTCAACAATTTCATAACTTATTTTTTTCAACTCTGCGAACATAATTTCAATTGTTACAGTCTCACTATATTGGTTTCTACGTGATTTCTCACATTTAGAGCATATCCAGATGTTGCGGATTTTTTTTTCATATAGTCCAAATCAGCTGGTAACACATATATACATTTTATGTGAGTTTTACAGTCATTGCACTCAATTTTGACGTCATTGCGATATTTTTTTGTACAAAGACACTCGGCATTCCTGTACTATCTTAGAGTATAATGCTTTGATGGCTGTTTGAGTATCAATACAAATGCCCACCTTCTGCCTTGGCATGATATTTTGACTTTTGGTGTATTTTGACTTGAGGACATTCTTCCCGGATTGCAAATCGTTCCGCTTGGAACATACTACAATAGTCCGGCAGTCTGTAGGCTTAAGAAATGTTCAGAAATCCTGAGAATACACCTGCACCGACTCCGCTGCCCATCTTAGAGCTGTCAGTGTAGATTTCCCAATAAAAATCCCTGCACACCTGCCCGCTGTGCAAATCAGTTCTTTCGAAAATTAGAGTCTCAAAGCCATTTGTTAGATTTAGTTTGGGGATCGTGTGTTCTGTGGAGGATGTTACGAGATCTCTTCGTAGAAGATCTAAGATGATACTATGACCATAGGGAGGAGGTTACGAGATCTCTTGGTAGAAGATCTAAGATGATACTATGACCATAGGGTTTGGATGCCCAGCACCCAGGCTCCCTGAGCCTGATGGCGCTGTGAGCTTTAGTGCTTTTAATTTATAGGTCCAAGGATAGGAGATGTAGCATTACCAGACCGTAGAGTTGACCGTAGAGCGCCTGTGGTGCCAATACATGCTGCATGTGCACCCCACAACACTTCACTCAATCCGGTATTCTGTTTCTTCTGAAAGTGCCTAGACTAAGAATCCCTTCTTCAGCTAGATATTCGAAAAATCTAAGAGAAGTAAAATATTTATCAAAGTAAAGCCTAAAGTTCTGGTGCCTTTGAATCATATGAGCTAGTCTCATGACAGCGTTAAATGAAACATCTTTATCTTATTCCCCATCTAAGACGATATTTTCCTTGCCAGTGTCGATCTCTGTCTAATAGGCAAAACCAGTTACAGCACTGAACACGAAGACCTTATAGCCCAGTTTATGGTGTTTGTTGGGACTGTACCTCTTCAACGTGTTCCGTGCTTTAGTGGAGCACATTTGCTCGTCCACATAAAGGTGTTCTTCCATTGAAACGTTGCTATAAGCCTCATTCAAAGAGTTCACAAGTGGACGTATTTTATATATACGATCATGATCAGGATGTTCCCTAGAAAGATTACTCTCTTCAAAGTTAGTCTCTTCAGAAAATTTTCTTGATTTGTTCTGGCTAAAAAAAAGTGAAGAAACACCTGTACGGAAGTGTCCAACTCAAAAAGATCAGGGTCTAGGGTTTTGTTTTCTGTAAATATGAGCTGCTGTTCATACAACTAAAGATTACCTTTTTTCCATAGCAAGTTCAATTTAGCTGGCTTCTAATGAGGAGCTATTCGTGGTTTCTTGGAAGGAAGGCTATTCAATAAAATATATACTATTCGCCTGTTGTAGCCTAGGGGAAACAAACAAAAAGTTAAAAAAATGTATAAATTTTGTAAAAAAAAAAAAAAAAAAAACAATAAACTGTGGCGACTTCGCACAACGACTCCTGTCAAAAATACTGTGACGACCTCATACAGCGACTTCGGTCAACAGGCGTAAGGTTTCCTTTTTGTGGATAATAGATGATGATGCTTTCACCAGCCAGACATTTCAAGCCAGATAGTTGAAGCACTCGATACAACGCATTCGTTAGCAGTCGCGTTTCCTATTTACCGAGTATACTACTGTGTAGTAGTGTCCTCCGACATACTTTAAAATTGAAACTGTTGATAGTTTCAAATACTTAGGACTTTTGGTCGACAGAAATCTGAACTGGAAGGCACATACAGCTGACCTTAAAAAGTATATGATGTCGGTAACACGCAGTATGTACGAGTATATGCTGAAGTAGTATTGTTGTAAATCACTTCTGTTAAAGATATATTACGGGATTGTACAATCGAAACTTCAATACGGTATATCGTGTTGGGAAGGGACGTACGCTAGAACATTTGACCCTCTTATGATAGCTCAGAAAAACAATAGTTAGCCTCTGTTTCAAGAGCTTCAAATTCTTCCACTCGAGCATCTGTATGTTTATAAGGTAATCAAAATATTTGTGTCCGCAGTGGTTTCAATTTTACAATCAAATGTTCAAATGTATACAGCTTAAGAGTAAATTCAAATATGGTTATCAATGTGCCACCCGCAAAAAACACGCACTATACACAAAATTGCCACACAATATACAAATTATAAATGTTTATAACGTCTACCTAAAGAAAGTAAAGGAATGACTTTACGAAATAAATAGCTCACAGATAAAAAGATTGCTCGAAAATATTGTATAGGTCAACTATAATTTAGTCATGTGTGTATGTAGACTGCAAATATTTACTTTCATGCATCTACGTATATTAGGTCATAACTTATAATTTTAATTCTTTTGTTTATGCCAAAAAAAATGTAAATGTAATTATAACAATGAATTGTTCCCCACAAATAGATTTATGTGCATGCATTCGCCACTAGTCATATTATGGCTACAAAATGTATTCAAATTTATCTTCTTCTTCCAAACTGTATCACAATAATTATATTATGAATTACTACTGAATTTAATAAAAAAAAATAGTTTTAGTTTACCTATCTTGAATTTCCTAATTATAAGCAATACTTATTTCCTCTGCGAATCAATTATAAAATCAGTTGACATTTAATCAAATATCCCAACTGTGTATTTGATTAACTTACCAAATATATAAAAAACTATAAAGATCATCTGTGAAACAAACTGATTTTTGCGACAAGTATCGCCATCTAGTCATGATTTTTTATATGAGTTCGGTAAATATGACAGTAGTCCACAGACTACATTGATTAATTATGTTATTAAATACTCTCTATGAATTTGAAAAAATTTCGAAAAAAATGTTGCATATACATAGTCTACGCTATGCTACAGAGTGTTGTATGTATGTTGGGATTGGCAACTTCGTTTTTTTTCGATTGTACCACGGAAAAATACCTATTACTCAACAAACTGAAAAACAATTTGCTTGAGAGTTCAACAAAATTCGATTTAGATAAGTAATTTTTCATTCAACTGGATAATGACCCTAAGCGTCCCTCGTATATTGTGTGGGAGTAGATCTTGTACAACATTAGAAACTTCTTTAGCGACATTAGATAACAATAATACGCTCTTTAGCACATCAATCTCCTGTGATTAATGTAAGTGAGCATTTGTGGGAGCATCATGAGCCACAAATTAGGAAGCATAGTATAACGACAAGAGATGATCTAAAACGTATTCTGCGGGAAGAGTGGTGCAAAATCAGCCCAAACATTACATGAAATATGGTCAATTCGATGCCTTCAAGAATGAAAGCTGTTTTGAAAGCAAAACTTCAAAATACTGGAATCAACGCCCTTAAAATAGTGATTATTTTCATTTGTGTATACTTACTTTTATGATGTGAATTTTGTCGTATCTTAGGTTAAATCTGATTTAATTTAATTTTTGCATTTCTTAATAGCATTTTAGGTTTTGTTTCTGTTTGTTAAAAAATTGTTTTATTTTATAAACTAGTTCTGATTTTTCATTCGAATATAGTGAGGAGACGGTTGTATACACACTTTTGTGATTAACTGTATATTCGGACTTATTCCGTGGGAGCCGTGGCTTCTTCTTCTTCTTCTTCTTCTTAGGGCGCTACAGTCCGAGGTGGACCTGGGCCTCACTCAACATGCCTCTCCAGCCAGCACGATCTTTCGCCAGCTGTTTCCAGTTTCGCACACCAAGCCGGCCGAGGTCCCCCTCGACTTGTGTGCGCCACCTTATTCGTGGACGTCCTCTGTTCGGGCCGGAGCTAAGTTGTCCATACTCTCTACATGGCGTAGCCATCTTAGGCGTTGGATCCGTAGACGCCTGGCTAGACTCATGTCGCTGTACAGCCCATACAGTTCGTGGTTGAATCTTCTCCTCCAAATGCTATCAACGCAAACAGGACCAAAGATCGCGCGCAGAACTCTTCTCTCGAAAAGACCAAGAGACTATTCATCCGCTTGGGATATTGTCCATGCCTCTACGCCGTAAAGCAGGACTGGGATGATCAAGGTCTTGTATAGAGTCAGCTTGGTCTTCCGAGAGAGGGCTCTACTACTCAATTGAATTTTGAGCCCATAAAAACAGCGGTTGGCAAGAGTTATTCTTTTATGTTGTTTGTACTGTTTACCGCGGAGCCAAGGTAGACGAAGTCCTTTACTACCTCAAAGTTATAGCTACCTATGGTGACGTTCTGGCCAAGTCGTCGATGTTGTGCGTCCTTTCTCGATGACAGCATATACTTGGTTTTGCCCTCGTTTACCACCAGATCCATTTTAGCCGCTTCCGTTTCAATGCCAGCAAACGCATCATTGACGGCTCGCTGTGTTCTCCCAATCACGTCAATGTCATCCGCGTAAGCTAGCAGTTGAACGGGCTTTTGGAAGATCGTGCTTCTTGTGTTGGCCAGTGAGTTTTGCACGATCTTCTCAAGAACGATGTTAAAGAAATCACATGACAGCGCGTCGCCTTATCTAAAACCCTTTTGGATATTGAAGGTCTCGGTGAGTTCGTTACCAACCTTGATGGAGCAGCGAGAGTTCTCCATCGTCATCCTGCTCATTCTGAAGAGTTTGGCAGGAATGTCAAAACTAGACATGGCATGTATATGGTGTGTGTCGATCTGCATTTCTTGGATCTTCTCCAGGATCTGCCGCAGTGTGAAGATTTGATCGATGGTGGACTTCCCGGGCCTGAAACCACACTGGTAAGGACCTATCAGTTTGTTCACAATGGTTTCAGGCGTTCACACAAAACGGCAGAGAAGATCTTGTAGGCGATGTTAAGGAGACTTATCCCTGGATAGTTGGCGCAGTCAAAGGGGTCTCCTTTCTTGTGGATCGGGCAAACGATACTGAGATTCCACTCATCGGGCATGCTTTCCTCCGACCATATCTTACAGATGAGCTGGTGCATGCGCCCTACCAGATCATCTCCAGCTGCTTTAAACATTTCAGCGAGCAGACTATCTGCACCAGCAGCTTTATTAGACTTCAGTCTCGATATCGCTATCTTGGACTTCGTCTAGGTCGGGGGGACGGCATTCTCTTCTATCATCGTCCGTTGTGTTGAGTCGAACATTCTGCCTGACAGCGGTATTTGTGTCCTCATCGCCGTTCAACAGTCTGCAGAAATGATTTTTCCAAATTCTCAGTATCGACTGCGAATCTACTATTAGCTGTCCATTCTCGTCCCGGCAGCCTTTTGTCCGAACTTTATATCCATTTGATAAAAGTTTTACTCTTTGGTAAAACTTTCGGACATCATTCCTGCCATAACACCTCTCCATCTCCTCGATAGCGCGCTTCTCATGCTCTTTCTTTTTCTTCCTGAGAAACCGGTTCTCTTCCCTTCGTTTCTGTTCGTAGAGCTCACGAACAGCTCTCGTGGTTCGATGCAGCGTTGCCCGGTAGGCTTCTTGCTTTGCTGCATATGCCTGCCTGCACTCGTTGTCAAACCAGGGGTTTTTTCTTGTTGGCGTTTTAAAACCCAGCACATCAGTAGCGGCTTCTCTGATGGCTCTTTGACAACGTTTCCATTCTTCGTCTATTGTTAGTGCAGGCGATGTCGAACTATCGGAGAGTTTCAGGGAGACTCGATCGGCAAAGTTCCTGGCAGTCTGTTGCGATTGTAGCTCTCGATATCCGTGTCCCTACCTTGGCTACAACAAGGAAATGGTCCGAGTCGATGTTGGCGCGTCGGAACGTTCGGACATCAAGAATACTGGAGGAGTGTCTGACGTCGATCGCAACGTGATCAATCTGGTTGACGGTTGAATGATCAGGGGACCGCCAGGTCCCTTTATGGATGTTGAGGTGTGGGAACCGCGTGCTAGCTACAGAGAGGTTTCGCCCCGTAACAAAGTCCACCAGCCTGAGTCCGTTTTCGGACGTGGTGTCGTGCAGGCTGTGTTTACCGATGACTCTAGCAAAGATGTCCTCTTTACCTAGCTTAGCGTTAAAATCTCCTAGAACGATCTTGGTGCCGTAGATGGGGCATTGATCATACGTTCTTTCTAGGAGATCATAGAAGATTAGGCTAATGTTGCCGAATTTAGCCTTGATGCGGATTGTTATGAGGCGCTCGCTTATGTACTTAAAGCTTAAGACTTTTTGCCTAACTCTACCTCGAACAACAAATCCACATCCAAATAATCGCTGCCTTCGCTCTCTGTAACAATCGCCGTAGTAGATATCGCAGTTTTTCATCCTCTTTTTGCCCGGCCCATCCCATCGCACTTCATGGATTGCGGTAACGTCTGCTTTATAGCAGTCTAGGGCCGAGTTCATCATCATTCATCATTGTCCTTTTTTCTTTTGCTAGGGTCGTCAACAGTAAATCCGTCCATATCCGAGGCAGGTTGTTGTTTCTGAACTCGATTATTTTTTACGTGGTGAGGAAGTTAACCCCACGCACAACCTCCAACTGGGAGGACAGGTCCATTTGTTTAGCCCCCGGACAGGCTCTTGCAGGCTGTGAGCGCCGCCGTTGGCCCTACGAGAAGGGCTCATCCGCCGCCATCTCTATTCCAGGGTCCCGACCTTACCATGGAAACCAGGTAGCTCCTGCTGACTGGAGTTGTGGATGCCTCCGCCGCCATCCTAAAAAGAGTGATGAGCCCTGGTAGACTCACACTCTCCCCTCTCTCGTTTGCAGCATCCCAGACGTCCCACGAGAGTTGGTTACCCCATCTTCTGTCGAGGGTACTCGGCTCCCGGATTTCAACACGGGGAGGTGAGAGTAGGAGTTCGTTAATAGAGGCTAGGTGCAGACGCTTGTGTCTGCATGGTTCGCGTATTAACGCTTCGAAATCCGGGCGCCGTGACTTGGTATGGTAAAATTCAATTGAATTAGTAATTATAATAATAAATACATTGATTTTATTTATTTTAAGAACTAAATTTTAGTTTTGAATTTCCGTTTTTAAAAATGTTTTTGTATTTTTTAATTCTAAGGAAAATAAACAGTTTAAGTAAAAATAATTGTTCTACATTCGCTCAAAGTTAGATTTTAGCAGGATGTATCCACATGTGCTCGCCACTGTATATTGCTTTATTTTGTAAATTACCAAGCAAACCACAATATTTCTTAGCAACATTTACAATTTTCTTGCGTTTTGTATTGACATTTATTCGCATTTCAAATACTTTTGCCATTATTTTAACTATTATTTGAAATATGAACATTTCTTGTTTCCTTTATTCCACACCACGAAGTAAGTTGTTACATCCTACGATCACAACTCATGACATCTTTCCAGATCATTCCGGATCGTGGGCAAACTGACGAATAGCTGACGAATTTTGACACAATTGGGGGCAAAATTGTTTGAAAGGCACCACTTGAGAGAGAGAGAGAGAAGAGTAAAATCGTGAAATGTGTGGGACAGTCACTTCATTTTGTGCTAAAAGATTTAAAAGCTGCACCCCAAAAGGGATTTCTAGGCAGATCGAAAATAACGATCCCAGCGGATGATCACCGTATATTTTAAAAAATTACCCTTTTAAGTCATCAAAGTCGATTTCCTCGGAAATTGACAACATTGTTAGCGCTCCAATAGTTCGTGGACGCTCACAAAATGCCAAACTTCTCGGACGAATAGCTAGGTTCCCCTGATGAGGAAAACAATTTAAGCATGAGGCTACAGTTTGCCATGGCACTTGTGAACGGGACGGGCGATATCGGTGAAAATAAATGGCGAAATATTTTGTGGAGCGACGAAACAAATACAAATCTGTTTGGAAATGACGGTGAAAAGAATTTGAATCGTCTTCAAGCCAAGGAATTCCATAACCGTTACGCAAAAAACACAGTAAAATATGGAGGCGGCAATATAATCCTCTGGGGATGTTTTTCTTAGAATGGTGTTCATCCAATATTCCAAACCACAAATAAAATGACGGCAGCCGAGTAAAAGGACATTTTGTATTGTAAATGGTAATGGTATCATTCGCCAAGAAAAGTATGCCTCTACGTTGGATCTATCAATATGATAACGACCCAAAGCATACTTCGAAACCAGTAAAAAAAAAAAAAGCTTTATTGACAACAAAATCGACCTGCTAACTTGACCAAGACAATCTCCAGACCTAAACCCTATTGTAAACTTAAACTTATGGGTGCATTTAAGAAGAAATTGGTTTTTTGATCACACGATTTTTATGTACTAACACAATTTAATCTTCATAACAATTACTTATCTTAATTCCCAATTACAGAGTGTCTCAATTAGGAGGTTTAACTCTAGTTGTTTCCTGCGTTTAATCGTGACTCAAATCTGAATATTAGCAAGATCGACTATGAAATACGAAATATTAAAATGTCTCGAAAATGGGCAGTATTAAATGAAACATCATAAGCAAAGTGTCATAGGAGTAATTGAGGTCATGGCCCTTACAGTCGACATTGACCTTTAACATAAAAGAAATAATAGCAATAGGGGCCTTAAATTGAAATAGTTCTATACCAAATTATAAATAACGTAGTTCGACAATAAAGATTTTTTTTTTTAAGAAACCTAAACGAGAATAACGCTGCATGTTTGTTGACATGACTTTTTCTATCTCCCCATTAGATATGTAGTCCTTTGATAGATGTTAAAGAAAAGTCAGAATTATAATTCATGATCGTTGTAGTTTATTTATAAGTACGAGAATTTATAGGATAAAACAAACAAAAACAAAAATTAAGCAATAAGCATTGATAAAAGTAAAATAAAAAAATAACTTAAGCTTGACTTACGTTATGGACGATACACCACATACAGAGTTTATCAATAGTTGAAACTTTCAACCGTACACTCTTGCATTCAAATGAAATTGTTTTCATTTGGTGTATTAAGGTCCAAACACAAAATGTAGATAACAATTTCAAAATGGAAAAAGTTAAAAGAGGATTACAGCAAATCAATTCTACAACTATAAGGATCATCGTGTTATTTCTTATACCAAGATATAAGGGTAGGTCTAGGTATGGTTCCAACATGCTTACACTCAATTACATATAGCGACCATATGAAAACCTATATAATGAACAAAACATTATTATTCGATCGTTATTACATTATATTAAAATTAATTTTCGAGTAAATCCATTTGTTAAATTATGTGGACTGTGGGTTGTCTGCAAGCTTTTGCCTTCCGGCAATGATCTACAAAGAGAATAGAAAATTGTATTTACATTGTAATTTTGTTATCATTCAATTAAATTACTTAAGTTACGATTACCTGTAAGTCCATGTACATAAGCAATATTTTCAGATGTCAACATGAACTTTTCGACCGCACACAAAAACCAACCGAGCTGGCGACAAGTGCGTGCGTGAATTCTATGACCAGAAAAGAAAAGTGAAATCAGAAGTATGCAATGAATTTCAAAATATTTATCAAAGGGAGCAAAAACAAGATTCGAAAAAATTATAATTTAAGTGGATAACAATTTTGAAATTTGAAAAATGTCGTTGTTTTAGACAAACGGCGATGGTAACCTAAAGTAATTATCAGAAAGAAACTTCTATTTGATCCGAATATGATAATTAAGAATTCCGTTTATATTATATATAACCAATATATATTACAATTGAACAAAAAATGTCTGTTAAGATTTACTTAATCCATAGCCTGCACACGGTTTGTTGAAATTTCTTTAGGGAGAAGGTATTGTTTTTGTAAACACCTTTATTATTATATATATAGTTACCAGAGCTAGGATTTCTATGTTAATACATATTTTTTTGGACAAAGATAGAAGCAAATAATTAATATAGTTTTTCGAATCAGTGGATTTCCTTTAAAATTACATTTAATCGTTAGAGCGTATTTTTGCAAATATTACTATAAATGCATATAAATGTTTTTTTGGTTTATTTGACATATTTTTAAAATAAATGCATATTTTCGTAATCTGTGTGGGCGCCGTGGCGTAGTGGGTAGGTGCGTCGACTCCTACGCTCGAGGTCGTCGGTTCGAATCTCGAAAAAAACATTAAACATTTTTTCACGGCTCTTTCGAGTCACTGACAATGCTTAAAGAGTATAACTGTCTAGGAAAAGCTCCTCAATCTCGCCGTTCGGAGTCGGCATTAAACTGTAGGTCCCCTCCGCTCGTGACAGAACAATAGCACGCACAACACGAGTGTTTGCTGAGAAGCTAGGCCCAGGTCCATCTCGGACTGTAGCGCCACCATTATTATTATTATTATTATTTTCGTAATCTTTAAAATGTTTACTTTGAAAGACGTGCATAGGCACCTTAAAACTTTTAGTTCCAACCTACATGGAATAAACAAGTTGGTAGCATTAAACCAGAAATCAACTAATAGAGATATTCAACTTGTACCCTCTTTGCCCCTGAATTTATTTGACAGCTTGTTGTTTTTGCAGCATCTGTGAATAAATGGGAGCTCTTTCGAAAAGCTGATAGCCACATACATTTAAACAAATGAGGTGAACTACAACTCTTATTTAAAAAAATTGTTCGTTATTTGAACGTTATTCCAAATCGAACTTTTCAACACGAAAAGTAGGAGGAGCTTAACGTAAAAGGATCATGTTCAGTTGGTGTGTTCATACAACTGGAAGGACTATTGGAATAACAGCAGTCTGCCCAAGAACGGCATATCTATTGGTGGTTAAACCAGAATCAGCCTTCGACGCCGCTAACTAGGTTAAGGTAGTTTAAGTAGTACAGAGGAAAAAAAATTATAAAACCAAAAATTCAAAAAAAAAAGAAAAAAAAAGTAAGGTGCATCACGGCGAATTAGATATACGAGTATATGTTAAGCATATAAATAACATATACGGCCCTGGTGCACACGTCCGTATAGTGTTACGAACAAAGTTAAGCGCAGTTTAAGTAGCTGTAAGTTAGTTGTACATTTTAGTTTAGTTTAAGTTAGAATAAGAGAAAAAATAAAATAAAAACCAAGTATGTCCAAGCTTTTTTAAATTTTCTTGGATAAAAAATAAAGACTTTACGATAAAATTAAAATCAAGATAGATTAGGCCGAAAGGCATATTAAATGTAACATAGATTAGGTTAGAGTACCCCTATAGGGTCAGTAAGTTAGATTTAAGTACATGAATTGAACAATAAAGATACATTACAAACAGCAACACAACAACAATAAACAAAACTATTGGAATAACAATTATTATTACGTTATTATTTGAATATTTGAAAATTGTAAAATAGATGTATCGAAAGGGATTCAATTTGTATGGTTAAACCCAATTGAATTAGTCATAATGAATTAACGAGAAAGAGAAAAGGAAACAGGAAATGAGTTGTTTTATTTTATTCGTAGTTGTGAAGTCTATTTATTTTGAGTTATTCATTTAAAAAATTACCGAATGTAAATGTTGTATTTGCTTTCAATAAAATAAAGGCTGAATATGACCGCAGTAAAGGTTTTTATGGACACCAACACAGAATTGAATGTAGAATATAAATTTCACTATTAAATCAACGATTTATTTCTGTATTGTATAATTGCATTTCTAGTATTTCCTAGCAACTAAATATAAGCAAAACGGGTTTTATTAAGTTGACTGCCATATATGTATGTGCATGTTAGTACGAATTTGAATAATCGGCAAATTCAAATGCAATCGAAAAATTAAACTTCGTAATAACAAAATCTGACAGTAGTCGAAAAACCGAAAATCGGATATGAATTATCCGATCCGATATTAGCGTAATTATGCTAAATGACTACAATATTAGCCTTTGCAATATAACTCTGTTGTATTATACTTTACGTTGCGTTATTATTATACTTTACGTTACTTTTGCCATTATTTTGAACGTAATTTAGTCAAAAATAAGAAATTTGTTTTACGAACACAGCTCTTGGCATATTTCCAGATCACTCCAGATCGTGGGCAAACTGACGAGCAGCTGACGAAAGACACCACTAGAGAAAGTGTGCGCGAAATATATTTGACGAATATAGAAGTATGTGTGCTTCGCTATGGGAAAGGGGATTTTCCACTGGAAAGAGACCCATCTCGTTTAACTGATTTCTGCACTAAACACAATTCCAGCTTTCCAGTTTTCTTTTTGAAAATTAAAAAAAATATATATTCAATGAATTTCGGCAATTAGTACCTTATTTAAATGAGACTAACTTGTTTTAATATTTTAATTTTCTTTTCAATGAAATGGAGTTTATTTTATGATTATTTATTTTTGAAGTTTTTCTATTATTGTCGCTAAATAAAAGACTGCATTTTTTTTAATTTTCAACGTCTTTTTATTATTTTTCAAAGCATATTTTTACTTTTAAAGCGCATTTTTTCTCATTTTATGTACATATTTTGTGTTTTTTAGCGCATAAAAATCTAAACCCTGATAATTACCTACTGATTCACGTTTCTCCTTTCGAAGTATGTAACTCATCAATCTACATATATTATCACCATCTACTTCTTATCTCTATCTTGCACAACGTTCATATACTTACTTGCACAACAATCAAATCACAAATAAACAATCTTCTGATGAGTTGAACAGGTCTGCAGATATCTTCAGCTGTCTATGACTTCAATGGAATTCTTATGGATTTTGAAAATGCATTTTTTATTTAATGTTTAAAGTTTCGTTTAGTTTAAAGCAGACTGCATACTAGGAGTATTCAAGATCTATTTCAATTCACAAATTATTTTAAAGTTAAGTTAATTATACAATTATAAGTTAATTTATGCAAATGTGTCTTTAATAATTCAATTTATTTGTATATTTATTTTACACCGCTTAGACATGTGCTCATGATGATTTCTTTCAATTGAATGACAGAATGAGAGCAAACCTGACCGGCCGAAAAGGCGCGCGGATCGATACAATGGAATTGGAACGCACCCTTGTCGGTGCTGCCAGATTTGCTCACGCCGAACAATTTACTTAATTACAAAATACAATAATCTATTATACAAATAAATTTCTAACATTACCTTACAAATAAAGTAATTACAAACTCACCGGTCGGTATCAGCATAAATAGCAATTTTAGAGAACAAACCGACTGCGACTACTTCGCCATTAGTATTATACTTGACGGAAATCAAATAATAAAGAGATATCTAACTTCTACCTCTCTTGCCCCTTGATTTCATTTGACATTTCTTATGCGATTTTTCCTACCGTGCCTGTCAGGGTTGCTTAATGTCGCACTTTTTGGTTTTTATACACTATACCGTATAAAAACGTATAAAAATGTATAAAAGTATAAAAGTGTATGAAATTGTATAAAACTGTATAAAAGTGTAAAAAAATATATGAAAGTGTATAAAAGTAAAAAAAAGTATCTAAAAGTGTATACAATTTTACAAGTACCTATAATAATAAGTGGCTATTCTCTATGCATTTCTTTGACTTTTATACGTCTACAACCCTGGTGCCTGTGAATACATGTGTTGACATTCAAACAAATGAGATGAACTACGCTTATTTCAAATCCATATTTTGAACACGAAAAGAAGTCCAGAGGGTGCATTTACAATGTTTTTATTTCTAACATACTGAATATCCATTATTTATTAAATATAGTCTTGAAAAATTATGAAATAGGTGTTTTGTATTCACATATATACTATAGATACATAAGTTACTATTATAATTGCAGGGATACAGGCTCAATGCTTTGCTTAACAAATAGTGTTTGGCATTTGGTTGCCAGTAAAACAATTGGATCACTGTAAGATACTATGTTTTTGATTTAATTGGAATAATGCGTTTTGAGTTTTTAACATATTTAATCACGTCCGTCTCAATTGTGCTGCGAAGATAGAATAAATACAAGCCATTATTTATATTGTTATTCTGGTTAGGCGTTGCTAGAGAATCCTCCAGCATGTCTCCTTGTTGTTCTCAGCGTCATCTATGATCTGCTGGATGATATTTTTGAGTAGGTGAGGGCGCTACTGGTCGCTACAGGATTCCCCCTCTCGTGACGTAGTCACGATGAGTAGGAAATGTTATTTCTCACCTATCGCTGCTACGGCTGTGTTTTGTTTTAATGCGTTAAAGATGTGCTTCTATTTTTGTTGCTGGTTAGAGTCTAGTTCTTGTGGTTGCAGGATGTATGTGTCTATTGTAAAGATTTGCTTATAGTGTACTATTGTTGTTGCCGAAAATGTTGTTTGAGTGCTCCTCTAGCTATGAGATTTTGAAGGAATGCAGAATGCAACTTTTTCTTTAACGCGGATTCTCAGTTTTGGTGGACTAACTTGAAAATCTGCATGAAGTTGTGGTGACTTTAATCGGTCAACCGAAATATTCACTTTTTGTCCGTCTCCATTTATTGGGAATAGGCGGTCATTGATCCGCTGGAGTATGGGATGTGGACCATTGTATTGTAGCGGTTTCTTAACAGAACAAGCTTTTGTTGTTCGAATGATTTGCCTTAGCTGTTGAGCGAAACTTGCGCATGACCTCCTGGTGTTTTTCAACAAATACCTGTGAATTTGGTACAGTATTGTTGTAAACGAAAAACCCACCTGGAACTCTTAGATTCGTTTCGTATAGCATCTCTGCTGCGGAGGCCTTGACATCTTCTTTGTATGTCGTTCGTAGTCCTAACAACACTGTCGGAATAGCGTCAACCCAGTTGGTTTCTTAGTGTCACATAAGAGCTGCTTTCAATGTACGATGCCAACGTTCGATGAGTCCGACGTGCGTATTCTCACCGTCCCTATCAAGTTTGTAAGGCCGTTGAAAAGCGGAGATTCAAATTGAGTACCTTGGTCCGTGCATAGGGATGTCAGTTAACCAAATCGAGCAACCCAGTGCGTGTAGAACGCCGCAGCTACTGTGTCTGCTTGCATGTCCTTCAGAGCTAATGCTTCAGGTCATCTACTAAAACGGTCTATCATTGTAAGACAATCACCCCGATCACGATAGTCGTCAATCCCATTGTCAAAAAACGACTCTATGATGTACATAGGTACTATTATTGTAGTTAAAGTAGTCACTCTACGTCATAAAATGACAAATGGCGACTAACCTCATGTGGAACGTACTCATGTGTGACATCGTGTATCGGTATTTTGATAGTCGGTTTAGTATACTTAAACGGCAAGTAAAACGACAAAAGGAGTCGATTTGGATTATACAAACTCCTCAAATGGAAAATCATGTAAAAACTTTAATTTTTTTAATTTTTTGACTGAAATGGTGTAAAAATGTGTTTTGTATTAATTATTTATTTGTTAAGGACTAAAATTTCGGCCCAAAACAAACAATGCGACTGCTTGAACTGATGGAGGAAAATACAAATTCAGCAACGAATTTCAAAAGAGGTGTTTCTCAAACATTTGCAACCAAAACTGGTGGGAAGGAAGTAGCAGGCATTTTTAATAGTTAGAGAGATGGAAAAGAATGCCAAAAGTTATGTTTAAATGCATAAGCTAAATTTTATTAAAAACGTTAATAAAATTGTAACCAAAGTTTAAAGTGAAAAAGAAACTTGTACAGAACAAGAAAGAATGCTTCACATTCAGAAGGAGGACCATACAAACAAACATTTTTTAACGACGTTGATGAGTCGTTTGCGAATATACTCTCATCAAACAATACTGTTGATCTATCAGAAAATGTGTTTGGATGTCATCAACTTACTCTGAAACAAACACTTTATATAGTACCGTCATCGAAGCGTTTATTAGAAAACATTCAGTTCACTTAAAATTTTAATTATGCATCGACAAAATGTGCAAGTGGTTCAAATATAATGGAAACTTCCTTCCTTTCTGGCGTTGCAGGATTTTCACCATCTGCAGAACGAGAAGATGCTATCCATATTTGCTTAAGCACGAAAATTCCACGGAGTAATACTAGAAGTTGTAATCCAGTTGCCTTAAAAGTCGCTGTGATGCTTTATCCGAGTGTTGTTGGAACGCGTATATTAGCTTAAATGTGCTTGAAACGAGTCGCAAGATAAATTGCTAACTCTCGATCGTTCGTACTATAGAGACTTTGTGTACATGACAGCTTTGCTGAATATAGACCGATCGGCTGGGATTGGTTGTTTAGCACTTGTTGGCACAAGTAAAGCTTTAGAGTTAATGTTGTGCAGTAGCGTAGCACGTTTGATGCTGTCCCTACATGCTTGGAAGGTATCTTCAGCCAGAGGAGGTCATGGAATGCGTCGTGTGTCGTTTTTCTTGGAATCTGTAAGGAGTCCGTTCAAGGACGCTTGAATGTGGGCACATTGTGGTATGTACCGGCGGTAGTAGTTAACGATTCCCAGAAAACGACGAAGTTCCATGATGTTTGTTGGTTTCGTGCAGTTGTTAATAATCTCAACTTCGGTTTCAGGTGGCCTGCAGTCATCTTTGTTGATCGTAAGTCCAAGGTAAGTGCCCTCAGACCTTCCACAGATTCATTTTTTAATATTTATGATGAGTCCATGTTCGTGGAGACGTTACAGGACTTGTCGAACGTGGAGACGATGTTCTTCATCCGAGTTTGAGGCGATTAGGATGCCGTCTATAGCTAAAGACGAAGTCCAGTCCACGTAACGCCATGCCCATGTGTCTTTGGAAGGTCTGAGTAGCATTTTTTAGACAAAACGAACACAAATAACTCGAAATCTGTGATAACTGCTGTTTTTTGGATGTTCTCTGGTTTCATCGGGATCTGGTAGTATGCCTTGTCGAGATCTAGATCTAGCTGTTCGACGAAATCCGTTTTAGCGTTTAGCCGTCGATAGTCACCACAACATCTCCAACCGATAGTTTTCTTCTCGATGAGATGAATTAAAGTAAGTCAACCTTGGCATGTTGAAGTTTGTCACCTGCAAATCGGCGAGGTCATTCTGCAACTGGTTGGCCGGTTTGATGCGTGGGTGGTTACCTTTAGCTAGGATGAACTCGTTGACGAGATTCGTGTATACATCACAACCACTGATAGTCAGTAGTTTTGGCGAAGTGCTTGTATGAATCTCGCTATGTGTTGTCAACGAAGTGGTTCTGTCAAGGATACATCTGGCATTCAAATCGGTGACCAATCCTTAGTGTGCGAGCAGGTCTGCACCAAATATTGCAGTTTTGACATCTGTAATGATGAAGTATTGCCAAGCAATTGCTCGCTGAAGACCAAGGGTGAGTGTGAAGGTTTTTGTCCATGGTTGGATGTTGTAGAGTTATTTGCAGCTAAAAGTGTCATTTCGCCTCTGTTGTAGTTCCAGTTCTTTGGACGAGGTAACACGCAAACTGTTGAACCGGAATCAAGAAGGAATTTTGTGTGTGTCTTATTGTCGAAGATGTGAAGGCGACATTCTTGATTAAGGTGTGAACTTTTGTCAACCGCATTTGGTAACCGTCTTTGGTCTTACGCGTTTTAAGCTCAAGCTCGTATCCGGATGCAGTTGCCGAGTTAGATGGAGACGCAGTTGCGTTGTTAGATTCACCACTTTCGGAGTTTCCCAATTCACTTTGTTAGATTTTTGCAGAAGAGTTAAAAATTGGAGAAAGCAGAATGTTAAAATTGAAAGTTGGAAAATGCGCTAATGTTTAAAGTTTTAAAAAGGGACAACGAAACGCATTTTCGTATTCAAAAAATGTATATTCATGTTTATATTAGATCACGTCAGAGAACAAGCCATTATTATACTGGTATTCTGTTGAGACTATGGAGCAGCTGATTATCCACGCAGAAAGAGAATCTACAAAGCGACACAACGCCATCACCCCGTCAGCTTTACAATCACTTCTCCGTAGTTGTTCATCGTGCACGGACGTTAACTGCGCAATCAATATAAATATTTCTCTGTTCTTATTTTGTATAAAATAAAGTGTTTTAATTTATAACTCAGTTACTTGTTCCTTCTTTTCTTTCGACTCTCAATAGTTTATAAAATTCCAGATAAACGTTCAGTGGAAATAGTAATAACACCCACATTGGTGACCCCTTTGTTCCTTTCAAAAATTCAAAAAACTTTCAAACAATAGCCATTCAAGTTTTAAATATTAAAAAAATAGGACAATGAGTGAAGAAGACAAGTGCGAAAAAGGACAAAATCCTAGCGTGTTAGCATCTGCGTCACATTCAACATTACCATCTGCGTCGAACATCGAAGACATATCACAAGTGCGTATTCCCCCACTGTGGAAACATCGCCCCGCGCTATGGTTCGCACACATCGAGTCCGTGTTCCAGATGAACAAAGTGTATAGTGACGCCTCAAAGTACACAAAACTGGTCAGCGAACTAGACTGCGCTACACTGGATCAAGTCAGCGACATCATCGAAAACCCTCCGGCACAGAACAGGTACCAAACACTTAAAGAACGTATAATTAATATTTTCACAGAGTCCACGTTCACGGAGAAGTTGCTGTCTGATCCAGCGCTTGGCGACCAGAAACCATCTCAAATACTGCGTCGCATGAGAACTCTGGCCGGAAACAATGTGCAGGATGAATTCCTACGGACGCTGTGGTTACAACGGTTAAGTACACCAGTACGAGCTGTATTGGTAACAAGCGCTATCAGCGATCTTACCAAGCTGGTTGAAATCGCCGATAAAATCGTGGAAGTAATGGAGCCGTCATCAAACTCCATCATGACGTTGACTGCTTCAACCTCAGCCACAAATTCACCAGCTTTGGAAAGCGAACCAACCAGCACTACAGCGTTGCTTTTATCGATCGAAAAGCGCTTAGCCAACCTAGAGACAAGTTACAGCAGCAATCGACAACGCAGCCGCAACCGTCCATCCAGCCGTAACCGTCCACCCAGCCGCAGCCGTCCGCGGACATCAACAACAACAACAAATGCGAGTGGCGAAGCTTTGTGCTATTATCATACCAAATTCGGCACAAAAGCTCGCAAATGCAACGCTCCGTGCAAATATTTTCCGCATGTCTCGGAAAACTAACATCCTCGTTGCAACACCAGGCGGGCAGCAGCGAGTATCAACGGAAATTCCGCCTGCACATTGTTGACCGTTCGTCAAAAACGTCGTTCCTGATCGACACTGGCGCTGACATCTCGGTACTCCCTCGTTCGTTTGCCAAACGAAACCCAGCATCCGATTTCAAGCTTTACGCAGCGAACGGCACATCAATTTGTACATACGGAGATAAATTGTTGTGCCTTGACCTCGGACTACGCCGGCAATTTAAATGGCGTTTTCTGGTTGCTGACGTATCCCGGCCGATCATCGGAGCTGACTTCCTCGCTGAGTTCAATCTACTTGTAGATTTAAAACACCAACGACTCACCGATGCAACAACACAAATGGCAACCCGAACAACAACAAAAACGCACGCAGACGGCAGCATCCAGACAATATCGGAGGAGTACCGACATCTTCAGCTGCTTAAAAATTACCCAGCCCTTACGAACCCATCACTCGCCAGGAACAAATCCAACCACAACGTACGCCACTATATTGTCACACACGGACCACCAGTGGCAGAACGCGCACGCAGGCTCCCACCTGAAAAATTACAGATCGCTCGCAAAGAATTCGAGTACATGACTGAGCAAGGGTATTGTCGTCCATCCGACAGTCCGTGGGCAAGTCCATTACACCTCGCCCCAAAAAACCGCAGATTAAACGCAGTCACCCAGCCGGACAGATACCCGATGAGGCATATCCACGACGCTTTACCAGTCATGAAGGGGAAAAACATCTTCTCCAAAATCGATCTAGTGCGCGCGTACAACCAGATACCAATGGCTGAAGAAGACATCACAAAAACAGCGGTCATCACGCCATTTGGATTGTATGAGTTCCTGGTGATGACTTTTGGAATGAAAAATGCATCGCAAACATTCCAGAGGTTCATGGATCGAGTGCTGTCAGGACTAGAGGATTTTTGTTCGTGCTACCTGAATGACATACTCATCGCATCGCAAAACAAAGAAGACCATCAGCAACACCTAAACATCGTATTCGACCGTTTACAACAACACGGACTGGTCATCAACGTTGCGAAATGCAAGTTCTTCGCGGAGGAAATCGAGTACCTTGGCTATTGGATCAACAAGTGTGGAGTCAAACCACCTCAATCCAAAGTCGAGGCCATCCAAAACATCGAGCGCCCGAAGACGATAAAGGAACTGCGTCGATTTCTTGGGATGGTAAGCTTTTATCGTCGCTTCCTCCAAGACATTGCGGTCATCCAGGCACCACTGAACCAGTACCTATGTGGTGAAACAAAACGCGAAAATAAAGACACCCAATGGACTCCCGAAAGCAGTGCAGCCTTCAACAATTGCAAAGAATGTTTGGCGAATGCAGTTACGTTGGCACATTATCAACCTAACGCAGCCCTATTCCTAACAACGGATGCATCAGACTACGCCATAGGTACAGTTTTGGAGCAGCTACAGGACAACAGGCTGGTGCCACTAGCATTCTTTCGTCGCCGGTTGAGCCCAACAGAAAGCGCATACTGCCCATACGACCGCGAGCTCCTGGCAATTTTCTGCGCTGTTAAACATTTTCGTCATATGTTGGAGGGATCCAATTTCACAATCAAAACGGATCACAAACCATTGGTTTACGCCTTCTCGCAACGAGCAGAGAAGATGCCGCCTCGACGCGCCAAGCAGTTGGACTACATCGGTCAATTCTCGACGGATATAGTTCACGTTCCCGGTAATCTCAACACGGTAGCAGATACACTGTCACGCATAGCGTCAGTCACCATGCCAACCAAAATATCGCCGGAAGAAATCGCCGAGGAGCAAGAACATGACGACGAGATGAAGACCTTGCTGCAATCCAGGGACAATAGTTTGAAATGGCAGAAACTCGTAGCAGACATCGGCAAAACATTCTACTGCGACATTTCGACTAACATCATCAGGCCATACGTCCCAACAACGCTGCGTCGGAAAGTGATCGACATAATCCACAATTTGTCCCATCCAAGCGGTCGAGCAACAGCCAAACAGATTGCACAAAAGTACATCTGGTTCGGCATCCAAAAGGACGTACACCAATGGGCGCGCACTTGCATAGCATGTCAACGTTCCAAAGTACATCGACACACAAAAAACCATCCGGAGAAAATCCGTGTTCCAGACAACCGCTTCGAGCAAGTACACTTGGATCTCGTAGGACCCCTACCGAATTCGTCAGGATTTCGATATATTCTCACGATGATTGATCGATTCTCCAGGTGGCCCGAAGCCGTACCTCTCGTCACACAAACTGCAGAGGAAGTAGCAGAAGCATTTTACGCGAACTGGGTTGCGAGATTCGGTGCGCCAAAAACAATTACAACCGACCAAGGCTCCCAGTTTGAATCCCTCATCTTTGGCAGATTACTACGGCTGGTGGGATGTGAGCGCATAAGAACATCTCCATACCATCCAGCAGCAAACGGACTCATCGAACGATGGCATCGCACATTAAAATCAGCGATAATGTGCCACGACAACAAAGCACATTGGTTCGAACTTCTGCCGACGATTATGCTGGGACTTCGAACGTGCTTCAAGGAGGACCTGCAGGCGTCGTGTGCGGAGATGGTATATGGAACCACTCTTCGTGTACCTGGTGAACTTTTCATCGATGGACCAGTGACCGACAACACCGAAATCTTCCTGGACCATCTGAGAAGACACATGAGAGAGTTACGACCAGTGAATACTTCTCATCACACCAAAGGCGACAGTTTCATCCACAAAAAACTTGAAACCTGCAGTCATGTTTTTCTTCGAGACGACACAGTGCGAAAAGCTTTGACACAACCATATACTGGACCACACAAAATAGTCAAACGAATTTCCCCAAACCTATATACAATAAACATAAACAATAAACAAATTAATGTTTCAACAGAAAGACTCAAGCCGGCATACCTTTCACATGAAGAGACAAACACAACAGAAACAACCATAACATCGAAAATATCAGCACATGAAGACCACACTTATTCTGCCCAACTTCCAAGTATTCCGGAAACATCAGCAACATCCCGAAACAGAGCAACATCAGCTAATCTACTAGTTCGTACATATCCTCCAGCCAAAACGAAAAAAGTACGATTCGTGACATAGTCAATTACTATGACACTTGGGAGGGAGTGATATGGAGCAGCTGATTATCTACGCAGAAAGAGAATCTACAAAGCGACACAACGCCATCACCCCGTCAGCTTTACAATCACTTCTCCGTAGTTGTTCATCGTGCACGGACGTTAACTCCGCAATCAATATAAATATTTCTCTGTTCTTATTTTGTATAAAATAAAGTGTTTTAATTTATAACTCAGTTACTTGTTCCTTCTTTTCTTTCGACTCTCAATAGTTTATAAAATTCCAGATAAACGTTTAGTGGAAATAGTAATAACACCCACAAGACACTCGTACAGCGTCATCTATGATATGCTGGATGATATTTTTAAGTAGGTGAGGGTGCTACTGGTCGCCACAGATCGCCACAAGTTCATTCTTTTTAACAATTCATATCTCCTACTCATTCGTAGGTGGCGCAAATTTTTAATTGAAATCAAAATCGCAAATAATGTACTAATATATATATATAATATAATATATATATACTAATATATACATAATGATATATAATGATGTAATATTAAGAATCGAAACAGATTTGCTTTTTTTCCCGAAAAACCTGTCAGGCTATGCACTAAGACCAATTAGACAGCTAGGTAGGTAAGGTTGTCACTAAAGAGAGAGACTTAGAACCATTTTGAATAGTTTCTTGAGATCCGTATCGGATATTTCTATAAATTATTTATTTAAGTATTCTCCCAGACCCCATTTTATTTTGGAAGATTGCGGAGGTGGACGGAGGAAGTTTTAGGCCTTTTTCCTCTTCATCATTCACACTCCTTCGTTATATGCCGTTAAATGTGTATATTATTCTGAAATGCTTCAAATTGCAAATATGAGTTCAATTGTTTGATATTTATTTTCTATGTTTCAAAAAAAACTGAGAAACGTGACAAAAAAACGATCTATTACTTCGAAGCAGTGATGGGTAATAATGATTACACTTCAATTACAATTACATGAAAAAGTAATTGGAAAGTAATTTAACTACATTAAAATACCAAAGTAATTGTAATTAAAAATTCAATTACAATTACAAGTAATTGGAATTAGTAATTGCAATTACATTGGTGTAATTGAAATTGTAATTAAAAATCAGAAAATTGAATCATTTCCGTTATTTTGTCGAAAGTATGTGCCCAGAGAACCTTTTACAAGCCAAAGCTACAAAACAACGCTCAAAGTCCTTATCCAACCAATGGCATGTATATCGAAAGAAACTATTTCTTCCACCTGACCATATATCTGCTGTTGTACAGAAAAACATTTCTTTGCTTAACACGTTCTTAATGTTTAGCACGATGTTTTTATAGCTTTGGTTTAGCACCGTGACGCAAATTTTTCTTGTCATCAATCTAACTCCAAAACGTTGAAAGAGGTTTCTAAAACTCCTTACTTGAACAATAGAAACTGGTACCATCGCATCAGCAATAAATTTGACGACGCGTCCGTTGAAGCTTTTCGAAGAAACAGAGTTTTCATCCGTTTTTGATTTTTTTATTTCATTCAAGGCTTCTAGAGTTGGTGGATGACTTCGTTTCAAATGTGTACGGAAATTTGATGTAATAATTTTTGAGCCTCTTTTTTCGATTTCTTAGAGACTTGTTCGATTGGAAAGTCTTCTATAAACATGATTAAATGAATTGGAGGTAAAATGAGACTATGGAAAGGATTTCCATACATTAATACTCTCACCATTTACATCACTCCGTTGCCTCTTACCGGCTGATCTCGTACTGGTAGATGGAATATCCGAATCAAACTGCTGAAACTATATACCGTTTGGTATATACATAGATGTTGTTTACTTAAAACTTTGACATTTATCAATACGGTATCAAGATGCAACAAAGTTTATATTCAGCCATAATGCTCATGATACAAATTTTCTGCAAAAGAGATGCAGCACTGCAAATATTTAAAAATGGTAAATTACTTTTTATTATACATAGTCGTCATATGAAGTTTTAATTCAATTACATTTTCAATTACATTGCAGTAATTGCAATTACTTGTAATTGCAATTGTAATTACAATTACAATTACAATTGAAAAGTAAAAAAGTAAACATTGCAATTAATCGTCAATGTAATTAATTAATAATTTAATTACATATGTAATGATTACAACTCATCACTGCTTCGAAGTAATGAAGAACTTCGTCTATCTCAGATCCGTGGTAAAGAGTATAAACAAGAAAGATGTAGATGTAGATGTAGATGTACCGTGTTGAAGCGTAGTATAACTCTTTCTAACCGACATTTTTTATTTTTTAAATCATAATGCTACTGAATAGCGGAACCGTCTATCGAAAGACACTTTGTATTAGACTTTGAACATTAAAGACCTACTTTACTGTTTCAAGGCATAGTCAATATTCAAAGCGGACGAAGAATATTCCTCCAGAAACTTTTCGAGCGACCTTCATTTCGCGCCCCAAATTAGTGGAGGCTTTTCATTGGCACATCTACGACAGGTTAAGAATTCAGCGCATGAACAAGATTCTGCCCCGCTTAATTCCCAAGCTTTGTAGACCATTTTGTATGGGAAATACAATTTGCGAGAGATAAGTAAGCTCCGGTAAGGTCTTAAACGTCACTCTTTGTAGATTTTGTGTAATTATTTTTTTATATCAAAATCCTTTGGTTGGCGATGATCCTTAGAAAGACTTAAACATTGTGTTCATTGGTAGAACATTGGTAGACTTCAGTCTCGATATTACTATCTTGACGTCGTCTAGGACGGGGGTCAGACCTCTCTCTCTCTGGTAAAACTTTCGGACATCATTCCTATCATAGCACCTCTCCATCTCCTCGAACGCTCGCTTCTCGTGTTCTTTCTATTTCTTCCTGAGAAGCTGAGTCGCTTTTCTTTGTTTCTGTTTGTAAAGCTCACGTACAGCTTCTGTAGTTCGATACAGCGTTATCTTCTTGCTTTGCTGCATGTGCCTACCTGCACTCGTCGTCAAACCAAGGGTTTTTTCTAGATGGTATCGTAAATCCCAGTATGTCAGTTGTGGCTTCTCTGACGGCTTTTGGACAACGTTTCCATTCTTCATCTAATGTTAGTGCAGGTGGACTCGATCGGCAAAGTTCCTAGCGGTCTGTTGCGATTGTGCCTTTCCAACGTTAAACCGTGGTTTTCTTTCTCGACTCCGTTCTTCTCTCAATATCCGAGTCCTTACCTTGGCTACAACAAGGAAATGGTCCGAGTCGATGTTGGCTCCTCGGAATACTGGAGGGGTGTCTGACGTCGATTACAACGTGATCAATCTGGTCGACGGTTGTATGATCAGGGGACTGCCAGGTCCCTTTATGGATATTGAAGTCAAACAAAGATGTCCTCTTTATCCAGCTTAGCGTTAAAGTCTCCTAGAACGATCTTGGTGTCGTAGCTGGGGCATTGAACGTATGTTCTTTCTAGGAGATCATAGAAATCATCCTTGCTTCTTTGAGCCGTGTGTGCAAATCAGTTTGGTGTTTCTGAATTTAGCTTTGAAGCGGCTTGTTGTGAGACATACGCTTTGCCCAGGTCTTCCTCGAATAAGAGCTACTTTCGCTCTCTGTAGTAATTGCCGTAGTAGATGTTACAGTTTTTCATTTTCCTTTGCCCGTACTTCTTGGGTTGCTATGTTTACTTTATAGCAGTCTAGAGCCTCTGCGAGTTCATCGGATGCAGGTGGTATGTTAAGGGACCTTACGTTCTACGTGTAGAACCTAAAGGCGTGGTAATTTTACTGTTTTCTGTATAGAGATCCGTTCGTATTCTGGGCTGTCAGTCGTTTCTGATCGAAGATTGTTTAACGTGGTGAGGTAGTTAATCCCGCGCGAAACCCCCGAATCTGGAGGACTGGACAGAGGGGTCGCTGAATACATAGGTCCACCTCTAAGTAGTACTAGTAGTAGAGGGAATCCAGAGGGCACTACGAATAGGCTGTATGTTAACTTGACCCGTGTATTTACCTGGATCGTTGCTGGCATCTCACCAAGTTGAGAGCAATCCACAACTTTACCCTGGATGCACAAGCCCATGCCCTCCTTCGCTTGACCATTTGAATTCAGCGTAACATCGGCAAATGCAATGGCAAGCTCACGTATCAACATAATTTCGTCTACTACAAAATTTGTGTTCTTATTTGTTTTATTTGTAAGTTTAACGTATTTACTCGTTAAATAATTGTTTTTATTTATTTTTAATCTATCTATTTATTAATTTATTTTCTTCTCTATTGGACCTACATCTCATTTGCAGTGACCCGCATGTTCCACTAAAGGGCTCGCGGGGGCAATGTATGCACGAGAGATCTCCAGGCCACTCGATCCTCCGCCATCGATTCTAACTCATCAGGAGCTATGCCCAAGCGCAACCAGGCGAGTTTTTGGACTTGGTCCAACCATCTCGTCCTGGGTCTGCCAAGCGGTCGCCTACCTGATAGAATCGCATTCAAGGCGTCCCTCGGAAGTCGTGATGATGGGGACATTCAGATCGACCAAGCTGTTTCAAAATTGACCCAGCTCGGCCAATCCTATAGGAAAGCTCAGCATTATTCCTCCCATCACTCGTGAAGAAGACCCCGAGATACTTGAACTTCTCCACCTGTTTCAATAGGACTCCACTAACATGTAGAGTGCATTGAACAGGGGATCTGGAAATACTCATAACCTCGGATTTGTCCACGTTAACCTTCATTCCAGCATCAGCACATACGGCCACAAACCTATCTAGCGCGCGCTGGAGTTTTATCTGAGAGGATGTGAGGATGACTAAGTCATTTGCAAAAAGAAGATGACTTACCCTCAGCTCTCCCAATGTGAAACATTCCTCGCCGCTACTGCGCTGTAACATCCAGTCCATATATATAATGAAAAGGAGAGGTGATAAAACGCATCCTTGGCGAAGTCCAACGCCCACGGTGAAAGGTGTTGATTTACTACCGTATTGGACCTACATTTATGATTTTTTTTTAAATTGGTAAATATATTGGTAATTTCACAATCAAATCTATTTATTTTACTCTTACTTAGAAATTGTTAATATTTGTATATCCTAATATAATCAAATTCTGCAATAAAAATGTCCCATCAGGAAAACTTCCTTTCAAAAAATATCTATTGGTAGGTGCGCTTTGTGTGCCATGTAACAATACTAAAAATATATCTATTTAGAGGAAGTAATTGTAATTATTTTTTATTCTGCATATAATCTTCACAAGCTTTGAAAAAGGATATATTATCGGGAAATTAACCATCAAAGTGGCATCCCTGCACGAATCTATGCCTTGTATTTGTACTCTCTGCAAAGAATTGGATTCAAAATGACTGCGCGCTCTCTCAGTTTTGTTACAGCTGCCGTTGATATTGTAGTTATAAGAGTAGTGCGCTTTCCGTATGTTGTTGGTTTTGTTTTGTTATTATTTTTGGAAGGTTTAGGCAATTTTTTATCCATGCACATTGAAAATTATGAATAAAATGAGTCACTAATATAATGTACTTCATGTTGACAATTTAATAACTCATCTGAAGATGAATTTTGTGGTTGCTTCAAAGTTTTTCAGTGTGGAACTTCTGTGTTTTCATTCATATTAGACTTGTGAATTGTGATGTAGGTATGCCGTACTTAATTTCATAAATTATTCAAATATATATTTATGTGTAGGTAAATGAAAAACCTAAAACTATTTATTTTTATGAATCGAATCTTCAAAAATTAGATTGCATTTTTTTTAGTTTGATTCTAAATCCATCAGATAAATTATCTTAAGAAGCGAATATCTATAAGGATTGTACCCAAGGTCTTCATAAACACATCGTGCAATAGTCCATACATAAGAAAGCACTATGTATTTTCATATGTATACATATGTATGTGTGTATAATTTCAATGAGCGCGGTCCATGATTTCGAGATTACTTCCTTTCAAATATTAATTGTTCTCATGAAATAGAGAAATTAAGTTGATTTAAAGTAATTGGATAATTATTGAAGCTACCTACGCACCATATTAATTATAATTTAAATGGGGAGTATGTTTGTTATGTTGCGTGTGTTGTATGTAAATAAATGAATGATACTTATCTTGTTCTATTGGTTACTGACATCGATTTTTCCTGTTAATACAGGATCTCCCCTAACAGATGCAAAATAGCACTTCCATATACATTTGAGAAGGACTAGGATTTATTATATACTACATGTGTCTTGATGTTTTTTTTTTATATTATGGAGAACTATGTGACAGAAGATCCCCCACTTCAAGTGTTAAGTGTAAAATATTTCTGTACATATGGTACTCATATGGTGGATTAAACTATTGTCATTAGAATTGTGAAGGCAATAACATAAAGAGAACACATATAAGTGTCTCAAGATGTTCTCAAGGGGATGTGCAAGTCTATCAATACGCTACCTGTTATAGAACGTACTCAAAGTTGAATATCTTAATCGTCTAAACAAGAATGTTTGACATGTCATTAATCTACATCCATGTATATTAGTTATTTTATGAATATCATAAATTGCAGTATTAACATTTTCTCCGATAGAATAATGTTAGTAGTTTCAAAAATCATCGATAAGATATTGCTAGCATTAAGCGAACATTTTGGTGCATTATCAAGCAACAACTAAAATTAGTCCTGTCGATATTGGAAAACAAAAGGAACCTTTAACAGGAAGGCAATGAACACTCATTGTCTCTAAATACATACATACATACATACATTTGAGCGTATGTTAATACAATCGGACATTTATATTTTTACTGGCAATATTGCATATTAGACATGATAGCGGAATAAATGCTGCCTATAAAATGTTTGTCATATTATGTGTGATGCATTCCTTCATACGGTCATAGGGAACCAAAAGTTATCTAAGTGTGCAACAGAAATTCCATGAACTTTTGCTCTTTATACCAAAGTTCACATACTTTCTTTATCTTCATTATATTTACATACTTTCATTACTCAAATTAATTATTTGGTTTCTATCTATTTCCTCAGTAACTGAGTTGCACGGTAGGTTTAACCAGGATTAAGACCACACTATTTCTGTCCAGTAGACGGTTAACATACTCTTGTTATTATCGGTTGTGTGACGAGCCGCATACACACATATACTTATGTATATTTATTAAAGAATTCTTATTTCTGCAACACTATAACATTTTAACACGATTCTTAGAACAATTTGATGATAGGTTTTATATGAAGCGTAATTGTCAGTAAAATTCATCACCCTATTCTATTCTAAAGTAAATTACTCCTTTCCTTCTTATTGCAAATAAATATGCAAGACGTTATGGGGCACCTAAACGCCGTCCGGCATTATTGTACATGATTACTCACTGATTTCTTATTAATACAGTACGAGACTTGCATGCATTCATCGTGTTCTGCATACAAATTGTTTGGTTGCATCAAAGCTGCAGGTAGAGGAAATCGTTGACAACGATTGCTTATCAATTTCCCATTTGACTGTTAAGTCCATTTGCAAGACTAGGTAATTTCAGAATATACACATTTGTGGTACTAAATAAGCGTTCAAATGTTTGTGCACATCTACTATATGTATTAAAAAAAAAAACTTCGCATTCGAAATGGATATTGCACTTTTTATTATAAATCAAATTAATATGATATAGGTGTACATCTGTACATACAATTGCAACCTTTATCTTCATTTTATTGTATTTATTTCTCCTATTAGACACTACGATAACATCAAGACAATAAATATGTACAAATGCAAAATCATATTTTGTCTAGCTAATATTGATAACATTCTTGATTTGAACGTTTATGGTGTTCAAATTATTAATTATCAAAAAATCGATGTAATTGAAAACTGAATTAGCTTCGCCGCTGCAACGCATGATAGATTCATTACGGCCGTAATTTGTGCGATGAAATTTTTTGTTAAAAATGGTACTGCATACGGAAATTTGTTGGGGGAGAATTGGTATTCACTAACGCGGGAAGTAGAGGACATCTTATAAGATACATTAGAATACAATGAATGAATTAATTTACATTTGGTTTCATAAGAAGACATCTCTAAGTCGTAAGTCACACGACATACATCCTTAAATTCTCTCCGTGCTATCGGATGAGTTTAAGTGTAATGGGTTTCAAACTGTATTACAATACTCAAAAGTAGACCGAACGAAAGAGCTTTATAGTGAAAAATGTGTATAAGGATCTACAAAAGCCGAGCAACAAGAATAACTTCGAGATTATGTTTACAACTTACTCTTTTAATTGGAACATTATTGATGAGAAGAAAAGTGTTTGACATTTAGATACATTTGATTGATATTGAAGCAGTCTGTACATATCATACTGGAGCTGAATGTAATCATGCTCAGATAAGATCTCATGATATAGGTTTAGATCATAAGCCTAAAGCAAGCAATGTATTCTAAAATATGTAAGGAATGTATTAAGTAAGAGGAATAGCAAAGGCCCTAAATGGCTATCCTGTGGGATACCCGATGGAACCTATGCGGTCAGATAAATATGTTATCTATCTTAAAAATCCGAATACGAGCAGTATGCTAGGTAGAGTCCGAGGTGGACTTGGGCATAGCGACGGCGATTTTGAGAAGCTTCTTTTAGACAGTTATACTTTGAGCATTGTCAGTGAATCGAAAGAGGTGAAGCCTTGAAAAAATGTTAGGTTTTGTTTTCGAGATTCGAACTTTAGACCTCGAGCGTAGGAGTCGACGCACCTGCCCTCTACGCCACAGCACCTTCATAATATGGCTTAAAGTGGATAAAAAAGACTTGCTTTTAATTTGTGTAAATAATTGTAGTCGTACATTTGAGGCGTTAGAAGCATTCATGTTTTAAATATTTGCTGATTATTTTAGTATAAATTATAAATACGTGCTTTTTTTAATTCTCTAATTGTGGTCTAACAATTTTAAATACTTCATAGTTTAGACTTTTATGAAGCTGTTTTGCTGTGGACACGATTCGTTACAATGAACGCTTTTAAATTAGATCATATAATTGCGCTGTGCCTTCTTTTATACCTTTCGGAAAACCCTGGATCAAAAATCGATGCATTTGATTTTCAAAATTTCACAACACAATACTCTAGTGCTGCACAAGCTCCTCGCAGGAATAGTGATGCAAATACGGAAGGAAATAAGGAAAAAACGTCGGTTTTTGATAAATCTTCGATTAGACAAGACATTGTTGAATATGGAGGTATAGAAGAAAATCATGATGAATACTTAAGTAGAGGTGAATCGGAGGATAAACAAGACTTCTTTCAATATCCTGATGGATTTGATGATATCGAAGCGGTTAAAACATTTAAAAATTCAGAATATGAAGAAGCACAATTAGGTTCAGGATTGGTAGCATTCGGATCAAAAGTCAGCTCCAAAGATGTAGGGTCTACATTACCTGTTTTTCTTGATGAACCACAAAGTTCATTTGTTGTGAAAAACCGGCCTGTAACATTAAAGTGCAAGGCGGCGTACACTCTTCAGGTATGTAATTTCATAAATTTTCTAATTCTATTAAATAAAAAACAATTACATTTGTAGGTACACTTCAAATGTAGTGGAAGTTCACAGCCACCGCCCTCGGTTCGTGAATCCCATGTAGATCCTCACAGTGGGGTACATATGGAAGAAGTAACTGCCACTATTGACCGGGATCTTGTCGATGAGTACTTTGGTACAGGTCCTTTTCAATGCGAATGTCATGCGTGGTCTTCAAGAGGAGTAACAAAAAGTCAAGCGGCCACAATCAATGTAGCATGTAATTTAATTTTAATTATTTAATAAATTTATGGTTGCCTTCTTATTTTCATATGGCAAAGAAAAAAATAATTTTCAACGTTAATATTACATAAATATTTTTTTTGTTTGGCAGATATACGTAAACAATTTGCGGTGTCTCCAACTTCGCTTCGCGTTGAACTGGGATCACGAGCAGAATTGCATTGTAAACCTCCGAACGGTGTACCACCACCTACAATAACATGGTACAAAAATGATTTTCCGGTTGTGGATATAGATGGGATTGAAATAACGGCGAACGGAAGCCTAATACTTAATAAAGTTACTTTGCAGGTAAAATAAAAAGAAATAAACAATAAGAGAATAATGACACGAAATATTAGGCTAACCGTTTTAGAAGTATTTATAACGAATATCAATAAACAGTTAAAATATTATGTAATACGGGTTTTTCGTATCCATTATATAACATTTAAGTTTTTCGGGTATTCTGTTTATACATATTTTTCACAAAGAGAAATTAGTACTTGCAACATATGTACAATTGCGTGCAAAACAGAGTCACTTGGATCTAAAAAGTTGTTTTTTTAAAGCAAAAGTCAAAAGTCAAAAATAGTAACGCTTGTTCAAACAAAATATATGGTCTATTGAATGTGAAATCTTCCATGAAAAAATTAAAAAAAAACAATAATTAATTTCATTGTTTTTGACTCACTTTTGCTACAGGTTAAAACCCGATTATTATTTATATGCTTGACATATGTATGTATTTCATACGTCGTCATGCGTGATGATTTTTTTGTTTTATATATTTTTCTTACAACTCTAAAAAATATGTAAGCTGGCCACAAAAGTCAGCTAACGGCCCAATCGTTTTGAGACATGAATGGCGGCGGGGGCTTATTTTGATGTAACCACTAGTAAAAGTGACGTTCATTGGCGGAATGTGTCCCATCTCTGGCGAGGATCGTCCTATTGAACCGAAGAATATCCTCGTGGCTGCGAGCGACGTCCGGTTCGTATTGAAGTCGCCTGTCAGGCAGGCCGAAGACACTGTCTCTCGAACACTCTTATCTTTTTCATCAGGGAAGCACTCAAGTTGAACAACACTGGACAACCACACACCAAGATTGGCCGGATAAGGGCGTTGTAGCAGATTACCTCTGGTTTCGAGTTGGCCGCTGTAAAACAACCTACTTGCTGCAGCAAAGGCTTTCTTAGCTTTTGCTAGTGCAGTAGTTGCATGTTTATCACAGTACAGATACTGATCCAACCAATACACTTTTCACAGCTAACAGTCGTTTCTGTGCGCCAGGGGACATGTTCCTTAAGACATTGAGCAGCGGGGTTCTGAAGAGAATAGTTTCACACTTCCTTCAACTCCCAGTCGTTCCCAAAATCACTGAATTTTATTGAATTCACGCTGCAACAAGTTATTTATTATCTTCACCTTCGAACCTGATCTGCACGCTATCAGATCATCGGTGTACGCTATTAAGTGCGGCATGGAACCTATAAGATCGTTAGCGAATATAGCGAAAAGGATCGGCGAACCAACTGGTCTCTGTTGCAACACATTTTTTATGTGGCAGACCGAGGTAGAAGTTACGTTCCCATTTTTCACAACGAACCTCCTACATATGATCATATCATGGATCATATGGCTCCAAGTGCTTCAATGTTTGGCTAAAATTTCATGGTTTCGACAATTCACCTTGCCTTTTCCAGGCATATGATCTTTGTCAGACCTTATAATCAATTATATTCGGACAACTTCTAATACTTTTTAGCGAAACTTAATCTGGTCTTTATTTTTTTCTTTAAAGTGCCGGTATCTGCCCGCAGTTCTTTTGCTCCTTCATACCTTAAAGCCATCCTTTCCGAAAGCATAAACCTGACTAAAATGCGCTCATTCTAATCGGCGAGCTTCTTAGACCTTCCTAATAGTAAATTGTTTGTGTCAAGTTTAACACGAAGCTCGATGCACAAATTCAATTAAACAACGAAATTAATGTTTGTAAACCTTTTTAGTTTTTTTTTCCTTCAATTGGATATAACGACTGCCGGTTATAGCGACCGTATTTGATCGATCCCTTCAATGTCGCTATAAGCGACTTTCACTGTGCGTAGAAAATGATAGTAATAAAAAATGAAAGTAAAGTAAAAACCTGACTCACTTTGCACCTAACTGTATGTTTGTTTGTCTTAATATCATATTGTAGTTTAAAAGTCAGAAAGCAATGAATTAAACAATTATTATTACAGGATATGGCGAATTATACATGTTATGCGGATAATATTGCAGGCAAGAGGATATCTGATTCAGCTGTTTTAATTGTTTACGGTATGTAGTGCAACAATTTCTTATTATTAGGTATTTATATATGTGCGATCGCTTGTAGACATTATTTCTTTTTTTTTTGACATTTTTGAAACTCTACACTGGAGCACTCAGACTCAAAACTGGTCCATTGTTTTGCGAGGTAGCAATCTACTCCAGTGCCGTTAATTTGATCCCAACGGCAAATGGTGACTGGACCAGATTCGATTTCGAACCTGGGACCCCTCTTACTTATGGCAGGCACTTAACCAACGGCGCCATCCAGTCGTCCCTTGTAGACATTGTACAATCACAACAGATAACGCTTTGCCAATTTCCGCCATTTTGATGTAAACCTTCACAAAGCTTTGACGGTTTAATTAAAGTTCCATTTTATGATGAAAGAACAATTAACTAAGGAACCTTTGTATTTTCTGTTTGTCCGTACGTCTATCGCCACACTTAAATTTGAATTGAATTTGAATTTTATTAATTTTGAAATTTCTCATGATTACATTTAAATATGTTCAGAATTGCAAAAACAGCAAATTTTAGATTTATAATGCATGCAATATAACAAAGGTTGTTACAGTTGACATTCTGAATTTTATACAATTAAAAACTAAGTCACAAAATCAAGATATCAGAAGTGAGAAAGTCCAGTCTATCATAGTCACAAAGAAATAACCAATTTTTTAGGTGCTTTAAAAATATAGCGGATGTCCGAGCTGATCTGATTTGATAACAGAATAAAAATTATGGTAAGCAGTGGTACGAAAATTAGGTATATGCAAAATATTTGAAGAGTTTCCACGTAGGTTATAGTTAGAAATTATACGAAAATTACGATTACCAGACCTCATGAACAACGTTTTATGACCTTGAAACAATAGAAGTAACGAACAGGAAGGATTTTTTTCATTCACAGAACAAGGAGAAGCTGAAGCGTCTCCTAGGTTTACGACAAATTTTACGGATAATATACTTCTGTAGGACTAACAATGGTTGTATTTTGTTCCGATACCCACCTCTACAGCAATGTATTCCATACTGAAGCTTTAAGTAAAATAGTCCATAATAAATAGTGGTTAGGAGCTTAGGAGAACATAGATTACGTAAATAAAAGAACAGTCTAAATGTGGAACGGGAGTATTTCTTTAAAGCATTTGCGTGAGACGAAAATTTCATATTAGAATCCAGAATGAGTAGGTACACAAATTCATCTATATTTTCAATCAAAAAAACATTTATCACTACAATTTTCACTACAAAAATATGTGGGACGAGAAAAACTTGTACATACACAGCTCGATAATTTGAATCTTTGGCAATCCGGTGAGGGGAAATAACATTGGCACTAGATTTCAGGGAGCAAGACAAATTAAAAAACATAAGTTTAATTTTTGAACTTATTGGTAACTTGTGTTCAGCGAACCAATGGTTCACATCCCAATTTATGTCCGAAACTAGATCTAAAGGACAGTTTAATCCATAAGTTAATCCAATGTCGTCGGCAAAAGCAGTAGGTGAACCTTTAAGATCAAGATGAAATAGTGAATTTATGTAAACTAAAAAAAGGATTGGGCCCAATACTGGGCCTTGAGGAACTCCAAGATTAACACATTTATATTCACTTCTCGTCTCTTCCAACTTTACTCGCTGCTTATTCTCTATGACTTTGGTTTTGACTAGGGCTTTGGTTATATCGATGAATATACCAGCATTTTTTTTTTGTCAAGGCTATACATTATTTGAGAGAAACTTGTTCTCAAAAACTTTACTTATAACAGGAAGTAGTGATATCGATCTATAGCTTCCTATATCAGTTGCAGAACCTTTTTTTGAATAATGGTATGACATCTGCACATTTAAGGTCATCAGGGAAACTCCAGTGAAAATGCTAATATTAAAAATATCAGCTAGAACAATTAAAATGAAACATGCAACTTTTTTAAGGATGACAGTAGATGGTGGTATTTCTACCAGCTGATATGGAATTCTTTAAAGTGAAGATCTTTTTTAAAATTTCTAAGGGGGTTATAAGATCAAAAACAAATTACTGTCTGGTACAGAAATAACGTTACCACAAATAGATGAACATAGATAACACAGATCTTGAGTTATTATTATTATGGTTGAGGGTATATTGCATCCCTTTCAATACCTTAGCACTATTACGAGTTCTCCTCAAATATAGTTCTTTTCAGAGTTGTATTGAGGGTAATGGACTCCTATTGCGCATAGGTGAAGAAATCTGTTCTAGAGTATTCTCTCTAAGCCAGTTTCCTTCAGGAATCTGAGAATGAGAAATGGTTCTAGTGATTGCATTTCTTCTTCTGATAGTAGATAGTTGCCCAGGCATTTTTTTCTTTTGTGGGCTAGTGCCTTACAAACCCCAGAATATGTTCTGGAATTTCATTAAATTCTCCACAACATCTGCAGAGATCTTCTTCCGATACCCTTAAGCCTGTTAGGATACGGAGGTTCTAGCTCATTTTGATGCATGCCTCGAATCTCTTTCGGTTATCTAGCCCTAGAAGTTTCTTGGCCTGCTTCATTCTACGAGCGTTGTGGCGGTTTCAATCTGTTTCCTTCTTTCTAATTCCCTAATTCCTAATTCTTCTCTGAGGAAATGGTCTTCTACAGAATGGTTCACGGCCTATGAAGGGTTCTGATGCTCCTTTCCTTGTCAGGGAGTCATTTCATTGCCCGTATGGCCAGGTATTCAGCAGAGCTTTACTCGGTTTCTGCTAGGAGTCTAGTGCCATAATAACGGCTCGACTTTTGTATAATTCCTTTTAAGATTGATGTGAACGCAACTGTCTATGGCATAAATTTCCGCTTGAAAGATGTTGGTACCTTTGCCCATGGATTCGAAGTATTTTGTCCTGGGTCCAAAAACTCCTGCTCCAGTTCCTTCATCAGTTCTTGATCCGTCTGTATACCATTTTACCGTGTTGTTGCTCAGCCTGTGGTCCATGGATTGATAGCTCCAGTCCCTTTTGGTGCTGAGCTTATTGGTAAATTTCTTTTGGAAATTGAATTTCCTAATCACGTCCTCCTTCGGAATGGCCAGGAGTGGTAGCTTTCTGACTAGTGCGTCGAATTGCTTCGATGTAATACACCTGTCTTTTCCTATCTCTTCTTTTGCCATTTTCATGATTGTTTTGTTTTCATACTCTGCAACCAACCATTAGATGAAAAAGAGTCAGCTCCAGTAGCACCTCCATGGCTGCAGTTGGGCAAGTTCTCGTGGCTCCTGTAATACAGAGGTATGCTAACCTTCGAATTTTACTGAGTATCTCCCTCGCGCTGATCAGATTGGTTCTCTTGGTCCATGCTGTTGCAACATAGGTTATTGTAGGTCGAACCAGATGTTGAGTTAGATCACTCTGATGTGTGTGACCAATGCTAGAGAAATGTCTATGAAAAGCGTCAGCAATTTCTTGTGTATCATCATTATTAACACGCAGAACTATACGACTTTTATTCAAAGTGTTCTTATTCAGTATACTATTGACAATCTTCCACTTCTTCCTAAGATTTTCTTTAGGTTTATTAAATTTAGAGTGGTAAAAAGAATCACGGCTGATATGTATTTCCTTTTGCAAATCTGAACATAACTTTTTATATTTAATTTCTAGAAACAGATTGCTAGGATGTCTCCTAAACTTTACTCTTAATTTACTTTTTGCTATTACCTTTTTTAACAAAAAGTTAGATAACCAAGGTTTGTGCGTTCTTGTTCATCTTTTAGTTAGCGGAAGGAAAAAACAACTACCAATGTGTTTTTTAAAAGAGTCTACGAAGGTTTTGTAGGCAGATGAAACGTCGCTACAATTGTACATATTATTCCAAAACTCAAACCATTAGCAAAGTCGATTTTTACTTGACTATGAGACGATTTGGGGGCGCCATGACGTAGTGAGTAGATGCGTCGACTCCTACGCTCGATGTTGTTGGTTCGAATCTCGAAAAATAATCCAAAATTTTTTCACGGCTCCATCTCTTTTGTGTTACTGACAATGCTTAAAGAGTATTACTGTCTAGAAAAATCTTCTCAAAAATTGCCCTTCGGAATCGGAATTAAACTGTAGGTCCCCTCCACTCGTGGGAGAACAATACCACGCACAACACAAGTGGTTGCTGAGAAGCTGGGTCAAAGTCCACCTCGGACTGTAGCGCCGTTATTATTATTATTATTATTTTAGATGGAAATTAGCATTGAAAACGGAAAGCCACAATCAGACCCTATCCCCAAATTTTGTGGTGCTTTGCCGGTATTTATTCATTTGATAGTTAACAGTGGGCGCCGTTGCGTATTGGGTATGAAGTCTAGATACCTCTTGTTCAAGTTGTTTGTGTTCAATAATGTTTGACATAAAGGGCGTACATCGTGCAGCTCTGCTATTGAAATTATGAGTTTTTAAAATGCGTATAATATATATGCCAATACAAGAATAAGCAATAATTAAATTGGAAGAAATCCGTATAACGAACAAAAGTTATTAACGAATATATCTGTGGCCACAAAGCATAACCGCTTAACTCGAGTTAGGACAAAAATGAGTTATTTTATGTTCAGCACGTTTAAATCTACTTTCAATAATTTTTTTATGTCTGTATCTTTTTTTAAACAGAAGTTATTCCAAAAAAACCTTTGACCGCCTCTCCTGAAAATGTATAAAAACCGAATTAGGCGGTTATGCCTTGTGACCACAGACATGTCAAATATCAAGATATCATATTGTATCTGAAAACCCGTTAGTCCTACACGTTTTAGCTCTATCTTTTCATATAGAGATCCTTTTTTGTGTTCGATTACTCAACATGTGTACATTTCAATCATATTTTAAATATATTTATTAGAAGAACGAAGACGTTTCGTATAAATACATCAATAAATGCCACCATTATTATTATAATTATCCGTGAAGACTTGAGCTTATTATGTTTGGTTTTCCCCTTTTAGTCTAGCCAATCTTTATACAAATGGTAGAGTTTACGATTTTGTCTTCTTTTCAATTCGCTTTCGTAGACCGGACCAAATACATACAAGTAATTTTTCTCTCAACATTTTAACTCTTGTCAGTATTTGGCTCAACACAATAGGACAATCAGTATAATTGTTTTGTAGGCTTTAGTCGTTTGGACAACCAAAAGTAACATTGGTTTTTTAGCAACTATGTCTAAAATAGTTATAGTTTTTTTTATGTTATGTTTATGTTATAGTTGTTTTTTTATAATTTTTATGTGTGTTTTCATTTATTATGTTTTTTACGCTTTGCACATAAAAAAGTGCATACATATATATGTTCATTATTTTTGCATTGAAAACCTGAAAAGCAATGAATGATTGTGAGATACATGATTGTTTGTACATTAGATTTTAGTAAACATGCTAACATATTTAAGACTTATTTTATTTCATTAGTCAATGGAGGTTGGAGCACATGGAACCCTTGGAAAGATTGCAAATGTTTGGGAAAATTGACTCAGGGCCGAAAAAGAACAAGATTTTGTAACAATCCTGTACCCTTGAATGGAGGGTTAGCTTGCAGTGGTCCTCAAATTCAGAAATCATCGGACTGTGTGAACTGTCCAGGTAATAACTACACTATGTTTCTTTTCCTTACCATTCACGAATTGATTTAAACTAGGTTCAGCAATAAAATACACATATACACTTACAAAATTACTCGTATTAAAATAAAAATAAGCATCTTTTACATAAATTCAAGCAACAGCAGTTGTAATTTGAAATCAATAGAGAAACTTTTGTGAATTTCTAATATTTAATTTTAAAAAAAATGTTGATGTTTTGCGTTAGAATGGAATATAATATCTGCCTGTGTGAGAATAGGTTACGCCTTCTTTTTCTTCTTAGACGTGGACGTCCTAAGTTGCGTTGTCCCATCGGTTCAGAGCGAAGTCGGTTCGGAGCTAAGTTGCCCATATGCTCTACATGGCCTAGACATCTTAGGCGTTGGATCTGTAGACGGCTGGCGAGACTCATGTCGCTGTACAGCCCATATAATCCGTGGTTGACTCTCCTTTAAATGGCATCAACGCAAAGGTCGCGCGAAGGACTTTTCTCTCGAAAAGACTAAGAGCTTCTTCATCCGCTTTCGCTATTGTCCATTCTTCTGCGCCATAAGAAAGGACTGGGATGATCAACGTCTTATAGAAAGTCAGCTTGGACGTTTCAGAGAGGGGTCTATTATTAAATTCTCTTTGGAGCTCAAAAAACCGTGGTTGGCAAGAGTTATTCTGCGGTTGATCTCGGTAACGTAATGTACTTCGTTTTGCCCATTTGAGCCGTTTCCGTTTCAATGCCAGCAAACGCATCATTGACGGCTTGCTGCCATCACATCAATGTCATCCACGTATTCTAGCAGTTGTACGGACTTCCGGAAGATCGTCCCTCTAGTGTTGGCTAGTGAATTTTGCACAATCTTCTCAAGACCGAAAAAGAAGAAAAAGTTCCATGACAGGGCGTCGCCTTCTCTAAAATATTTTTTGACATTGAAGGTCTCAGTGTGTTCTTTACCAACCTTGATGGAGCAGTGAAAGTTCTCCACTGTCATCCTGCTCAGTCTGACGAGTTTTGGCTGGGATGATCTGGGGATCGCCAGGTCCCTTTATGGATGATAAGGTGTGGGAACAGTGACGTTTTGTCCTAGACGATGGACCGATAATTCTTTGTTTGTTGACAGCAAATACTTGGTTTTGTCCTCATTTACTTCAGAACCAACTCGTTTCGTCTCTACTTCAATGGCCGTGAAAGCTTCTATAACGGCTCGCTGGGAGCGACCTATGATGTCAATGTCGTCTGTGTAGCCCAGCAACTGTGCGGGTTTGTTGAAGATAGTGTCTTCTGTGTTGACGCCTGCCTTGCGTACTTGTTCCAGTACAAGGTTGAAGAAGTCACACGACAGCGCATCTCCTTGCCGAAATCCGGTGCATGTTTGGAATAGTTCGGAGGATCTGTTCCCAAATTGCACATTTCACCGTCTGTTTTCCAGCGTGACACGGCACAGTTGGATCAGTTTTCCCGGGATCCCGAATTCGGCCATCGCCCTGTAGAGCTCAAGACTATGGATGCTGTCGTATGCGGCTTTGAAGTCGATAAATAGGTGATGACATTCAGCAGGGCTATGCCTCGGTAGTTCTTGCAAGACATAGGATCGTCTTTCGGTGATTATTGGGCATGGCTTCATCCACTCATACTTGGTTCATGATTTGGTGCATGCACCCTACCAAAACATCACAACCATGTTTGAAAAGTTCCGCTGGGAGGCCATCAGAGCCGGCGGCTTTGTTGTTCTTCAGCTTTTTGATGGCCGAGCTGACATCTTCAAAACTGGGAGGGGGGACGGCTTCTTCATTGCCTGGGGTAGGTTCTCTTCTTGCCCTATCACTCTACGTGATGCCTATTAAGAAGCTGCTGGAAATGCTACTTAAATACATCTACTATTCCCTGCCCTTCGGTGACTAGATTTCCTTCACTTCACAGCCTGCGTTCCGGGTTTAAAGCCAGCTGCCAGCTGCTTGGCTCTTCTAATAAAATGACCGGATTTTGTTTCTATCGCAAGACTCTTTGATACCCTTGAGCTGGGAGGCTGCGTCGGCCCTTTTCTTCTTGCGAAGGGTTTTTTTTTCCTCCTTTCTACTGTTTGGGTACTCTTCCCTTGCTGCTTGCTGAAAGTGTGAATTTTCTGTCACTTTTTTCCGAAGTACGAATGCTTACTTTAAGCTCGTCAATTTCCTGAAATTTGCTGGCGTACACTTTACTTTTCAAATAACCCCACAAAAATTTTGGAGTTCTGGTTGGTCACCAGTTAACTTCACCAGAAATCGTTACAAAAATTGCATTGTTTCATGGTTAAAATTGTATTAGTTAATAAATGTCAAATGCCGACATAAAAGATGGTGCACCATGTAGATATGATTGAATGAAAAAATTTCACAACCAAAACCATATCAATAACCAATCCTGTTTTAATTTCGTTAAAAACAAAACAATAAAAGGAAAAAACTTCAAGCAAAAGAATTTAAAGGGGCACAATACGACAACCGTAAAATTGATTCTACTAAGTTAAATAAGTAATAATCGATGCGCAAATAATTACATGCGTCTTTATATTTTGTTTTTTTTTTTCAGAAGATACAGACATTATAAATACAGACAGTTCCATTGTGTTAGCTGGTAAGAGAAATTTTATATATAAGACATTACAATGCCAGTATATCAAAAATCCTTACACCATACATTTAACATTACAGGGGGCCGCTGGTCGCCATGGGGTGAGTGGAGTTCATGCTCTGCTGATTGCATACAAGTACGACGTAGGAAATGTATTACTCACTCTGTGGATGATGCTTTAATGGACAGTGGTATAGCGCACACCCTTAACAACGGCTTCGTAAAATCATTGTGTTCCGGAAAAGACTTTCAAACAGCTGAATGTAGGGGAGAAATGTGTCGCATTGGAAAGAATGGTGAGTGAAAGCAAGAACGATATGTTTGATTTATAGTGTATGTAATTGTATGCCTTCGATTTCTTATATTCTTGACAAATAATAAAAACCTTAAGTTTATGCAATTTCTATAAACCCTAAGTTTTGATTATGAAAGTTATCTCCATTTAATTCTTCATGTTAAAAGGAATAAAAACTATAATACGTAAGTCAAAGCATTTATTTCTTTATGAAAAGAATAACTAAAAAAATTAAAAAGAAATCTGGAAATTCAAATAGAATTGAAAATCCGACTTGCAAATGTTAGCACTTTCAATGTCATTTATGAAACTATTTTTCAGAAGGCGAGTTAATACCAAAAACAGAAAATCCTCTTGCGGACTAATTGTTCCAGTCTGTTTATTAGGTTAGGTTGGCCGAGTGCATTTTAGCTGTCTGAGCTAGACAAACATATGCCTATTGCATTGAATAACTCCTGCCCATTAAACCATTTGGTGTTTGCTATGAAGCGCCTAAGTTAACTGAAGTTGATGTTGTTCAGCTCTTTCATGTACAGAGAAGATGTATTACAATCTCATCCTTTTCCTCGTCTTTGCAGCTTCTGCAGAAGTCGTTATGATGGAGTCCCAGTCCCACGGAACATTGTCCCATAATGACACCCATGAAAGTCCGGACAGATGATCTGTCTATTCTGATTAGACAGAGGTTCACCATAGAATTAAGTTTAGGCCAGATTTGTTTTGTAATGAGGCACGTGGTGCCTACGGACCATGTATGACCAGTGGTTCTAATTGTATTTCCTTTTAAAAGATGTTTAGTTGTTTAACACCATCATTCACAAATCTTCGTAGAATAATTTCTCTTGTCCAACTCTTTGCAGGCCACCAAATAGGAAGGAGAAGTCTCTAGTTTTAATGCACCAATAATTAAATTTGCAATGTAACGGCCACAACTGTCGGTAGTTTCATCGGCATCCAAAGAATGCTGTCCTTGAGTTCGTTGCGTATCTATTCCAAGACGTGCGGATATAGTATTGGGATATAACTTTTACGCAAAGTTGATTCATCTGGTATATTTTGATTTAAGCAATATTTTTGCAGAAAAGCTTTTAAGGCATTTGTAAGTTCATGTAGAGGGATATTACTTGCAAGTATTGCTTAACATAAGTCCATGCTAAAATTGTTTTTGGTTTGTTCTCTAGCAGTGGAGTTACTGCTACTTTCTGCTGTTAAAAGTTGTTGTCGTGGGCCTTTCTTTTGCAGTCCTACAATATAGACATTTGTCTCGATATGCTGGTCTATTTGAAACTTCTTTGTGCATCAAGTATTTATATTGCACACTAGACAACATAAAACTTACCCGTCGTACTTAAATTTTCCAGGATATTAAGCTATCCACGACGATAGACTTTTTCCATGGGGATTTTTTTTTTTACTTTTCACAAATTAAAAACACACCATCTAATTGCCTATAGGGAAGAGTTTCACAGTGTAACATGAAAGAATATCGGCCTACTGTGTTTTATGCGGTTCATATACACTATACAAGTGGGAGAGGAAAATCAAAATGTTTTCTCTTTTTGTGTATACACCTGCCGAGTGAGTGAAGCGGTCCACCAAGATTTACATATGTATGTATGTACGTACACGTTAAAATATTTAAATTTGCAATAGAGAGCGGTGTCAAATATAACATGCGTAATTGTTTAGGCGAATGAGAGGCCCAAAAGGATAATTGTCACATTTGTGGTATGTATGTGGTAAAATGCGATAACTACATATGTATAATCATGTTTGCCCTGCCTTTTTCCCGTGAATCGTGATGCCGCCAAGTAAATTTGTAGCGAAAATATGAATCAGAACTAGAGTTTTCCTATAATATGTAAAAATGTGCATTAACTGAGTAAAATGGCCAGAATATGCATATAGTCCGGGCTCTACCTATCACAAACCTCTTCAAGTTTTTCGTTTGCTGCTAGTATCTTCTTGACTGAATTGTAGGTTGAATTCCACCTAATAGCAACAGGAGAGGTGATGGAATATCTTACAGTGCCAATTATGACTTCACTTGGATTGGGGCGACGTTCTCTTTCCCAAAGTTTGGAGCATTTAGTAAATGCCTTAAACGTTTGAGGCAACAAAGTATATGTTTTTAAAAATGGCAAATTACTTTTTATTATTATACATGGCTGCCATATCAAATTTTAATTCATTTAGATTTTCAATTACAATTACCAATTGCATTGAATTACATTTCAATTAATCGTGAATGTAATTACATTATTTTAATTTATATAATTACACATGTAATGATTACAACTCACCACCGTCTACCCCGTACAGTAAGAGATAGAGATGTAGATCCAGTGGGTCACATCGTAATTAGTAAGTACTATTATTACACTAATTTATTAACATGTAATTAAAATTATTTTGTAATATGTATAGAATATGTGGGTTCAGTGGCAGTGTGGGTATGTGCATTAAATCCCATGACAACACAACAAGCCTAAGTCCACTTCGGACTTCATTATTATTTACAATATATCAGGTTGGCAACTAAGTAATTTCCGCTTTTTTCAGATAAATAAAATACTTTCTTTTTATATACAACGAATGAACTTCAATCAATGATATATTTTCCATTTTGTTGTATGACCTTTTTCTGGCAAATTTTATAATTCCACGTTCTGAATCAAGAGCGATTTCACAGCGTCATCATCATTGAAAGTTTTATCATGCAAAGAGTTTTGCAAAGATCGAAATGAATGGCAATCTGATGAAAGAATGCAATATGCAATAACAAGCGTTGATGAATTTCGTTAAAAGAATTTCTTTTAAATCAAGTGAAACCAAATATCAAGCATTTTTTGCTATCTTGTACAGTTACATGACGATCCGACTGGATTATGGCTTCAATTAGATCATCAAAATCATCTGGTCGACCTGATCGTTCATCTTTCAGAAAAAAAATTCTCTGAAAATCGTTTACGGAAATGAAAAAGTTAAATATGACGAAAATGCTCGTTTTTGCACTTCACAATAAAATTGACGCCAACTAAGTTCAATATTTGTTTGTATGATTGGTATATTTGAGTATATCATAATAGGGCAGTTTTCTAATATATGTGCATGACAATACATAACAGTGTTGCGGGAATGATAAGAAGATGAAAGCCACGGTTTTTCCCAGTCTAAAGCGCACGAAGTTGGATATTTGTTGTTTGGGGCTGCTTGCGGGGTAAACAGGTTTGGATCTTTCGGAAAAAGTATTTTTTTTTACAATCATAGTGATAAAGACTCCAATCATGTTTTGAATGTAATTTATTAGGTCTAAACTTGTATAACTATTGAAACTATAAACTGGAGATTTATTTGCCAAGTTAACTGCATAATCAGTGTTTCCATTTCCAGGAATTCCAATGTATCCTGGGGTCCTATCAGTTTAATACTTTTGGGTATTTTGAGAGTTGATATTGAATTTCGAGAAGAGCTCAGAACTGTTCGGATTTTTTTACTTTCTGTAATACTTATTAGTTAGTAATTTCTCTAGCTCCCGACTTTTTTTTTACACACGCCATATGCTTCTTGTTTGGTTTCAACAATCGGTATCTTCTAATAATTGCTTTTATTGTCTAAAGGTTCTATTCTCCAAGATCCATTCTTGACTGCTTTCCAATTGTTGATTAACGTTTGTATCATTGGAGAATTCGGGCCTAGTCAATAAAAAGGAAAAGGAAAAGTCAATAAAAAGGAAATGTTGTTAAAAATATAATATTCTATCCACTCTTAACTATCAAATACTAATAATATACAACTACTCTTTCTAATCTACTGTGATACATTGTGTTCTAATATATTTTAGATTCCGATTTGGCATTTTACTTGGGTCTTGCATTTATAGCAGCAGTTTGCTTAGCTATAGGAATTGGAGTTGTATGTTGCGCTAAACGGGGAATGCCTACTAGTCCCGATTACAACATTGCTCGAACAAGTACGTTGTCATAATGAGAGTTTGCTTAAAATTGATAATTGAATAACTGGTACTTACAGTGCTGGAGTCAAAATATGGAGGAAGCAGCGAAAAGAAAAAGATACATCGAAACTATGTTGCTGATGAAAATATTAATTATGATTATGCTAATCCTGGACATACTTCATTGAGCGGGGAACAGGCAATATCTGAACATCATTATGACGTTCCAAATTTATCGACAAAGTGAGTCCTCCCAGCTAAGCAAAATACTTAAACAAATTATCTAACAAACAACATTCGTATATTTTTAGTTATACAAATCCAATTGATGGTATAAGTGTTGATTACATCAGTGATACAGCAGACACATCAACCTGTACATGTAATGAATCTTTCTTATGTATGTTAAACGAAAATAATATTAATCTTATTTAATTTTAGCCGATTCTGTTGATTATGACTACACACTAAAACAAAAGTGTCATCCATCAGTTAAACAAACCAGTAAAGTGAACGTGATAAAAGATATATTCAATGAAATGGGCGGATGTTTAAGATTGTACGACGGCAAAGTTGCATTGACTGTGCCAGAATATGCTTTAGGAAACTATGACAAAAAAGGAATATCAATTGCTGTTCTTGGTGAAGAGTTTTCGAGAATCAACGTGAAATCATTCGATTCAATGCTTATAGCAAGCACTATCGTATCATGTACTCCTCTTAAATTTAATTTTTTAAAACCCTGCATATTAAAAATTCCTCATTGCTTGACTGAACCATCTTTATGGAATATAAGTGTGTACAGCTCCGAAGCAAGCAATAATGAATTAAATGTCAAGTGGGAAACAATAACCAAAGTAGGTGTTAGCACAAATGTTTCACATTTTTTTATAAAAGTAGATAAGCACTTTGCATACATAATGACAGAACGAATGGGTCGCTTTGCTATTTTAGCTCAACCCGATCCTAGTATGAGTAATTTATCAATAGAAATGAAATTGTTAGCTTTTGGTCAAATTGCTCCTAACTGCGCTGTTGGTAGTTTACGTGTCTATATTGTAAAAGATTTCCCAAATAGTCGTGAAATTTGTTCTCGTATCGAAACACAGCTGGGTGGAACATTTATGGGGGAGAGCGATACATTTTCATTTAGTTTAAACGACAGTGATCTTAATATTCGTATACGGTCCCTAGGCGAGTGGGAGGCTTTAAGTCATCTGCAGGAACAGGTGATACCATATAATCACATCCTCAGCAATAACTCAATCTTACATTGCGAATTTAATTTAAGAAGAAAAGAATCTCATTTTATGGATATAAATTTGGAAATCGATTTCTCCCAAACGAATAGTGGAAGTGAAATGTATACGTTTTCTATTCCGCAAAATTTGAATAATTCGTCGCATATTCGGAACGAAAGGCAAATTATTTCTGTAAACAAACACGGTTGCCTAGTTAATGAAAAATATCCAGAATTGAAAATACCACGCGAAATTAAAAATATACTATGCATAACACTTGATCCTTTAAGGAGTGATAAAAACGACTGGCGCTCTCTATCTATTAAATTAAATTTACTAGACTACATTGAATATGGTGCATCAAGACCAAATCCTACTGAAAATATACTAAATCTTTGGGAATGCAGAAGTAATAATGAAAAGAATATACACGATTTAGTGCGTATACTCAAAGAAATCGGGAGGGATGATGTGGTAGACTTAATTGAAAAAAATATTGGCCCAGTTTGGCTTTAAAAACAAGCCATAATGTGGAAGATTGATTGAAGAAAATATTGGCCTCCTTAAACTTAAAATCGTGGTATTGTTGTACAGGCGTGTGAACAGCTTTAATTATTTTTTTTACAAGACATAAGTACGAAATTTGTACATTTGTGGCCAAAAATTATACAATAAGTAGAGTAAAGAACTTTTAATAAGTAAGTACATATGTTTATATAATTTAGTTAAGATTAAATAAACTAGTTGTTAATTTATGAAACATAAACAGTAAGGTAAATATAAATTCATATTGAAAAATGTATACAAATATGTATGCATACATATGTAGATATTAAAAACAGTCAACAGAATGTAGATATAAAGAATGTTCAACATCCATTTCGATAAATACGATAACAGAAACTAAAAGCGTTAAGTATTCGTTCAATATGCATACTATTTCGGTTTGATAATGATTTAGCGGGGTTATTATGTTAAAATAACATTTTAATGCAACACAGGAGAGATACAATATTATAACCTTACAAATGCCAAATAATAACAAAAAAAAATTATATTATACATACATATATAGTTTAAGAGAAATTTGCTCAAACATTCCGACGTATTCGAGAAACAACGACAAACTTGATGAACGAAATATACATGTACGTTTTAAGTTCCCTATTTTATATATATTTCAATATTAAATAACGAATGCAGTTATGAAAGCAAATACATGCATGTGTAGCTAATTGTTATATTTCTTAAAACCGGTATACTGGGACTAAACACAAGGAGAAACAAAAAATATATATTTAGAAATGTTCAGCTATTATTTCCTTAAGATTATTTATAATCTCATTTGCCTTTTTAAATTGTCACTGTTTATAGTAATTAAGTTTTTTTTGTTAAATTTTATCTGTACTCTTAAATGCAAGCATTTTTATTCAGATTTAAAAACATAAATAATAGGGTACCAAAATATTCATAAATATCGGAAAAAAATATTTTAAAAAATCTTGAGCCTGTAACAACCGATATTTAGACAAAACATTGACTGTATCATTTTTGGTACAACGCAAATAAAGATTATGTAAGCTGAAGAAATGAACAGTAGGTTTATTTATTTTCAAAACTAGGTATGAAATTTATTAAAACAATCAGCTTTTTTGTGTGAATTTATCACCGTCAGGTATAAAAGATAATGGAATGGTAGGTTAAGTTGCCTGAGAAGTGCACTTAGACCAGAGTTGATCCACCGTGCCGCCACGATGATTGATCCATGTCAATCTAATCAAAAAATAACGAAATGGTCCCATATGTCATTTTTTACTTTTCATACGAGTCATGCATCTGCTCAAGTATGAGTCCATCAAGTCTACTCCGCTCATATGTGCGTTGTATTGTTTTAAAATTTTTGGCAACCTCGAAATATTGTACTATGTTATCTTCTTGATATCCAAGCAGAATTTGCTAAGACAAAGTGGAACACATTACAAGTAGAACATCCATTATCTTGTCTTGCTACAGTGATCACAATGATCACCCTTATTCGGCTTGTCGTTAAGAATAATAATAGACTCGAGTCGATTGAGAGTCATGTCGTCTAAGTATCGTGTGTTTAATACATTCCACAGCAAAAGCTAATGGTCAAATTGAAAATTTAATGTTTTTATTCCGATTTTGTTTTGTCAACAAGCTAACAACGACTTTGGTGATAAAAGGCAGTGATTGTTAGACAATTTTGTATTTTTTTTTGGTACATCTTCATTGCTGCCGAACACTTCCTGAGGGGTCTAATGCTTCATGTAGTGAAAAGTCTAAAAAATGTTCACTTAAACATAGGCTTATTTTTTACTTTTAATGTAATGTCGAACCAAACCTACAAAATTAATTCAAATTTTTTTTTTTTTTATTTTTAACTATGGAACTATGCATATATCTACATAGGTTTATGCATTCCTTTGTCATTCCTTTTCATCTCTGACTGGTGGTCCTAACCTTTTTAACATTGAAGCTACTTTCCCACTCGATTTAATATCACCAGTTTGAGGAACGTCTTTTTAAAATTAGTTGCAATGCACGTATTTTGCTCCATCAGCTCCACCAAACCACTAATTTGTTTTCGACTAGATACTTTTATCCGAGAAAAATAGTTACACTATTTAACTAATTACACCAAAAAAGATAAAAAAGTAAACAAAACTTATAATTTCAGTTAATTTTCACTAGGAGTCTTACAAAATCCTAAACGACTGATTCTGTCGTTTAAGTAGTCGTTTTACGCTAAGCGACAATAGTCATTTTAGTTCTGTTCTTCAATCTTCGAACATTAAAGTAGCCTTTAGGAGGATGTAATTTGGTGAGGACTGTAACCGCGCTTTTACCTTTTCACTTTATAAATATCAAACCACTGCCACTGATTTGCCAGTCATCTCTCCTTTTCAATTGTTTATCGCTTTTGATATTTTTAATTTCCATCCCGGTCATAAAATAGATGTTTTTTTTATTAAAGCTTAAATTTTTGTTTAGAAACCATACAATTGCCCATCAAAATTTTTCTCTACTTATATTAAATATATGATTTGTGGTACGTTTTTCATACCACAGGCTCAAATTTAAACCATTTCTTTACTCTCTTAGTTAAGAGAACAGATTAACCTATAAGAACATATGTTTTTATCCTTGCTTCTCAAATCGTATAACAACTGAAATTTACTCGTGTATTGCAAATTAAAACTTAAAAAACATCAAATGTAGCTTTATAAAAATGCCGAAGCCATTTAGAAAATGTCCATAATTTGTCAAATTGAAAACTAAGAAGGTCTTTTCAGCATTCCATTTCGATTTTCGTGATATTCATTTCAAAAATATATTGTTTTTTCTTTAATAATCGGTTAAATAATATTCATACATATATTAAATATTATTTGTATTTATACTCATAACAAAAGAAATTTGAAAAGATTTATGCCATTGAAAGTGGACCTCAGATGACTCACTCGATGTTTAGTTATTCGTTGTATGGTATAAATTGGAACTTATAGATATTGAATGATTTTTTTATGTCAGAAGTAGTAACGCATACGTATGAAAACAAATCCGTTTATATGTTATTTAAACGTAATTTACTTTGTATAAAATTTTTAATTTTAAGGATAGAGACATTAAGGCCATTGTTTCGAAATGTTATATATAAATTTCATGTATGTTTATGTGTATATGTGCATGTTGTTTGGACTCATATACCTTTCTTCTACTTGCTTACAATTGGGAAAATAAAGCCCACGAAAATCTTTCCAAAAATGTGCCTGGTACACTGCCATGGGCTTGAGTGGGGCAACTAGATTAGTACATACATATATGTATGCATAATGAGATGCATATATCCATTGATTTAAAATATAGAATTTATTTTTGATAGTAGATACTATGTATTTATACGAATGTACAAATGTTTTATTAAAATAATATACGAAAAACAAATACATACAACGAAAATACTACGACACTATTTATAAAATACTGTGTATTGACATATTATGTTTTTTAACAATGTAAGAATATCGAGCAAATTAAAGTAGGTTTTGTTAAATAAAATATGTGAGTTTGACTTAGTTAAAATTGGTTGCAAGTGTTCTATATTAAATTTTCATATTTCATAATATTTTTCACCGAACGAGAGTCGATTAGCACGTCAAGTCAAAAAAATATTTACAAATACATATGAAAATGAATGGCGTTCTCTGTATTTAGAATTTAGAATTTCCTGGGGTGGTGTAAATCTTCAAAAGACACTTCGAGACACCGTGTACTAATAGTGGTGTCAGATTTTTACTCACTAGTTAGGTAGGTAGGTAAAAGGATGTCCTTGCGACTGGTGTCACGGCTGGTGCCTATATATTTATATATATATATAATTTTACTTTAATTTAACTCCCAAACAAATGCTATTTTAAAAAATGCAAATGATACAATCATTTGAACTCAGCCAAATCTCTGAGTCATACCAATACAAATCAGAAAAAGAAGAGATGCTGTTGTATATGCGAAATATGCAAAATATACATATGTTCAAGCAAGAAATTCGTGAGAGCATATGCAAAAACATAAAAAAAATGTTTTCTCTTTCGAGACCATTATTATGGTTGAGGGTACTGTACGGTACGCGACTTTTAAGATCTACTGTGCCCCCTTTCAATACCTTAGCACAATAACGAGTTCCCCTCAAATATAGTTCTTTTCAGAGTTGTATTGAGGGTAATGGACTCCTATTGCGCATAGGTGAAGAAATCTGTTCTAGAGTATTCTCTCTGAGCCAGTTTCCTTCAGGAATCTGAGAATGAGAGATGGTTCTAGTGATTGCATTTCTTCTTCTGATAATAGGTACTTGCCCAGACTACTTTTTCTTTTGTGGGCTAGTGCCTAACAAAATATCAGTATATGTTCTGGAATTTCATTAGATTCTCCACAAAATCTGCAGAGACTTTCTTCTGATACCCCTAGTTTCTTTAGATGCTCCCTGAGTCTATAATGCCCCGTTAGGAAGCCTGTTAGGATACGGAGGTTTTTCTTGCTCATTTTGATGCATACCTCGAATCTTTTCCGGTTATATTGCCATAGGAGTTTCTTGGCCTGCTTCATTCTACGAGCGTTATTTCAGGTTTCTATTCGATTCCTTTTTTCCAGTTCCCTGAATTCTTCTCTGCGGAGATGGTCTCCTACAGCGCAGAATGGTTCAGTGCCTCTGAAGGGTTCTGATGCTCCTTTCTTTGCCAGGGAGTCGGCCATTTCATTGCCTTCTATCCCCGTATGGCCAGGTATCCAGCAGAGTTTTACTCGGTTTCTCCTACTCAACTCTTTGAGCTTTTGCAAGCATTCCCATACCAGTTTGGATTTGATGATGTGGGAATCCAGTGCTATAATAGCGGCTCGACTGACTGACATTATTGCTATGTCGCAGTTGGTATAATTCCTTTCAATATTGATCTGAACGCATCTATGTCTATGGCATAAATTTCCGCTTGAAAGATGCTGGTACATTTTCCCATGGATTCGAAGTATTTTGTCCCGGGTCCAAAAAATCCTGCTCCAGTTCCTTCATCAGTTCTTGATCCGTCTGTATACCTATTTACCGTGTTGCTGCTCAGTCTGTGGACCATGGATTCATTGCTTCAGTCCCTTTTGGTGCTAAGCTTGCTGGTAAATTTCTTTTGGAAATTGAATTTCCTAATCGCGTCATCCTTCGGAATGGCCAGGAGTGGTAGCTTTTTGACTAGTGCGTCGAATTGCCTCGATGTAATGCACCTGTCTTTTCCTATCCCTTCTTTTGCCATTCTCATGATTGTTTTGTTTGCACACTCTGCTACCACTAGATGCAAAGGAGTCAGCTCCAGTAGCACCTCCATGGCCGCAGTTGGGCAAGTTCTCATGGCTCCTGTAATACAGAGGCATGCCAACCTTCGAACTTTGCTGAGTGTCTCCCTCACGCTGATAAAATTGGTTCTCTTGGTCCATGCTATTGCACCATAGGTTATTGTGGGTCGAACAATAGAGATGTACATCCATCTTAGAATACTTGAACTGCATCCCCAGGATTTGCCCGCCAAGCTTCGACAAATCATCAGAGCACGCGTCGCTTTCCTGGTTATCTCTTCTGTATGTTTTTTCCAGATGAGCTTGTTGTCCAAGATTACTCCCAGATATTTAACTTCTTTTACCGGAGTCTGTGTTGTACCCGACAGACTTATTGGTTTTAGTCGTTCCAGTTTTCGTTTTCTTGTGAAAGGTACTATGGTGGTTTTTGCCGGATTTAGGCTTAGCCCAGCCGACAGGCACCATTCCTTAGTTAAAGTTAGCCCCCATTTGATATTATCGCATAGAGTCTCCTCCATTTTTCCTCTGGCTATGATTACTATGTCATCGACATATGCCTGACATCTGATACCATGGTTAGTTAGTATCTTTAGAAGCTCGTCTACAACAAGGCTCCACATGAGAGGAGATAGAACTCCTCCTTGTGGGAATCCTCTTGTTGTGTCGACTTTTATTATGCCTTCTGATCTTGTGCTCAGGAGTTCATACATCCATTTCGATACTGTGTGGTTTACTTCCTTTTTGTCCAGAGCCCGAACAATTGCATCATGGGATGTGTTGTCAAATGCTCCTTCAATATCCAAGAAAGCACATATAACTATTTCTTTCGCATCAAGGGCGCTTTCTATAATTTCTGTCAGTTGATAGAGTGCAGTCTCTGTGGATCTGCCTGCCCTGTAAGCATGCTGACAGTAATGAAGAGGTAGAGTCTGTAGCACTTCCTCTCTTATGTAGTTATCCACAGCCTTTTCCATTGTTTTCAGAAGAAACGATGTTAGGCTGATCGGTCTGTAGGACTTTGGTAGACTTGGGTCTTTCTTCCCCATTTTCGGAATGAACACTACCTTTGCCCGTCTCCACTGGTTCGGTATGTATCATAGTGCTAGACTACTTCTTAATATCATTAATAGAAATGGTATTAGTTTGCCTTGCCCTTTTTAGGACTGGCGTGATTCCGTCCACACCTGGGGATTTGAACAGCTGAAACGACTTAATTGCCCATTTCAGTCGCCCTTTGGAGAAGATCTCCCTTGCGACTCTCCAGTCTTCATCCCTTGGTATTGGCAGATTGTTTTCACACCTTTCTGTGTGTTGACGACTGCCCGGAAAGTGGGTTTCCAATATAAGTCCTCTGCCCTCTGTTCTTCACTTTAGGTGTATCTGCCGTCAGGTTTTCTTAGAGACATCTGTATCTCCCCAGTTTTTGCTAGCGCTTTGTGGAGCCTGGTCGCAGCAGGGGTACGGGTGATTGTCTCGCAGAATTTCCTAAAGCTTTCTCTTTTTGAGCTTCTTATTTCTTTGTTGTAGGTGGTGAGTTGTACAGCTTGCGTACTTTGGACCGGAGGCTGGATAGCTTATTGCTCCACCATGGCACTCTCTTCCCCTTGAAATCCCCGCTTATTGGGCAGCTTGCTTCGAATGCTGTTGTGATAGATTTTGTTGTACTCTCTACAACATGTTCTAGCTCTAGAAAGTAAGATGGAGCTCTTCTGATGTCAAGGTGTTCCAGATTACTTCCTAGCAGCGATTCAAAGAGATGCCAGTCAGTTTTCCTCGGATTTCTTAGTCTTACTTGCTATGCCCGTATCGTCCAGATCGAACCGTATAATTCTATGGTCCGACATAGATGGTTCGCTGGACACTTTCCAGTCCCCACCAAGTCTGCTAAGCCTATGGCTACCTATGGTAATATCTAGTACCTCCTGTCTGGCTCTCGTGACAAACGTGGGAACATTCCCAACATTAAAGATGGAGAGTGAAGAACTTAAGTTAAATTGCAATAAGTACTCACCTCTGTCATACATCCCCCAGATGGTATTGTGGGCGTTGACATCACACCCAATGAGGAGCGGGATTTGCTGCCTGTTGCAGTACTCGACCAGTTTTTTTTACTGCTGCTGGTACTGCCGGCTCATCCTCAGCACAGTACCCGATGCCAGGACGACGGTTCGCTGCCCACCTCCTGCCATGGCCAGTGTTACCCTAAGAATATAAGAATGCAAGTTCTTGGATTGGGCACCCGAGTGTCCCAAATTACCTCTGCATTGTGGATAAGTACGCAGCTCAGATCTTCCATTGTGAACATCCTTGCTATTACAACAGATGCCGCTATAGCATGGTGGAAGTTCACCTGGGCCGCCTTAAGTTTGTAGGAGGGGAGCATCGAGCTTATTGCTCGTTGGGGGCTAATGCCCCGCTCTCCTCCTGGAGGAGTATGCTCTCCTCTATGTCAACTACCGTCATTTCATGTTCCCCATCAGAGAACGAGTCTTCCGACAGGGACATGTATTCATCTCCTCCCTCAGTTACTTGCTCAGCAGAAGGAGCGAGTGTTTCAACCTGGTGAGGATCTGATTTCTCCTCTGCAGGTTCTGTCTTCTGCGAAGTTGGGTTTGGAGTGGTCAACTGACTCATCTCCTCCTCCGACCTTTTGAGTCCAGACACTGCAACTCTGCCGAACCTGTAACTCAGGGAATTGTTCTCACGTCTTATAACGTCAAAGGACTGTTCGTCTACTCCGAGGCCCAGTACCTGCCCGGTTCCCTCGTTTCGACCATACAGCACCTTCCACAGTTTAACATTTATTCCCTCGTTTTGCGCTTCGAGGAGAGCTAGTGTTGTTTTGTGCTCCTGTCCAGCGCTTTTGGGGAAATAAATGGTAATGGAATGGTTACGTGGTATCTCCTTCCCACATTTTGTGGTCAGGCCCACTCCATTCCAATTACCAAGTTTGGGTGCTACCAGTTTCAGCCATTCCGCCGTCTGCGGAGTTTCGCATTCAACTAGTAGCATCCCATGCCTGAAATGAATGCCCTGAAATTTGAGCTTGTGCTCCCATCCCAGGGCCATTTCAGATACAAGGGCATCTTCCAGGCCTTCCCGGTCTTCAGCACACAGCATCTCCCTTGGATAATTGCAAGGGAGAACTGCTACCCTCTCGGCTATCGCTATCCCTGTGAGCTTTCTACCAGCTCCCGCTGCTTTTACAACAGTTACATAGCTTCTGCTCTTTAAAACAGCAACTTGCTTCGAGGATCCCGCCTCCGACCTGTCCAGCTTCGACGATATCCTTTGCCTTTTGTATGCATTAGGCACAGGAGGTGAAATGGAGCTACTGCTCCTTTTACCTGAGGTGGTAGGCTCCGAGCTGGGCTTAGCCCTGTGCTTTTCTGCCTTTTTCCTCGCTCGATTGTGATCGACGATGTGTAGTTGGCTATTGAAGGTGCTCTGTGAATTTAATTTAATATTGCCATAATTGAAAGTTTAATCCATTTCTTATTACTCTAAAATAAATACAAGACAGTGACTTTACTAAATAACCCCTTAAAAAGGAAAAAAACAGTGATTTTTCATAAAAATATCCAGTTGTTGTTTTGTGAGATTTGCAGTTCTGTTTAGTCTTGGTCTGTAATATTCCCTCTCACCCCCCTCTCAATGTTTCTTTTTTTTATTCGTGTACCATTGTATTGGTTTCTTCCGATTTAAACAGTACAAAATGAATAATTGCTCCCACTGTAAGAAGAAGAAGTGCCAATTCTGCAGAAACGGAGACAACCAACCAGCTAGAGTTGCGGAAAATCCATCAACAACGCCAGCGACATCGATCACTAAGGCCTTGATACCGATAGTACAAACAAGTAAGAGAGCGCACACCGAAATTACAACTAGTCCCGTTGCATTAAACTCTGCTAGTAACAATAACACGTCGGTCTTAGCAGAGATAAAACAAATGAGAGCGGAAATGAGCGACATCGCGACCAGCTGTGAGTTCTTTGCAAATAAATACGATCAACTCAACTCCAATATAGCGCAAAACAACAAACTAATGGAGTGTTTAACAAAGCAAATTACTGAGCTTAAAGAAGATTATGCGAAAAAAGATGAAACTATAAAAAAAAACGCTAATACATGTCAATGTTTTGGAACAAAATACTGAAGAACAATATTGAAATAAAAAACATCCCTCCAACACGCAATGAAGATCTTGTGAAGATTGTTAAAGGAATTGGCAAAACCATCAAATGCGAAGTAAAGAACGGTGAAATGACCGACATTTACAGAACCAAATCGAAAAACCCAGAAAAATCATTAATTATTGCATCGTTCTCGTCACACACACATAAATCATGCTTTATTAAACAAGCACGATCAACACGCACAATGCAATTGAAAACTGTAATGCGAAACACAGTCAATGTCCTCGCCCCAAACCAAGCATGGAGTAATGCTACTGTTTTCGTCAACAATCAGCTGACTAGACACAACACACAGCTTCAATGGATGGCGAAAGATATGGCGAAACAAGTAAAGTGGAGCTATGCCTGGGAGTCAGCGCGAAGAGTACTTGCGAGAAAAAACGAGAGCACAAATGCAATTACAAAAAATACCGTTGATGACGTAAGTCTGATAAGAAATGTTTAATTCGTCTTGCATGCATTTAGTCGAACAGATAACTGACCTCCAAAGTGGAGAACATGAATAGAAACGATGTGTCAGTAAATCTAGATTTTAGGGTAATACATGGTTTTAGTGGCACTAATTTTAATGAATTGAACAAATTAAATTTTAGTTGTTTGTGTCTCAACATAAGATCAATGCGCAAACATTGGAATACTTTCAGCGCAAATATAAGCAGTTTACTAAAATTCCTAAAAATAATTGTGCTTGCTGAAATTAATATTCAAGATGAAAATAGGAAATATTTTCATGCCATGTTCATTAAGAATGATATAACAATGAGCGTTTCGATGTTGAAACTGTATTGTATGAATAGCTTTGTGTAAAAATCATAGAAAGAGAAAAAATCAAATATGTATGTTGATGGTATCTATAGACCACCGAAACGAAACAGGAGAGGATTTATTAAAGAAATAGGTCATAACCTTGAACAGTTAGACGAAACGATGGATATAGTAATATTAGGAGACATGAACATTGATATTAGAAAAACTGAAAGAAATGATGTGAAGGACTATTTAGAAGTACTAGCTGCACACGGATTGATGAATGTGATCCACGATAACACGAGGGTAGATTCCAACAGAGGGACATCCACGTTGATCCAGCACATTGAGGTGAAAATTTCAGATAGCCCAATCTTGTCTTCGGTGATTGAAAGTGATATCTCTGATCACTATGCTGTTTTTTATGGAACTATTATTGGAAATAATGGATGAGCGAATACGTTCGACTGACTGCGAAGCGGTGCTAGCTGCGAATAATATTGACGATATGTATGGAAAAATTTTGAGGACAATAGAAAACATTTATGCGAACTCGAACTATCTAAAACATCGTGCATAAAATACAGGCAAAATCCATGGATCACCACCGAAGTTCGAGAGAAATGCAAACAAAGGGATCAACTGTATCGGAGATGGAAAAATAATAGACTGAACAAAACGTAAGAGTATAAGCAATTCCGGAATAAAATTAATAAGGAAATTTTTATGCGGAAGTCTAACAGATGTCAGTTCAACCACCTAAGATCAAACCCTCGTAAAACGTGGAGCGTGATCAACGAGATAATGGGTAGAAGAAAGCAAAGTGTCGACGAAGTCATTACCAAGAATTTCCCGTCAGAAAAGAATCTATTGACATTGTCTAAGAAATACGCAGACACTTTTTTAGAACAAATTCTGCAGATAGTACATAACTGCAACACAATTACATGCAACCATACCGCCTTAGTACTATCCAACACAATCTTTATAGAAGAAACCAGAAATCAACTACAGAGAGATACTCAACTCTCGAGCTTTTTTCGTCTCACCTATGACCGTCCATTTCCAATATTTTTCCAGATTTTCCAATATTTTCGTTAAACTCACGCATACTGCCTTATTTTTACGCACACTGCCAAATTTTTACGCACACTTCCACAGAGTTTAACGAACTCCCGTTATCCTGGGACATTTGCCCACGAAAATGGCGGACATTTGCCCACGATAGTGTCATTTTTTGTCGAATTTCCGCACTACTGGAATAATGCACTGGTTGTGTTCATGAGGCCGAACATTTTTCAAATATTAAAAAAACGTTGGATATTGTTGTAAAAATGTTGCTTAATATATTGACATTAAAAATTGTATATGTTGTATATTTGGATACTATTTAATTGTGTAAGATGATATTTCATAATTATCACTCCGTATTTATTCACATTTACACTGCATTGTTGTATATAAATAACAAAATTAATTCTTCAAATAAAATAAAACACGATTGCAGAAGTACAAATAAATTAAAAAAACAAGTTGTATACATAACTGCATATACTTATATAGATTCATGCATATTTAATTTCATCCGTAGTTATTTGTGAATATAGCCTTTGAATTCCTAAACAACGGAAAATGTGCAAATGTTGGAAATACAATATTTTTTAAGGATGTTATGAAAGATTAATGCATTATTACGAACAAATAATAAAAACTGTTCTGAACTTCAATATTAACGTTTAACAAAGGAACATTTTGAAAAAACAAAAGAGTTTTTTACTTAAATTTGAAGACCGCAAGGAGAAACTTCGGTCATTTCAGTATTTCAATGATGAATTTAAATTTCATTGACTATTTTATTTGATTCTCAGGCTCAACGTCAATAAGTACTCTTATACATTTTCTCTTATCACTCTGATTGTTTCATTATTTCCAATGAAATTGAAATAAATAAAAAATATATCAAACCTATGTTCCATATATTTCATAAAATAATCTCATCTCATCTCATTTTCAATGACCCGCATGTTCCACTAAAAGGGTTTAATTCAAAAATATCGTAAATCATTGATAACCAAAGCTTCCAATAGTCCTTCCAGTCGCAATTATTCATGTAAAATGAGTGCTCCTACTGAACACTAACATTTTCGTTTAACTTCCCCTTCTTTTCGTGGTGAACGTATTGCAAAGGATTTGTGATAGCGTTTGGAAAAAAAGGAGAGTGGGGGTATGGCCAACCCCCTGATAGATTTCTTCCCATATATATGTAGATAAGGAATGCATGTTTTGCATGAATTTGTTTGGAGGGGAAGTCAATCAGCTGTTCAAAACAAATCACACGTATTCACGGATACTGTACCGAAAAATGTTATAAAAAACGCTGTCAGATGACGTCATGAGGGTAGAAGGGAAAGAGTTGAGTATCTCTATGTAGCTGATTTCTGCTAAGATCATTGCCCATATCAAACTTGCCAACCATTGAAAAGTGCATGGAAGAAGTGATATCGGGGAGACTGCAGAGCTTTGTGGAAAAGCATTATCTGATCCACGAGAAGCATTATGGTTTTCAGAAAAACAGAAGCACAGAAAAACTTATGGGTGAGTTCGCAAATACCATCAACGAAAGCCTGAATAAGAACCACCATGTTTTTGTTCTATTCATGTACTTCAGCAAGGCTTTTGATACCCTGAACCATGGAAAACTGTTAGAAGCGTTAAATAAGCTGGGCATCCGAGGAAAACTGTCCAATTGGCTTTGAAATTATCCAAGCGAGAGATCTTTCAGGGTACGGCTGAAAAATAATTACAGTAATGATGCCGGTGTTCACACGGGAGTACCACAGGGATCGAAACTGGGACCAATATTGTTCATTCCCTTCACAAACGAGCTGCTTCGTGTTTTCGACAACAGCATCCCGTTCGCATTCGCCGATGACACAGCTATAGTAGTTAAACATAAATGCCTTAATACTGCTACGCGAATAATGCAAGATGAGCTGGATAAAGCTGTTGAATCGTGTCACGGTAACGGGCTTGTGATAAACCCTTCTAAGACGAAAATGATGCATATCCGTGGTCCACATCATAAGTTAACGCAACAAAAGATTAGTTTTCGAAGCAATATTTCCCAAAGCACACATCCAAATCAGACTATTGAAGTAGTCGAAAGCTATACATATCTGGGAGTCATCATTGACGACAATTTCATTTGGCACAAACATATCGACAAACTTCGCTCTGATCTCAAAAAGTCGCTGTTGGCTATTATAAGCTACTCGGCGCCCGAGGTCCAGAGACAAGTTTACTATGCCTTGGTGGAATCTAAACTGAGATACGGTATTCTTGCTTGGGGAAATGCTTCAATATGACACTTTCTTTGGAGTAATAATAATAATAATAATAATGGCGGCAGTCCGAGGTGAACCTGGGCCTAGCTTCTCAGCAACCACTCGCGGTGTGCGTGCTATTGTTCTCTCACGAGTGGAGGGTACCTACAGTTTAATGCAGGCTCCGTGATCGTGATGCCGCCAAGTAAGTTTGTAGCGAAAATATGAATCAGAACTAGATTTTCACTATAATAATAATAATAATAGTAATAATGGCGGCGCTACAGTTCGAGGTGGACTTGGTTCTAGCTTCTCAGCAACCACTCATGTTGTTAATACTACGAGTATGTTCTCTCACGAGTGGAGGGGACCTACAGTTTAATGCCGACTCCGAACGGCGATTTTGAGAAGCTTTTTCTAGACAGTTACACTCTTTGAACATTGTTAGAGCCCGAAAGAGGTGGAGCCGTGAACAAATTTTTAGGTGATTTTTCGAAAATCGAACCGACGACCTCGAGCGTAGGAGTCGACCCACCGACCCACTACGCCACGCCGCCCACCCCCCATTTCACCCCCATTACGATGACACCCACTTCAAAATACCCATTGATCACCAATACAACACCAGAAGACGAGCTCAAGGTATGTATGCTGGAAACACCACTAAGCAGCAAAACTATGGTAGAAGACAACTCATACACACCGTTCCTACCATCCTCAGAACTAAGAAATATACAAAACTTCAAGCAACGTAAAAACCGCTTAAAAGATTTTCATTTCCTGCAGGAAACATAATTTTTGTACTTAATTTTTAATCACTCATTTCTGAATTTTGCAAACACACCTAAAAATGTAAATGTTATATTGTATAAATTTGAAGCTGCAGAAGCAATCATTTTCAAACCATGCAATGCAATCTTCTGCAGATGAGCCCTCTAGGCTTCGCAGATCTTTAAAAGCAACATGTAAATATTAATTTGTATGTAATATGTAAATAAAATAAAAATGCGCCAAGGGGTCGGAATATAGACCAGTACCAGACCGGCTGTGAAAATTCTTTTCAGAACTGATAGCCTTTTGCAGCAAAGCTAGATATATGTATGCCATCGGTCAACGGCGACTTGAAACCATCGAAGAAGGCGACTGCGTATTTGATAGCTTCATCTGTCACCACGAGCGATGAAACAAACCAGCTTCGGCGTGTTATCGGTCTTGAGAGATCTATTCAGAAGTTTTCTGGTTTCCTTGCGGATTGTCTGCAGTTCTGAGTTCCACCATGGAACAGGTGATCTGAAGGGGGTATTTCTAGCTGGACACGTCAGTTCAAACCATTTGGTGAGAGTATTGTTCAAGTCTAGAACGCCTTTCTCAACCTTCTGTCTCGTTCTGAGCTTAGGAAGATGTTCGATACGATTATCTAACTCATCCTTAAACTGTATCCAGTTGGTCTTTCTGGGATTCCTCCTCTTCAGCAAAGTTGTGGTTTTGCATTCGATTCGGAATTCAATGTACCTATGGTCTGACAGGGACAATTCCGACAGTCTGTAATCTCCTTAATGTATATGTTGTATAACGTTAAGTCGATTACTTCCAGTTCACTTGTCGTAACAAAAGTTGGTTGGAAGCCAATACTGTTGATGTCCGAATCAGACGATAGTAAGAAATTCAGAAGATCGTTACCTCTCTTGTTGCATTTACTGCTGCCCCAGAAGGTATTCTGAGCATTAGCATCACAGCAGATGATAAGGCCCAATTTTCTGATTTCATAGTACTCTACGAGTTCCGATACCGCTCTTGGTGGAGGTGGCAGAACAGAGTCGTGGGGGAAGTAAATACATACGCATTTTATCTACCAAAATACTTATGGCTTTTTACTGTCAATTGTCAATTATATATACGATGATTGATACTCATCAATTATTTCAGGACTTCCATATTTCTATATTTCTACTATCGTCAATTATTTTATCAACTACAATTGGTACATACACATACAAATACATTCAAATTTAAAAAATGAAGACATTTTTCTTTAGATCAACTTCATTTGTAGGAACATTGCAAGTTAAGCAAGTTAAGTCTATTTCAATAAAAATATCCAAAGTTACATTTTTCTCGGCCAAATGGTATAGATTTTTTGATTATACAAATATGAGAATCTAGAAAGCCAACATTTTGTTGACTTTTGATGATCCTTTTCGTTGTCCGTTAGCTCAACGTTGAGACGTTTTTTAAGGCAAATTTGATGTTGCATATTTATATAACGTGGGCGCAGTGGCCGTGTGGGTTTGTGTGTCGACCTATATGTACTAGACTTTTACAGTCTTGGTTCGAATCAAAGTTCAGACAAACAATTTTTCAAAAAAAAAAATTGTTCACGGCTCCACCTCTTTCGAGTCACTGACAATGCTCAAAGAGTATAACTGTCTAGGAAAAGCTTCTTAGTCTCGCCGTTCGGAGTCGGCATTAAAACTTTAGGTCCCCTCCGCTCGTGAGAGAACAATACGAGCGGTTGCTGAGAAGCTAGGCCCAGGTCCACCTTGGGCTGTAGCGTCGCCAATATTATATTGTTAGGCTATTCACAAATAGACGTAATCTTAACCAATTTTATAAAGGGTTCGATCACCGGATTATAACGAAATAAAACAATTCACTTCAACTGATTCAATAAGCACTTGCAGCACGAGCGTACAACTGATTGTTGGCAGTTAGGTAATTCGACATCTGTTTGGCTATGATTTTTTCTAAAACTTTGGATCAGCATGGCAAGATGATGATTGGTCTAAAATCAGTAGGAGATACGGAACAGGACTTTTTAGCAATTGGCAAAATTTTAGCAATTTTCCACGGCTGAGGGAAAGTTGATGTGTTAATACACCAGTTTATAATATGAGTGATATGGGCGAGGATGAAGGGCAAAATAAGCTTGATGAAACGTATTGGTATACCATCTTCACCAATTGAATCGGATTAAATGGTACCGATGCATTGTATAATTTCGCCTTCAGTGACAACAACAAAATCATCCAATCTAGTAGATGAGATTGCACGTCCTAAAGTCGGAGTGAGATTGACTTCACTTGAAAAGGCACGATTTAGTTCATCGGCATCAAGAGTACATGTGGAATTGTCAATTCCTGATAATCGTATTTTCCTAAGATTACTCCATAGTTTTTTGGGTGGGAGCGATGCGTTTAGCTTAGCAGCGAAGTAATTCTTCTTTGAGTTACGAGTTTGAGTTATGAGTCAGGAACAACATTTCTCGAAAAGTTGATGTCGTAAGTGCAAAACAGAAGATTATGGTTAGAGACATCAATTTGGATACCCGGTCTCCTTGAGGGTTGCTCGATGCCCAAAGTAAACCACTTGGAGGTTCAAAGTAGGATAGTAGTAGAAAAAAAGGAGAGGCTAAGATATAAAAAAGTAACATTGTATTGAGCATCTCTAGCTCTTTTAATATAATAATAATAATGGCGGCGTAACAGTCCGAGGTGGACCTGGGCCTTGCTTCTCAGCAACCACTCGTGTTGTGCGTGCTATTGTTCTCTCACGAGTGGAGGGGACCTACAGTTTAATGCCGACTCCGAACGGCGAGATTTAGAAGCTTTTTCTAGACAGTTATACTCTTTGAGCATTGTCAGTGATTCGAAAGAGGTGGAGCCGTGAAAAAAATGTTTGATGTTTTTTTTTCGAGATTCGAACCGACGACCTCGAGCGTAGGAGTCGACGCACCTACCCACTACGCCACGGCGCCCACCTCTAGCTCTTTTACACCCCATTATTATTACAAAAATGCAAGCACATTTTATATATAATATATCTTGGGAATGTTTAACGAAATGAATGAACGATGTCGATGTTTGACAATTTTGCCGTCGATGTATCGGCGATGTATCGGTTAGCAAAACATCGATGTCAACATCGATGTTTATGAACGAAACATCGATGTTTGCAAAACATCGATGTATCGTTTGCATCCCTAGTCGAAAGTGCAAAACAGAAAATAATGGTTAGAGACATCAAATGAAAATTGTTCGAACAGAAATTCTAGGGACGGAGTGGATACAGCTACAAAGTCTAAAAGACTGGGAAGACAATTTTGTGCGAAGCGTGTAGGATAAGTGGTGTTAACTATTTTCATACCAACGGAGGAAACTAGATCCCTCATTTGAAAAGATAGCGAATCATTTTCCAATAGATTAGTATTGAAGTTACCACAGATAATTATGTGCTGATATAGTGCACAGTAGGCTGAGAAGAAAGGTAAAGGAGAGCAGGTTCTATTGTTGTTATATCAAATCAATCAAAAATTTAGTATTATTGTCTCCTATTTCTACTATCAGGAATTCAATTCCGCAGTCAGTGGATTTGGAGATAAGTTTGCAGTTAAGACCCAATTTACAGTAGATCGCAACCCCGTCGTCCCTAGGATGCGTGAACCAGTCATTTCTATAAATTTTAAAATTAGCAATTTCATAGCGTATATCTTTCACACTTGGCTTGAACCATGGTTCACCAACACAGACAACATCAACACTAGAATCTGAGAGTAAAAGTTTCAGGCAATCAAGTTTTGGATCATTAAAACTACGTGAATTTAAATAACAAACCTTTACACCTTTATACCTCTTGGATGATATTGAGCATAGTGTTCGTCATATTTTCGTTCCCACTGTATCTAGTACCTAACCCTATATTGTTCATTAAAGAGAAAAGAAAAAAAAGTGCAATGCAATTGGATGAGGGATGGGGGAAGTGTTTCTGAGAGTAGGGGAAAGTTAGAGAACAGAACATACCTAATTCAGAGCTTTTGATGAGAAAGCTTCTTCTATTAGCCGACTTCTTAACATACACGGATCCGAGCTTTGTGTACACCGAGAGGAGTTGCTTCTTACGACGAAGTATTGAGAACCATTGAGGTCATTTACTATAATATATTTCATATAGATAGCATTTTTAGTTTATTTAAGCAATATAAATGTATAATATTGATTAAGTGGTTAAATAAACAAAACAAAAAAAAAAAAAAAAAAAAAAAGGTTGAGAGCACAGTTTAATAGATGTCGAGTTACCTTTGTTAGACTCTCATTGAGATAACAACTATTACTCGAGTCAATGCCCAGGTCGTGGAGGCGCAATTCAACCGGATGTTGCTTACGAAAATTGGCTGCATACTTCAATACAGTGTTTCTGTCGTAAGCACTGCTGAATTTCAATATGATTGGCGGTGAGACGGTGTTGTTGGTGATGTTGTTGCTGTCTTGTCTTTTGGTCCGAAAGATGTTAGTTAAGAGGAGGGTTTAGCCCAAGGCTCTTGGTGCTCTGGCTACTAAGCTACAATATAATTTGAATTATATTGTAGTTACTCAATAATTAAATAAGTAAATAAGAGGAGGGTTGCTTAATGTCACACTTTTTGGTTTTTATACACTACATACCGTATAAAAGCGTATAAAAATGTATAAAAATATATAAAAGTGTATAAAAGTGTATAAAAGTATATAAAAGTGTATAAAAGTGTAAAAAAATATCTGAAAGTGTTTTACTAAAAAAAAAAAGTTTATACACTTTTATACACCAGCAATATTTTTCAGATGTATAATATAGTTTTACACGCGTAAAAAGTGTGTATAATACACCTAGTATTATACGTCTACAACCCTGGCTAAGAGAGGCGACTACAGTCGATGGTGTGGCAGAGTCGATTAAAAAGACTTTTTAAGTTCTCACTTGGGATAACAAGATCCCCAAAGAGTATCGCATCGGACGCCACTTAATTTTTTTCCAGTGAGTCGCAATGCTGTTGGAGAGCCATGATTTCGCTTTGCTGTTGTTTGACTGAGTTGCTATTGCTTTCAAGCCCCTCGATGCTTGATACTGCTAACAATACTGCTAACTTTGAGACGCCATCTACCGCAAATGGATATAAACATGAATCGTTCCAATTGGAATCCGCCATCTGTGAAACTGGAAATGGGGAAATTCCATAGAGGGAAGCAGCTGCCAGGCAGGGATCATTCTCAAGGGTTCGTGAACATAATGGAATCCAGTTGGCGAAGTATAAATATCCCCGAATGGTATTATTTCGTTACAATCCAGTGATCGAACCCCTAATAAAATCGGTTATTAAGATTACGTCTCTTTGTGAATAACGTAACATTTAGTGTCAGAGGTGGGATTGTGACGAGATGCTGAAATTTGTGCAAATTAAGATGGAGCAGCTTAAGAAGGAGCTGGCGCAGAGAAGGAGGAAAGGCTGAGCTGCTACAACGGCTGCGCAAAGCTCTGGAAAAGGATGGAATCGATGTGGAGATGCATGAATTCATCGATGATGCTGCGTCAGCATCGAAAGAGGAATCTTGCGTCTCCAGTAGAAATGGCACATGTGATTGCGATGATGCAAAATTTGTTCCAGGAACAAAAGCAGCAAATGCATCAATCGCAAGAAGAACAGAAACAGCAATTGAAAACATTAATCACTGTGAACTGTGCAGCAACCGTTGGAGGAACAAAAACAGCAAATGCAACAATCGCAGGAAGAACAAAAACAGCATACGAGGGCTGTGCAGCAATCGTTGGAGGATCAAAAGACCGAAATCAAGAAAGCTGTGGAGGAGCAACAAAACCGCCTGGAACAGAAACTTCTGGAGGTGAATAGCAAAATGAAAGTTAATCATCTCGACGAGAAAGTTCTGAGCCTAGAGACAGCGGTGGACTGTCTGGAAACATCGGTCAACGAGAATGTTCACCGAATGGAAAAGGACATCTGTGCTCTGAAGGTAAGAGAACCAGTAATTAGCAGCGTGTCAACGAAGTTCAAGCCACCGACGTACGACGGAACTACAGCCTTCGCTGAAGGGTGGTGCCGCAGATGCACAATCATGAGCTTTCTACAACGAAAGTATGGAAGCGAACACCGCAAGCAAGTCTTCAAGATGGAGTTGAAGGGCCGAAAGCAGCGCTGTGCAAAGGAAAATCCAGGACCGGTGGAGACTGTTGGGGACGTCTTAGACGGTTCATGTCCAAGGCACTGGCGGAGGCAGAGTAATCGAGACAAGACATCTCAACATCCTACTAAGGAGGAGCGCAATGAATACACAAGGGTGGAGGAAAAGGAAACCTTTGTCGATGTGCGACGGCTAACTGTCGTGCACGAAGAACAGTGGTCACTAGAGCATATCTGAAGGGAACAAAGGAGCGACCCAGATACACGCCTGGATCTTAGACAGTGGGTCAACTAGAAACTTGTGTTGCAAGAGAAAAAAATGTTCAGTTTTTTGAGATAGAATTAGGGGGTGGGAAATATATTGAATCTGTAATGTTGTTTTAAACCCGAATTGTCTAAAAGATGTTTTATACGTACCTGACCTAAAAATTAAATGTATTTCTGTAAGTAAGGCAACAAACTTTGGAAAAACTGTTTTACAGTAGACGCTAGATATAGTGAACAATCCAATATAATGAACACACAACATTTTATACAGGCTATTCTAAATAGTGAACAAAGAAATCTCGTTATAGTGAACCTATGTTTTTTTTTCTTTCTTTTTGACTTATTTTCTCTTATTGGCTTGTTTTTTAGCTCCAGTAGTCCACGCTCGTTACAATGAACAATTTCGATGCAGTGAACAGGCCCGGTTTTTATTAGTTCACTATATCGAGCATCTACTGTATTTTCAAGTCAGAGAGCTAGTATAATTGATTATTCATCAAAAACATTAATTCGATTAAGTAGATTGTGCGACATATATATTTTCAAAGATGCCAATATGTTTTATTCTATTGGTTGCGATAAGAATTTCGCTCTTTGGCACCAAAGATATGGACAATGCCAATTATAATGGCAAGGAGTTTGTGAATAAAGATTTCCAAAATTATTTAGCACAACATGGAATCAAACATCAATTAATCCATAATTCCCTTTATATCCCACAGGAAAATGGATGCGCGGAAAAAGCAAATGTATTGATCGGATCAGGACTAGAATTAAGCTCTGGGCTGAAGCTTAAAAATCGTGCGCCAACCAAGCAGTTACAAGGACAGATACCATTCGGAGCATGGAGCGGTTTTAAGCCGAACATTGCACACCTCAGAATTTTTGCGTTCAAGGCATTTATGGTCAACAAAAAACCGGATAATTCAAAGTTTTATCCGAAAAGTAAAGAATGTATTATGGTTTAATATGGTGAGGCATCTAAAGCTTAACGCATATATAACCCAGATACTGGTAAGGCACACATAAGTAGAGAAGTTAAATTCATAGGAAATCCTTCAAAAATTTGTTTCACGGATTTGAATTAGATTTTCTTAGAAGAAAATACTCATACTCATGCTGTGAAGGATACTACTAAGGGCAGGCCCGGTCCTAGCTAGATAAGCGCCCTGTGCAAGACCTACGTTTAGCAGAAAATCGAAGTAGGTCGCATACACTAAGTTACATATATGTTAAATTATTCAAATAAGGATATAAAAATTCCAAGTTCTGTCGAGGATGTTGTCCAAAGTCCTGGTGGTAAAAATTGAATTAAAGCTATGGACGGTGAATATCGTTCTGTAATGGAAAATAATACATGGGATCTCATCGATTTGCCGAGAAATCGAAAAGCAATAAAATGTATATGAATATTCGGTTTAAGAGCAATAGAAATTGGCAAATTGAGAGATATAAAGCTTGCTTGGTAGCAAAGGATTGCAGTCAAAAACAGGGGCAGGATTTCAACGAAACATTTTCGCCCGTAACGAGATATTCCTCTACTCGTTTGATAGTTGCCTTGTCGGTTGAATTTAGCCTCCTATTACATCAGTTGGATGTAAGATACCTTAACAGCTTGGATGAAGAAATTTACATGAGCCAGCCAGAATATTTCCAAAGCAAAGACTATCCAAATAAAGTATGCAAACAAAACCATTTTCTCAGTTGTCAGCTAGTGAAATGAAAATTCGATTCAATCAACAAACTCGGGGCGACTTTACAATAGGCCACCAAGAGAACAAAAAAAAATAAAAATCTTATCTTATGCCAAATTGGCTGCAAAACACATTTTAATTTGATGATAACTTTTACAATTGTACTCTGCATTTGCATCAAGAAGTATGCCACAATTTTTATACACGCAATTTCCCCTAATTTTTTCCACATAAGTGCAAGGCAAACTAGAAAACTAGAACGAAGATTTGTGAAACAATGATAAAAATTCGCGCGAAAATGTTACATACTTCTAGGTGCAAATGCAGAGTGCAATTGTAAAAGTTATCATCAAATTAAAATGCATTATTTCGTTATTTATTTACATTTTCTGAAAATAACTTTAGTTTTATATGAAGGAGATAATGTTACATTAATCAAAAAACCTCAGAAGTACGAATATTTGTATGTCTATTTGTATGTCTAAAATAAGGCATTTAAAAATTTGCTAATTTAAACTTTAATTGTTAATAACTTTGTTATTGTTATTAGTTTCCTAGAAAAATGAGTTACAGATTCGTGTTTTGCAGCCAATTTGGCATAGAATTTGTCTTTGTTTCCGTCTATTGTAAAGTCGCCCCGAGTTTGTTGGTTGAGTCGAATTTTCATTTGACTAGCTGACAACTGAGAAAATGGTTTTGACATTAAATGAAATTGAAGGGAGCTAAGACAACAACCTCATTGAATTTACGAGTGTATAGCAGGGTTCACATTGTATGGTGTTCTGCACGACAATGTCGTACGACCAAAAATTACCTTACGTTCAAATCATGGAACATGCACGACAGATTTAATTTGTGACAGAAACGTCAAAGTATGAACATTGCTGCGCGTGCTCTAATTGCAGTGTTGATAATAGTACGTTTACACCGCACCAAAATTCAACATTTCAGGAAAAAAATTTCGAAATCCAATTTTGCGTTCCCACTACAACTCAGCATTTTAAATGACAGCTAGTGTCAGAATTTATTATTGATATTTTTTCCCGATTGGAAATCAGAACTGGTTGAACCATTTAGCGTATTATATTAATTTAAGGATGAATTTAATTGCTAATTCAAGTGCTCAACAATCAAGAATGCACAAAACTAGCCGAAATGTTGGATTTAGGTGCGGTGTAAACGTACTATAATAGATGAAATATTGGAAACTGAAAAAAAAGAAAAAAAATGTAATGTGTGTTAAACCATGGATACAAAAAATAAATACACTTTAAATTGTAGATTTTCATTTTTTAAATTTATCTCTGTCGCATTTCTGTCAATTTGTTTTTACTTTTCTACCCTTCAGTTCTTTATTTTTGTTTTTCTCGCTTTTTGTTTTACGTACCTCAGAAATTGCCGATAGGCTTAAAAAATCTTCTGTGTTGGACGTCATATCTTAAATCGCCCTCAATAAATGTGAAATCAAAAGTAAAAGTAAAAAAAATACTCAATAGGTGTTTTTTATTATGCCCACATTATCCATATGGATCATTGATTTACACGTATTACAACAATGACTCGTGATTCTGCTTTGAATCAATTTTCATGATCCCGATAGCGAGAAGATTAGTTTACGCTTCCCCACTCGGTTTTAATTTCATTTAGATGTTAGTACATCTACAAATCAATTTCAATTAACGTCATTGCCTCATTAGTATATGAAATATTGGTTTGTGAACCGATTTTGGTTAAACAATTTAGATTTCTAAAACCCTGGAGTGAACAGCTGATTTATTACCCAAACCAATTTATTGCATTTTTATGCAAACCAAAAACGTTTGCTCTGCAAAAATTAATAGTACGCTTACACCGCGCCCAAATTCACCATTTCGGCTAGTTTCTGCATTTCAGCCCAAATACATTGCATTTCGCCATACATTTCCTGCATTCTGGAATGTTGCATTCCAGCGAAATGCACAATTACGTCGCTGCATTTGTAAGTTCATCGAATCGAACAATCCTCTTTAAAAATTCAGCACCATTCAATGACATTTCAGCCCGCTGACATAAACAAAAAAAACAACTGTCAACAAAACAATAAATCATTTCAAGTGATCATTGCAATAAAAATTGAATGTATATGTCTGAATTAGCATTTAAATTCATCTTTAAATTAATATAACAAGTTAAATGGTTCAACGACTTCTGATTTCCAATCAGGAAAAAATATCAATAATCAATTCTAACACTAGCTGTCATTTGAAATGCTGAGGTTGCAGTGGGAACGCAAAATTGGATATCGGAAACCACGACAGAAAAACAATATATTTTTCTTAAATTTTAAAGTATATTTTAAAGAGTAGATTAAATAACAACCAGATTATACAATAAGTATGCACACAAATTGGATATACACCCCTATCATAGGATGCGTCGGAGAAAACCTCCTAACTCATTTCTCCGTTCCGAATACGAATGAAAAGGTATCATAGGATCCGTCGTAAGATCTTTAATTTTCGGTTGGTTGGCAACATTATGTTCTAATTCGAACTTAGACACCTTTCACTTTTCAATTGCTAAATTGAATTGTCATTATTCAGTCGTAGTTTTTTTAAATTGAAGTGATTAATTAAAAGAAATATTACTCTTCCCCATCTAATAAGCTTCTGCAAAGTGCAGTGTCCTGCGATGACACCAACCAGAGTAGTACCAATTTTTGATATCTTAGGGCGATTTTTTTCACTAAAAGTTGAACACAACTTTAAGATTTTTCTCTTCAACTTCTGGATTTGCTTTCATTCACCCAAATTTTATGATTTTAACTTTAAATTTTCAACTCGAGAGTTTATCAACTCCCGATTTTCTCCTTCGCGGAATCGTTTTTTAAGCCTGAGATATTGAAGTTTCACTGATCATGAGTAGATCCCTTAAAGGAAATAATGAAAATCTACTGAATATAATTATTTTTCAAAGAGCATCTACCTGCCAACGAACTATGATATCGTTTATTTTCAAATTTGCTGCAGAAAGGCAAAACCACCCCATGCGATTTCTAAAATTATCTGCATCACTTCCACCTGGAGATTGTATGCGAACTTGTGTTCAAAACGAACAGGCAACTACGATAATGAAAGAAAAGAGAACGAAATTACTGGTTTTTCTTCTGCTATTCCCGTAAGTTGAGAAAATTAGAAGTTGATAAACTCTCGAGTTGAAAATTGAAAGTTGAAATCATAAAATTTGGGTGAATAAAAGCAGATCCAAAAGTTGAAGAGAAAAATCTTAAAGTTGCGTTTAACTTTTAGTGAACAAAATGGCCCTTAATCCTTTCAGGAAGTGATGAAGTATATATGCATATATAGAAGTTTTTCATATTGGAATTATTTAAAGATATATTCAGTAGCATAAATTATTAATAGGCGTGGCAGGTGGGCGTTTGGTACATATTCGTACCATTCGGCTTGTGCAGCGGTACAATGGTGTACCATTCGTTTACTTTTCGAGTCAACCTGCGAGTGAGAACCACAGAAAAAACTAATTTACAGTTGCAACAAATGTCAAAATAACGGTTACATTTTGTGCCTAAATTACTCACGGACGAATTGGTACACATTCGGTTAGATTATCACAATTTAGCCTAAGGCCCTTGGTGCTCTGGCTACTAATAATAAAACAGCTATCCAATAAATAAATAAATATCACAATTATGTGAGATCGTAGGGATGTTTGAACTTTTTCTGGTATACATGCGTCCCGAAAAGGTTTAGAGAAATAAGATTCTTGGATCTTTCAGGACCTATAATCAGGCCCGGTCCTAGCTAGATCAACGACCTGTGCAAGCCCTGCGCTTAGCGCCCCATTCGTCGTCTTTTTCACATTACCCAAGCTGCGAAGAAATATGCAAAGGGAGCAAATTAGCAAATTGTGTTATAAAGTCATCATGATTTAAAGACTTTAATAACTTCCTTTCTATTGACATTATAGACAACCCTACCAATCTTTCTTGAGTCATGGTTGTCCTAAGGTAATTTTGTATCATTTTGAGTTTAGCAAAACTGCCTTCTCCTGAAGCTACTCTGGCTTGCGAGGTGTTTAAAATTTGGAGAGCAATAACTGGGTTGGGAGCAAGATAATCTAGGTTTGAACTAAATATATAATTTAACACTACTAAACACGAGCTTACACGACTGGATGGCGCAGTTGGTCAGTCTGAGTGCTCAAATAGTGTATTAAAAATCCTCCCAACAAAAAAATACATGAGCTTTCTGGTTTTACAAGTGGCACTAATACTGTTAACTCTTGATACAATTTTGCACCATCTAAATCTTTAAAACCTCCAAAAGTTAAAAGGCTATGTAAATAAGGTATGAGGAACATATTTTCAAATTTTTTTCACTTATGTTATTTAAAAAATCGTAATTGATTGAATCGTTTGATCTAGTGTTTAGAAATGAAACTCCACCTTAAATTCATCAGCTTCAAATCTTTTTCACCAACGAAATCGTTAAGAAGATGTTTCTGGAAATGGTCCCATCTGAGTTATTTTTGCAAGATTTTTTGAATTCTTCCAGCTTTTTTTGTGGCCCTTAACTCTTTTTTGACTTTTTTGAAATAAGAATTCACGGTGCTATAATTTATACCACGGTACTATTGTATAAATGTTTGTAAATGCAATACAAAAATCTACTTACAATATGCATTCAGCAACACATGTTCTTTAAGCTATGTTAAGTTTGCTATAGATTTATAATCAAAAGCGCATAAGCGGATACTGTATGACAGAAGTGGGTAAAGTTAGTTGTAAGTTCTTCTATTACAACATCATATAAACTGTAAATGGAATACATTAACAAAATGCAACGGAAAAGAAAATGCTCAATATTAGCAATAAATAGAAGCCAGAAGACTCGTAGCTGAATTTGATTTTATAAAGGAAATGTTTTTAAAAAGCGTTGCATTTATACAAAAGCTTAGTATTTATATAATCACTTTTATATAAAAGTGTATGTAGTGATACAAAAAAGGTTTCATTTTAAATGTTATAAATAAAGTATGCAAACAAAACCATTTTCTCAGTTGTCAGCTAGTGAAATGAAAATTCGATTCAATCAACAAACTCGGGGCGACTTTACAATAGGCCACCAAGAGAACAAAAAAAATAAAAATCTTATCTTATGCCAAATTGGCTGCAAAACACATTTTAATTTGATGATAACTTTTACAATTGTACTCTGCATTTGCATCAAGAAGTGTGTATAGCAGGGTTCACATTGTATGGTGTTCTGCACGACAATGTCGTACGACCAAAAATTACCTTACGTTCAAATCATGGAACATGCACGACAGATTTAATTTGTGACAGAAACGTCAAAGTATGAACATTGCTGCGCGTGCTCTAATTGCAGTGTTGATAATAGTACGTTTACACCGCACCAAAATTCAACATTTCAGGAAAAAAATTTCGAAATCCAATTTTGCGTTCCCACTACAACCTCAGCATTTTAAATGACAGCTAGTGTCAGAATTTATTATTGATATTTTTTCCCGATTGGAAATCAGAACTGGTTGAACCATTTAGCGTATTATATTAATTTAAGGATGAATTTAATTGCTAATTCAAGTGCTCAACAATCAAGAATGCACAAAACTAGCCGAAATGTTGGATTTAGGTGCGGTGTAAACGTACTATAATAGATGAAATATTGGAAACTGAAAAAAAAGAAAAAAAATGTAATGTGTGTTAAACCATGGATACAAAAAATAAATACACTTTAAATTGTAGATTTTCATTTTTTAAATTTATCTCTGTCGCATTTCTGTCAATTTGTTTTTACTTTTCTACCCTTCAGTTCTTTATTTTTGTTTTTCTCGCTTTTTGTTTTACGTACCTCAGAAATTGCCGATAGGCTTAAAAAATCTTCTGTGTTGGACGTCATATCTTAAATCGCCCTCAATAAATGTGAAATCAAAAGTAAAAGTAAAAAAAATACTCAATAGGTGTTTTTTATTATGCCCACATTATCCATATGGATCATTGATTTACACGTATTACAACAATGACTCGTGATTCTGCTTTGAATCAATTTTCATGATCCCGATAGCGAGAAGATTAGTTTACGCTTCCCCACTCGGTTTTAATTTCATTTAGATGTTAGTACATCTACAAATCAATTTCAATTAACGTCATTGCCTCATTAGTATATGAAATATTGGTTTGTGAACCGATTTTGGTTAAACAATTTAGATTTCTAAAACCCTGGAGTGAACAGCTGATTTATTACCCAAACCAATTTATTGCATTTTTATGCAAACCAAAAACGTTTGCTCTGCAAAAATTAATAGTACGCTTACACCGCGCCCAAATTCACCATTTCGGCTAGTTTCTGCATTTCAGCCCAAATACATTGCATTTCGCCATACATTTCCTGCATTCTGGAATGTTGCATTCCAGCGAAATGCACAATTACGTCGCTGCATTTGTAAGTTCATCGAATCGAACAATCCTCTTTAAAAATTCAGCACCATTCAATGACATTTCAGCCCGCTGACATAAACAAAAAAAACAACTGTCAACAAAACAATAAATCATTTCAAGTGATCATTGCAATAAAAATTGAATGTATATGTCTGAATTAGCATTTAAATTCATCTTTAAATTAATATAACAAGTTAAATGGTTCAACGACTTCTGATTTCCAATCAGGAAAAAATATCAATAATCAATTCTAACACTAGCTGTCATTTGAAATGCTGAGGTTGCAGTGGGAACGCAAAATTGGATATCGGAAACCACGACAGAAAAACAATATATTTTTCTTAAATTTTAAAGTATATTTTAAAGAGTAGATTAAATAACAACCAGATTATACAATAAGTATGCACACAAATTGGATATACACCCCTATCATAGGATGCGTCGGAGAAAACCTCCTAACTCATTTCTCCGTTCCGAATACGAATGAAAAGGTATCATAGGATCCGTCGTAAGATCTTTAATTTTCGGTTGGTTGGCAACATTATGTTCTAATTCGAACTTAGACACCTTTCACTTTTCAATTGCTAAATTGAATTGTCATTATTCAGTCGTAGTTTTTTTAAATTGAAGTGATTAATTAAAAGAAATATTACTCTTCCCCATCTAATAAGCTTCTGCAAAGTGCAGTGTCCTGCGATGACACCAACCAGAGTAGTACCAATTTTTGATATCTTAGGGCGATTTTTTTCACTAAAAGTTGAACACAACTTTAAGATTTTTCTCTTCAACTTCTGGATTTGCTTTCATTCACCCAAATTTTATGATTTTAACTTTAAATTTTCAACTCGAGAGTTTATCAACTCCCGATTTTCTCCTTCGCGGAATCGTTTTTTAAGCCTGAGATATTGAAGTTTCACTGATCATGAGTAGATCCCTTAAAGGAAATAATGAAAATCTACTGAATATAATTATTTTTCAAAGAGCATCTACCTGCCAACGAACTATGATATCGTTTATTTTCAAATTTGCTGCAGAAAGGCAAAACCACCCCATGCGATTTCTAAAATTATCTGCATCACTTCCACCTGGAGATTGTATGCGAACTTGTGTTCAAAACGAACAGGCAACTACGATAATGAAAGAAAAGAGAACGAAATTACTGGTTTTTCTTCTGCTATTCCCGTAAGTTGAGAAAATTAGAAGTTGATAAACTCTCGAGTTGAAAATTGAAAGTTGAAATCATAAAATTTGGGTGAATAAAAGCAGATCCAAAAGTTGAAGAGAAAAATCTTAAAGTTGCGTTTAACTTTTAGTGAACAAAATGGCCCTTAATCCTTTCAGGAAGTGATGAAGTATATATGCATATATAGAAGTTTTTCATATTGGAATTATTTAAAGATATATTCAGTAGCATAAATTATTAATAGGCGTGGCAGGTGGGCGTTTGGTACATATTCGTACCATTCGGCTTGTGCAGCGGTACAATGGTGTACCATTCGTTTACTTTTCGAGTCAACCTGCGAGTGAGAACCACAGAAAAAACTAATTTACAGTTGCAACAAATGTCAAAATAACGGTTACATTTTGTGCCTAAATTACTCACGGACGAATTGGTACACATTCGGTTAGATTATCACAATTTAGCCTAAGGCCCTTGGTGCTCTGGCTACTTATAATAAAACAGCTATCCAATAAATAAATAAATATCACAATTATGTGAGATCGTAGGGATGTTTGAACTTTTTCTGGTATACATGCGTCCCGAAAAGGTTTAGAGAAATAAGATTCTTGGATCTTTCAGGACCTATAATCAGGCCCGGTCCTAGCTAGATCAACGACCTGTGCAAGCCCTGCGCTTAGCGCCCCATTCGTCGTCTTTTTCACATTACCCAAGCTGCGAAGAAATATGCAAAGGGAGCAAATTAGCAAATTGTGTTATAAAGTCATCATGATTTAAAGACTTTAATAACTTCCTTTCTATTGACATTATAGACAACCCTACCAATCTTTCTTGAGTCATGGTTGTCCTAAGGTAATTTTGTATCATTTTGAGTTTAGCAAAACTGCCTTCTCCTGAAGCTACTCTGGCTTGCGAGGTGTTTAAAATTTGGAGAGCAATAACTGGGTTGGGAGCAAGATAATCTAGGTTTGAACTAAATATATAATTTAACACTACTAAACACGAGCTTACACGACTGGATGGCGCAGTTGGTCAGTCTGAGTGCTCAAATAGTGTATTAAAAATCCTCCCAACAAAAAAATACATGAGCTTTCTGGTTTTACAAGTGGCACTAATACTGTTAACTCTTGATACAATTTTGCACCATCTAAATCTTTAAAACCTCCAAAAGTTAAAAGGCTATGTAAATAAGGTATGAGGAACATATTTTCAAATTTTTTTCACTTATGTTATTTAAAAAATCGTAATTGATTGAATCGTTTGATCTAGTGTTTAGAAATGAAACTCCACCTTAAATTCATCAGCTTCAAATCTTTTTCACCAACGAAATCGTTAAGAAGATGTTTCTGGAAATGGTCCCATCTGAGTTATTTTTGCAAGATTTTTTGAATTCTTCCAGCTTTTTTTGTGGCCCTTAACTCTTTTTTGACTTTTTTGAAATAAGAATTCACGGTGCTATAATTTATACCACGGTACTATTGTATAAATGTTTGTAAATGCAATACAAAAATCTACTTACAATATGCATTCAGCAACACATGTTCTTTAAGCTATGTTAAGTTTGCTATAGATTTATAATCAAAAGCGCATAAGCGGATACCGTATGACAGAAGTGGGTAAAGTTAGTTGTAAGTTCTTCTATTACAACATCATATAAACTGTAAATGGAATACATTAACAAAATGCAACGGAAAAGAAAATGCTCAATATTAGCAATAAATAGAAGCCAGAAGACTCGTAGCTGAATTTGATTTTATAAAGGAAATGTTTTTAAAAAGCGTTGCATTTTTACAAAAGCTTAGTATTTATATAATCACTTTTATATAAAAGTGTATGTAGTGATACAAAAAAGGTTTCATTTTAAATGTTTTTCTTTGTTTTTGGTTTATGGAAATATTTAAAGTTTCGTACACCGAAATGAAAACCAGCGAATCGATTGGAAAAAATGGAGAACAATCACTTTGGTTTCTTAGAGTTTGCTCTTGAAATGGATCTCTTTGCCATTTTAGTTTTCTAATTGGGTCGAAATTCCTTTCTAACAAGGACCAAGTTGCTGGAAATGTGTCTGCTATTTTTCGTTTTCACATCCAGAATACACGCTGATGTCACCTGCTTGGGTAACAAAGTAAGAATATAAATTTAATAATCATATATATATATATATATATGTATACGTGCTAATACATGGGTAAACTGTATATCAGCTTTTATAGGGATGGTAGCAGCTTCTGGATGCGCAGTCGTCTGTTTTATTCTCCTTTATGTACTCAAAATATCAGCATGATTTTGGTAGACGTTGTTGCGTACCACAACATTTCGTTTATTCATTATCAATTTAGCCATCGTTCGCATCCGTTCTTAGTGAAATTTTGATTATATAAAACTTTTTTTTTTCGATGGTATTCTATTTAGTAAAGAAATGACAAACAAGATTATTCATTAGAATCTTCAGCAGATTAGAGTTTTTTTCATTTAAAAGTTTGTCATGGGTGCAGTAAATTATAACAATTTCGCTTTTTGATAATAATTTTCTTTTAAATAAATGCAACTTTGGCGTAGTGCCTTCTTTAGGAGATGTTTGATTGTGGGCGTGGGTGGCGTGGGCGGTAACTCCGCACTAAGTGAAAGTGATGAGACCGCTCCGCGCTTGGAAAATTCTTCGGCTTAGTAGTTTCCTGAAATGTAACAGTGTCCCGGCACACACATGAGGTTAAAATTAAGATCAACAACCATCTTCGAAGTGTTTATTTAGTCTTTGAATTGAAAGTGTCAGAGTTCAGGGATTTAATCACAGCTTGGCTGACTTCCCTTAAGGACATCGCATTATTTTTAAGCCACCATACCCCCGTCATATCCCCGCTTGGAAGACTATTCAATGTTTCGAAAGGTAAAGGAATATGTTTTTGTTTCGATTATTTAAGTACACATCTATTCTTACTTGAGGGGGCCGGTGGTTCAGGAGGGCATTCTGCATAATATCCCTGAGCATAGAAATAAAGATTGTATACGAATGCTTCTTGTACTCTATGTTTTTTTCGATCGTTCCTACACGAGAGACTGAAGAGCCGTCTCTATATGACGATCTATCAGTTTTTCGAGGGTCTAGAGAAAAAAAAATGCTATAGACCAGACAAAAATTCTGCATAAATAATGCAATAAGGTTTAAAGCTGTTTAGTGCCACATAACGCAGGTGCTAATAATAATAAGAATCGCAGCCCTACAATCCGAGGTTGATTTGGGCCTAGCTTCTTAGCAACCACTCGTGTTGTGCGTGCTATTGTTCTCTCACGAGTGGAGGAGTCCTACAGTTTAATGCCGACACCGAACGGCGAGATTGGGAAGTTCTTTTTAGACGGTTATACTCTTTGAGCATTGTCAGTGACTTGAAAGAGAGGATCGATGCACATACCCATAACACCACACTAAGGCACGGCAGAGGTACTGCTTTTTGCAAAAAAAAGCTTTAAAGAGGATTGCCTGTAGCTACTCTGGGGCTAATTGTGTTATCCACGCGACTTTTCGGGAAGGGAATATTCATGACTTGATTGAGGGTTCTCTACTGGACGATGACCTTGTTCCGTCCGCTTTCTGAAAAAAGCATGAAGACTTCCGAAGATAAGCTAGCACTTTCCTCAGTTTGGAGGCCAGGGAGAGTTTTTCAATCATGCTCCAGAAGGGTCTCCAGGACTTTCGCTTGACTCTCCCCACTTCGGTTTTGAAATTGTTTAAAGTTCTTTTATTCGACTCCCAATCATTTGCTTCCAAGCACATTAAGGCAACTTCAGGTGTCCCATAAGGCAGTCATTTAGGTTTACTCATTTTCGTCCTTACTACCAACGATGTGGACGATATTATCATTGACTCCCATCTCTCTATATATGCCGACGATATGAAAATCTACACTTATATAACGTCTCCGAGGGATTCTTGCTCTCTTCATGGCGATCTTAATAGGTTTTCTACTTGGTGTCAGAAAAACTTTCTTCAACTTAATGTTAGGAAGTGCCAAGCAATTATATACTCTCGGAAACGCCCACCTCATACGCATATGAATTACTTCCTCTGCAACGAACTTGTTCCCTCAACCTCGTCCATGAATGATTTAGGCATAATCTGTGATCAGAAACTTAACTCTCACTCCCACATAGACTACACATATAATTAGTAAAGCTAACTCTGCTCTTTGTTTCATTAAGCGATGGTCTAAAGAATTTTCAATCCCCTATGCCACTAAATCGCTTTACACCACTTACGTTAGACCCATTCTTGGTCCCCTCACTATGCTGTTCATATTCGACGTATCGAAGCTATCCAGCACAGGTTTTTACGTTTCGCCCTTCGCGATTTTTCCTGGACTGACAGGTACAATTTGCGCCCATATTCAGAACGTCTGAAACTTATTCGCTTGCTGTCCCTGGAAAACCGTCATAAGTTCGCCGATGTTATTTTCCTTTACCAACTCATATTTGGCTAGATTGGCTTCTTCAACAGGTATCCCTCAACGCCAATTCCCATAACCTCAGGTCCATCTCCCTCTTCCATATTCAACAACATCGAACTAATTATGGTTTGAATTCGCCTATGTCCAGAATTTTACGCCTGGCTAATGCTATGGAAGAGACTTTTGAGTTTCATTTAAGTAAAACCTCTCTGCGCCACTCTCTCCAAACCCGCTCATTGGAGTTAAATTTAGATTGATCAGTGTAGATTGTTTAAGTTTCGCTTGTATTAAAAAATAAATTGAATAAATCATCGGTATCTTCAGAGTATTTTACTCTATTGAATACTTTTCTACACCCTTTACGCAGTTTATCCAATTTCTGGTTTCACCATGGAGATTTGAGTTTTCCTCCTGGTCTGCTAAATGGACAGAAGATGAACATAGCGTGATTTAGGGTTTACAAGTCCCTATGTATTTTTCTCAGTCCGTCTTTCTGTGGTTAAAAAATGACTATTGGTTTGGGGGAGGACTCACTAGATCGAAGATGATATAGCAATGGTCAGAGAAAAAGTGGCCAGTTCTTGATGTTGTAAACAGGTTCAGATGCATGGGGATGTCAAGCACCTCTTATCTAATTTTCCTTATGAATGTGGACTTACCCAAGTTGTAATTCTTTACTTGCTACTTAAAATGTAATTCAACAAATGCTCACCTCTTTCGTTTATGGTCAGTGGTTCCCTAGTTTGTGTTATCTGCGTTAGGCTCACATCCCAGAATCCCGCGGTTTTGAGTCTCTCCGCGTCAGGGCGGATGAACATGAATCTGTATTATGCATATCATTGTCATCGGATAATTTGTCCACAAGGGTAGTGTTTGTTTCGTCAGAATCTAACTCGAAGAGTAACCACCAGATCAGAATTTCTGGAAACTGTAGGACACTTGAAAGCCTTTTAACATAATTTCAATGTGTCAGGTGGACCTGGGCCTACCTTCTTAGCAATCACTCGTGTTGTGCGTGCTATTGTTCTCTCACGAGTGGAGGAGGCCTACAGTTTAATGCCGACACCGAACGGCGAGATTGAGAAGCTGGTTCTTGGCAGTTATACTCTTTGAGCATTGTTAGTGACTCGAAAGAGGAGCCGTGAACAATTTTTTTTTTTGAAAAATTGTTTGTCTTGACTTTCTTTCGAACCTAGACTGTGAAAGTCTAATGCGTATGGGTCGAATTCGTTGGCAGCGGCTTCTGCGGAAACGCCCTGAGCTACTTTAAAATCGATGGTATTGGATGCAGCAGTTAGGACCTGTGTTGCTGAATGTGTTTTCGCACTCCAGGGGCTATTGGCAAGATTAGCTGGAGGATGAGCTGAAATGCCTTGAGTGGCATTGGAAGTAGAGGCCCCAGCGGTTGAATTGAGCACAGGACTAATTTTTTTGGTTTTACTTTAGATGATCGACGCAATTCCCACATGTGACAGAAAAGAGATCGCAATACATAGCTATGGCTGGTTAAGCCGAATAGTCGAAAGGAGTTTGTGATACTCCGTTCGCTATTGTTTCGAGTGGGCCCCCAGCCAGGCTGTATCTTGGCACAGAACGTATAACATATTGACACAGTCCACCACGGAGGAAAGGAAGGAGGAAACAAGATAGAGAGGAGAAGGAACGACTGCATCTTAGCTTCGGATCACATCATAGAGAAGAAGTTCTCAAGTTCTTCCGCACTGCGTCAATTTGTGTAACTACGCAAAGGATCTGCTTCTTAATAATGTAATAAAAACAATGGACCCAGCTGCTTCTAAATATGACTGTTTTTTTATATTCGAGATTTAATCTATAAGAACCAAAGAATAAGTTCACAGTAAATAAAAACTAGACCGAGAACGTTTTCAAAAGTTTGATAGAGAGAATCATCTACTCGTATTTGCTTATTACACAATTCAGAAGTGTCTGGATCTATACAATGTTAATATTATTAAACGTTTCTCAAATAAAATGTAAAAAACTGTTATTGCATGTGTAAATATAAAATATGAACTGAAAAAGCCAAGAAGGTTACTTGTCGAGCAAGTTAAAATGAGGTTAAGAGAAAAAAATTCTCATTTGAAAACATGTGTTTCGCTTTTTATATTCTCTTCGTGAATAAAATGTGTCTCCCAATACACAGCTGGGTCAGTAAATTTTTGTATTTAAAAAAAACGATTCTCAGATCTATAAATTGTATAACTAAGACCAAACTTCGACATTTAAAGACTTTGGATATTCTTATGTAACATACGTCAATCAAAAAAGTCTGCGTACAAACTCAAAACAAAAACTCAAACAAACATCCGATGGCTCATTTTTATTTAAAGTGATATATTTTGTTTAATTCGGTTTTTATTTTCTGAAAAAAAATGTCTATACATTTTTTGAGTTTTTTACACAAACATTTGATTTGTACCCAGAATTTTTTCATCCACTGTACATACAAATGTCTTATGACAAGGAAACACCATAATCTTCCACTAGCATCCCCTAATTTTATTTTGGCGGTGATGCTTATCTTTGTCGGTACGTGCAAAAAATACTTTAATTTTTTCAAAATATAACGGTCATCGATGATTAGCAGATCTTAACTCCCGTCTAATTAGATAATGTAAAAATATAATTCATCGAACTCGATTTTGATTTCACATTCACCACATCAAAACTGAGCCAAAAGTTAGGAAAAACTTTAAGTACAGAAAACTATATTCTGTTTCTATTGTCCTTTGTTTGCCGTATTTTAAAACTTTAACTGAAGCATTTAAAGTTATTTTTCCTTCTTTACTACACTGCACTCAAATGAATGCAGGGAAAAAAGGTAGGATTCAAAGGTTTTTTCTCTTTTTTGCTTTAAGTGTCATCCAATATGTTGAGAAGAAGCTCATAATGAAAACAGGTGAACAGTGTTCTATCTTCAATTTTGCATTTTGATCTCTTTGACGTAATTGAGATTCGATTCTATTATATACTAATTTTGTCATGTGCACAAATATATGTTTATGCTGTGTCTTGATACTGAGTTTCAATAAAAGACATCCATTTCTTTATTGAAAATTTGAAGATAAACACGTGGGCTTATTGATTTTTGCAACTTGACGCAATTGTTGTGTGCTAATTTAAATGCCTCTAGAGTAAACAGAGCACAAATAAACAAAGAAATATGTATGGGGTTGTTGAATTATGCTTCATACACTTAAAAATGTGTTATTATTTGCTTTGGTCTTTCGCGCAAATGCTTCATTTGAGTAAAAAATAAATTGGGCAAGTGCGAGTTGTACTCACACGGGGAAGGTTCCGCCGCATAAACATTTTTTGATGGAAGCATTTCTGAATATCAGGAGACGAATTCGAACTATTTCAGTTAAATTTTCTTCTAACTTCAACCCAAATCAACTATTCATACGTACAAACAAACAAATATGCGTTCATAGAAAAATATACAGTAAGCGTCAGACGAAAGTTAACGCTTATTTGTTGTTAGGTTTCAGATTAAATTACGAATTTTACAAGTTATATACAAGTGAATCTAAATCATTTATAAAGTTCACTATCAAACAATATAAAAAACTTAAAAAAACAAAATAACAGATTTTATAGATGAAAAAGTGATTAAATTATTAAATACTTCCAAAACAGCCGACAAAGATTTCGAGAGACAAAAATGAGGGATTTAAAGAAAAAATATTGTCTCCACTATTAAGCATGGGCGAGGATCTGTTATGGTCCGTTTTTTATGGAGTCTACTATGAACAAAATGGTTTATTTGAATATTTTCAGCCAAAACTTACGCCATTCATAGTGTTGAAAAATTGAATTTGGACTGAACATGGGTATTTCAGTAGAAGAAATATCCAAAGCACACTGCTTAAATTGTAAAGGAATGGTTGCTGCATCGGACGCCGAAGTAGCTGGATCATCCTCGGCAATCTCCAGACCTTAACCCAATTGAACACTTGTAAGACTATCTAGAGAAACAATTGCGAAAAAGGGAAATAACCAACAAAGACTCACTAGAGCACATTTGGATGAGCGGCAGAACATTCCTTCCGAATATACAAACAAATTAGTAGAATCCATGTCCCCGAGGCTGAATGCTGTTATTAAAACAAAAGGCAATCAAACAAGATATTGATAGCGTGCATTTTTTACTTTTTTTAATGCTGTCAACTTGCTTCGACTTTTTATTTATAGGGTGTCAACTTTCTTTTGACGCGTAAAATATGAAGTATTTATCATTTTTTATCTATAAAATTTGTTAATGGTTTCTTTTTTTTTTGTTTTTCATATGGTTTAATAGTGGATTCTTAAATAATTTAAAATGTACAATCAATTTTAAAGTTCACTTGAAATAAAATGAGTATTTTAATTTGAAACCTGAAACACATAAATGCCAACTTTCTTTTGACGCTGACTGTACCAATATCTCTATCAAAATTTATCCAACACAGAAAATCGCTTCCATCATACCCAATCACTGCTCATGCCTGCGGTGTGTACATTACTGTTAGGCACGTTAAGCAACCCCTAGTTGATATAAATGCGAGAAATAACACTCATCACCGTGCAGAGTTGTCAATCACAACATGAAAAATATTTATAATTTTAAATCTTTGATATTCCAAAATTTTCACATTAACCGATATTTTTGTATTTATCATTTCTTAATGCCTTTATGCGAGGTCTTCAAAACTGTATTTTCAGATCTTCAAAATTCACATGTCGATGACTTACCGTTTTTGGTCAATATCTCCAAAACTATTAAGGCCACAATGCTCAAAATGGTTTGAAATAGTTTTAAATGAAAGTACTCATTGATGCGAAGGTTTTGTGATTCGTAATATGGTAAACGGCGATAGCGAACAAAATCTCGTTCTCAGGCAGAATAATCCATCCAAAATAAATATGAATTTACGGTACCAATTGCTAAATTAAACTCCAATAAGGCTGGTTCTGGTGATGGACTGCTTGCCGATCTTTCAATGCAGCTGCCGATGATTTGGTAATATAACCATACACTAACTCATCTAAAAGATCTGGTTAGATAAAAGTATGCCCCACGGAATCTCAGCATCGTAAATATCGCATATAAGATTTTTTCTGCCGCCTTTTATTAGCGCTTGTAATCTTTCGCCAACAGCCTGATTGGTCAACATCAGTACGGGTTCAGGCCAGCGAAATCTATCATCGACCAAATATTCACTTTGCGGCAGATTTTATAAAATTCCCAGGAGTTTCATGTCGATACCAACAATATGTTTATCGATTTTAAGGTCGCATATAACATAATTTATAGAGACAAGTTATGCAGCGCATTGTCTAGTTTTGACACACCTGTCCTTGCAGAACGACGATGGAGAATGTCCGTTGCTTCGGTTAGGTTTAGACAAGGCGACGCACTTTCATGCAATTAATGTGTTATGTTAATATAATTCTCGGAAAGATCGTGTGTAACTTAAACGTCAAGACCAGAGCCAAAATCGTTCACAAATCTAAGCAACTAGTCGTATATGCCGACGAAATTGACATCATGGGAAGTAGACAATGCTGCCTACAAGAAAAATCCACCAACACCGATGTCAACGAATTACTACACTTGTCAATCGCTGTGTCTTTTGTCTTAGAAGGCAATTGAGGAATGAAGCTCATAAGACCTTGATAGTCCCAATCCTCGGAAAGTCTTCGACTCTAATTTCTAGGGAAAATCCGGTAAAGGAATATAATGCCCCCGGTGCCGTACACAGCTTAAAAGGGACCTTAATCAACTGATGCTAGACCGTGTTGGAAGGAGAGTAAAGCTGACTGACGCCCAAGTCTACTCCGGCTTGGAGCACTAGCTGAAAAAGAAGAAGTCCGGCATTAGTTACTTAATATTTGTTATTAACGTTGGCTTAAAAATTTAATGTTTCTCTAATAAATGGAAAGCATACCCGTAAAAGAAGTTACAAACCACCTGAAAAGCCTAATAGTTATGTGCCAATAAGCTCACTGAAGAGCCTGAACCCTAGACATGGAAAAATCATAAACATTTTTGAAAGTGATCTTCACCCCAAAGAATATTTTGAGTTCGGGCGATTTCGCAGTGCATCACTTTAAGTATTGGGGATCTGCAATCACATTGAACCAAATTGTTCAGTTGAAAAGTCATGGCATGGCATTGAGAACTTTTTTGTCGATTCGTTGCATTCAATTTTGCGCTTTTTCCACTTGCCAGTTTTTAAATTATGTTAAGAAGATCCAATTCTTCAAATAGACAAGTGAGGGCCTAGCATTACCGCTAGAACTGGGGTCTCGATCAATAAACTTAAGCTAGAACTGTCTTCTGATTCATATTTCCGATGTTTGGGATTTTTCGTACTTGTGTATGTGCGTGTTGCGGTTTATCGCAAGGCTGCGCTCTGTTGTAAGATATTTGATAATTCTATTGAATCTCAAGTTGAATACATTATAGTCTCTGATTTCAACATTAAATAGGCACATCGTTAGTTGTATCTGAAATGCAGACTGCATCTTCTCTTGAACCATTTTAGACCAGTCTCTCCGAGTTGTTGTTGTCTTTTGAACATTTACACATCAGTGAACATTTTGATGCCGATTTGTGCAAATATGATTTTCGGGCTCATCAAATTTCTGATCTATGTACATCACTAATCCTAAACCCTCGCGTTTTCCTCCTATTTCTGATCCCATTCTTCCTGATGTTATTATAGTTTCTGATGCCTCTTCTTAATATTTATTGGACCACTTATTGTTAGATGCTATTTCAAATAGCAAATAAAATGAAATACATTTTAGATGAATGTGTGCCCATAAAAATTAAGTTTCAAAGATCAAAAACCTATTGACTTGGCAGCTGCAGTTGGTTCCTCTCCTAAAAGACCTACTGCACAACCATGAAAATGCTTTCTTTTTTCAATTAAAGGCTTCTAGGTTAGGTTAGGTTAGATTAGGTTAGGAGGGCTTTATGCTGTTGCCAGCAATTACACCCATTGTATGCCCTGTAAGGATTGCATGTTTTCCGCGGATTAACACAGGGTCAGCATGCAATTACCAAAACCACCCCGTTCTTGTTATAAATTTCCTGAGGTCAGGGATCTGAACCTTCGCCACATCGCTGAGCTTGTGAAAGAACCTTGCTTTCAAGTGAGTAAGCCGTCGTTGTTGTAGACCAGGGCAGTGGAAAAGAAGACGCTCCACTGATTCGATTTCTACTTCATTACTACAGCTCCTACAGAAATCGTTCGCCGGGAGGTTTAGTCTTTTAGCCATTGCACTTATCGTGCAGTGGCCAGTGAGAACCCCTATTAAGATGCGTATGATTTTCTTAGTGTTGGATATGGGGGATTTGGTCTTGTTGATATCGTATTTGGGCCATAAGCAGTGGGATATGACGCAGCCTGAATGACTGATAACACAGATACTTGCGCAATGAGTCTTTTGACTGAGCTAATGGGAGGGTCGATAGTAGGGTCAGCCGATTTTGCGCTTGAACTTGAACCTGTCCGCGCGAGTTCTCTCTGCCTTTTCGTTTCCATCAATGCTGGAATGTCCAGAAATACAGCACAGAAGGATTTTGTGGCAGTTCAAGCTTTTAAGCTCGACGTCCTCGACGAATTTGGAGTTTACGAGATGGGAATTCAACGCCTTCAAGCCCGCTTGACTGTCCGGGCAAAAGGTGATTTCCATGTCAGGAAGGTCCATTTGCTGTACAATCTGCGCAGCTTTCTTAATGGCAAAGATTTCTGACTGAAATACACTAGAATAATCAGTAAGCCGATAGGCATTGTTTATTCTTAGTGTCTCACAGAAGATTCCTGCTCCCGTACCGTCTTCTCTTTTCGATCCATCAGTAAAAATGGGTGTGCCTTTGACGAAACCCAATCTTTCCTATCTTGGATAAAGATCGCGAAGTTCTTGTCAAAGTCATACTCAAGTTTTTTCATAGTCTGTGATAGTCCAGAGACCCCCGCGACTGAATGATTCGAGCAAACTTGAATGTCCTTGGCTGTTCGGATGGCAGTTATTCATTCCCGTAGACTGATTTGGCGGCAACTCTTGATGAAGAGTTGCAAAGGTTGAAGGTGAAGCATCGTTTCCAGCCCCGTCTGAGGGGTGGATTTGAGTGCACCAGTAACGCCAAGATAGGCTAGCCTTTGTACTTTGTTTAAATTGGTCAGGTAGGATTTGGTGTTAACTGCTTCCCACCAAGCAATACTGCCGTAGGTGAGGATAGGTCTGTTTGCAAGTGTAAAAAGCGTTGAGACCTTTCATTCTTTCCTCGGTGTTCCTATTCCAGTTTAGTTTGGAGTCGAACGTAACTCCAAGGAACTTAACTTCATTGGACTTCAATGATTTTTATTCTGGGTGTCTTCTATTTTGGAATCTTGTATTTCCTTGTAAATGGAAAGAGTGTTACTTTTCAGCATAAGATGAGCGGTCGCATGCGGAATGCGGACTGTATAATTTCAGAAGAAACGACGAAGGACTGATTGGTCTTTTATTTTTATTTAAATTGTTGCTTTTTCTGGGGTTTAAACCTAGACTTAAAAGTCGAGAGCGTAGGGGTCCACGCGAATCCAGAAAACCATACAACTCGCACTTGCCCAGTTTATATATTATGCCCGAAATGTTTGCTTCAGAGTCGAGTTGTTCTTCTACTTTACTATGTAATCACTTTGTTTCGATTGTGTATTATATCCTTTATTTCGATTTTAAACTAAAAGCAAATTCATTTCTAAGCCAGTTTATATTTACATGACTTCCACGTTTTTTTACAATGGTCTCATCAAGGTAGTGCGATTTCTTGCCAAAGTTTCTTATTTATCAAGTTCCTTATATTTTTGAGATTTTTTCTTTATTTCGAAAATTTATTTTTGAAGAAGTCATATATTGTTTTTGATTTTGTTTATTGACATACTTTTGGTATGTTTTGTATTCTTTCCTCTGCTAAGTCTTGTGTACAACACGTTTGAATAGTTTGTATGCATTTGCACATGTGTATATTACAATATGATAATAACATCATTGTACTGCCTTAACAAGTTTTTAAGATTTTATTAAGAATAAAGACATGCATAAGTACGTTACACTTTTAGTAAAAGCCTGGTTGATATAGAGCTTATTCATACATAAAATTCACATGTGTATCGATAATATCGCCAACAATTTCAAAAAAGTTTGACTGTCAATACAAATAAATGAATTATGTATGTTCTTATGTGTAAATATTGTTATCATTTAAAATTGTGTACGAATGGATTACTTGTTTTTACATACATTAATATATACTCAAATCTATGTGTATATGAAAGTGTATGTTATATCAATAGACATTTTGTTTGTATATAAAATTCGTCAATCCTATGTCTCAGGTAATCCACGAAGGATGTTGGCTTCACAACTGTTGTTGACTTAAAAATATTTTTTGCTCAGAACCACGTGCCTTATATATTTTTAGAAGGCTCGATCACTAGACAACAAAACAAAGCTATTACATTTTATGTCAATTTACCTTTATTTTAATTACAAACATACACTGATGTTTAAAACAAATTAAAACATCCCCTACCAAATCTATCACCTCAGTACATACATATATGAAATCTTAATTTTAGAAGAATACGAGTATCTGCTTTATTTGTACACCAACAATTTAACCATTGTAGGCACTTATGTGCATACATAGTTATTGAGGGTGGTGTACTAAAATATTTCCTTTCTATACATCAGTACGAATAAATACATACAATAAATCTATTTTTTTCTTATTTCTTGAATTCTGATCCGGATTGTGTTTCCTTTATCGTTACACCAATACCAATCAAGGGCGTGGAGTTGCTTGTGATTTACTTCAACAAGAAATATATAGTGATCCCCGTCGACCACAAAGCTTCTGTTTCCCCAGTTACATTTGTTTCCATTCAGCGTGTCCATATCTTCTCAAACCACTGAAATATAACATGCAACCAAATGCGGTGTTCATAGGAAGATGAATTTAGAATTCAATGTGTACCTACCTATATTAGTATCCTTATATACATACTTACATACATATATGCATGAGTATTCGAGTATAAATGGATCACTTTACAAAAAGCGAGAACTTTTTTTTTATTTGCAGAGTTTTATAGCAAACATTTGTATGCATATACCTACGTGTATGTACGACGTGTATGTATCCCAAAATAGTAAGTCGACTTAAAGTGTTACGGTCTCGGAGATTTTTTTCTGCATCTTCATATATTTTTATATTTTTTTTAATTTGACTGTCAATTTTTAAATGAACCATATAAGGGAAAGGTAGATGATATGTCTGTCGGTAACGGTAAAGCGAAAAATGCAAAAGTCCGACGGTCGATGTGCATCGCTATGACAGCTTACCTAATGGGCTGTTTGGGAAATGAGGTGGAAAATTCACTGAAAAAGGCATTTAGATAAAAACAAAATATTAAGCGACTGCATTGAAAAAATTCGTGGGCGATTAAATTTAAACACAATTATAAAATTTGAAGCATACGGCGTCTTTGCATTATCAACATTTTAGTAAATGCGTATTATACATATATATTTAGATGCGCAGATGAATTTGGAACGAATGTAAAGTATGCAAATCAAAGTTGAGGTAGCAGGATATGTAAATATTCAAACGTCTCGTTCAAAGTCCAATTTAATCCTTTAATAAATTTCAAATAAGACTACAATACGATACACGTCAATCAATCATTAGTGAAATATGTATATGTACATATAATGTTATCAAAGTATGAAACATCGCCACATTTCTGAAAACTGTAGGTTAGTAAAGCACTATTCGCTTTGTTAAATATGTAGGTATTCGATTCTTAATTATGTGTATTCACGAAGTCATTCATACTGTGCACAATTTTATTCACTAGACATAATTCATAAAGTTCTTACGTTAAACATTAAGCAAACAATTAAAGACATGTCTGGTACTTTTAACTTAAAACTGTTTTCTGTTTTGGAATTTCATCTTATTGTCTCGCCTGGATCTAAGTGAATATGAATTGAACGTACTTACTTTTTGCTAAATGTGCTCGTTTTAAAGCTAAAGCAAATTTCGAACTACATACATCTAGCTCTTCACGCATTTTTATTCTTAAGTTTCTGCTGCATTTTTAACAGTATTTGGCTTAATCTTGTAGAATAATGTTCAAATGAGAGATTAATAATTAGGTAAAATATGTTTTCCCGTCGGAGTGATTTTGCTATTTTTAAAATGTTTCTAGGTCTACCAAGTGGTTCGAAGGACTGTGGATAGGCGACTTCTCTACGAGAGAAATGTCCGTCCGGATGATCTCCAGTTCAAAATATCCATCCCTGTTCGCGACAGAACGGAGTAAAAAGGGTAGGGGGTTCTACTGGAAGTTGCAGCCCCATAAGACGCCTTAGCTGTAGTCAGCTTAATCAGCTAACTGTTGGTTCCTTACGGCCAACTTACATTTGGGTTTGGGCATTAGACTAAAGTAATTTTAAAAAAAATTTAAAAGTACGAAAATAAAATATGTAGAAAAATAAAATAAAAAATCCACAAAATGTTACATATGTTAGTTTAAGTTAGTTTAGGTTAGTTTAAATTAGGTAAACTAATATTAAATTAGGTTTAGAATATAAATAAAAAAATTAGATTATTAAGTTTAAAATAAAATTTTTCTTAGTATAAATATTTTTTTGTAAAAGAAGTCAATGGTAAAATAAATAATAAATTCTTAGATTAACTTAGAGTGCCCGCATAGGGCCAGTAAGTTAGTAAAAGAAACCATTTATTGAATATCTAGTTTAAGTACTTTTCCTAGAATGTACGATTTTTAAACAATAAAATGCATGAAAACTAAACTAAATTCATTTGAATTAACCGACACTACATGTATAGATCTTAAACCTTATTTGATAAGTACAAATATTGTTCCTTGAACCAAGCAAATGTTTTTATATTCGTTTTAATATTTTACTGTTTTATTTCATTCCATACAAAAATATGAACAGAACTAGGCATCTTCTGAAGTAAAAATCAATATCAGCTGACTCCAGGATTTATGTACACACAGTCACAAAAGTAAGTTTACACCGAAAAAATAACTAATCCTGACCGAAACGTTAACTAGAAAGCCTTTTATTTTGCTATTTTTTTTTCAAAAAACAAACAATAAAATTATTAAAAAAAAAAAACTGAGATACAGTTTAAATTTCATCTCACAAAAGTAAGTATACACTATTAAAAAAGAGAGATTTATCGCAAATTACTCAAATTTATGGACATCATTAAGCACTAATAACTAATTAAGCCTTTATTCTCGATCCCATGGAGGCAACAAACTTTTGAGTAACTTCCGGAGATATTTTTCTCATTCTTCCTTAAGCTCGAATTTGGTGCTAATGTCATGGTTTCGGATTTAAATCCGTTGAATGAGATGGTGTTTTGAACTATTTTCGCATATTATATAGCAACCATTCCTTTACAACCAACGAAGTGTTCTTTGGGTCATATCGTGTTGAAATATGAATGAACCCTCCGAACTAATTCTGCGGACTCTGGTGGAGATTGTTTTTCAGTATGTTGAGATAATCGTACCGAGCGTCTCGAAGCGTCAAAAAATTTATATAACATGTTACCTACAGCTTATGCGGTTTGACTTTCTAGTTAATGTTTACTGTATACTTACTTTTGTGACTGTGTGTATATTCACTTGAAATTTTACAACAAATATTCATAGACCACCTTCGTTGTGTTACATGTTCTTAACGCCTTCTGTTTTTATTCATTTTCGACCACAAATCACTATTACAATGTATACATATTCAAGTTTGAAAATTCAACTTTTTTAATTTACGATAATAGCGAACATTGCTTTTCAATAATAACGGGGGTGATTGGATAAAATATTTAATATGAAGAACAACATTTTTTGAAGACGACTGCTGACGACCTTTTGATTCTGATGAAGCTACTTAGCTTCAAAACTCTTACCAGCGATTACGCCGTCCAATTTTTCCATTTCGGTTGTCCTACTTGTAATGTTCTCGGCACAGTCAGTGGAGGATAGCTCTTTGGTTAATTGATGCACTCTTGAATGACTTGGTCCCTTATAACATTTAAAAGGAGGTCATAATCTTCATCGTTATTAGTGCGTGGAGACATCAAAAGGTTTCCAGCATTTTCGTATAGTTATACGAGTATAATGCACCTTGTCCCATGCATTAGCCAAAAAACATACATATAGAATCTCTTGAAATAAATGCCTTAATTTGTTCTAATATTCTCTTTTTACTATTAAGATGACGGCTTGGTCCATTGACTGGAGAATAGCGGTGCTGTTTGGTCATCATAATTATTTTCTCGCCGTTATTTGGGAGACACGTCGCGTTGTCCAAGAGTAAAAAAGCATTCTTCGGCTTAAGCTTAGGTGTTGTTCTTATGAAGGCCCGTTTTTGCTTTTACTGTGTTGACATTATTTTCGGCATAAACTTGGGTCTCAACTAGCAAGCCATGAAAATGTGCGCGCGGATCTTGAGTACATTTGTCATCTGTTGCATTGTCTCGCCTATGCTGTAGTCAGCGCCTGCATTTTTTGCCTTCATTGCAATTTTTTTTTAGTTGAAGGTATCATCCCTCTCTGTGTTACTTAAAACTTCCACTTACAGACAAAACCAAATTCATGGGTCTCATCATTGATCGTAAACTAAGCTGGTAGCCCAACATCATGAACCGAATTAATAAGGCTATCACTGCGCTGTATTGTTTTAAATGGGTCCTACAGCCTAGAATACCATACTGACTGTACACAGCCGTAATTAAACCAATCCTATTGCATGGAGTCGCAGTGTGGTGTACAGCTCTTAATATAACTGTCAACCGCAATCTTCTCAACAGCGTGCAAAGATTTGCAAGCATATGCATCAGTGGGGCGCTAAGGACAATACCATCCGACGTACTGAATGTTGTCCTCCATCTCCCTCCACTCGACTTGTTTGGAAGACAGGTAGCAGCCTGCACAGCGGTTAGACTCCAGACACAACACCTGTGAAATATCTACCATTTAGGTCAATCCACCATTCTAGATAACCTCGAGTCTCTACCCTACGACACTGACCTCCTACTACCTCATCTCGCCTTTAAGAAAAATGTCTCTACCAGATCTGAATGGAAGTCTGATATTCAGAAGCTGGACGGCGCTCTGCGTATTTTCACAGATGGATCCAAGACGGATGAGGGAATAGGGTTAGATTTCTACTCTATGAACCTCAACTTTAGCATATCGCTCTACCTTCCAGAACATTGTAGCGTATTCCAGGCCGAGACGATGGCTATAAAAGAAGTATTGTCTTGGCTCAAGAACAACCTGATATCCAAGAAGGATATCAACATTGTTCAGACGGCCAAACAGCAATCGAATCCCTGAGCTCGTTCACTTTTTACTCTAAAATCTACCTGAATTGCCGCAGATCTCTTGGCGAGATGGCTAAGCATTTTAATATTCACTTTATGTGAGTGTTGGAACACAACAACATTCCAGGGAATTGTGAAGCCGACGAACTCGCCAGACGTGAAACGGTCTCTACAATCATAGCCAGGGAAGAACCACCGTTTCGTTACACTCGTTACATTCATTACAGCTGAACTTCTTTTAATAACATACATTCAGAAACGCCAACTTAAGATGGTCAGAAGACGCTACATGCTTCATCACAAAACCAATATGACCTAAACTCAACTTAAAACGTTCACTTAATCTTAAAGACTCTCATCATCATCACAGGACATTGTGCAACACGTGCTTTAAGAATGGGACTCCCTCATAACGACTTCTGAAAAAACTCCAAAGACAAAGAAGAAGAGGAAAGTATAATGCATTTCCTTTGAGCCTACTTTTTCAACGACCTGAGTGAGCCGATAAAGCCGGCATCAGTCAACTTAAAAGCTTCCTAACAAGCTTCAATTGGTTTGATGGATAGGAAACAGCCGATCCGCGAAGCCTTGAAGTCGAAGAAAAGATAGACGTCGATATGCGTTTCTTGGACCTGTAGTAGTATGAATTTTAGTCTGTCGTTTATTTCACTGGGTTATGAGATTATTGAAGAGTAGTTTCAAAAAAATTAAGCTAAAGGTTATATTGGATAGATTGAGATTGACCAAACCATTATCTTATAATACCATATTCTTCAAATTTCCTCAAACAAATACAGGGATAGAAGCTGTCATACAAGTTGTCATTTAATAACGAAATTACAAATAATTTTATCAAGAAACAATTTAACGTCATGTAGTCATATCTAATGTGGTTCAAAACATACAATTTTATATTGTATTTATTTTACAATAATACTTAAACATACTCGTATGTGCGCATGTAAGTAGCACGGTACTTACCGTAAATAGAAAGGAACAATATTAAATCGATTACTAGTCTTTACATATTCTTTTAGCATGTCCCTCTTAAATACTTTGTAAGTGTTTAAATAAACATAGTAGTTCATTAAAAAATAAGAAAACGTTTATGGGATTTATTTGGTTTACTTCAAAGAACATATCAAGTAGCCCGAAACTGTTGAGTCCGTATCGAAACTGAAGTAAACAAAACAGTCGTCCCTTTGAGTTTGAAGCAATAATTGAAAAATGAAACAAGATGTTTATTTATTTTGACACTATCCCTTGCAATTGATGTTCTTTATGAGCAACTAAAGATTTAATTACATATTAGTAAAATTAAATTACATATTCTAAGGCTGCTGCCTCTTGATCCCCGCACGCACTGGTTAGTGCATGGCGTTTTTGTCCCGGCAGAAATACAACCGACCAGCTTTTCACTCTAAGAATGGTACTTGAGAAGGCTTGGGAGTACGCCAAACCGATCTACAGTTGTTTTGTAGATTTGGAAAAGGCATACGACCGAGTACCTCGAGGTAAACTCTGGAGTATTGTGCAGAAGTATGGGATTGATGGTTCTTTGGGGGCCATTCTGTCTGTATACACAAACTGTAGTAGCTGTGTTCGGGTTAATCTCATCTCTACACCTTTCACCGTGGGCGAGGAATGTTTCACATTGGGAGAGTTGAGGGTAAGTCATCTTCTTTTTGCAGATGACTTAGTCATCCTCACATCCTCCCAGATGGAACTCCAGCGCGCAGTAGATAGGTTTGTGGCCATATGTGCTAATGCTGGGATAAAGGTTAACGTGGACGAATCCGAAGTTATGGATATTTCCAGAACGCCTGTCCACTGCAATCTACGTATTATTGGAGTCGCATTGAGGCATGTGGAGAAGTTTATGTATCTCTGGATCTTCTTCACCAGTGATGGGAGGAATATTGTAGAACTTTCCTGTAGGATTGGCCAAGCTGGATCAATTTTGAAACAGCTAGGTCGATTTGTAATCAGGAAGCCCGAGCTTGGTGTCAAATCCATGTTAGCGGTTTTTAACGCAGTGTTTGTTTCAACTCTCACTTATGGTCATAAAATTTGGGTAACAACCGAATATAAGCTGTCGAGATGAGATTTCTTCGTGCTATTGTGGGATTTACTCGTCGGGATATGATGAGAAACACGGCAGTGAGCAAGGAATTCCGAGTTGTGCATTGAATGCGACTCCATCGGCCACCAACGACGAGATGATGGAAACAAGTCCAAAAACTCGCCTGGTTGCGCTTGGGCTCCTGATGATCTAGAGTTGATGGCGGAGGATCGAGTGGCCTGGAGATCTCGCGTGCGTGCATTGGTGACCCCTTTAGGGGAACACGCGGGGGGGGGGGGGAGAATGTCGTCTGTATAACTTTACGTTTACAATGTTTAATTTATATGAAGAATTAGTTAAAAGTCAGTAAGCATAATTGTGAAGATAGTATTGCCCGCTAAGCTGTGCTGCTAGTAAGAGTTGAACATGTTTATATGGCTGATTTGTGGTCCTATAGAGACTACTCGTAGATCCCGATTTTTAAAAGGCACTTCTACATCTTGGAAAGCTATTTACGTATACTCTTTGTGAGCCAGAGATTTTTCTATTGTGCTTACTTTATTATGAAGAGCTGTATCAAACAAACTGTAAACACTGTATTCAGTGCAGTTGACAATTACTTTTCTTGTATGTTTCCCTTTACAAACAGATCCGCTAATCTCTCAAGGCGTAAGCTTGAGTAGGAAAGAAAAAAGGCTTATGGGTTTGTCCATTACAGTTTTTGTTCATTGATTGTATTAAAGTGTACGTGGACTTTTGAATGGTTGTCGTCGAAGTCCCATAGATTCTATTTACATAACCAAAAATAGCAAGATAGTTAAAGAGGATCTATCACAATTTCCATATAATAATTTATCGGTGATTATTAATAACCTATGGTTCTTGAACAAGGACTATGTCGCCTCTTATTTTAAATTGGCGCTCACACAGTCATCTGTGTGGACTATATCAGAGGACTTGACATCGGATAACTGCCTGTTCGCATACCTATAACCTTAACATTTTAAGACAATTGCAAATTTTGCAAATCTTTCCTTTCAGGAGATCTAAGGTTGCCAGATATTTAAAGCGAAATTCTCTATTACCGAGATTCAATTTCCCCTTCATCCTCTTTCTTTCTTATTCCCCATGGATTCCACATAGCAATTTTTCGATTAAAAATGTCGGTATTATGCAAATTTATGATTATTTTTAAGAAAGTTTCTTTAAAAATCGATACACTTTGTATTCGTCTCGTAAGTATCTGAAATTTAGTTACCAACTCTGTAATGATACAAAACCTTACGAGGATTACGACGGCAGATGACCAAACCAGCTTTGAATAAACGAGACAATGTTGCTTAGTAAAAGACGGAGCCCATTTTTTATTTCAAGATACCGGAAGTGATGATTAGTGAAACAGAGATTCGATATTCTTCTTCAACCGAGGGAGCTAATGTAAAGACTTCATTCCCTAAAGCTTTTCGCTAATACAGTCGTCATAATCTAGTCTGGCTATGTTCTTATTACTCTTTAGCGTGTTAAGATTTCTTGCATAAATATCTTTTGCGGTATTAGGAATTTTTTTTAAGTTACCAAGAACATTCTGCTGTTCGTCATTCTTTGAATTTCAGGTTTTGTGTTGAAGAGAACAGCCTCCATCTTAATAGTTTGGATTATTGGCCTCAAGTGGTTCGACAAATTTTCATTGGCAGTCGTTCACGAAGTGTGATAAATGAACTCATGAACTCCACTTATTTACCACCAGTTTACGCATACTTTGCAACAAATCATGATATTCTTTTTTTTACAACATTCGGTATATAGTATATATAGGAGTGAGTTAGATTTTATTTCATATTCCCCATATTTCTTACTATTAGACAATTTCTCTACCAAATTTTAGACCGGAACTCCCCATGAATACAACTGAGTATTTATTGGACTTGGTTTCCAATTTCTGAAACGCTGCCAGCCTTGTCTCTTTAAATCAATGAAGTTTTGCCAGTATTGATTTTTCACCAGGAGAGGAGGCTGAGATTTTTTACCTCATAGTACTTCATTCTTCCGGGCTAATGTGGCCTACCTTGTGGTGCCGATTTATCTTCTTCTTCTTCTTAGGGCGCTACAGTCCGAGGTGGACCTGGGCCTCACTCAACATGCCTCTCCAGCCAGCACGACCTTTCGCCAGCTGTCTCCAGTTTCGCACACCAAGCCGGCAGAGGTCCCCCTCGACTTGTGTGCGCCACCTTGTTCGTGGACGTCCTCTGTTGCGTTGTCCCACAGGCTCAGAGTCGAAGACTCTTCGGGCCGGAGCTAAGTTGTCCATACGCTCAACATGGCCTAGCCACCTTAGGCGTTGGATCCGTAGACGCCTGGCTAGACTCATGTCGCTGTACAGCCCATACAGTTCGTGGTTGAATCTTCTCCTTCAAATGCCATCAACGCAAACAGGACCAAAGATCGCGAGCAGAACTTTTCTCTCGGAAAGACCAAGAGACTTTTCATCCGCTTGGGATATTGTCCATGCCTCTGCGCCGTACAGCAGGACTGGGATGATCAAGGTCTTATATAAAGTCAACTTGGTCTTCCGAGAGAGGGCTCTACTACTCAATTGCTTTTTGAGCCCATAAAAACAGCGGTTGGCAAGAGTTATTCTGCGTTTGATCTCGGGACTGATGTTTTTTGTACTGTTTACCGCGGAGCCGAGGTAGACGAAGTCCTTCACTACCTCAAATTTATAGCTGCCTATGGTGACGTTCTGGCCAAGTCGTCGATGTTGTGCGTGCTTTCTCGATGACAGCATATACTTTGTTTTGCCCTCGTTTACCGCCAGACCCATTTTAGCCGCTTCCGTTTCAATGCCAGCAAACGCATCATTGACGGCTCGCTGTGTTCTCCCAATCACGTCAATGTTATCCGCGTAAGCTAGCAGTTGAACGGACTTTTGGAAGATCGTGCCTCTTGTGTTGGCCAGTGAGTTTTGCACGATCTTCTCAAGAATGATGTTAAAGAAATCACATGACAGCGCGTCGCCTTGTCTAAAACCTTTTTTGACATTGAAGGTCTCGGTGAGTTCGTTACCGACCTTGATGGAGCAGCGAGAGTTCTCCATCGTCATCCTGCTCAGTCTGACGAGTTTAGCAGGAATGTCAAAACTAGACATGGCGCTGTATAGCTCGTCTCTATACACGCTGTCATATGCGGCCTTGAAATCGACAAATAGATGGTGTGTGTCGATTTGCATTTCTTGGGTCTTCTCCAGGATCTGCCGCAGTGTGAAAATTTGATCGATGGTGGACTTCCCGGGCCTGAAACCACACTGGTAAGGACCTATCAGTTTGTTCACGAATGGTTTCAGGCGTTCACACAAAACGGCAGAGAAGATTTTGTAGGCGATGTTAAGGAGACTTATCCCTCGATAGTTGGCGCAGTCAAAGGGGTCTCCTTTCTTGTGGATCGGGCAAACGATACTGAGATTCCACTCATCGGGCATGCTTTCCTCCGACCATATCTTACAGATGAGCTGGTGCATGCGCCCTACCAGATCACCTCCAGCTGCTTTAAACATTTCAGCGGGCAGACTATCTGCACCAGCAGCTTTATTAGACTTCAGTCTCGATATCGCTATCTTGACTTCGTCTGGGTCGGGGGGACGGTATTCTCTTCTATCATCGTCCGTTGTGTTGAGTGGAACATTCTGCCTGACAGCGGTATTTGTGTCCTCATCGCCGTTCAACAGTCTGCAGAAATGATTTTTCCAAATTCTCAGTATCGACTGCAAATCTACTACTATCTGTCCATTTTCGTCCCGGCAAGCTTCTGTCCGAACTTTATATCCATTCGATAAAAGTTTTACCCTTTGGAAAAACTTTCGGACATCATTCCTGCCATAACACCTCTCCATCTCCTCGATCGCGCGCTTCTCGTGCTCTTTCTTTTTCTTCCTGAGAAGCCGATTCTCTTCCCTTCGTTTCTGTTCGTAGAGCTCACGAACAGCTCTCGTGGTTCGATGCAGCGTTGCCCGGTAGGCTTCTTGTTTTGCTGCATGTGCCTGCCTGCACTCGTTGTCAAACCAGGGGTTTTTCCTATGTGGTGTTTTGAAACCCAGCACATCAGTAGCGGCTTCTCTGATGGCTCTTTGACAACGTTTCCATTCTTCGTCTATTGTTAGTGCAGGCGACGTCGAACTTTCGGAGAGTTTCAGGGAGACTCGATCGGCAAAGTTCCTGGCAGTCTGTTGCGATTGTAGCTTTTCGACGTCAAACCGTGGTTGTTTTCCTCGACTCCGTTGTTCTATCGATATCCGTGTCCTTACCTTGGCTACAACAAGGAAATGGTCCGAGTCGATGTTGGCGCCTCGGAAAGTTCGGACATCAAGAATACTGGAGGAGTGTCTGACGTCGATCGCAACGTGATCAATCTGGTTGACGGTTGAATGATCAGGGGACCGCCAGGTCCCTTTATGGATGTTGAGGTGTGGGAACCGCGTGCTAGCTACAGAGAGGTTTCGCCCCGTAACAAAGTCCACCAGACTGAAAGATGAGGTGCGGTAAAAATGAAATTTGGATTTGTTCCACAGACCGTGCTTCGGTCGGTGTAAATGCGGACGCACTTTCTCGCTACACCAAGGCAGCCACATAATCATACAACTGAAATTGAACTGATAAAAATACACATTGATGACATCAGCGCTAATAAAGCCAGTGCTAAAGAAAATCCTTATTCTTCGATTTGTCATCGCGTAGAAAATATGGCCAGGAATCCATTCACTTTGATTCTTAAATTCAAATGAACATCGTTTACGTTTACGACATTTCAGATTTGTGTGCGTAAATAGTTAACTAGTTGGCGGCACCGAACAGAGCCATAATCAACGATATTTTCTTTATTCTAAAAGTACGTGACTATAGTGTGCAAGATACTTGTTTTTAACAGGATGGTTCCATACAGCATACTTTGTCTATTACCTATACATTGTGTAGAAATAAACTTTATATCGATCTATGCGTACAAGCCATCATCAATTAAATTCCCATTATTTTCCCAAATTCTTAATTGATTCATATTTTTCTACTAGGTGATAATTGTTTAGTGCGATATCCATCCCTCGTTCTATTCAAATATGTAGTTTTCCTTATTGGTTTGTGATGATGCCAAAAATAAATTTTTGGAATACCGCAAAGAATTTACGAATTTAAATTATCACCATCATACAAATTTGTCAACGATAGCTTTAATGTGAATTTTCCATTCCTCTTCTGATGTCTACATACTCCTTGATCTGAAATAAACGTGCTTAAAAACCTAAAGGGCATGGACACATGTACACAACCCACAAAAGCGATATTCACCTTTTGAAATAAATCCCTGAATGGCGTAAGCAAACCAAAGGACCTGCACGTGCACCTTAGTCCCAGTGGGAAACTTTACTTTGTGCACGTGTTCAGCATTTTCACGTCATAATTTTAACGCAAATGAGACGTGTGCATACGTGTGTACAACAACAGGAGCTCTACTTTTCTAAGAATTAATTTGACTTCTCTGAAATCTGATTCGGCTTGCAACAGGGGTTGGTAAACCACTCGACTTTTACATCTCATCTAAGTACGACCCATATTCATGCACTAAGTAGTACATACATACATAAGTGTGGTACTTGCACAATGCTTTAAAAATGTTATATACAATGATTTGTTCATATCCGTATATGTGTAACGAGCTTTGTAAAAAAAAGCACACCTAAAATGTTCTCATGTTTGTTAGAGTTCTAGCTTTAGTTTAAAAGAACTCAGCTGCCACAGAAACAGTTTTCGAGGAATTTATTTATTCAAAGGATTTAATATGATGACAAGAAGAAGATATCCATCGCAGATACACTGCCTTTTCTGCGCGTTCATACTTGTACTTGTACAACAATTTTGAGCCCCGTTACTGGCGGTCAATTATCAATTGTTCCTTGACTATGTATTCAATAAGAATATATTGCTGTCTTTCAACTTTGATACACAACACTTATATTTCTCCATGGAAGTTAATCCGCTTCTGTGTCCCTTATGTTTATGGACCAACAACTTAATCGCAAAACCAAGTGCGCTCATCAAACAAAGCGTATCGACCGATTCAACCCTCCCCTTTTCAAACTTTCTAACATATTGTCAGCATTATGCTAAAGCCCAAAGGGATGAGATCCCGTGAAATCAGAAACCAGGAACCATAAAGGAACAAGATTTCACAGGATTATCCCAATTATATGGGTGCAATGAACGAATACTGACACAAGCATCCAGCTGAATAGATTTCAATTTTTAAGGGGGAAGCAATTCTATTTTGTGTTTATGTAACAAAAATCGAAGCAGGAAAACTTTTCTTTGAACAAGTTCCGGTGTCAATTGTGTTTCTTATGTACATACATTTATAAATAATATAAGGATATTTATATAGGCGACTACATATTTATTTTATGAATATTACTTTATTGATAATAATAATAATAATAATAATAATAATGTTGCAGTGGTAACTTTTCTACCTTTTACTTGAAGTGATACAACGAAAATGCCAGGAAGAAATAAAGCGAAATGTACAAATACACCATCATGTCTCATTTATGGGGCACATTGCCCACTGTTGTTTTGGTGGCTAAAAATCAATAACTCTCGAACCAATTGAAATATTTCCATATTTCCACCTCTTTCGAGTCACTGACAATGCTCAAAGAGTATAACTGTCTAGAAAAAAAGCTTCTCAATCTCGCCGTTCGGAGTCGGCATTAAACTGTAGGTCCACTCCACTCGTGACAGAACAATAGCACGCACAGCACGAGTGGATGGTGAGAAGCTAGGCCCAGCTCCACCTCGGACTGTAGCGCCGCCATTATTATTATTATGTATCAATGTTTCGTCAGGCTATAAATAAACCCACGAGAAAGATGAATTATATAAGAAAATATACTATATTACTATATTATATACTAAACCCATTTTTTTTTAAAATCGAATACTATAGAAAAGAAAGTGAAATTCTGCAAACAATAAACATTCGTTGGGCCCCTGTTGTTGAGCCAGCATTTCAACTTTCGTCCCTTATATTTGTTCTTAAATATAAATGAAATAAATATAAATACATTTTTAAATGAAATAAATATAAAAGAAAAATTAAAAAATAAAGTAAATAAATAAATATGTAAATAATAATTCATTAAATAAATAAAAATACAGTCGAACTTCGATAAATCGAATTTCGATAACTCGAATATTTGATAACTCGAATAAAATTGGTTGGCAATAGCGCCTAGGCTGAAATTTACATGTAATTTGATAAAAAAAACCAAAATAAAAAATCCTGTTTTTTTTGCATTTGTTTTTCTTCAATTCGATAGACTTACATGCTAGACAAAAAAAAATCTAATTTAATCTAATCTTATTCTAACTAACTGGCCCTATACGGGCTCTCTAAGCTACACCAAATTAATTATAAATGTCTTTCGACGTTTTAATTTTAAATATTTTAGTTCTACCAAAAAAAATCGTGCGTAACAACTAACAAAATAAGAAAAAAACTTAGTTCCCTTGAAATTCTCTTTTTTCGTGTCTTAAGAATACCTTAAATCTAAATCTTAAGTCTAGGGTTCTTTTTCCTTACACGCTACCTTATATACAATCTTAACTTATCTTAGCCTATCCTTAATCTACTGTATGCATACATGCACATACAATTTAATATCTATATATGGATGATCATATATAAATACAACTCGTACTTACATGTATACATACCACTATTTACACTTAAAACTTAAAATATATAAAAATATATAAATTTCGTTTTAAATTTTTTTTATCCGAGAAAGACAGCATAAAAAATCTTCTCTTCAATCATGTATGACAGACTATTTTAAATAATAATTCTGTTCCTGTACCTTTTATATGTCTTGACGCAAATATATAAGTATTTATACCGATATATTTTGTATATTCTTGATAACTCGAAGTCTTGATAACTCGAAATTTTTTTGTGGCAGGTGATGGTTGGCGTTGTCGAAGTTCGACTGTATATGAAAAATTAAGAAATAAATACATATTAATATTCAGTAACTACATTGGAAATTAATTAGTTCACAGAGTATCTACATGATATTATTATATAATAATAATAATCTATGTACATGATATGTGGCACTACATATTTAAATTTGTAATCTTTTATGTCACTGTCTTGACTTTTAATATAACATCTTCAGTAAAAAAAACTGCCATGGAAGATCTAATATCATTTTCAGAATATTATTTTGTAACTTTCGAATGTGACTTCTTGCGCACTTTCCCCATACAACAACCATATAGCATAATTGCTTGAAAAGTGACTGTAAATTAAAAAAGTAAAGTTTGTTCCCAGCATTCATGTACGATTTGCGATATATGAATGGATATATGGATATGGAGAAAAATGTTAAATGTCCTATTAAACTTATTAATAATTTGCTGTATATGCAGACTGAAGGTAAAATATTATTATTTTTTTGTCTGAATGTCATTCAGTTAGTGGTCTGTCACTTTAATTTTTTTTTATAATTTCCGCAAAGATGTTAAAAAAGTGTCCGAAGATACAAGGTTAGGTTAGGTTAGAAGTGACTGAAGTGTGCACTTAGACCTGGTGGTGGTGATGGAACCCAGCTCTGAGATGATTACCCCACTGACAAACAGTTGGTGAATAAGTCTGCCGATTCCCACGTTCACGCCAAGATTCACCTGTGCATTGGTGATAGAGGATGGTTAGACATTTTTGAATGCACCCTCGATATCCAAAAAGGCTACCATAGTGCATTCTTTATGGTGGAGGGACATCTCAATATAGCAGTGTAAGGCAGTTTTTACAGATTTGCCTTTTGTATATGCGTGTTGGGAGGCTGATAACCTAGGTAAGATATCGATAAGTCTTTCTAGTGTTTTTAGTATGAAAGATGATAGGCTGATCGGTCTTAAGTCCTTAGGTAGAACTATGGCTTTTCGGTACTATCATTTTTGCAAGCGTTGTTTAACCGGTATTTTCTGTGCAAACTATAATTAGCTTCTTAAGCCTCTTCTCTCCTATCAGCAATATATGAGATGTAACAGTTTTTAGTGTTGTATGTATAATATTCCCTTAGTTTCATTAATATAATACCAACATTCAATAACAAATTTTAACGTCTGAATAATAATAATAATAATGGTGGCGCTACAGTCCGAGGTGGACTTGGGCCTAGCTTCTCAGCAAACACTCATGTTGTGCATGCTATTGTTCTCTCACGAGTGGAGGGGACCTACAGTTTAATGCCGACACCGAACGCCGAAATTGAAAAGCTTTTTCTTGACAGTTATATTCTTTGAGAAGTTGAGCCGTGAAAAAAGCAAAGCTATTTTTTCGGGAATCGAACTCAGACTTCGTACGTAGAAGTCGACGCACTTACGTTTTATTTTTTTAATGTATTTTTATTTATTTTAGACAAAAATGTCTTACATGCTAGATATAAAAATACTTAAAACTAGCTTATATTAACTAAACATACGTTTTACTAATCTAACTTACTGACCCTATGCGGGTGCTCCAATCTAACCTAATCTTATTCTAGTTTGCCGGCATAAGGGTTTTTTATTTATGTTGTTTTTTTTTAATGAAAAGAAATCAAAACTTATATACTAAACCAAAAACCTTTAAAAAAAAACTTGGCATAAACAATTTTTTTTCCTTAAAACTACTTAACCTAACTTAAAATAACTTAACCTAACATACAAACTACCTTAGAAAACTATATTACCTACATTCTATCTTACCTATCTTACCAACATACGGACGCGTTCACCAGGGCGGAAGTACAATGTATGCATTTCATACATTTACCTTTTTTTGTGTTTTGTATGTTTTTTGTATTTTTGTATTTTTTTTTTTTTGATTTTCTTTTTTTTATATTTTTTTGTATTTTTTTTTTGTTATTTTTTTGTTTTGCTTAACCTATTACCTACTATAACCTAAACTATGTAAGTTGGCCACCAAAGCTCAACTAAAAAATATTGCTTTACGAAGATAGATATAAGTTAGATAAAAATGCCGTTCTTTGGCAGACTCTGTCCTGTCCCAGGCAGAAATCGCCCTGCTGAACCAAAGAAGATCCTCGTGGTTAGCATGTTTGAATCTTCGAAAAAGTTTATAGAAACAATAATTAGTTACTTTCTTGCTATTATTAGTTTTATTAATTTTAAAAGTTATTCAACGATTTTTGTTCCAAACACAACACTGCTTAATATTTTATTCTTCTTGTGGCGCTATAGTCCGGGGTAAACTTGAGCCTCAGCCAACAGGCCTCTCCAGCTAGTACGATCTTTCGCTAGCTTTTTTTCCTTTCCACTTATGTGCGCCACCTGAATTGTAAACGGCTTTTGTTGCATTATTCTACAGCCTCAGAGTCGAAAATTTTTCCGGCCGGAGCTAAGTTTTCATGCACTCTACAGTCTATCTACCTTAGACATTGAATCCGTAGGCTAGACGCATGTCGCTGTACAACCCGTATGGTTTGTGGTGGAAACTTCTTCGCCAATCGCCATCAACACAAAACTCACTACTCATTTAAATTTACTTCAATTCTAGGTTAATCTAAACAGTGCTGTCGGTGGTGAATTCGTTCAAGGTAAATCAATGTACCTAATGTGCGCATTTGAAAATGGATATCGTAATTAATTATGTAGATTTATGTTATAAAAAAATTAAATAAATGCGTTTAAAAATGAAACAGTATTTATTCACGGATATGATAAGTACACTTTTCAATATAAATTCCAATCAATCCGATTTCCATTTTTCATTGCTTAGAGCTTCCATGTAACTTATATTTATGATAACTCAAGAACGATAATACATATTTATTGCAACGATTTTCCATGAATGGGTTTTCAATTGGCCATATACACGTTAGTCCGTACGTAATATAGCATATCAGAATTTAATAATATAAATCATACATACAACACAAATACATGTAACTGTTGCATATGCTTAGGACCGCAGAAGCAATTTTCAACAAAAAAAAAAGACAATCGCTTTCAAAATCAACATCAACAAATCAAAAAATGACTATCGTGCTTTATGAAAACCTCACCAAAATTACTACTTTACCAGCTCAATTAGTTACGAACACATTGACAATATTGAATTCGCAAGCGAGTTTTCTTTGTGTTCAAATTCGTAGTTTCAACGGAAAAAAATTTACAAAAAGATCTGATTCCCAGTCACACGGGCTTTCTTCCCAATGAATGAATATATTAGAAAGAATGTGTTAATAAGGGATTGACCATTCTTTGATTTATGCGGCTGATGCCAAGCAAAAGATACAATGCGTTCAGAAGTTTCAGAATTTCTTGAACAAACCTATGGTTATCGTTTCGTGTTTCTCATCAGAAATTATACAAAATTCAATAAATTGAATGGTCGAGTGGAAATTTGCGGCTTGCCAATCTAACCACAGTTGGAGGACTGACATTCCATAGATATATTATAAGATAATAGTTTGACATGCTACTGAAAACATTCGGTTGCTACTCTTCTTCCTCTTTCTATGAGTAACGTGTCTGAATATTTTGTCCTACCGTTCTTGAAAATGAGCTTCCGAAATCCAGTAGCTAATTGGAGTCGTTGAAAAAATTCTAGTCATTGATTTGATCAAAACAGGATGTGAGAATATTTTGATTTTGGAGGGAAGAAAAAAGATTTGGATTCGTTAGCATGACAATCCACTAATTTCTCAGAAAAAAAACGTTTCTGTTTTTTGTTCTTCTTCTGATTTTGGCAATATATAAAAGTTTTGTTCTGAATGGACCACACGAGATGTTGAAATGAGTTTACAATCCTTTATATACAACCATATGTATGCAATAGAAGGACTGGTAATTCTTTACCTTCGGTGTAAGGTGAAGTATGTACTGTAGAAAATGTGATATGCTTGTAACATATATGTGGGTAAGAGAGTGAAAGAGAGCTTTCAAAAAGAAATTAAAATTAGTTACAATTTGAAAAATTTAATATAAAACAATAAAACTTATCTTCGTTGATGATATATTAGTTGAGTAACAAGTCGAACGTCCTCTTAAGAGTCAAAGAGCAATGTATAGATAATGTTGCCGTAAGAAAACAATATAAGCCTCTTAAATGTTATGAAATGATATTTGATACGCATTGCCGGTTATTTTTCTTGATTTTTTTATTATTAAGAGGATTAAGAGCAAATCTAAAGCAAGTTCACTGAATAAAGAAGAAGAAACTATAATTTCTGAATTTCTGAAGTGATTATTATCTCTTATTCTCGGAGTTGGAGTTTTGTTCCCTCCTAGGTTATAATGTGAAAATATAACATAAAGTGAATTCATTTTACGATAACTCTAAAATGACAAAACTTATTTGACAAATTGTAATTTCTCTATCAATTCTTATTTTTATTCTGTCGGCGGTTTTTAAAACCCCACACTGGAGCACTCAGACTCAAAAACTGGTTCATTGCACTGCCAGGCAGCAACTCAACTCAATTCATCATTAATGCCTATTAACATTTGTAGATTAAGAAAAATGTCTCTTACAGATATTCATTTAATTCGATCAAAAATAGGTTTTCATTTCAAATTAGTGCGGTGCAAAGATTGGCTGAGATTACCAACGATATCACTGCTAAAAACCAATTATTTGACTGTCCCATCCAATCATGTTAGTTGTCTTCTACATAAAGCCCCCAGAGTGGTGTTCCAGGAACCTTGCTAGAATAACATCCTAGTCTAATTAGAATACGAGCTAGCTAAAGTGCAAAGAAATTCGTCTTGTCCTTATCTTTCTTTGCCCAGTCGTTCTGATATTTTCTTATTCGGGTTTTGGGCATTTTTAAAACTTTAACGGTTTTCCAGAGCAAGAAGTTTTTTAGGAGCAATTTTACTTAAAACCGCTTACATCTTTATTTCAAATATTTTTAAACGATTTTTTATGTTGTAGTGCGCGAGTTTTGTTGACATTTTTTATGAGCACTTCTTTTTTCTCTCACAATTTCCTTTATTTCCTGTGGATTTTTGTATTTACGATTTTCTGACATTTTTCTGTTCCATCCATGTTTAAAGAGCGGGTTATTACTTCCTATAAGACAGAGAGAGAATTTTTCGCAAAGTATAGAATAGCCGAATTTTCTGATTTAGCAACGTCTACAATATGTTTCTGTGAAATTTACTCGTTTGTTATTTATGAGATTGTCATTTTGAAATTTTTTGAATGATTAAATTGATTTTTAAATTAGGTACTAATAATTTTTAACTATTCCTGAAATTTAAATTTTTATTTGTACAGTCCGAGGTGGACTTGGGCGTGTTATTGTTCTCTTATAAGTGGAGGGGGACCTGCAGTTTAATACCGACTCCGAACGGCGAGATTGAGAAGTTTTTTCTAGACAGTTATCCTCTTTAAGCATTGTCAGTGACTCGAAAGAGGTGCAGCCGTGCACAATTTTTTTGAATCATTGTTGCCTGCGCTTTGAATTAAACCTATACTGAAAAGTCTAGTTCGTAGGAGTTGACGCACGTGCTCACTACGTCACGGCGACCTCTGAAATACGGTTTTTTTTGCAAAGTTTTTTATCCCCAAAAGAAATATCCAAGAAGCTTTACAAGACCTTTGAAGACAATTCATGTAAAATAATGTGTTCATCAAATATTGCCTTATTTTCGTTGCCAAACAACAATGGAATATAACGTCATCCTGCCGGAACCACATTTCTTTCACATTTACTTTGGTTAATCAGAGAATAAAAAAAGTCGTTAATCATGGCTCTCTAATCATGGTTGACCGTAATACGCTAATTAGACTCATTTTTAAAAAAATGGTCCGATGACTTCGCCAACCTACATACCACACCAAACTGTATTTTTCGAGATGTAACTGCGTTTTTGTAATCTCATGTGGATTATATTCACTCCAAATAAGACAATTTTGTTTATTGACATAATTTTTTATTTATTGACTTACATTTTAATGAAAGAGGAAATAAAAAATTCGACAAAATTTTGGATATTTTATATCAATGTCCATAGTTATTAGTTCAAAAAGCCATTTGGGTGTTTGATTGGGTTTAATTAATTTTTTTTTCTCCCTCGTTTGGAATTAACAACTTTAGTTTAGCACAACTTCATTTCAGAGCTTATTTGCCATCATTTCTCTTTTTCAAACACCTTTAATCCCGATTTGCAAGTAAATACGAAAAACTGCAGTTTCCGACTTAAGACCTTTTTGTCTAACGTCAAAGAATTATCAATATACACAGAAAATAGGAAATTCAATTTGACGTCCTTCACTACTACTCCATATGTCATATTCTCCCACGATTATTCTCTTAAAACTGTTTCACTTGATTAATTGAATTACATACTCATAAACGTGCACAGATATATACATATCTATGCACATTAGTTCGTACACATATGTCAGGAAATGTTTATTTTTATAGTCCAAGTCCAAGTAACACTCATAAGTAACCAAATAAAATATCGTAGGATGATTGTCAATTGAATCGTCAACCGGTGAACGGTGACAACTCAATGAGTTTGACGAAAACCGAATATGACATTCATTTGATTCAGAATCATGATTTTATCTTCACTGCACATTGATAATTATCTACCCTTAACCAGAGGAGGTTTATTTTGAGGGTCGTGACACATGCTTTTTCATGAGGTAGTACAATAAACACGGGTGCACATGATACTTATCAAACTAAATCAACTATTGCCGACACATGTATCCGTTTATTTTCTGTCGTGACTTTTGTTAAGGGTAACCTTCACAGATTTAAGTAAATTGTCCCGCCTGGTGCTTAATTTTACCGCATAACAAGCAAAATAATCAGCCTTATAAAACAAGGGTTGGTTTTTCACAGTTATTTTGTATGTGGTCCTCTCAAAGGAAGTCCGTTTTAATATATCATAAAATTTGGTTTACCAAAGTGCTGCAGAAAGTTTTTTGATAGTTTGCTCTATCATAAACTTTTAAAATTTTAAATAAATAATGAAAAATATTATTCTTTGCTGTACTTTGATGCACTACATATTTTTTTTATAACCGACCATAGACAGCAAAATAGAAAGTGATTTCGATGGCAGACATGCTTTTTTTAATTTGTTAACGACTGGGCTAATATCTTTAATCTTAATAAAATCCCCAACCGATTGCATGGCCATGTTAGGTTATTTTTCTTCATTTCCTGAGACCAAATATAAATCGCTAAATTCTTAAGGATGATAGAAAAATATAGATACGTATTTTATTGGTAAATTAAATTTCAAACATTTACCCTTTTGCGAAATTTGTTTACAAATCATTTTTGCTATATATAATATGGGACATATTTAGTTTTACTTATATTTTTCCTTTCTTTTTTGTTCACTTTCTCTACCTTTCATTCATAATCAATATTTTCATTACATTCAATGGTTTGTATGACAACAGTTGTTTGATGGAAACTCTAGTTAATCGTAATTTTAAAACCGAATTTGATAAATAACGGAGGTCCGGATATTTTATTCATTATGATTATTTTATTATTTATTTTCCATATTTCAGAAAAGCAATACATATACAAAATTGCAAAACACAAAGAAACCACCAGCTCATCTGTAACATATGGTCGAAGGAAAGAATGCTTGATAAGTGGAATCTCAGTGTCGTTCGCCAGACCCACCAGATTCATCCCTTCGACTGCACCAATTATCCTGGTATAAGTCTCCTTAACATTGCGTATAAGATATTTTCTGCTGCAGAACGCAGAACAGGCTACATGGCTAGAACGTCACAATGGCAGCTATAACTTCGTGGCAAACAGTACCGCCGTAAACAGTACAAAAAACATCAGTACCGAGATCAAAAGCTGAATAATCGTGACAAAGCCTTTAGCTCAAAAGGCCCAAGTCTTATACAAAGTCAGTTCAGAGATGGGTCTTTTACTTAATTAATATGGATAACAGATTGACCGAGCTGACTTTGTATGACATTGATCATCCCGGTCTTACTTTATGGCTCAGAGGCATGCATAATATTGAAAGCGAATAAGGTAGCCTTTAGTTTTTTTGAGAAAAAAAAAACTTTGTGCAATCTTTGGTATTGTCTGCGTTTATGGCATTTGGAGGAGAAAATTTAAATACGAACTGCATGGGCTCAGCGATATATGCCAGAATCATCGGCTTTGAGCCTGTGAGACAACGCAACAGAGGACATCCACTTTTAAAGGGGCGCACCAAAGTAGAGAGGGACCTCAACTAACTTGGTGTGCGGAATTGGCGACAGCTAGCGAAAAAGAGGCTAGTTGGTTGAGGTTCAGGTCAACCGCGAACTGTAGCACCATAAGAAGTAGATGAAATTAATGAAACTATTTATCAGCTAAATTTTCATTTCGTAGATTATATGTATGTGAGATAAGATTTTGCGAAAGCTGAACATCGATCTTAGATTAAAATTCCGACTACATCGTTGAGGGCCTTAACTGTAGTTTCGGTCTTATTTAACATTTGGTCAAATTACGAAATTCCGATTCAATACTTACGAATCATTATTACCTCTTGAGTACACTCGCCAAGTGTATTTGTCACAGCATTCTTGATAATTCAACGGAGTAAAGACACTACGCAGTTTTTCCTGGGACAAGTCTTTCATTCTTAACCTTTAAACGGTGTACACAAATTGTGCTTTACTTGATATTCCTTCCTTACTTAAGTATTTCAACATCTTTTCAGTTTAATCGTCGACTTGAATTGCTGTCGCTTATTATAATATTCGTTGTATCAGATATAACCCTTTTTTCAGCGGTGTATATTTTAGTGCTGATTACGAATGCAATTTTGTCATGTCCTCAATGATTCGAAATACCGATTCATACAATCTCCTCAGTATCAATTTCAATAGGTTTTTCTAAAAAAGTCGATATTATCTTTCTCCGCGTTAACAATCCTGTAAGGTCGATTTTTAAGTTTTTTATTTACTTATTTAAAAAACCTAAGTTATAATTAATAAAAAAATCCGTCAGCGTCAAGGGCTTTAGGCTTAAAGTTTTTAAGTTTAATCATGTATAATAAATAGGTTAGGTTTAGGTGGCCGACTGCAGATAGCAGTCATACTTGGCCGAACTTAGGCCCATTGTGATACCACGTGGATCGGATATCTCCTATCGGAAAAACCATTTGGTGCTTGATTCTTATTTGATGGATGCCGACGTTGTGCAGTTCGCTCAAGTCATCAAAGAAGTGGGCTCCAAGATATTTCATCCTGCAGGAGGATAGAGCGCTACACGTGCAGAGGTTACGCTTTCCTCTTCTTCTTCGTCTCTGCAGAAGTCGTTATGAGGGAGTCCCATTCTTAAGGCGTGTGTGACAACGGCATAATGTCCTGTGATAAAGCCGATGGGAGTACTTAGAGATGACCTTTTCATTCTAATAAGATAGAGTGAAGATTTTAAATAGAGTTTAAGAGAGACTTTCCAGTTTTAATATTATCGAGTAAGGAATCAGATAACAGGGTGATGTCGAGCACCTCTTGTCCTGTAGGTTCGCAGCCTATGTTGCATACATATTATTGTTTATTGTTGTTTAGTATAGTTTAGTATAGAAATTACCCTGCATTTTTCTGCGCTAAATTCCTGGCAAACGGCGACTGTGTCTATTATTATTGTGTCTATATTATAATTAGAGAGAAGGAAGACATTTAGTGAGCCCTTCATAAGAATGAAGGTTCTGGTCTTAACTCCATTTCTCACGAAGTATAAGTTGTAGTTAGAGGTCCTCAGTTCACACACTCGGTCATTGACGACACAGGGTTCTTAAACTAGGACAATATCTTCTCCGTAGGTGTTTAAATTGACGCCAAGATCAATCTCAAAAAGAGAGTCTTGGCTGTTGGGCGGGGTAATTGTGAGCTCGAGATCAGAGAAGTTGATACAATCAACATCCTCATCCCGAGTCTCCGGATCTGGTGAGGGCTCTGGAGTGTCCTCCCTCTCCTTTCCATCCTTAATTGGAGCCAAAGAGGTTGACGGGATGACTCCCTTTTTGGCGATGGAAGATGAGGTGGAGGGAGATGTTGTTGAGATTGACTGTGGCTGGTGTGTTACCGACAGGTTTAGCAGACAATGAAGTGGAGGGAGAGTGACTTTTAGCGTAACGCTAGTGATGCCTTAGTGAATGATCCCACTAGATTTCACAAGAGGTACGAACGACGTCTTATTGATTACAATAGTTGCCACTCGTGTCTCCCCTAGGCTCCTCCAGTTTTACGATCTTTCAGTCGTCAGTCGGGAGATCCTTATGAATTTGAGGATGGTGGAAGCATTGGAGTGGATGAGTTGCAACCAGACACGAGTCCTTAGCCTACTAGGGATATTTGCCTTAGTCATGACCTCAAGCCGTCCACCCACACTTCCCCCAATTTAAGGACGGCTGTTCTAAAAAGATCAACCGAACGTTGGTCCCCGAAGGACAGCAACTTTATTCTGCCTTGGTGTCATCTAGTCTCTAGCCCGTCAGGTGCCAGGCCTCCGCTTTCTGAGTTAAAAGTTCTTTAAACCACGTTCATAATCGGGGCTGTAGTATGCAGCTCCCTGTATTTTTTATTTGAAAGGTCAATGAGCAATGAATGCGGCAATGGAATGAGCAATATGGGCGTCGTGGCATTGTGGGTTCGTGCGTCGACCCATGCGCATTAAACTTTCACAGTCTAGGTTCAGATAAACAATTTTTCAAAAAAAATTGTTCGCGGCTCCACCTCTTTCGAGTCACTGACAATGCTCAAATAGTATAACTGTCTAGAAAAAAGCTTATCAATCTCGCCATACGGAGTCAGCATTAAATTGTAGGTCCCCTTCACTCGTGAGAGAACAATAGCACGCACAACACGAATGGTTGCTGAGAAGCTAGGCCCAGGTCCACCTCGGACTATAGCGCCGCCATTCAAATAAACCACCAGCTGCCACCCAAATCAACTATTCGCTATTACATTCATACATACAAACAACCAAACATCCATCCATACATATACGAATGTTTGTATCCAAGTTTATCCAACACAGAAAATCCCTTCCATTGTACCCAATCACTGCTCATGCCAGCGGTGTGCGTGTACATTTCTGTTGGGCATTTAGGGGTTAAAATCGATCTAAGAGATAACACTCATCATTGTATAGAGTGGTCGATCGCAGCTTGAATTTTATATGTGAAAATGAAAATATTTTTCATTTTACATCTTAGATATTTTTAGACGGACGGAAGGACCCTTAAAAATGTTAATTTTAAAAAATGAGTGGACATAACTCTTGTATAAAAACCTTAATCTACGCGTCTACACCAGACATTTTGTAACGGTTCCTGTAATATCTAACCTAAATCTGTAACATCTGCACATTTCTCAGATGCGAGAGAACTAGATCAATATTTTTAAGAAATATTATGTTTTGGCTGTTCTATCAGTCATAGTCATATTGAAATTTCCAATCTTTTTGACGTAACAACTTAAGAATTTTTCACTTTATATAATTTTATCTATTCTTATTCACTTCTGCGCATATTTGTATTTAAATTCATTCATAATTCGAATAAATTCTTAATTCTTTTTATTATTTCAACAATTTTAGTTTAACTACTTATTGCATTAATGGTACATTCGCCACTGTAAATTAACATTGTACGTAACTATTCCATGACATTTATATTGATATTGTGTAAATTTTACTATACATTTTCCATGTTATTCTACAATGCAATCTTGTGTAATAAATGAAAAAATTAAAATTAAATAAATAAAGAAGTAGATTCGTCATTTTTGTTGCAGATCGAATAATAAATTAAAATCAAAAACTTCGATTAGCGGTCTTGCTTAAGGTGCATTAAATAATTCCGTGTGCCTTTGATCAGATGTTATATCTAAAACAAGTTAATTTTTAATACTAAAACACAATTTTCCGCTATAATTCTACGTATTGGTTTAAGCAACATTTTTGAAGACAAATGAAAACATGTATTTTACCTTTGTTTCGAATGAACAAATCTCATGTTACCTACTTCCGTGCACTATTTGCACGACCGTTTTTACATTGGTTGCGGAGGACCATTGAAATTTATTCAAGTGGAAGTTTAACGATGCCGACACGTGACAAAACAATACGTACACACCCTTAATTTGTTTACAAATCACTTCAAATCTGTTATACGCACGGGTACTCCATTAAAATACATAAACCATAAGTTGATATACTCAGTCCAAAAAAACGAATGCATGAGTAGTAGGAGGAAGCAGTCAAGTTAGTTTTATTGTAGTGACACACCACTGGAATGAACTGCCGACAGTTGTACTGTGTACCCGTGGGAATTAGTTATATTATCTTAATAAGTCGATAAATTATTTGTTCTGTAAGAGACATATAGAGTTTTTGTATTTTAAAGTGGTAAAATGTTTTTTTTTCGTGCGTTTGTGAAAATCTTTATAAGGTTGTTTTTTCTTCCTTTTTAACGTATTTTTATTTTTTCTTGCTTATTTATAAAAATTAGACAAAATGCCTACTTTAACTAGTCATTCTAGCTTACTGGCCGATTCTACTTGCATCGCGATGGCGATAGTACTATACTGGGATACTATCTGTATAATTTCAGACCTTTTATTTAAGGTATCAACGTGTGGCATAGATCATTGCGGTAAATTTTAATTTAGTGGACTAACTTTCAGTTATTGACTGTTCACTCACTTTTGACGCTGACTGTATGTGAGCTACGACTTGTTTTCGGTATAAATCCCATTTTGGCTTGCATCCATCTTTGTGAAATGTGAGAGAAAGCATCCTTTGAAAATAATATCTATCCAGGAGAAGATTACGTCCGAGTTCCCTTGTATTCCCGCAGGTATAACATCGTCGGGGCCAGGTTAAATGGATCGAAGCTCTGTATAGCCCAAAAGATCCTCTGTTTTGTAATTTTGATGGAGCTGTTCGACGAAGTTTCACTAGAAGTAGTCGGAGTGATAGTTAGTGCAGCCTGGGGTGTGTTTTTCTAAAAGAATCTCAAATAAAAATTGTATATGCTATTGTGTATATTGTAAGAATTTCTTATAGTCCTAGTCATTGTTTTCTCTGGAGGACTTATAGTAATAATAATAATTGGGGCGCTACTGTCCGAGGTGGACTTGGGCCTAGCTTCTCAGCAACCAATCGCGTTGTGCTTGCTCTTGTTCTCTCACGGGTGGAGCGTAGGTCCCACAGGTTAATATCGACTCCGAACGGCGAAATTAAGAAGCTTTTTCTAGACAGTTATACTCTTTGAGCATTGTCAGTGACTCAAAAGAGGTGGAGACGCCGACAATTTTGTTTTGAAAAATTGTTGCTTGTGCTGGGATTTCAACAGCATTTTCCCGTAGAGAATCAAGTTCAGTGTTTCACCAGTGGACACTAATTCCTCCTTTAGGAGTTCTAGGTGGACATGTTTTATTCATAGCCTCATTGAGTGAGTTGATAAGCACGTCCACTATCTTTTTATTTATTCCTTTTAATGCCAAAAGAATTATCATGGAGGGAAGGGATCTATGGTAATAATGATCGGTTCAGGGAGTTTTGACAAGTAGACAAATTAGGTTTTCTAAAAATCGTAAAAGCCTACCAATTTTAAATCAGATCACAGACATTATTGGAGAATATGGTAAGGTCTAAGACTTGTCTGTTTTTGGTTATAAATGTTGTTTATTTACCTGTGGTACTTATAGCCAGGATTGCGTTTAATACGAATTCGACGTGGTCTTTCTAACTTATTTTCGTAAATTTATGACTATATTTTTTAAATTCACTGCAGCAACTTGTGTTTAAAGCAAAAAGAAACATGGTAGTACATAGTGTATATAGAATACATAATCATTTTTATGGCTATTTATATTAATTTTCCACTCCTTTTATATTTGCTCCGCTCAAGCGAAAAAAAGGTCAGAGGTTCTACAAGAGTTATAATTCTTAGATTTATATTTGTATGTATGATAGTAATTATTAAAAGTTCTAATCACAAATTTATCGACACTCTAACCTCTCGTTGGGTTGAGTTTGTAATTTATACTCTTGTTATTACAGTCTCCCCTTTTTATTTTGATAACCCGCCTTTATAACTTTTGTCTATTTCTATGACAGAATCGGCGATATGCTAACTATTGTTATAAACAACGAATAGTGTTGCAATTTTATTATAAATATTTAGAACTCGTATTTATATTTGTTATTTGTATGTATGCATGTAATAAATTGTATGAATTTACTCTATGGATCACTACAAGTACTTATGTATGAATCTGTTCATTCCGGAACAGTTCAATGGTATATTATTAGTTTTGAATATCTACAGCCGATCCAAAACAAACTCGCTCATTTTGAAAATAAACTAAAAATTTATTAATGACAATTTCTGAAATAAATTATTGAAAAAAAACTGTTAAGCAGTTTTACAAATCCAATTGTTATTATTTATAGCCAAAAACAAATAAAAAAATATTCGTGAGGGCAAGTGACCGAGTTTGTCGTGGAGCGACTATACATACGTGAATGACATACTCGTAGATTGTTATGAACAGGATTTGTTTTACCCATTCGACACAATCGACTGTTACTTAATATTATAAAGTAAATATATTGAATTGATAATATTAACTATAATATCCAATACATAATAAGTATGCTTGGTGCACTTGGTTACAGTGCACGATGGTCAATCTACAAAACTCTTTTTAACTCGAACCTGGAGCATATATACATATACATACAGTGCTTTGCAAAAGTATGCGTACAGTACTACTATTCTATTAATTAAATCGGCAAAAATATAGGATAAATACATTTGAAAATCCAAGTGCACTTCAATAAATTTTCCTAACGTTAATAAATAAATAAACTGGGCAAATGCGAGTTGTACTCGCACGGCGATGGTTCCGTCGCATAAATATTTGTTGCTGGAAGCATTTTTGAATATCGGGCGAAGAATTTAAGTTATTTGAGTCAAATTTTCTTCTAACTTGAACCCAAATCAACCATTCATTACTACATTCGTGCATACAACCAAACAAACAGCCATCCTATACCTCTAAAAAAATGTATCTTAGACAGAAAATCCCTTCCATCATATCCAATCACTGCTCATGCCTGCGGTGTGTACATTGCTGTTGGGCATTTAGGGGTTGAAATGAATGGAATGTGAGAGGTAACACTCATCATCGTTTTGAGTGGTCGATCTTCTTCTTCTTCTTGGGGCGCTACAGTCCGAGGGGGACCTGGGCCTCACTCAACATCCCTCTCCAGCCAGCACGATCTTTCGCCAGCTGTCTCCAGTTTCGCACACCAAGCCGGCCGAGGTCCCCCTCGACTTGTGTGTGCCACCTTGTTCGTGGACGTCCTCTGTTGCGTTGTCCCACAGGCTCAGAGTCGAAGACTCTTCGGGCCGGAGCTAAGTTGTCCATACGCTCTACATGGCCAAGCCATCATAGGCGTTTGATCCGTAGACGCCTGACTAGACTCATGTCGCTGTACAGCCCATATAGTTCGTGGTTGAACCTTCTCCTCCAAATGCCATCAACGCAAACAGGACCAAAGATCGCGCGCAGAACTTTTCTCTCGAAAAGACCAAGAGACTTTTCATCCGCTTGGGATATTGTCCATACCTCTGCGCCGTACAGCAGGACTGGGATGATCAAGGTCTTGTATAGAATCAGCTTAGTCTTCCGAGAGAGGGCTCTACTACTCAATTGCCTTTTGAGCCAAAAAAACAGCGGTTGGCAAGAGTTATTCTGTGTTTGATCTCGGTACTGATGTTGTTTATACTGTTTGCTGCAGAGCCGAGGTAGACGAAGTCCTTTACTACCTATGGTGACGTTCTGGCCAAGTCGTTGATGTTGTGCGTCCTTTCTCGATGACAGCATATACTTGGTTTTGCTCTCGTTTAACGCCAGACCCATTTTAGCCGCTTCCGTTTCAATGCCAGCAAACGCATCATTGACGGCTGGCTGTGTTCGCCCAATCACGTCGATGTCATCCACGTAGGTTAGCAGTTGAACAAACTTTTGAAAGATCGTGCCTCTTGTGTTGGCCAGTCAGTTTTGCACGATCTTCTCAAGAACGATGTTAAAAAAATCACATCGTCGATCACAGCATGGAATAGTCATTGGTCAACGCCAACGTAGCAATTTTTTTGTCGCGCACCAATTAGAGGTTGAATTTACAAATTTACGCAAAGTGCTTAATTTTTTATACGATTTCAAAAATCATTTATTTTTTGTAAACAAGAAATACAGACTTTTCAGAAAATATATAGGATGTTATGCCTTTGAAGAGAAACTTTAATAAATTTGAAGAAATTGCTTGGTTTCACTTCTAGTTCCAAAGAAAATTAAGAACAAATAATTCATGACGAATTTTGATATGGAGGGTCTCTTCGAAATTATCGTGTGTGCATATATCACGCTTAACTCCACCCTACGTGATATGACGTGGCGTCGAAAGACGTGAGTTGGCATAGAATGACGTGACGTAATGCGACATGAAATGAGATGACGTGATGCGAAGTTACGTGACATCACCTCACGTCACCTCACGTCACCCTCACGTCACCTCACGTTAAACTCACGTCACCTCACATCACCCTCACGTCACTTTACGTTAAACTCACGTCACCTTACGTTAAACTCACGTCACCTCACGTTAAACTCATGTCACCTCACGTCACCCTCATGTCACCTCACATCACCCTCACTACACCTCACGTCACCCTCACGTCACGTCACGTCACGGCATGTTATGTCATGTCATGTCATGTCATGTCATGTTGTCATGTCACGTCATATCTCGTCACGTCACCTCATATCACGTCATATAATATCACATATTACGTATTATCACGCCATGTCACATAACTCCGCGCCAAATCACATCACGTAGGGTGGTATTAAGCGTGATATATGCATACACGAAAATTTCGAAGAGACCCTCCATATCAAAATTCGTCAATGAATTATTTATTCTTAATTTTCTTTGGAACTAGAAGTGAAACCAAACAATTTCTTCAAATTCATAAAGTTTGTTTTCAAAGGCATAACATCCTATATAAATTCTGAAAAGTCTATATTTCTAGTTTACAAAAAATAAGTAATTTTTGAAATCGTATAAAAAATTGTGTACTTTGCGTAGATTTATAAATGTAACCTCTAATTGGTGCACGAAAAAACAATTGCAAGTTTCAATATAATTACATATAGTGGCAAATAATTGTCTTCAATGACCGTGTAAAACAGTTGGCATTAGTTTAATTTAAGTACTAAATTAATTGAAAATTTAATGAATGTACGTATGAAGCTGATATTTCAATCGTCGGGTACGCTTTCCTTTTCACAAATTTTACAAATCGTTGACGTTAGGCAAAAAGGTCTTAAATCGGAAACTGCAGTTTTTCGTAAAACCAAATTGAAAATAGATTCATTATTTGCAAATCGGGATTAAATGTATTCGAGAAAAACTGGGCAAGTACGAGTTGAACTCGCACGGGGAAGATCGCATAATATTGATGAATGATTTCTGAATATCAAACGACGTTGCCAAACTATTTAAGTTGAATTTTCTTCTAACTTCAACCCAAATCAACCCTTCATTCATACATTCATAGATCCAATCAAACAATCATTCATCCATACACATATCTATACTTCTATCCAAGTTTATCCAACACAGAAAATCCGTGAAAAAATGTGAAAATGAAAATTGTGATCATTTTAAATCTTAGATATCTCAATATTTCAACATAAATCGATATTTTGAAATTTATCATTTCTTAATGCTTACATTGATGTCTTCAAAACTGCGTTTTCAGATCTTCAAAATTCGCATTTCGATGATTGACCGTTTTTGGCCAATATCTCCAAAACCATTAGGGCCAGAATGCTCGAAATTGTTTTAAATGAAAGTACTCAATGAAGAAATAAAAAAGTTTTGAAAGAAACCTCCACCTCATTTCGAAAGATCTGTCGATTGATATATATATCGATGGGGTGCGACAATTTTTCAAAATTAGTGTCAACTTCACCTGTACTGGAGCCACCCCCAAATGGCCCCACTTTTTAAAATCGCTGCATAGGAATTGACATCTAGGTCTGAAGTACCTAATTCCAAAATTTCATGCCGATATCTTCATAAACTTCGGAGATAAAAAAGTGTGACAGACACGACGGACGGACGGACGGACGGACACACCGAAATTATAAAGGTTCCGTTTTTGTAGACGGAACCTTAAAAATATACAGCGGATCAATAAACATCTCGGACACTTACCTCGGTAAGGAACCACCACAATGCATACCACGGCTTTTAATTTTTCCAATTCTTCATTTGGTTTTGGCCACACGTAAGATTGACCATGGAATCTAAATAAACTAAATTTGCTCTCATCCGAGAGTAAGACTTAAATCCAAAACGAAAAAAATCATAGTTTTTATAGGTTTTTCCGAATTTAATAAATTTATCACTATCAAACTATCACTGTAAGTTCAACTTCAGCGTGATTTTTTTGTGAGGTCCACATTAATTTTTTTCTCATTCCATATGTAAAATTTCGCTTTATTGGTTATTCTGTATTTTCTTATTTCTTTTCGAATTCAGCCCACATATGTTCTACAATTTTCTAAATTGTTGAGCGTTTTGTAATCTGAGAACTTTCACTATATGATTTTCCTTCTCCGCGCAACTCAACAATTGTTATCCTCTCACAAATCTCTAATACTTCTAACCCTAATCCAATACAGAAAGCAAATGGCAACAGTGCAGACTTGGAGGCCTATGTATTACTAGCTCTTACCGCACAGTATTGGAACCAGTTGTCCAAGTGATAGCGTGAGTCATCATTACACCTTTTAGCATCAGAAAGAGTGGGTGCCGTGGCGTAGTGGTTCGGTGCGCCGACTCCTACACTCGATGTTGTCGGTTCGATTCCCAAACATTTTTTCACGGCTCCACCTCTCTCGAGTTACTCATAATGCTTAAAGAGTATAACTGTCTAGAAAAAGCTTCTCAATCTCGCCGTTCGGAGTCGGCATTAAACTGTAGGTCCCCTCCACTCGTGAGAGAACAATAGCAGGCAGAAGGTAGGCCCAGTCCACCTCGGACTGTAGTGCCGCTATTATTATTATTATTATTAGCATCAGAAAGAAAATTCGTCTATAACAACAAGAGCGAAATTGGGCTTGAAGCGGCTATTACAGAAGTAAAGAACTTGACAATGGCAAATCAGATGGGACACTGAAACCAGAGGAAGGTGGATGGCGGGGTTAATAAGAGACGTTGCTGCATGGTCGGGACGGAAACACGGCGAGGTGAATTATTACGTCGCCCAATTCCTTACCGGATATTTACATATATAACAAGCAATTCCTCTACAGAATGGAAAGAAAAGAGCAGTGTGCCAGTAAGGTGACTCCGATTTAGCGTTCTCCCCAGGCCCCAAATGCAGGTTTATTTCCATTCAGTAAAGTGTAAACGAGTTCAAATTCAAAACAAATTCAACGATCAAAATAGAATGGAATATTTTTAAAAATCTATTTTTAATTAGGTTTAGCAAAATCAATTATTGCAAACAAAAATGCTTACTCTTTCCATCTTACGGTATTTATCGTGCTATCGATAACAAAGAAAAAACTTTCTCAAAGAGGAATTAAATATGCGTCGGCAGACTTCCTTGGTTGGCATAGGGTAACTGTGATTCAAAGATCGCATTTGAGGATACGGTAGTATTTTATTTTCTGCGCAGATTCCTAATAATTTTAAAATGGCGAAAGTCGTCTATTTTATTTGCATGGGACACTCAACTTTTTTTGTACTAAGTCGAGCATCAAAGCGAGATTGATTTTATTTTCGTTATTCGATTTCTTTGAACCCTTTGGGGAAGCAATTCGAGTGATTCAGTTAGATCTAGATGTACTCGTATATGTTTTTCTTTTCGAATCTGGTTAGGACCTTTCCAATAGGATATAAAGAGAAAAAGAGATTCTAGAGATGTGTCTTTCTAGTTTCTTTTTGGTTTCGTCGGTGTTGGTTGCCTTGATAGCACGACAAAAAAATGTGAGGTGTTATAAAAGGGTATATCCCAAATGTGATAAGACTTGCCATTAAGATAAATTAAGATAAAACAAAAATGAAATAAAACGAAATTCGTGACAATCCAGATACATTAAACTTACTAAAAATTATTTTCATGGATTAATATTAGTCTGAATTCTGATTGACTAATATGTGTATATGTATATATACATACATATATACTGTGCATTTTCAATTATTGCAACTAATAGAAACTGAGGGTAGTTGAAATTACCTGTTGTTTTTTTTATTTATATTTATATATATATATTCCTATATATTTATATAGGAACAGCTAATATAAGACTTATTTAAAATGTTTTTCGACCTAACTCTAAATAATAAATTATTAATTCTGTAACAATTGTTATTATAAAGAAAATATTAGAAAAAAACGTTTTTTTAAATTACAGTCGAACTTCGATATCTCGAATGAAATTTATTGGCAATTTATATGTAATTTTTTCTTGATAACTCGAACATCGTATATATATGCGTATTTAACATGTTCGTTTTATAATGAATATTTCGAGACACTGTCTTTGTATGTTCCTATGAACTAGTATACATACGTGTAGAAAATCGTGGTTTCTTAAGAAGTGTCTTATTTTGTATTAGTAGGAGTAAGAACACACAATAGAAGACACATTACACTTATTTTGTGCTAGAAAAACACAAAGTGGAAGACAAAATCATACACAGAGTGAACAGTCCAATCGAAAATGGTGGTTAAAATGGAAGTGCAAAGAGACTTAAAAAGTCGTTTAAAATAAAAAGGAGGCAGAACTTACCTACAACCGATACACTGTATAATGGTTTAAACCAAAATAAAAAATCCTCTCTTCAATCATGTATGACAGACTATTTTGAATAATAATACGTTGAATAATGCACGTTTTGTGTTTTGACGCAAATAAAGAAATATTTATACATATACATTTTGTATTTTCTTGATAACGCGAAGTCTTGATAACTCGAATTTTTTGGTGGCAAGTGATGGTTCGTGTTCGAAGTTCGACTGTACTTAATACTAACTTAAGTATTACCTTAACCAATTTAACTCTCCAACATCATCAGCATTGAATTATTGTATATTATGTGTATGTATATGTTAAAAGAGCGGATTGAAACTGACAATCGACAATCGATGACGTTCCTGAGCGTTCTGTGCGAAATTTTGGTAGTGCGGATGAAGTGAAATATCAGCGGTACTGCTTTTCTATCCTATATTATATTAATTCTATCAAAGCATCCTCTGGGGGAGGAAGCGGTTGTGCCGTACTCCTTTGTGGTACTGGGGGTTATTGTAAAATGCCCTGAAAAACAGATCGTTAGTCCAGTTCATCGCTCTTGCCGTATACCCCTGTTCAAAGGCCCCGAATAAACTTTATCAAGAAATTATATACTCTTATCATATTCGCCCTGTTGAATAGGATTGGAGTAGAATTCTTCGTACTGGGATTATGGAGTTATATAAAGGCGAAGCGAAGGCAAGCCCTGAGGTATACCCTCTCGAACAACTGAATCTTTTCCATTCAGCGTGCTCTCTCGTTGGTCCACACGGGACAGCCGTAAGCAAAATCAGTCAGAAATCAGTGCATTTAAGTGGTTATTTGGCACAACTATTTATTAATGCTATCAAAACAAAAAAAGAAAACATTAAAATGCATATTCATAGTACAGTGCGACCTCAATAAAAGCAACTAATAGAAATTAGGGCAGTTGCTTTTATTGAGTTTGTTGCAATAATCGAGTCAAAAAATTTTAGGTGCCAAAAATGAGACAAAAAGTTAAAAACGTCAGAATAGTATTGTAAAAAGAACGTGTTTTCCATTGGTAAGCAGACCAAAACTGATAATTTAATTTAATTCATAACAATAAAAAAATTCAAACTTTAATTGTTTTTTTTTTTAATTGGGACACTTTATGAGCATCATTTTCTTCAGCTCATTGCTCACTTTCGACTTCTGATTCCGGATTACTACTAGTCGGTTCCAAATTGCATTCATTTTCGGCAATCGAATCAGTTATGTCCTGGGAACTGTCAACTCTTGAAACAAATCGTTAATCGATGATATTATTTTGGGATCTTTTAGGATTTGGTCCCTTATAAAAATATGTATTCATGAGTTCATGAAACAATAGTTGCTTTTATTGAGTCGCCATTTTTTAAAGAGTTGCAATTACTGAGTCAGCAATGGTAAGATTTAAGGTGTTGCTTTTATTGAGGAGTTGCACGTATCGAGGGTTGCTTTCATTGAGGTCGCACTGTATATAACTACAAAAGTATACATATTATTTTCATTTTAAAAAATGTAATATTTGCCATTTCTCGAAATTTAAAATTTTTAAATGTCTTGTCTACAGAGGCTCGATTTTTTCATTTCAATCAATTTGATCAATCATTCATTTCGCCATTAAAAATTAATTCGCTGCAAGAAAATTCATTGCAAAATTTTTTTTATGGATTTTACTTACGCAGGTTCACTGAAAATTTGAGCTCTTATTGTGTTTAAAGGTAGCTCATCTTAATCATTTCAATCACTATGAGCAAGAAATACACCCAAGCATTATTATTTTTATTATTATTTATTATTATAATTATTATTATTATCATTAGTATTATTATTATTATTATTATTATTATTATTATTATTATTATTATTATTATTATTATTATTATTATTATTATTATTATTATTATTATTATTATTATTATTATTATTATTATTATTATTATTATTATTATTATTATTATTATTATTATTATTATTATTATTATTATTATTATTATTAATATTATTATCATTAGTATTATTATTATTGTTTTTATTATTATTATTATTGTTATTATTATTATCATTAGTATTATTATTACTATACAATAAATAAAAGTGGGACATATCAACTAAGAATTTTTGAAAATTTGTTTTTACGGTGTCAGTAATGACGTAAATTTACTCTGTTGCGGAGATCAATGAGTAGCATGAATCGCGAGTACGTATGTATGTATATATATATCAGAAAAAGTTAAGGTATTTTTAAATTTAACCATATTATTTTCATTTAATGCGTATTTCGAATGTTTGTAATTGTACCTTGCAGAAAATAAAAAATCTGTAGGTAACTCCATTGTCTAATACCTACATATTTTACATGCACACATAATTCTGATTTCTTTTGAATTCTCCTTCTAAATAAACTTCGTATATTTCAAACAAAATCAAACGCAACAAACTTTGCTTGCAACCAAAGATATAAGACAGGTAAAAATGAAATATTTTTTGTATGCATTGACGATGCATTTGTATAAACGTACATACATACATACATACATATTTAGTTGCAAAGCATATCCGAAGCTCCAATTATTCGATTTGAAATGTCTAGCTATATAGGTAATCACAAGCATTTCTTTAATGCGTTTTCTTCAATTACAATCCCAGGGTAAGCAGACGTATTGAACCGATCTTTCCCCTTTACCAATCTACGTAGGTCAATACCCAAGTACCTACCTACATACGCTCATAACCGACTATGCAAACAGTTATTATTTAGGCTTTGAGTTCGTTATATGTAGGTGCGTACTGAAAGAATCTACCATTTTTCACGGCATCGTTGTCTTGTAGAAATACCACGGTAGCTATGGCTCCTGATCCATCTTTTACTAAAGCTATACACGTTCTTTTATTTATTGTCTTTTTCTGTATTATTATTTATTCGGCTTAACAAGCACATTGTTCGCCATTGCTGTATGTGCACAGTAAAAAGCTGTACATGCACATGGACTCAACTTACGAAGAAAAATGCAAATAAAACTGGAAGTTGGCGAAATGCCCATTTGCAGCTTTAACTACCATCTTCGTTTGAATTCGACGTGTATCTACATACCTATCTACGGTTCGAAATATGAAACATTGCATTACATACACAATGTACGCATAAGTACATATCTATACGTCTCCGATGTACATTAAAGAACTGACTAGACAAAATATTACTGCCTCACTCTATTGCAAAAGTATCTTACTCACTCTGTCTTATTATACTGATGGCCACACCCTCAATATGACGACACTTATGGAATCTGCCCTTTCTAGTTGCTACCAATGGAAATCAAACCTGGGGAGAGTGAGGCTAAGCTATTGTCATGAGAGGGATACACAAACGAAAAACAGTAGTGAGTATATAGCCGCTACGACACCTCCCTTTTTTTTGATTTCTCATGCCAAGTCATTCGTCGTTGAAGCGTTGTAGAGTGCGCATGCGTTTTTATGTCGCGATTCTCGCATAATTTAGATCGCAGTTGAGTCCGTCAGTGGCTTTGTTTAAATCGGGAAAAAATAAACGTGGTGCTGCAGCTTTTGGGTTTTTCTAAAGAAGTCGTCGCGCCGTGGTTGTAACTGTGTCTAGTTGTCTGTGAAAGTGCTCTTTATATTAAAAATTATTCTTCGTAATTCTTGTGCTTTTTTCAAAAAAATAACCTGTGAAAAATTTAATAAGCCGCATTGTTACAGTTAATTAAAAAATAAATTAATAAAAATAATCCATTCGTTGCCAAAAAAGAAAAAAAAATAAAATCGTGTAGTGAATAGTGAAATGCTGGCCCAAAGATATAAATTATTTTTTATCAGAGAATCTTAAGAGGACGTCAGGAACCCTCAAATGACTGCTATCTCTGCTGGGCATCTATTTTATGTTTTGTTTTATTTTCAACATATTCGGGGACTTCGATCCATTTCAAGTTTATTGCTCTCCCATAAATTAGTTTAATTTTTGTCAGCGTGCATAGGAGCAATTATATTACTTTGAAGACATCTTTTTTTGGTTTGTGAATTACATAAATCTACCTGCAGCCACTGCTTCTGCGGTCGGTATCTATAAAGGCAACAATAATAAGTGTAGGTACGTCGTAAAGGTGTTCGTTTCAGTTAAGGAATTTTATAGCTGCAAGTAGCCTTCGAAGTCCCTATTCAATTTTTGAAAATAAAGTCATTTAAGTGAAAAAAGCAGTGTATGTGTTTATAAGCTCGTGATATAATGAGTTCATAAAAGTGCCAAATATATATGCATACTTAAGTAATTTTTTATGACTGAATGCCATTCATGCGTATATTTAGATGTTTGCATAACTGAGTGCATCAAAGGGTACTACCTCGAAATAATTGAACCGCAAGAAGATACTGGGCTTTCATGCGAACACCTTTAAACATTTTGGATTAGCACGTTTTTCCGATAATACTTTAAGTATTAAAAAAGCCGCCGTGCAGGCTCTTCAGAAAGTATTGTTGGGGGCTACAAACGTTATACCTCAACAGACGCACATGGGCGTCTGTACTGAAGAGCGCCCTGTGATGCATTGGGTGAGTATTTAATAAATCAATAAAAAGGCATACATCTTAAGATATTATTATTCATTATTAAGCTACTTTATTAGTTCACTCGAAAGATTAGAACAATATTGTTTACAAATGTTATGCATTTGTAAACCATCTGCCGGACTTTATTATGCATATACAGAGCTGTGCAACAAAATGGCAACAGGGCAGTAGGAGGTCTCCTACTAAACAAAAAACACTAAACTTAAGACTGTCCGCTACAAACATCGCTAAATGAATGGAATAGATTCTGTTAAACCAGCTGTCCTGTTGATTCTTTACTAAAATTTAAAACAAATTCTTTTGTTTTTAGAGTTCAACAACTCTAAAAATGAAAAACGCATGGGATGTAATGTGCACTCTTATTATTTTACACAGCATTGTACATAAATATTATCAATTTCGGTTTTGATCATATATACTCGTATATATCTTAAATATATTGAGTTATTGCTGGGCTAATTTCAGTGAAAAGCAAATCAAGAAGATAAAATATCAAAACACTTTAATGCATACCATCTTAATGTAGATATGTACATTTGTACATTTGTATGATTTCAAAAATAAAATTCTTTCAAATTAACTACTGCAAATGCTAGCGGCAGCAATACTCAGTCTCAGACCCAGCTGCTCCAGGTCCTGCAGTCATTGCATATCTGAAATCGTAATAAACATAATAATGACTATGGCCCACAGTGCAAAACGAATCGAACATTTCAAAGCATTTTTCTTTTTTACAATCGTTACTCAACGGTCATATGTCGCAAATTTAGTGAAGTACTATATATACACTTTTATTTCTTAATGCATTTAATATCACAAATTTAGCAGAAACTGTAATGTTTATCGTTTGTCATATCAATGGAGTTTTAACGGTAACAAAATAATTGTTAAGCAATTGAATAACTAGTTAATGTCAATCAGTATACAGTACGGACAGCATTTTTACTTAAGTGAAACATTTTCCTTAAGACTTTAATGAAATATTATATTCTGTATCCGAATACCATAAACGTTACAATATTTTCTAACATCAAATACATCTGATGATTTTTTACTACTGGGAAATACTATGTGCATACATGTTTTTATAAGATGTGTATTATAATGAACCACTAATTAGATGAAATTAACATTGTTGCAGGTGATATTAGCTCTAACTTGAGTTAGATCACAATGTTTGTTTCTGTTAAAAAATCAGTCAAGTTTTTAACATTCGTATGTCTACAAAAGACGCCACCATTATTTTTGAACGAACCATCTTTGACTGCGTGCTTATACCTTCTTTCTATAAATAGCCCTTCAGATTGTCATTTCTGCACCAGCACATCAAATTTACATATTTGCAAAAAAATATGTGTGCTTTAAAGCATATTATCCAAAATGTGTTTTAAGATAATTCAATTTGTAAAGTATATTCAAAAATTTTAATTTGTACTTATTGAAAAATGTTCGATTTGCGCTGAAGGTTACAATTTGGTGACTGCTTTTATTTAGGTACCCGATCACAGACTTTTGTTTTTTGTTTTGTAAATGTTTATTGTTCACATACTTTTTATTTCCCACGTATATGTAATTTTGCGGTTTCGGTATCCACGCTAGGAATATCTTAGCAACAACACAAAGCTAAAACTTTTTCAAACTTTACAAGTATTTCACTAAAACGTATTATTTTCGACAGGAATTAATACAGTACTGAAGTATACTTTCAATTAAGTCACGATATTTTGTTTCCTGAAACAAATCACTCACATTCGTCCTCTTAGACGGTAGAAATAAAATGAGGCTGTGAAGACAAAAATGAAGTACCCACATTTTTTAAAATGAGCTATGGATATAAAATGAACTCATAAAATGTTTATCAAATTATTTTCCTTTTAAAAATGTTTTTTTTTTTTTTTAGCAAAGGGAGGCCGTTTTGAAATCAAGCAAAAGAATTAAATAATAAAACGATAAATCCTAAAAGCAGACATGTTCTTAAATTAATTTCTCTCCCAATAATCAATAGCCTCAAATGAGGTGTTACTCTTATAAAAGGATTTAAAATTAAATAATAAAGCTTGTATCTGTTTGCAAAATTTCTAATGAATTATTGTTTGCTGTCGGTTTGAGATTTTTTTATAGAATAGATTTTTTTTTGCTTTTTTCTGATACTAATGCCCCACACAGTCCCAGAAATTAATTCGTTCTTATAGACACATTTTTATCTGTGGACCTAGCTAGTTAGTACATGGTATTGTTTTCGCGCGAATGGGAGTTCTTTCAGTTTTAAATGAAAAAAAAAAACAATGTGAGTGACTTGCTATTGCTGGTACCACGAATTCAAAATTAATTTTTGCCATGCACCGTCTAGAACTTAAAACTTAATTGAAAAATTAAAGAAAATGCTGATGCACTAAACCACTAGTCTTCGACCACCCAATATGTTTTTAAAACACAATCAAAAAAAAAATGATCTCAAAATACCATGCCGTAAAAAAATCTTGAATTTTCAGCAGTCACTGCTGACCATGCGCAAGTTCTAAGCTTAACATCTTATTTGCAAAAAAATACAGTTTACAATACATTTTAGGAAAACTGCAATTTTAAACGACTGAAACATTGCATTTGCATAATAATAAACTTGTTTGGACATAACACATTCGGATTTGTATACATATTTACTTGTTGAGTTAATGTTTAATAAATATATCTACATATGTACCTGTTAAATACTGGCTATACGGACATTTTCTTAACTTCATCAGCACTTCTTTAGTTGCCGCACGTACACATAATGATATATAATTTCAGTTGATTACATTGAGATTTGTGATAAATGGAATTAAATCTAGACCTCGATATTATGATGTACAATAACTTGTTAGTAACATTCTAGGCTCAATTTACTTGCAGAACATTGAAATGTTGGTTCTGGAAAGACAGTTGAATTTTATTGACGAAAACAAATTTAACCATTGTTCATTGACTGTTAATCTATACATCTGGAAGAAAGGGGGACAGCTAACGAGGATTAGATTAGCAACTCATTCCAAGATAGAGAGCTGGGTCTGTAACGGTTTGCTGGACTTTTGCGCACAATGGACTCATAGTGGTCTAAGTTAGCCGTTGACATGTTCTTCATGTCAGCAAGGACACCCATCTACCTAACCTAACGGTTTGCTGATCCAGGCGCTCTACAATTTGTAGAGCGTAATATGAAACAACAATTACAATTATTAATATATTTAATTTAGTGTTATTCTTTTCCTTTTAGCGTTTAGCAAGAACCTTAATTTTTGAAAAGAAATTACATAATGTTTTTTTCACAAATCTTTAGTATTACGTTTTTATTTTTCATAAGTTTTTATTTTTCATAAATAGTTGTAATAAAAAAAAGAATGTTATGAAATAAAATGGATACGATTGTATTAAGACGGACTTACCTACTACGCTACGGGGCACAGTGAGTCAGAATGTGAATCTAAGCGAGAAAAAGTAGATTTTCGAGTTGGATACTATATTAAAAAAAAAAACTGATTTTCCATTTAAGAAATACTCACTCTCTTCACATTGAAATGTTTAACGAAAGAAAAAGAAAGCACAAATTAAGGAAATTCTACAATGACAATTCTACAAAGTCGACTTTTTTGCGGAAATTGCTACGCATGCCATTCGCAACTGATCTGCCGGATCTAGGGGTTAATTTTTTTTTATTGTTTAATGTATCTATTCAGCTTTTCATAATGGTACAAATCTTTTCCAAAAATGTACGCCTCCAGCATGTTGCTGAATCTGAGATTCATTTATAAACAGAAAAATTCAAGATTTGCAAATTTAGATAGACTTTTAGCTTAGAGAATTGACGAGTATCTAGGAATTGGCGAGGATAGCAAATGATAACATTACAATCACGTTCCAAATGACGAAACATGTCAGAACTGGTAACAACAGTCTGCTCAACTAAAATATATGTATGTTTATTTCATATTATTCCTTGCTCTATACTCAGTGAAGGGTTGCTTATTACTAGTTGTTGTATAAGTTTATTACACGTGATGAAATTAGCAATGTTGTACAATTTCTAACAATATGTTGCAAAATAATACTAATTATCAATTTTCCGATTATTGCTTTCATATCCCAAGAATTCACTAATTTCTCGTGTGAACTATCCGCATGGATAAATCTATATTGTAGATATTTGAAAGATGAGTTTTATTTCATAGATATTTGGAGGACACAATTTAATGTTAGATTATTATTTAGCAAGGACATATAACACTTTTTATTGTTTGCACTACAAGAACGTTGGATTTTGACATCATTTAAATTATCCGGACGTCGTCGAAGCCGTCGGATACCGAACGGAGGCATGGATAATTTATAGTTAGACTACTTTAACATGTTGCTCACAAATATATGATGAATATTTTACTATTCCATCGAAAACTCGACCGAAAATGTAAATTTATTGCTTTATTTTTGAAATACTGCCCATCAAGGTGTCTTCTACAAATAATACATCAATCTGAATTTTAATAAATCGTTTTAATTAAGTGGGGAAATTAATTCAAAGTGTGTGTTTTTAAAACGTAAATCTGTGCAATAAAAGTTGCTCGGAAATTAATAAATCGTTTTATTTTATGTTTTGTTCTATTCGATCAGGATCAAGTTTTTATTTATTATTCAAATCGTATTATTTTTCTAGAGGAAAGCTTTCAGTTAGATGTAATTTTGAAAATATATTCACCCCTGAGTTGAGAGACAATTTTACGAGTACGTCGACACCTAACGTCAAGTTGTGCAAAGTTTCCAAGTACAGTTATACTTTCAAAACAATATCAGAAATTTATGAGCAGTGATATTAATGTTGATTTTTATTATCTTTAGGTCAGGAATAGAGTCCAGCCGGCAGACGACGCTCTAAACAACTATGCCACTATAGCGGCGACGAGAATAGAATTTAAGGAAACTGAGAAAAAACACTGATCGTGTTTGTCGAGAAAGTTATTAATTATGTAATGATAAAGCAACTTGTTAATCTGCTAAAGGATATGTTAATTGATTGTAGGTATTAACGCAATATTTAAAATGCTATTGGGTATAACATAAATGCATTATTTATTATTATTTAGAGTTGATTTAATTTTTATTTTACCAAATTTATTTGGTTTTGAAATGTCAAAGCAGGGAAATATTTCTCCATATGTTTGGTGGAGTAAAGAAACAGGGTTGTTTGTTTTTGAATATACAAGTGTGTTATATACAAATTGTTGGTGATAGCGACAACTCCGATATTTAAGGTGTATGGTGAAGTTAATAAATTTTAGGCGAGGGATGGTATGCTTTTAATCAAACGGATCTTGGAGTTTATTACGAGTAGATGGTAAGATATCGTTGTTAGGATTTGATACAATGCTTGTAGAATTTTAAAAAAAATTGTGGTAAACAAGATTACATGAAGAACTTTCCCTAGATTATTTTCTTCTCTTCCTTCTCTTTTTGGCAACACCACTTTAGATGTGGGCGTCTTTTTGCGTTTTCCCACTGGTTCAGAGTAGAAGAACTTGGCTCTCCGGTCCGAAGCCAAGTTGTCCATGCGCTCTATATGAATCCGTATTATGCATTAGGTACGTAGACGCTTAATTTGACACATGTAGCTGTACAGCCCATACAGTTCGGGGTTGAATCTTTTCCAAATGCAATCAACGCAAACAGGACCAAAGATTGCACGAAGAAACTTTCTCTCGGAAAAGACAAAAAGGTTTTTCATTCGCATTTTAATAATCTCCAAGTCTCTGCGCCGTAAATCTGGAATGGGATGATGAATATCTTGTACAAAGTCAGCTTGGTTTTTCAATTGTGACCTCAGTACTGATATTGTTTGTACAGTTTATACCGGAGCCGAGGTAGATGAAGTCCTTAACTGCCTCGAAGTTATATGGATAAGTTTTCGATGTTATACGTCCTTTTTCGATGACAGCATGTATTTTGTTTTACCTTCGTTTATTTTTACAGGCACATTTGACCCGCTTCCGTTTCAATGCCAGCAAAGGTTTTATTGACGGCTCGCTGTCTTCAACCAACCACATCAATGTCATCCGCGTATGCCAGCTGTTGTACGAAATTTTGGAAGATTGTGCCTCAAGTGCTGGCCAGTGGGTTTTGCATGATCTTCTCAAGGATTATATTGAAATAGTCACATAGAAACGTCACCTTGCCTCAAATCTTTCTTGACATAATATGCCTCGATGAGTTCGTTACCGACCATGATAGAGCAGAGAGAGTTCTACATCGTTATTCTGCTTAATCTGATGAGATTGGTAAGAATGTCAAAACTGGACTGTATAGCTGCAATATGCGACCTCAATCAACGAAAATGTGGTGTGTCAATTTCGTGAATTTTTTCCTTATCCCGAAACTGATCTTATACGATATATTAAGAAGAACTATTACTCGATAACTGGCGCAGTCAAAGAAGTCTTTTTTGTGGATCGAGAAAACTATACCTATTAAGATTCCGCTCATTGGGGTTTTCTTCAACCACATCTTACAGATGCGCTGATGCATGCCGTTAACCAAAGTTCCCTAGGTTAAGCCACTCGTTTTGTGTGTTCTATTGTTTTCACACAAATGGAAGAAACCTTCGAAATACGAAATTTACAAAGCTTTCCGGTCACTGTTATTTACTGACGAGCATCGTCCTTTGATTATGAGTGTTATTACCAAAAACTGGTCCCTTGTGCTTACTGATTCAAAATTAAGACTAAGAATATTACACAAAAATCATTCAACACAATACGCAACTTTTAGTTATTTTCTCTTGTTTGTAAAAAAAATCATCTCATCAATCAGAGTTTTGCATTTGATTTCAAATTTCTATTGTTTCGTACTGTATGTATCGACCCACTTACTGATTACGCAATGTCAAAGTCAATTTGAATATTGTTATAGGATTTTATATCGGAACAGGAAATATAAATTAATCATTTTACTAAGTTCTAAATGATTTATAAAAGTAAGTTTAAATTAAATTTATTAAGCAGTTTAATTTTGTTCCTCCTATCAGAAATCAATCAAAATGTTTTACTCAACCTTTTACTCCCAGCATATCGCCGAATTAGACACTTGGGCTATATATGTATCCATTCTACATCATTTACATTTAAATTTAATTAACACTTTGAACTCTACTTCTGTAAATTACAAAAACAAAACGTATTTAATTTTACAACTATCAAATAAACCAGAAATCAAATATTATTTCCCGTTGCAGAAAGTATTATTAGGCATAATCCTTAGTTATTACAATATATTATAATAATATATTTCTTCTGTCTTTTTAATAATATTTTAACATTTTCTCGTAATGTCTATATTTCCAAGGGTCGTAATATACCCCCCTTAGTTCTCATACTTAATTAGTTATTTAAATAAAATATGCAACTATATTCAGGGCCCTTAACATAACGATTTTTAACATATTTACTTTAAAAATGTTTGATTTGCTTTTAGTACGTACTTTTATTGATGAGACAAAATACCCAAGTGAATGGAGAAATGGCAAAACGGAATTTAAATCAAATTTATTCAAAACTATAAGTATCTCAAGCAAATATTATTAAATAAAACCCGTTATTTTACAGTTAAAGAATATTTTTTAACGATTGGTTTCACGCTTTCATTGACTTTATTGTAATTTATAATGAGCATAATTATGACTATATAATGCAACTAAAAGTAATAAAAAATTATTACAACCTCATTGCGCACCTTCACACAGGTCCGCATCATCGGTCTACCGACTTCGTCCATTTTTTTCTTCTTTCTTCTCTGGTGTTAGGTGTTTAATTTTGATTTATGCATATGAGTTGGGTTAGATGTATATTTCTGCTTAATGTGCCCATTCACAATGAATCTTCATGGCTTTATTTGTTTAATACCTTTTAAGAAAAGTACTTTCTAATGTACGAGTGTGTCTGTGCTTTGCTTTGCTGAGTTTGTGGATGGTTTTATATTCAAAGTGGGTAAAATATGAACTATCAATGTCAAACACGTATAACTCTTGTAATAATCATTTGATTTAATAAATTTTTTATACATTAAAACCATTCTATGGGTATGTTTATACACTATGTATGAAATATAACATCAGACAAATGTTCACAATTTTGCTCGATACAAGCGCTTTTTCCATAAATGTTTCTGGTTGTGTGTTTCGCCTCGAATATTCTACTTCAGGTGTCTAATAGGCCCTGGTTTACTAAAATACAATTTCCCTTTTAAATATCTCCATAAACAAAAGTCAGGCGCAGTTTAATCTGATAAACATATGATGGCCAAGGAAAATCTGAATTTTTTACTCCATTTTGCTGGAAACAAAAATAACGATGCTGCTCCGACAATGTCCGCAAAATTTTAAGAAGCCACGGAAATCGTTCCTGGCAGAAATATGGGCCGATAACTTTTTCTGTCATAACACCGCACCAAACTGAAACCCCTTCCTCAAAACGAACGACCAAACTCCTAATCGTCCTAAGCCTGTAAGAACTGATCTTAAATTAAAACATGTCTATGTATGGTAATCACTTAACATTTTAAACTATATTATTTTGACTTTATGTACTTATCTTATTCGTTGATCTCCTATAAATAAAACTAAGTAAATTTTAATCTTTTTAAGACTGATTTGTATGAGTGTCAATTCAAATAGATTGTAGTTGTTTGTTTGTTTGTTTTACTGTTTGATAACATTTTGTGAGCTTTGAATTGATGGAAATTAATTTATGTAATTTGTCATCCAGAGACAATTTCTAAAATAGGGAAGTCGATTGTGGGTTGAAATTTGAAAAGCGTATTACAAATAATTTTAATACTTTTTCTAACATTCAAAGTGGGCGCCGTGGCCGTGTGGGTTCGTGCGTCGACCCATGCGCTTTAGACTTTCGCAGTCTAGGTTCGAATCCAAGTTCAGACAAACAATTTTTCAAACAAAATTGTTCGCGGCTCCACCTCCTTCGAGTCACTGACAATGCTCAAAGAGTATAACTGTCTAGAAAAAGTTCTCAATCCCGCCGTTCGGAGTCGGCATTAAAACTGCAGGTCCCCTCCACTCGTGAAAGAACAATAGCAATAGCAATTGCAGCAGGTCCACCTCGGACTGTAGTGCCAATCATTATTATTATTATTATGTCCTCCGAAATCAATATAATAATAATAATTATGGTTGTGGGCGCCGTGGCGTAGTGGGTAGGTGCGTCGACTCCTACGCTCGAGGTCGTCAGTTCGAATCTCGAAAAAAACATCAAACATTTTTTCACGGCTCCACCTCTTTCGAGTCACTGACAATGCTCAAAGTGTATAACTGTCTAGAAAAAAGCTTCTCAATCTCGCCGTTCGGAGTCGGCATTAAACTGTAGGTCCCCTCCGCTCGTGAGAGAACAATAGCACGCACAACACGAGTGGTTGCTGAGAAGCTAGGCCCAGGTTCACCTCGGACTGTAGCGCCGCCATTATTATATTATTATAATTATGGTTGTAGCTTATACCGATGACTTTTACAGCAAGATTATTTCGCTTGATATTTCGAAGGTATTTGATAGAGTTTGGTACCAAGCTCTCAAAATCTCTTTCTCGTTTTTATAAATAATCTATCTGCTACTTCCAATCCAATCCAATACCTCGCTGATGACAATACTCTCATCTTTTTATATTCAAATATTTGTCTCACGACTCACTCATTCGGCCGTAGAATTGAAACAGCAGCGTATGCTGTGCCCTTTGAATTCCGACCTTGACCGCATTATCAATTAATGTAAAAATAATAGAACCAAATTTCATTTTTCTAAAACTTAATGTTGTCTACAGTCACTAAAGCAAACCCTTAATTTTCCTTAATTATCCATAAATGGTGCTTGTGTCGATAAAATCTAAAGACAATCCATTCTTGGTTATGTACCAATACAACACTTAGTTGGAATGATCACATATTCGAATTCGCCAGAAACGCTACAAAATATATAGGATTTCTTAAGAAACCTTTCAATTTATTTCAATTTATATATATATATATATTATAATTATTATATATATAGTATTATTATTATTATATTATTATATATATATTATTTGAATTCAATTTATAATGCCTACGTGAGTCCCACACTAGAATAAAATGCTCATATATGGTGCGGTGCTCCCATGACCATGACAAAATTTATAGCGGATATTACCATCACGAAGTCAGTAGACTCGCTTGAACACCAATTCACTTCCTTGTCAAATATCATAGATATCCTGCGTAGATAACTCCATTGGATAATTCAAACAATTTAAAAAATAAATTTTATTTACATATGTAACTTATAACTTAACAAAATAAAGGTTCTAAAATTATGAAGTTCAATTACAATACTTCAGTTGTTGATAGAAAATGTGTTCGAATTGACTTTTTAATAAAAGAGACCTTAATATCGTGATTTAAAAAAATTAAAACTTCAAGAATGGATATATCATTTTGGCGAATGATAACTAATTAACATTTTAAACTGCCGATTCTAAATTAAATTCGTTGTCGTATTTGAATTTAACCATGCATCTCCTAAAACGTTCATATCGTACAATAGTTATAAGATGCGTACCTACTTGTTTACCTAAAGAAATTTAAAGGGTAGAGCATTTTTGTTCAGTTGCCACAACAGCAACAGAAAATTAGCCCAACAATTTGTAAAACGTTATATTTATGCCTTTTTAAGATAGGTTTTCTTTTGCCCTGAAAATGTAAGCACTTTTTCAAAACATTTGCTATATCTTCCAAACTGTTGATGCATTGTAGTACGACTTATCTCGTTTAAAAGACATACACCTATTAACCTTCTAAACCACAATTCAAATTCTCATAATATGGAATATCAACATTATGTAATATCTACAATCATTTTTGTCCTCTTCGGGGGTGTATAAAATCATTGCAATGATTTTCTGAAGCCTCAAATATTTCACGAATACAATTACGCTCACATATCAAAGTTTCCAAAACTACTACTTGAAAAATATCTCTAATTGGAGCGCTCATGTATATGTTTCCAATTAATACACATAATCAACTTTGTAAAAATGCTATCGGCTATGCCAACTCAAATCAGAATTCAAATCATTTGAATAGGGAGGTTATCATAAGATGTCAAATTGTCTTCGATAACGCAACATCAATTTCATTCACATGGTTGAGGCACTGCTCTAAAAATACTGTTTGAAAAAAATGAACGCAGGCCATAGTGATACACAGCTCATGCAGTCATAGAAACATATGTGAACTTCTATAGAAAATCATTCAAAGCTAAACTTCTACAATAAATTATATCAAAGGATTCACACTTCATTCATCAACATCATACGAAATGTCTTAAACATAATAATCACTTTTTCTTCGATTAGTGTAACTTCGATATTCAATCGTTTTTGTGAGATAAAATAATAGATAAAATTTAAAAAAAAATCAAAAATGTGTTGCAAAGGTTTCGTGTCATTCATAGATTTTTGAAAAGAGCAATTCTGAATGTACCAACGAATTTAAACAATTTTAATTAAATTCACTCCTAACTTCAAGCTAAACCTATCTAACAAATTTATCTAATACGAGAAAAATTCACCAATACCCTTTGCGTCAGACGCAATTGCAACTCATGCCAACTGTGTGCAAATTTTTGTACACTTAGGTGTTAAAATGAATGAATAGAATAGTATCGGCTGCGATTTCATCATTGGAAAATTGATTGGCGAAAAACCTTCGGTATCTTTGAATCAAGAAAATCAATTTGTTCACACATATTATTTTTTTAAACTTTTCTATTGAGAACCACTACAATCTTAATTTGTTTTCATCCAATATTCTCACTAAAGACTTTAAGGAACCTATTAAGGTTTTTAAACACTTTTGCATACTATTTACTCAGAGATTCTCTATAACCTCTATAACTGTCAGCGGCAGACAGACGACTGGGCGGACGGACGGACATGATGAAATTAAAATGTTTCTGTTTTTGATAAGTGAACTCTAAAAAACAATATAAAGCATAACAAAAGCGTTGGAATATAATGGAATGAAAAAAGTCTGAGTATATATTATAAAAGAAAGTTTATTTTATTTAAATTATATAGGCTAAATTAATATAATAATAATTTAGGCGCCTCCAAACGGCGACAATTTACCAACGAACGAATAGTTGGACCCGTTGGAGCAATTCGTCCATTGAAAAATTGTTTATATGTACGCAAATTATTAAACGATAATTTTCAAAAAATAGAAACAATTCTAAATTTTTAAATTTAAAAAAAAAAATATAATATCTGCAAACAAAGAAGTTAATATTTGTTTACATCGTTCAATTACGGTATATCGGCATGGAACAGATTAGTTGCAATCCTTATCCAACGTGGTTCAAATAGATATTGGGAAGTGTAATAAATAATACGACCAGGTTGATAGACCTTACTGAATATAATGAGTATATTCATTTATAAAATCTGACTGGAGCACTGTTTGTTCATTCGCTCAATGTGGACAAGCCAGTTTAGTCTTCGTTTGTTTAGACTTTTTGTCTTCCGGACTATGTTCATTGTCGTTTCCTACATTTGCCTTCCTCGTAGACTGAACGAAATATGCGACCCAGAAGTTTTCTCTCGAAGGCAGCAAACATCAGTTTTGCTGTCCTGCTTATCGTACATACAATTCGACTTCTCCTTATTTACCCTAAAACCAGCTTGTCGTCTGTTCTCTCATCTGCTTGTCGATGTCGTCTGCGTAACCCAATTTGTAGAAGAAAGTGCCTTCCGTGTTCACACCTGCCCGCCGCGCTATCTATTCCAGAACTAGGTTAAAGAACTCACACTCCTTGACTCCTCGACGAAATCCGATGAAGGTTTCAAACGATATACAATCAGAATCTAAACTCACTGGTATTTCAGGATTTGGCAGGTTGTGAAAATTTAGTCTATAGACGACTTGTCGGACCGGAAGCCGCATAGGTAGACGTTCACACAGTACGCTGGATAGGATCTTTAAGCCACATTGAGCAGGGATAAGCCTCCGTAGTTGTTGACAGTGATAGGTTCGCCGTTTTTGTGAATGGGGTATGTAGAGCTGATATTCTAGTCATCGGGCATGCATTCTCTTCCCAAATTCAGATGATCTTGCGCATGCTCTCTACCAGAACGCTGCCAGACTCTGGTAGCAAACCAACTGGAAGTGCTGCTTAAATACATTTACGGCAACTTTTATTTAGATGAAAAACTTTGCCTACGAATTTTTAATTGATGGGTACCAGGTCTGGGTAATAATGGTAAAATGACTATAAATTACTATCACGAGTGATAGAATTGTCTTAGCTTGTTTTGCCGCAAGTGTTCTCTCATTTGCTCACTATTTGATAATCCATTCGTCTGAAGAGTATGCATGGTTATGAATCGACATACAAATTTAACTTGTTTCGCTTGAACTGCTCTAACAAGGTTATGAAATAGTAATTTTTTAGCCTAAATTGAAAAAAGCATCGTGCCCAATCCATTTTTTCAGTCTTCTTCTTCTTCTTCTTCTTAGGGCGCTACAGTCCGAGGTGGACCTGGGCCTCACTCAACATGCCTCTCCAGCCAGCACGATCTTTCGCCAGCTGTCTCCAGTTTCGCACACCAAGCCGGCAGAGGTCCCCCTCGACTTGTGTGCGCCATCTTGTTCGTGGACGTCCTCTGTTGCGTTGTCCCACAGGCTCAGAGTCGAAGACTCTTCGGGCCGGAGCTAAGTTGTCCATACGCTCAACATGGCCTAGCCATCTTAGGCGTTGGATCCGTAGACGCCTGGCTAGACTCATGTCGCTGTACAGCCCATACAGTTCGTGGTTGAATCTTCTCCTCCAAATGCCATCAACGCAAACAGGACCAAAGATCGCGCGCAGAACTTTTCTCTCGAAAAGACCAAGAGACTGTTCATCCGCTTGGGATATTGTCCATGCCTCTGCACCGTAAAGCAGGACTGGGATGATCAAGGTCTTATACAAAGTCAACTTGGTCTTCCGAGAGAGGGCTCTACTACTCAATTGCCTTTTGAGCCCATAAAAACAGCGGTTGGCAAGAGTAATTCTGCGTTTGATCTCGGTACTGATGTTGTTTGTACTGTTAACCGCGGAGCCAAGGTAGACGAAGTCCTTTACTACCTCAAAGTTATAGCTGCCTATGGTGACGTTCTGGCCAAGTCGTCGATGTTGTGCGTCCTTTCTCGATGACAGCATATACTTTGTTTTGCCCTCGTTTACCGCCAGACCCATTTTAGCCGCTTCCGTTTCAATGCCAGCAAACGCATCATTGACGGCTCGCTGTGTTCTCCCAATCACGTCAATGTCATCCGCATAAGCTAGCAGTTGAACGGACTTTTGGAAGATGGTGCCTCTTGTGTTGGCCAGTGAGTTTTGCACGATCTTCTCAAGAATGATGTTAAAGAAATCACATGACAGCGCGTCGCCTTGTCTAAAACCTTTTTTGACATTGAAGGTCTCGGTGAGTTCGTTACTGACCTTGATGGAGCAGCGAGAGTTCTCCATCGTCATCCTGCTCAGTCTGACGAGTTTAGCAGGAATGTCAAAACTAGACATAGCGCTGTATAGCTCGTCTCTATACACGCTGTCATATGCGGCCTTGAAATCGACAAATAGATGGTGTGTGTCGATTTGCATTTCTTGGGTCTTCTCCAGGATCTGCCGCAGTGTGAAGATTTGATCGATGGTGGACTTCCCGGGCCTGAAACCACACTGATAAGGACCTATCAGTTTGTTCACGAATGGTTTCAGGCGTTCACACAAAACGGCAGAGAAGATTTTGTAGGCGATGTTAAGGAGACTTATCCCTCGATAGTTGGCGCAGTCAAAGGGGTCTCCTTTCTTGTGGATCGGGCAAACGATACTGAGATTCCACTCATCGGGCATGCTTTCCTCCGACCATATCTTACAGATGAGCTGGTGCATGCGCCCTACCAGATCACCTCCAGCTGCTTTAAACATTTCGGCGGGCAGACTATCTGCACCAGCAGCTTTATTAGACTTCAGTCTCGATATCGCTATCTTGACTTCGTCTAGGTCGGGGGGACGGTATTCTCTTCTATCATCGTCCGTTGTGTTGAGTGGAACATTCTGCCTGACAGCGGTATTTGTGCCCTCATCGCCGTTCAACAGTCTGCAGAAATGATTTTTCCAAATTCTCAGTATCGACTGCGAATCTACTACTATCTGTCCATTTTCGTCCCGGCAAGCTTCTGTCCGAACTTTATATCTATTCGATAAAAGTTTTACCCTTTGGTAAAACTTTCGGACATCATTCCTGCCATAACACCTCTCCATCTCCTCGATCGCGCGCTTCTCGTGCTCTTTCTTTTTCTTCCTGAGAAGCCGGTTCTCTTCCCTTCTTCTCTGTTCGTAGAGCTCACGAACAGCTCTCGTGGTTCGATGCAGCGTTGCCCGGTAGGCTTCTTGCTTTGCTGCATGTGCCTGCCTGCACTCGTTGTCAAACCAGGGGTTTTTCCTTGTTGGGGTTTTAAAACCCAGCACATCAGTAGCGGCTTCTCTGATGGCTCTTTGACAACGTTTCCATTCTTCATCTATTGTTAGTGCAGGCGACGTCGAACTTTCGGAGAGTTTCAGGGAGACTCGATCGGCAAAGATCCTGGCAGTCTGTTGCGATTGTAGCTTTTCGACGTCAAACCGTGGTTGGCTTCCTCGACTCCGTTCTTCTCTCGATATCCGTGTCCTTACCTTGGCTACAACAAGGAAATGGTCCGAGTCGATGTTGGCGCCTCGGAACGTTCGGACATCAAGAATACTGGAGGAGTGTCTGACGTCGATCGCAACGTGATCAATCTGGTTGACGGTTGAATGATCAGGGGACCGCCAGTTCCCTTTATGGATGTTGAGGTGTGGGAACCGCGTGCTAGCTACAGAGAGGTTTCGCCCCGTAACAAAGTCCACCAGCCTGAATCCGTTTTCGGACGTGGTGTCGTGCAGGCTGTGTTTACCGATGACTCTAGCAAAGATGTCCTCTTTACCCAGCTTAGCGTTACAATCTCCTAGAACGATCTTGGTGTCGTAGCTGGGGCATTGATCGTACGTTCTTTCTAGGAGATCATAGAAGTCATCCTTGCTATCGTCATCTTTGTCCTCCGTTGGGGCGTGGGCGCAGATTAGGCTGATGTTGCCGAATTTAGCCTTGATGCGGATTGTTATGAGGCGCTCGCTTATGTACTTAAAGCTTAAGACTTTTTGCCTAAGTCTGCCTCGAACAACAAATCCACATCCAAATAATCGCTGCCTTCGCTCTCTGTAACAGTCGCCGTAGTAGATATCGCAGTTTTTCATCCTCTTTTTGCCCGGCCCATCCCATCGCACTTCCTGGATTGCGGTAACGTCTGCTTTATAGCAGTCTAGGGCCTCCGCGAGTTCATCGGCTGCACGTGGTCTGTTCAGGGACCTCACATTCCACGTGCAGAACCGAAAGTCATTGTCCTTATTCCGTTTGCTGGGGTCGTCAACAGTAAATCCGTCCGTATCCGAGGCATATTGTTGCTTCTCAACTCCTTACTTTTTTACGTGGTGAGGAAGTTAACCCCACGCACAACCTCCAACTGGGAGGACAGGTCCATTTGTTTAGCCCCCGGACAAAGGGGTCCGGAGGGATCCGGTGTCGGTAGCCTCTTGCAGGCTGTGAGCGCCGCCGTTGGCCCTAAAAGAAGGACTCATCCGCCGCTATCTCTATTCCAAGGTCCCGACCTTACCATGGAAACCAGGTAGCTCCTGCTGACTGGAGTTGTGGATGCCGCCGTTGGCCAATCAGTTGACCAGCTCCTCCGCCGCCATCCTAAAAAGAGTGATGAGCCCTGGTAGACTCACACTCCCCCCTCTCTCGTTTGCAGCCGCCCAGACGTCCCACGAGGGTTGGTTACCCCATCTTCTGTCGAGGGTACTCGGCTCCCGGATTTCACCACGGGGAGGTGAGAGTAGGAGTTCGTTAATAGAGGCTAGGTGCAGACGCTTGTGTCTGCATGGTTCGCGTATTAACGCTTCGAAATCCATTTTTTCAGTCAATAAATGTTAAAAGCTTAATTCCTGCTATATCTCCAAACTCGATTCGTCGGTTTTCTAGTTCTATAATGTCGGTAGTATCAGTTTGTTTTTTTTTACCGTCGCTAACACTTATAATTGACTCAGCTGCTCGACCTTGATTAAACTCAACACTTTTCAAAGACACATACCGGCTAGCAGAGTGCTTTGAACTCATGTTCAGCATTGATGCTATGCTTTAATTTCTGTTATAAACTTGAAATTACAGAAAGTACAAATAGAAATGTAACATAAGATTTACATAATATTTTTGAGTTAAATAGTCGTAGCCTATATATAAAATTTATTAAAAAAAAGTTATAAATGTACAAAAATAAGTAGCTTATACCAGTATACACTATTATTAAAGATTACTATAGTAAAATACAACCTTCTTTCGCCGGAAATGTCTCAATGTGTTCAAATTTACACGCAACCTTTTATTTCGATATGTATGTAAGTATGATACGTCTTTCAAAACTAATTAATTGAATTGAATTCAAAAACTTACACGAAAACAATGTCAGAGACTATCAACCGACTGACAAGCGAGCAAAAACCTCAGTGCTGTGCTATTTTCGTGTACGTCGTATTTGTGATGAGAATCTTGCAGAGACGTACGTACTCGTATCTCCCTGTGGCTTGTATTATAGAAATTTAAACATAATTTTATTAAATGTAAATAGAATACATCTTAAGATATCTGAACGCAGTTTTAGTGCATATATACATATATAGATAAATGTAGTTTTTTTTAGAAATATAATTATTTGAAAGCATTTTATTTTATTTTGAACACACTTCACAGCAGCAGAGCGCAAGGTTCTTAGGGCCGGCACGAGATAGAAGTCCAACACCACCGGGGATACATATTAGCCGCCAGTGTGGTGGATCGAACAATAACCACATATTATATCGTTCCTGTTCATCTTGTCCTGAGACTTGCGATCATAGCGCAAAGTCTTTTGAACCTACTCCAATATATAATGAATCATATAGAAGGTAACCGTTTTTGTTTTCCATTCAATATTCTAAATTTGGTTCACTTGATCTCTTATTTTATTGATTTAGTTATGACGCGCCGGAAAGGGCTCCTTTTGATGAATCGCTGATTAAATTTTCCGTAAGTGGGAAAGTTGACTGCCCCGACGGAAGTGATGATCAAATCTCCGGAGTGTCATTGAAAACGGAACCATATGGACCACCCAGTAGTCCGGATTCATCAAGTGAAACCACACTACCCGGTCCTGAAGATTGTGCTGGATGTGGCCGATTTATACAGGTAATGCAACTAGCAACTATGTATTTAAATTTTTTTTTATTATCAAATTACAGCATTAGCTCAAAATAAAAAAATGTACTTCATATCTTTAACTGATAATATTGTTAGGACCGATTTTACCTCTCTGCTGTTGAAAAGCGATGGCATGCCGGTTGTCTTCAATGTTGCACATGCCAACAACCACTGGAAGGGGAATCATCATGTTTTTCTAAGGACGGCAATATTTATTGCAAAAGTGATTACTATAGGTGAGTTTTGAATAAAATTTCCGGCTCTATTGTGAAATTTTATCTGAGAAAAAATATCTATACCCTGGTTGCCTGCGCTCCATGGCCTGCTTCAGTTTTACTACCACCTGATTAAAAGACTAACTAACATAAAGGTGCCAAGAAATCCCCTCAACATGTCATACTAATTACACTTCTTTTCCTCGTTTCTGCCGTGCAAGAATACATGCATAATGTGTGCAATGTTCAAGTCTACGAAGCACAGAAAATAGTTTTCTGACACGCAACACAGAAACGAAAGATCTAAGACAAAGTTGGGAATCTCTACTGTTTTGTGCACTTGCTTCACCTATAATATAATATATATGATTTGAAATTGCAAACTGCACACGCTATATAAATGAAGCATTTTTTTTTCTTTTCAAGAATGTATAATTATATGAAATTACCATTGTTTATTGCAATTGGCAGTAGTGAGTGGAAAAAAAAATCGATCGAGGTCATCTGCCATTGGAGATCATTTATATCCGAATAGTTATCTTCACAAATACATTAATTTACATGGAAATCAAATTTCATAGAAATACAAACATTCATATTTATCTTTGAATGAATTCTCAAATAATCTGTATATGGTACATAAAACTACACACATCTGTCTTAAGTTTGAAGCAATTTTCGTTATGCCCTTCGATACATATGGGTCGAAGGACAAGATTCTTCACTAAATATAACTAGAAGCGTATGCTGTGATCAGAAAGTGCCACGGCCAATGATTTATGCCCGGAATGTCACATATGACACTGTGTCGTGTAAATTTATGTTAGAAGTTCATTGCGGTGTACAGAAGATAATTGATGTGATGTTTAGTGACTGTTATGAAGAGAAAGGTGGCATAGATAGGAAAAATGATTCTTACGCGCCGGAAAGTTTAACAAAAAAGAGAAGGAAATGAGAATGAATATGCATATGTATGTATATATATAGATATATATTTACGTTTGTACAAATACACTTAAGTTGGTAAATGAATTTAGTTGAGGATACTTTGGGACGCGCAGCTAATTAAAAACTCAAACTGGAAATGCTGCTTGTTTGTCTGGCTCCTTTTTTGTTTTGTTTTTGATTTGCATCTTTTGCAGCAGACTTACATTTATCTACAGGTTGATTTATGTGAAAAGTATCGAAATTTTTGCTTCTGATGTTATGCTTACAACTAACTTTTATAATAACCTTTATATTCATATAAATAAATTCATATAAAAAGAGAATAAAAGGTACAAAAATTTAACTATGCATTTGCATATGCATAAAGGGATAAAAAACACTTGAAGAAACGTTATATATTTTTGTTTGATGCTAAATCAGATACTTTATACTCATTGATTTAAAATAATGTCTGGAACAAAAAGAAATGAAATACGATTTAACCGAATCTATAACCTGTTCAGAAAAACACCAAAAAGGCAAATGGATTCGATTTAATCATTAATTAACAAAGAATATACTTTTCTTCTGAACTTTATTGTTTTGTGTTAATCTAAAAATAACATAAAATGTAATTAAACATGTTATTAAATATGTATCAGCATTTTCAATGGTTCTAATAGTTTCGTATACTCTTCAATTACCTTTAATTGACCATATTAATAACAGTCATACAAGTGTTGTTCCAAAAGAAATGAAAATATGTACATACTTACATTTTCTCAAGGCTTAATTTATTTTTCAACGTAGTCTTGTTTCACCGCGATAAACTTTTCCCAAAAAAAACTCTGCAGTACGTCTGTTTGTAGAAGTCCTGTCTGTTTTGAATGATCCTTTATTTCTGTTATTTATTAATGGTATCCAGGATTCATCAACTTGAGGAATGTATTATCACACCGTAGAAATTCACTTGAAGTCTTTTGAAATATTCCTCCCAACCCATTTTTCGTCCACTATCACCAAACGCGGCATACATCTTGCCGATAATCACGTAGGATTCGAATGAATTCGTCATTGGAATTTTATACAATTTTGGCTATATCTAATACAATATCGCAAAATTTGTTGGCGACATTTCTTCCGTCGTGACCTCATTTTGACTTCTTCTGTCTCTTTAATGTTTTTACCGCGCAAAGAGTAGTGCTAAAACACGAAAATCACTTTTTTTGATTTTAATCAAATCTCACAAACCAAAGATTTTTTGATCAAATCTTTGCTGTAAAAAGCAAAGTGCTTGACAGATCTATTCAATTTTTTTGACTACGCTCAGAAAGAAACAAAGATTTCAGAGAAAAATCATCCACTGTCGAACAGCCCTCGTATTTCAGGGTATGATCTAGGTAAAACAATCATTTTCGGAATGATGCACTTACTTACTTATTTACTTATCAGACCTGCGACACCTTTAGGGTCTGAGCCAGAACTATTGCCGCCTTTCCCGAGCACGTTGCTTTCAATAATCAAGACCAACCCTTACTCGAGGTTCGGTCTTCCTCTCCTTCTCGAACCTGAAGACTCGAATTCGAAGACTAGCTTATCTAAAGCATTAGTGTTCATTCTCTCGATGTGGGCGAGACAGTTTAATTGACGGACTGTGTCCACATCTTTGTACAGCTCATAGCGTTAGCGGTTGTGTTTTCTTTTCCATCCACCTTCCTCGCAGACAGGACCAAATATACGACGTGGACTTTTTTTTACGAAGGCTCCAAGAATTAGCTCTGGAGTCATGCATATCGTACGATCTTCATCAAGATATTGAGTTTCTTATCGGTGGTGGAAGATGGTCTAAGGTGTTTTTTGCCTACTTCATGTATGGATGAACAGCAACGCAAATACTGTTAGCGTTTGTGTTAGACGTAGGCATGCCATAAAGTCTCTCGCTAAGTTGCTCTTCGTAGATTCTGTCAATCTCCGGTGTACTCAAGCATCAAAAGTCGAAACTCCATTCTATTGGCTGATGGATTTTTTGAACATTGAACAGTCGAGCTTTGAATCGTGGTGCAATCAGCAAATGGTCAGAGTCGACGTTTTCACATCTGAATGTTTGCACATAAAGTTTGATTTGGTTGCGGGTTCGACCATCCAGGGATCTCCAGATTACTGTGTGTATTCTTTTATGAGGAATCTCGTTTATTATAAGTTTATATTAGTTATTAGCATACTACGAACTGCTGCAAAGTCCGTGAGTCAGAAGCCGTTGTCTGTTGTCATGTCGCGAAACTGTACTTTCCAATCACTGCGCCGAAAATGTTCTCCTTATAGATTTTGGCCTTGAAGTCCCAGATTACGGTCTTATATCCGGTCCAAGAGGTCATAGAAATCCTCTTTGATGGAGTCTTTAGCCTCGTCGACAGGGGCGTGTGCACATATGAGGCTGATGTTGTAGAATCTGCCTTGGATTACAATAAGGCCATTACTTATCGGCCCGAAGTCGATGACTCTCGACCTTAGCCGCTTTCTCACGATACATGCGCATTTCACTATGTGCCACATTTTGTGACAGCTGCAATAAATGTCGCACTCTTTTAAAGGTTCCGTTCACAAAAACGGATGGCTTCCGTATATGTGAACTTACCATGGATTTTAAAATATTGACGCACTCCATCGAGAGATATATCAATCGATAGATCTTTTGAAATGAGCTATGGTCAATTAAATAGGTATGACTCATGTATTTCTGTATTTTTCCTTATATCTTAAGGGCTAAGGGCATCATCGCCAACAAAAAAGTCAAAAATCTGGATGAACTTTGGGAAGAAGTACAGGACGCTTGGAAGAACATAATAAACGAGAAAAGTCGAAAACTTGTGGACTCAATGTCGCATCGGTGTGACTTAATGCTAAAAAATAAGGGTCACATCACTAAGCATTAACCAAAACTTTGCATTTTATTAATAATTAAGTTTTTCTTCAGATTTTATTTACATTTTTTTCTAGTTTTCTGAATTTGCACCTATTTCTTTGATTAACATATATATTTTTTGTAAAGCCTTCATTTTTGTTACTAATTCATCTCTGTTCTTTTATATAATTGTTCTGAAATAAGGTTCTAGCATTACATTAAAATTTATTTAAAAAAAAAATGACTTGCCATTAATTTATGAGATTTTTGCTAAAATTGTTCATGCACCTATTAAAACTCTCCATGCACCTATTTTATTGGTCATAGCTGTATATGGAACTCCAAATTCGATTTTAAAGCGCCCCCTTCCCATTTTCGCAAAAACTTGATTTCAATAAGTACTTTAATTTCAAACAATTTCAAAGATTCTAGCCCTAATAGTTTTTGAAATATTAGCCAAAACGGTAAATCATCGATATGTAAATTTTAAGTGTCTGAAAACGCAGTTTTGTAGACATCAACATAAGCACTAAAAAATGATGAATATCAAAATATCGATTTATGTGCAAATTTTGAGATATCAAAGATTTAAAATTTCAAAGATTAATACTTTCGCACATAAATTCCATGCTGAGATAGAAACGAGTCTCAGTGGTATCACTCACATTCATTTCAACCCTTAAATGCTAAACAGCAATGTATACACAGCAGGTATGAGCAGTGAGTGGGTGTGATGCAAAGGATTTTCTGTATTAGATAAATTTGGATAGAGATATTTGTGTATGTATGTACGGATGTGGGCGCCGTGGCGTAGTGGGTAGGTGCGTCGACTCCTACGCTCGAGGTCGTCGGTTCGAATCTCGAAAAAAAACATCAAACATTTTTTCACGGCTCCACCTCTTTCGAGTCACTGACAATGCTCAAAGAGTATAACTGTCTAGAAAAAAGCTTCTCAATCTCGCCGTTCGGAGTCGGCATTAAACTGTAGGTCCCCTCCGCTCGTGAGAGAACAATAGCACGCACAACACGAGTGGTTGCTGAGAAGCTAGGCCCAGGTCTACCTCTGACTGTAGCGCCGCCATTATTATTATTATTATGTACGGATGTCCGCTTGTTCTAATGACTAGTTGATTTGGGTTGAAATTAGTAGAAAATTTAACTGAAATAATTAGAATTCGTTGCCTGATATTCTGATTTTTTTATGTGATGGAACTTTCTCCGTACGAGAGTGCCCAGTTTATTTTCTTATCATACCCGCTCCTAGTCAGCACACTTCCTGGATTGCATTAATATGCGCCTTGTACACCGCGAAAATATTTTCCAATTGGTAAGTTATTCCGGGAGTGTATAGCGTTTTTACATTCCAGGAGCACATTGGATGTTTGTCCATAAGACTGAGGCAATTTCCTCTTCTATAACAAAGCTCATTTTACGTGGGCGGGTTGTTGGCACTCTGCACAACCATCAGTCTGGTCGGGATACAATTACGCTCTTTGCCTAAAACGATCGCTGTATATGTATATTGGTTCACATACCAATGGTTGCTATAGAGGCTATTCGGGGGCACCGCTTTGAGGCTGTGTGTCAACTTGACCTGTGCATTTACAACAACTTTGCGCTGTATACGCCTTCTGGAATAATGTGCCTACCCAAAAGTTCAAAACAACTTTGCGTGGCTTGCCTTACGTTTAATCCCATTAACTTCTTTAAGTCTGGTTATTTGATTATATATCTTTTTTTACTCAACATATTTTTAAGTGCATGTAGATGCTTTTAAGCTCCACACGACTGGTTGCTGTAGAAGTTGGACCCAAGTCTACCTCGGACTGCGCCACAGTATATGTTATGATTATATACATGTGCATATGCATACATGCCATTAAACAAATAGAAAATAAACTGATTGTCGTTGACCCATATTACATATATTTTTCATGCAAAGTTCTCTGAAACTGAACTGAACATGTTTTAGAACTAAATCAGATACGAATTTTAACTTTGAGAAACGTCTTACTATGAAGATGGGCAGCAAATTGGTATTTTCTGCGAATTCAGCCTTAAACTTTGTGTAAAGCAACGAATTACCACTGCACCATGGCGCCCCAAATTTTGTATGTGTAAGTGAACAAAAATCTTAAAACATCTATGATACTTTAAAAAATATGATGAAGAAAACTCCCCCTTGTACCCACACTTGAGTGTTTTTTGACTCGTCTCTGATTTCAAAATTAGATGTGGCTACATGAAAAAAGAGACGTGCACTGTGCGGATGATATACCGCATGAACATGATGATAGATGGCTGGGTACACGCAACATCGCTACCCTGTATCAAGCGTGAAACTCTACTCCGACAACATAAATTCTACACCGGGATCTTTTATGTGATGCAGTTATTAATTTTAATTATTCTAGCGTCATATTCAAAGAGGAATTCGTATACGAATATTCCGAATTTTTCTCCATTACATTCAGGAATTGATTTATGAACATTTTTTGACTTATGCTAGATTTTCATTCAAATAATAATAATAACATATGTACATGTCTATACGTATGTATGTACAGAAATATATGAATCCATATTCTTAGATCAATAAATCATTGCATGTACTTGTATCTTCCATAACACAAACAGGAGGCTTAAAAATTGAAAGAACTCATAATACCGGTAGCTGTGTAAGCAATCACTGTTGATATTTAATGACGAGATACAAAACATCTATTGATGGCCAGTAGCTGAAGCATGAAAATCGATAGCTTAATAAAGAAGTCAAGTTGAGCGACCGCTTTGGGGATTAAATCTTTGGTCAATAGTAATTAATTGAATGTTCGCCTTAGGTGTGTGATTCTATTCAATATTGAGTTTTTTCTTTTCTTAAATTTATCCATTGAACATACCTTTCAACGGAATAAAAGCCTATCACAATAAATGTCTAAATTAAAGAAAGTAAAAAGTACAGATTTATGCTTTCAGAAAAATATCCAATTCTTCTCCTATTCACACCGAAATAATTACTTTGTATTTGTATTAATTGTGTTTGGTTTCTCCCGAATCATGTACACATATATGCAATAAAATATAATATTCATAGGTAACGAAAAAACAGTGAACCTAGCAATGTTTTATTTTGTTAAATGTCATGGGCATATCGTTCTTGAGACCCACTCAGACTAGTTTAGCGGCAAGAGAGAGAGGAGGAAAATGAGAAAAAGCATGCAATATATTTAAAAAAACAAATATCTTCACCATTACGAACTCCGACAAGCAACTAAAAACATCTCTATCGCTGCCTGCGAAATAGTGTGTCCCCAAGAGATGTGTGATAAACATGCATCCGAACTGCGGAAGAATTCAGGTGAAAACATGAAGGAAGTCAATGTGAAAAGAAAAACGACAGGCAGTAAAATGTATTCAGAAGTATACACTCATAATAAAAGAACATGGGGTCCCTCTTTATTGGGATTGTTATCTTCGATAAAATAAAAAGATGCCTTTAATTCGTGAATGTGGTGAAACGTTATCAGAAGCGATCTTAATTTTAGACTTCTTGTGGAGCAATCAGAGACTCAAAAACATGGCTATAATTTTATTTTTATTACTGCTTTATTTGTGTATCTGCGTACAAACAAACTATCTCGACGATATTTGGTATTTAGAAAATATGTTCACTTCTCGACTATATAGTATTTTTACAACCATTTTTAAATAATATTTTTTTGTTGAAGAATTTGCAGGTAAGATAAGCCGTTTAACCACATTGTAATAAAATGCTTAACACTTTGATGTAATGCTTAGCTCATCTAGTTAATTTACAAAATAAATAGGCAAACGAGCATCTTCAAACTGAAGGATATATACATCGACATCCGTTAGTTTGAACGAATTGCCATATCGTGTAATTAATACATATTGTTGACATAATTGAAATTAGTTACGCAATCATAAAAAATCGAATTAGTGCATAACTAACTGTGAAAAGAATATTTTTCGAATAATAAGTTGATTTGGCAAATAAGATACATACAGTTGGGTGCAAAATCTGAGTTCAAGTGACTCTTCAAGTTGTTCTTTTTGGCAAAATGGCAAAAATTAGAAATGCTTTTTCAAACAAATTATTTAGCCTATTTAATGTGAAATCTTATCAAAATTATGAATCTTACAAAAATGAAAAAACAGTATTTAGTATTCAGTATTCAGTATTTTCCTGCAGATCGCAACCTGATAGTACTTGTTGCTTAATATTTCATCCAAAGTCCTTTTATTTCATTAATTGACTTCGACAGACTTTGGGATTATAGAGATTCGGGAACAATATCTTGCACAGGTTTTTTCCCACTGTATGTGCAAAGCACATATAAGAATTATGGTGACGAGTCGTAGTTCTTAGGTAGACCAGTTTTGAGATAAATCCAACGATTTTCGATGGGGTTGAGATCTGGTCTTTAAGCTGGTCAGCTGGTCAAGCACATCAAACGGCTGCGTTTGAACCTTTGGCCATGTACTTCGGGTCCCAAACTTAATATTATACAACTTCACACGGAGGATAGTGCATGTTGTTCACTCAGACTGCGAGGTCTGAGTTGAGTATGTTCGGGTAGATTTGTTGGTGCTATTGCCCAATACTAAAAGCACTTATGCAGCCTCACAGCATTATCGGACCATCTCCGTGCTTTAATGTTTTGCTTAATATGATGTGATTTCCACGATTCGCCTTGCCTTTTCCAGATCCATAATCTTCCGTCGGTACGCTTACGATTTTTTTGCGTTTCGTAAGATCATATCACCACAATGTGTCGCCAGGACACTAGCGACAAGTTAATTAAGCACTTCACAACAAACGAAAAAACAGAGTCCAAAAGACACGCAGTGAATTTAGTTCAAATTCTTTATTTTTGTATTGAACTGATCACACAAGTGCTTTATGTATGTAGCAACAATGTATGGACGAGCGATATCCTCGATTGGTTCACACAGGAATATCACCTTTCACAAATCATCTTTGGACCAATTCTAATATTTTTGGCTAAACTTAATCTTGCCCTAAAGTTCTTCTTTGAAAGGTCTGGCTTCTTTTTCTCATTGATTACTACCACATTATGTTTTCGCAGTGTTCGGTCCATCGACTTACCTCTTTACCGGTATCTGTCTGCAGTTCTTTTGCTGCTTCAGAACTTAAGGCCGTTCTTCCCAAAAGCATTGAACTACCCTCATCCTGATCAACGAGCTTCTTACTTATTTCTACTGGTGAATTGTTTAGGTCAAGTTGATTTGCCATCCTGCAGTAATTTAAGAATACATTTTTGTGTATCCTTCGAGATTGATGAAATGTCTACAGTCCATAAAGTTGACTATGGTATAAATTGCAATGTAATGTAGTTCAATAATTTCTACCTTTATTTCATTTACTTCATAATATATGCAAGTAATCAGTTTGAACTTTTAAAAAAATTAAAAGCTGCGACAATCAGTATCAGTATAGGTAAATTGCTGTGAAATTTCAATTCTGGAACATAGAAAAACATACATATATTACATACCTTACTGTAAGTATATAAATTGTGTTTTTCTATCATCTACGAAAAATAATATGCACGTACATATGTACATCATTTAAATGAGATATATATAATATTTTATATAAATATCATAAGGTACAAACACTAACCCTGCATTTGAAACGTAAGACTTAATGCATGGTTCGCAACAAAAGCCGGGTGAAATCAAACACTTCAGTGTCAAAAGAATGCAAACATGTACCCCGCTGTGTTCCCACATACGTTTCCGTATATCCCACTGCTTGACGCCACATTGTTATTTGTGATTCTTTTTGAAACAATTCACCCCTCTGCACGTGTATTAAGAATATGTATGCACCTCCTCTCTGATCATTATTTTATTTCATTTTAATTACGGTATCGCACTAAATACCTGAGAACGTTGATTTTATAAATCTGTTGTCGATATTTCCTACATATCTGAATTAATACAAAATTTTGATGATCGCTGCTAAACTAACAATGACATTAGATAAACGTATACTTCAAACTGTATGCGAGTGTGAACAAGATTTCAACAGTGTCTTTTCATCTGAATAAACCAAATAACCACGAATTATCTCTGCGGGAGATGGCTTGAATTGTGTTAAGGCAATTGCATTTAGGGTTTATGCAAGAATTCTCATGTTGCACAATCTCTTTTACTTGGGGTTGGGAATTTTTCTATGCCCAGCAACAAGGTTGAAGAGCAGTTCGTTACTAGAGCGCTGTGATATTTCCACAGAATGATCGGACTGAAGCAGATGTACATGGGAAATCAAAAGTTAGTATAGAAACCATGTAAATAATTTTGAAATGAAAAACATTAATTCCATTGTGCATGAGATTACGAATACATATTTAAAACCTTAATTATCTAACACTTGTTTTTGTATGATAATATATTAAGCATATATTGTATTTGGTGGTTGACCGCTTGCGATACAAAGTGGCATTATTTGAGTTCTTCAACCAACCGAATATAACGACAATAAATTAACGTGGGTACATACATATGTAAGTTATAATTAATTTTCTTTTTCTAATATTTTTTCGAAATCAAAATATATTGACATTAAGGTATTGTTGAACAACACTGTGTACTTGAAGTGATATATAATTCACCTTTTACATGTTAAATGCAATAATTTTAAGTGTCAACAAATATATACATACAAACATATCAAAAACCGCTTCAAAAAGATCTTCAAGATGTGCACGTGCTAGATTCGTAACTCCACTGTTATATTTTATACTGAGTTACATCTGTATCTGCATCTTCAACTAACAATTGAGGCGTGAACTTAAGAAAAGTGAAACATGTTTAGTTCTTCCCTTTTTTCGTTATTCTTTTTTCGTGAAGAAAAAAAATCCATATACGCCTATAAAATCAGTATTTGTCGTTTTGTGTTGTGCTACTTACTCTCTGCGACCAGGAGTTCAACAACGATGAATACAGGAAGGAGCCACAAAACAGAAAGACCAACACACTAGAATACGCACTGCCTTCTGCATTCTATGATAAATCGGTTAAGAAAAAGATATGTGAACATGTGACCGTATCAGATTTCGAGCCCACAAAAACATAATCATATATTAAAACATGTCTCTTTGACATTTCGCTTGCTCTTTTACATGGTAATAATAATAACTCATTTTTCTTCGTCCGGTGTTTTTTTTTTACTTTTAGTACAATCGTGAAAATTACGATCTCGACTGGAGATTTTGTTTGAAGTTAAGAACGCCATCGAAAATGAATACAAAAGGCGAAACAAAATACATATAGTACATACAAATTTACATACATACGAATGTATTAAGCTTGATTTCAAACTTTGAATATCTTTTCGAATACTTATTCTCAAGTTTATGTGTTAATAATAACAATATTGTGCCGATGCAGTCTATATTAGTCTGTTCGATTGGAGCGGACCTACAGTTTAATACCGACTCTGAACGGCGAAGATTGAGAAGCTTTTTTCCAGATTTCTTCGGAAATTGTTAGTGACACGAAAATTTGAAAGATATTTTTCGGAAATCGAACTTCGTCTAGACCTAAAGCGTAGAAGTCGACGCATTTACGTATTACGCTACGCTACCAACAGTTAAGGTATTGACTGCTTAAAATAGTTTTGCTTCAATGTGCTGTTGTAGAGCGCCCGATGTCTGTACTGATATACAGTTTGGCAATACGCACGCTGGACTGTAGCGTATACGGAATCTTCCGCGTGCGAGAACAACTCTCACTTGCCTAGTTTATTTATTTGACGGATTGTCGTCCGCCATCCTCTACACGTCTATCTCACTACAGCCTAAGTCTTATTGTGATCATAAGAATTAAGATAACAAATAATTCCCGCTTCATATGATAAGCAATGAAAACATGCATAAATGTACATATCAAATATTTTCGTATCGATATAGAAATACATACATATATTTGTCAACAGATATACAAACCGAATGTTTTAAAAGAAAATTCAAAATATAGAAAATTTATTATAATAATAATAATAATAATGGCGGCGCTACAGTCCGGGGTGGACTTGGGCCTAGCTTCCCAGCAACCACTCACGAGTGGAGGGGACCTACAGTTTAATGCCGACTCCGAACGGCGAGATTGAGAAGCTTTTTCTAGACAGTTATACTCTTTGAGCGTTGTCAGTGACTCGAAAGCCGTGAAAAAATGTTAGATGTTTTTTTTCGAGATTCGAACCCTACAGCGTAGGAGTCGACGCACCTACCCACTACACCACGGCACCCACAGAATATATGCTACGATTGAATATTTTATATTAAAATTCGATGTTTGCACAGATGTAATATTTTTTAGAGAAAGGCAGAAAAAAATACAATAAATATAGCATGCTTTAGATGCAGAAAGTCAAGAAAATATAGTCAACAGGCGTAAAAAAATAAATGTAGGTATATACATATGTGTGATTTCCTTTTGGTTTATCATTATTTCTCTTCTCATTTTTTTAAATCTCAATGCCCACGTCCTTTTTAGCTAATTACTTGATTGGATTCAAGCTACCGTGTGCATTCGATTTAAACTCAATCACCGTACCATCGAACAAACTCGAATGTAGGTCCGAATTTGTACATAATAACATCAGCGCCATGCACCCACTAAATTATTGTCGATTGGGGTGTTATTAGCGGTCCTCTATAATTTTCTTGGTTCTGATGACTTTTGAAAAATCATGCCATTTGATAGATATCATTTTTCCCTCTCTTCTATAGAAAAAAAAGTTATAAGTATGTGTGCGTTATCACGATACACAATTTATACAAATTCAAAATTTTAGAACTTTATTCGTTAATAACATATTTAAATCATGAATTGTTTATACTTTCAGACTTTTTGGTACCAGAAGATGTTCCCGATGCTTAGCGTCAATCAGTTCTTCTGAACTTGTAATGCGTGCGAGAAATCTAGTGTTTCATGTAAATTGCTTTAGTTGCGCTATGTGTAATACACCTCTTAATAAAGGCGATCAATTTGGGATAAGAGATTCAGTGATTTTTTGCAGGTAAATTAAACGACAAGTGTGACCAAATGATTGACTACTAATCTAATAATACTTTAGACTACATTATGGCATTTCTTTAGACGCACAAGCTACTCCTGCACCTTTAGTTAATTCTTGTTCATATGTCTCTCAATTTGGTTCACCACCAAATGATTCGTCAAGTCCTAATGATCCAAATAGAATTGTTCCTGCCGGTTTGTATGTACCAGCTTCTCATGTTATTTCTGGTCTTCCCCAAGCGCCGAGACAGAAAGGGAGACCACGAAAAAGAAAACCAAAAGATATGGATTCCTTGACAGCAAACATTGGTGAGTTGAAGCCTTAAAAAAAGTTGTATATATTGCATATACCTTGTGGGCTTAAATGGGCTTAAAACATATGTATTTATTTAAAAAAAAAAAAGTGCAGTCATGATAATTGAAATTTTAGTACTGTATTTATGAAAGCAAAAATAGAGAGAAAGACAGAGAGAGGCACTCTCAATTAAACCATTTTAATTAAGTTCCTTAATAATGTTATGATGCATAAAACACTCGACGTTTATGACTCTTTGTACATAAACTGTACCTATGTATGTACATACTTAATGTTTTGTTCCCACCATACGATTTTATTACGATGAAACTTGAAAAAAAAATGTTTAGATAGTTGCTATTTCTTTTTTAAGATGCCCATGAATTGTTCATTTATGACAAGCAAATCTTGATGCTATTGACGTGCTGTTATGTGAATTAAAGTGCTGGAATCATTTTACACATTATAACCTCCTCTCATAGATTTTAGAATGTGAATTCCTGAGAACATCTCTTAAAACTAGTTTTTTTTGTTTTTAATCTTTTTTTGTTTTTGGTGAATATTAAGTGTTTTTGTTTTTATGATGGTGCAGCCACGCTAGTTAAATGCCCACTAGTGATCAGTATGATTCCTCAAGGGGAGTCCTGCGCGTACATATAGCCTTCAGTTTTTGGCGAGTAAACTTTTAATACAAGTTTACGATTCTCGCTCATCATGGCGCCACCACATTCTACCTGCGTTGGGAAAAAAGTTTTTTCATAAACATGGCAATAAAAGTGCTATAAACCTTTTCCGCAGATGTCCTACGAAGATCAACCATTGCATATTAAAATTTACGACATAAACATAGTCAAAGCAACATTCGATAACTTCTTCGTATGCAGTTCCTTTCGGTTTCGCCATAAAATGCCTTTCTAAATCAGTTTTACTGCTCTGGACGAACACGACAGTATTTAAAGTTTTTCAATCCTCGACGTTAACAAAATGTTTTCAACGATTTCGTCTCAATTCGAGGTGTTTTATTCTTAACGGACTGTAGTCTAGATTTTCCTGTCTCGTATGAAATCTGAGAGTATTGCTTTGAAATGTCTTCATGGTTTTATGGATCACATAACGTAAAAGTATTCTAAAAACTATTTGATAAGTTTCACCTTAAGCTACGTGGTAATGGTGTCTTCTATTTGTTTTTCTTCTTCTTAGGGCGCTAAAGTCCGAGGTGGACCTGGGCCTCACTCAACATGCCTCTCCAGCCAGCACGATCTTTCGCCAGCTGTCTCCAGTTTCGCACACCAAGCCGGCCGAGGTCCCCCTCGATTTGTGTCCGCCACCTTGTTCGTGGATGTCCTCTGTTGCGTTGTCCCACAGGCTGAGTCGAAGACTCTTCGGGCCGGAGCTGAGTAGTGCATACGCTCTACATGGCCTAGCCATCTTAGGCGTTGGAACCGTAGACGCCTGGCTAGACTCATGTCGCTGTACAGCCCATATAGTTCGTAGTTGAACCTTCTCCTCCAAATGCCATCAACGCAAACAGAACCAAAGATCGCGCGCAGAACTTTTCTCTCGAAAAGACTAAGAAACTGTTCATCCGCTTGGAATATTTTCCATGCCTCTGAACCATAAGGCATGACTGGGATGATCAAGGTCTTGTCAGCTTGTTAGAGTCAGCTTGGTCTTCCGAGAGAGGGCTCTATTACTCAGTTGCTTTTTGAGCCCAAAAAAACAGCGGTTGGAAGAGTAATTCTGCGTTTTATCTCGGTACTGATGTTGTTTGTACTATATACCCCGGAGCCGAGGTAGACGAAATCCTTCACTACCTCAAAGTTATAGCTGCCTATGGTGACGTTCTGGGCAAGTCGTAGATGTTGTGCGTCCTTTCTCGATGACAGCATATACTTGGTTTTGCCCTTGTTTACCGCCAGACCCATTTTAGCTCCTTCTGTTTCAATGCCAATCATTGACGGCTCGCTGTGTTCGCCCAATCACGTCAATGTCGTCCGTGTAAGCTAGCAGTTGAACAGACTTTTGGAAGATCGTTCCTCTTGTATTGGCCAGTGAGTTTTGCACGATCTTCTCAAGAACGATGTTAAAAAAATCACATGGCACACCAACAAATAGATGGTGTGTGTCGATCTGCATTTCTTGGGTCTTCTCCAGGATCTGCCGCAATGTGAAGATTTGATCTATGGTGGACTTCCCTGGCTTATGTACTTAAAGCCTAAGACTTTTTGACTAAGTCCGCCTCGAACAACAAATCTACATCCAAATAAGCGCTGCCTTCGCTCTTTATAGCAATCGCCGTAGTAGATATCACATTTTTCATACTCTTTTTGCCCGGCCCACCGCACTTCCTGGATTGCGGTAACGTCTGCTTTAGGGCTTCCGCGAGTTCATCGGCTGCACATGGTATATTCATGGACCTTACATTCCACGTGCAGAACCGAAGGTCATTGTCCTTTTTTCGTTTGCTAGGGTCGACAACAGTAAATCCTTCCATATCCGAGGCAGGTTGTTGTTTCTGAACTCGTAGGTTTTTTTACGTGGTGAGGAAGTTAACCCCACGCACGACTTCCAACTGGGAGGACAGGTCCATTTGTTTAGCCCCCGCACAAAGGGGTCCGAAAAGATCCAGTGTCGGTAGCCTCTTGCAGGCTGTGAGCGCCATCCGTTGGCCCTAAGAGAAGCGCTCATCTGCCGCCATCTCTATTCCAGGATCCCGACCTTACCATGGAAACCAGGTAGCTCCTGCTGACTGGAGTTGTGGATGCCGCCGTTAGCCAATTAGATGATCAGCTCCTCCGCCGCCATCCTAAAAAGAGTGATGAGCCCATGTAGACTCACACTCCCCCCTCTCTCGTTTGCAGCCGCCCAGGCGTCCCACTAGGGTTGGGTTGGTTACCCCATCTTCTGTCGAGGGTACTCGACTCCCAGATTTCACCACGTAAGATTAGGAGTTCGTGTCTTCTATTATAAATTATAAATCACTAAAGAGAATGAACTCATTGATGAATTTATAAAAGGTTGCGTTATTTATATAAACAAGAATCTGCAAGAAGTATACATGCGATCATTTACCATATACCATTTATCTCAACTCGAAGTTTGTTGCCACTTTTCGCATTAGTTCTCGTTCTGTGCGGGATTCAAGTGATCGCTACGATCTTAGGCGATCTATTGTAAGAAACATATACTCTTACATATGTCCAGCTGGTAATTTCAACAATTCTAGAATAAAAAACGGATTTGCATAGCATACAATGTTTAGTTAAAAAAAACTAAACTCCAATGCATTAATACACATCAGACGAGAGTGGCAACTCAAATGTTCAAATTTCCTTCCTAAAAGTGAAAGCTACATATATTTCATTTTTAATTGCACCATTTAACGAAAACAACTGTAGTAAGATCATATGATCAAAATCGTTGCAGATTTTCCATAAATAATTCATTTTGAATATTCACTCAGCAAAAATATATGAAAACGACACCAATTTAGCTGTCACATGAAAACGGTCGCAAATTTGCGATTCTTAAATTGACAATCGCATTACCCAGAGAAAAAAACTCGAATGTGACTATCAACAATCGCAAATCGCATTAGCTGATTCCACCCCAGAGCAACTCAATAGTTATACACAATTTTAGACTTTTCATTTTTTTTATAATTTTCAATGAATTATGTTTTCCTGTTTTCATTTAACTTACTTGCGCACTTACAGACCGCTTAAAACAAGCTTTTTTTTTCTTTTTTTTTGGCGGAGGTTTTTTAAACACTACACTGGAACACTCACACTCAAATACTAGTCCATTGTACTACCAGGCAACAACCTACTTTTACTAAAATTTCACGGTCTTCCGAAGAAAGACTTGCAGGCGCTTCTGTGATGAGGAGCCTACATCATTAGCTCTCACCTCATCAGCAACGAATAACTGCCACCACATACGAGAAAAGGCGGGACAGTGGCAGAACAAGTGTTCTGCAATGTCATCGTCTTCTCCACAGGCAGAGGTTTCCGTCGCTTAGGCCAAGCACATTTAGGTGTTTGGCGAAGTTGTAGTGGCCCGTTAGTATGTCGGTAAGTTGCCTGCAGTCTTTTCTGTTAAGAGATAACAAAAAAGCCGCGCTTGGTCTGTCTACATCCCGGAGAGTCATGCCAACTGCAGTCCTGCTCTCGAGAGGTCCATCCATCGATGGAAGTCCTAACCAAGGACGCAGGCAGTCCTAGCGCAGGTTCAGGTCCTGAGAATACCTCCATCATCGCGTAGCAAGTTCATTGGCGACCTCATTTCCTGTGATCTCGTAGTGACCCGGAACCCAGACAAGTCTTGGCGAATTTAAACTGCCGATCAAATTCAGAGAAGAATTGCAATCCTGAACTCCCCTGGAAGTGGTTAAAAGGTTGAGCAAGGCCTTAAGCACAGCTTGGCTGTCGCTACAAACACAGATACTTCGCCCCCTCCACCTATAGTTTGTCGCCATTGGGAGGGAGATTCAGCAGTGCATCAGACCGAGATAGACCGTTCTTTGAAGCTTTATGAAAGCCGCAGCTAAGTATTTACGCAAAAGCTAATTTCACTAAACGTACGATGCATAGGAAAGAAGGGACCTTATCATAGCTATGTAGAACCAAACGCATCTTTTTGGAAATAGACCCCCTTCCTCCTAGTGAAGAGAACAACGTCGGTTTTGAGAGGCTTGACTGAAAGTCCATTCCTAGTACACCAATCGTCGATCACGTCTAGAGCTCCCTGCGCCTTTGAACACACATCCACTAGGCACGATCCGATAGACAGTACAGCTACATCAGCCACATATGCCTGGGTGTAGATGGTAGTACTATTGAGAGCATCTGGCTGAGATTCAGTCAGCATTCACCATAGCAGAGGAGACAAGACACCACCCTGCGGGCAGCCCCTATTTACACTCGCCATTACATACTGGCCACCATCTGCTTCCGCAATTATAGCCCTTTTCATTAGCATTGCTTTTATGCACAACACTAACGATTCATCTACACTATGTTCTCTGGCCGAGTAACACATGCCATCAAAAGTCGCGTTGTTAAAAGCATCGATGATCGATGGAAATTCCCGCGTACGCGTACTTTTTCCTGTCGAGTGCACTTTCAATTCTCCCAACGAGATTTTGAAGTGCAGTCTCGCAAGATTTTCCGCGCTGATAAGCACGTCGCGTCTGAGACAGAGGATGGATTTTCAAAACGGTTTTGCGCACGTGAAGTTCAACCAGCCTTTCCATGCTTTTCAGCAGAAAGGAAGTTAGACTGATTGGTCTAAAGTTCTTGAAGAGTGAGTAGTCCCCGTTACCGATTTTTGGTATGAAGGCTACCTTAACTGTGCGCCAAGGGGTCGGGATATATACCAGTGTCTGACTGGCTGTGAAAATTCTTTTCAAAACCGGTAGCAACTGGTCTATACCCTTTTGCAGCAAAGCTGGATATATGCCATCGGTACCTGGCGACTTGAAACCATTAAAGGTTGCAACTGCGTACTTGATGGTCTCGTCCGTCGCCATAAGCGATGAAACAAACCAGCCTCGGCGAGTAATATTAATCAGCTCATCTCCAGTTCCAGGGATAGGAGCAGGTTGTGAGCCAGTTGTTATCTGGTCACCCGGAAAATGAGTCTCAAGCATGAGGCTGAGGGTCTCAGCTTTTGACTCAGGGTAGGCACCGTCCGGTCTGTGTTTCCAGTCTGCCTGGTTTGTCCTTTTTCTTTTGCTAGTTTCATCGAGTGTTTCGAACTTTCCACAGAAATCTCTATATGAGACACTTTTCGATATCCGATTGAACCTCTTATATTATTTTAGTTTTGATCGGTACAGGTTCCAGTCCTCCTCCGAATTGATCTTAAGGGACCTATAAGAAGTTTTCGGGTTTCCATGCGAATTATCTGCAGTTCTGCGTTCCACCATGGAACTGGTTTTCTGCAGTGGCTATTTCTGGCAGGACACACTTGTTCGAAACGAAACAGCTTTGTCAACCTTCTGTCTCCTTCTGAGCCTAGGGAGTGGTTCAATACAATTATCTAGCTCATACTTAAACCGTGTCCAGTTGATTTTTCTGGGATTCCTCCTTTTCAATCTCCTCCTGTTGGCTGGGACCCAACATTGTTAATGTCCAAATCAGACGATAGTATGAAATCTAGAGGATAGTTCCCTCTCATGTTGTATTTGCTGCTGCCCCAGAGGGAAATCTGAGCATTAGAGTCGTCAGATGATTAGGCCCATCTTTCTGGTATCGCAGTACTCTACGAGTTCCGCTACCGCTTTTGGTGGTGGCGGCAAAACAGAATCGTAGGGAAAGTAAGCTGACACAACGGACTTACACAGTTGGATCGGTGCCGTGAACGAAGGCCATATGAACTAACGCCATAATGGCGTTCAATTTGAACTAAAGTCATATGGCGTTAGTTCGTTTTAGGAAGTGGCCTTAGTTCACATTTGAAATTGAATTAAAGTCACTCGCATCAATCTCAATAATCTACATTATTTACATGGTCCTAAGAAAAGAGGTAGAAACTTGTAGGAAACAAGTTTACGGCGTATAAACAGTCTATCCATACTCGCACTTACCCCAAATTGCATATGGTCCCCCTGCTGGACCACATGTAGGATTTGAAGTAGGCGCGAGACTGAGTCTATCCATACTCGCACTTACTCCAAATTGCATATGTGGCCAAGCAGGGGGACAGCATGACCCCCCATTCATACCTAACACCATATGGCGTTAGTTCAATTTAATGTATGGCTTTAGTTCCAATTTGAAATTGAACTAAAGCCATAAGTGGATTATGGCGTTAATTCACTTTCAAATGCGAATCAACGCCATTATGGCGTTAGTTCATATGGCCTTCGTTCACGGCACCGATTTTAATATTAAAATTATTACGTTAAGTAAGATAATTTTTATTATTTTCTTAGTTATAACTGAGTATTCGAATATACATATATAAATAAGGAACTATAAAGTTCCCTTGTCGAACTTTATAGTAGAGTTTTATCTTAGAGTGCCTGCTAAGGTATCTAGCATGTAAAATTAATAAACTTAACAAAAATGCCTTAAAATGGGGAAAAAATGTATGTCCTAATTAAGTCGCTTTCCACAATTGTACGGGCTACGTGGAATATGAACGGCACTTCTATTCTGTCCTGGACCAGACTTAATTAATTGAGTGAATGGAATGACTCTGGAGGGACGAAGCCGTTCAGGCAAAACCCCCCGTGGTATCGGTAGTTAGAATAGTAAGACTACTCGTCAAGGTCATTGCTCTTGCAATGTGCCTACGAATCAGTTTAATCAGAAAATTCTGCACTCTTAGAATGTTCGCCCTGTTATATAAGATCGCAGTGGAGTTCTAAGACATCCCCTCTCGAACACACGCACCACAAGACACAGGAAGGCTTCGATCAGGAAGTGGTCGTTATCATCGACAGCTGCTATTGGATCAGTTCTTGCCGAAGTAACAAATTTTAGTCATAAACCGTGCTGTGTTCTTAAAAACATTGCACCCATTTTAATAGAACACGAGAGTGAAATGTGTAGAAGGTTTCGGCTAGCTCGTTAAAGATGCATATATTTCGTTCATTTCAAATCTGTTCGTACATGTACCTATAGTATATTAAACACCTGTGGTACGAATATGAATTTCAGCTACGTACCTTTGAGATACATGTTAAGAAGTTTCAAAACTAGATGTTGGAGATTTATGGTGACATCATTACGTGACAGCTGAATTATTCAACTTAACATATAGGTGACACCGACAATCGGTTAAAATCATATTTTAACATCTTTTTGCTGTTTTCCTTTCTTCACCTCTTCATAATCTGTTCTTGTGAACATACGCTAAAATATACTTGTTTGGGTATAGTTTAAATACATTTTTTGAAGTTTAAATAAATAATCAGAAGTGTAATTGCTGGATTTTTCTTAGTGTAAGCTTTTATCAAAAACACCCACTATAGTTATTTAAACTTTATTGATATCTGATAAAGTGCAAGAAAATGGGGTTGGCATCAGATGTACGAATATGAGTTTGATACACTGCATATGAATGTGCTTTAATAAACGGTCTTTAAATTAAAAGACCATTCCCAACAAATTTACATTTAAAATAATAAAAAGCCAATGTTTTATTCTATGTGGTAAGAAATTACGGAGTTTTCGGTAGTCAATTATGATGACAACTAGTATTAAATTCAATATCTTCTATTATTTTTATTTTATATCTAGTATTTAATTTAGGTTAAATCAAAAGTTTATTTTTTAGTGCATTTGTTTTAAAATGATAATATTTTTATAATTAACAGATTTAAATTCTGAGTATCTGGATTTTGGAAGAGGTGCTCATATGAGTTCGTCATCACGAACAAAACGGATGCGCACCTCATTTAAACATCATCAACTTAGAACGATGAAATCCTATTTCGCCATTAATCATAATCCCGATGCTAAGGATCTCAAGCAACTTTCACAAAAAACTGGTCTACCTAAAAGAGTTCTCCAGGTAAATATAGAGAATTTTATCATAGATTTTTTGATATTAAAGTTTGTTTTTCGAATTAGGTATGGTTCCAAAATGCCAGAGCAAAATGGCGTCGCATGATGATGAAACAGGATGGGTCAGCCATCAATGATAAGGGTGATGGACCTTTGGATTTAGACAGTTTCTCTGCACATAGTCCACCATTTATTTTAGGCGGAACCTCAAGTCCACACAATTTGGATTGAAAATCCAATACGAACAATATTTACCTCATCTGACGCCCGATTGTGAAAATCCTCAATGAAATTAAATTACATCCAAATGCATTAGAATATGTACTTTTTAAATATTGAGAAACAGAAACATCAATCTGAGACATGAACATTAAATAATTTGCAAAAAGATACAGGATGTGAGTAAAAATCCTTTAAACGACGACTTCCACGAATTATTTTAAACTAATGGTATTAGACGCAGACAATTATGAATTAGAAAATTGAACGGAGCTCCATTTTAAGTTCAAAGTGGATAAAATGACGAGCATATGCCCGTTTATATATTGGACACAAAAATACATACACACATTTGTATTGGATTACTTTCATTAAAACTTATGCTTTTCTCAATATCTAGTCCATTCCCATACTTTTAGTGTTTGCTTGATTTGTTAAAACATTTTGAAAGATATTTAGGAAAATTATTTTCATATTATTACGCAAAATAATAAGCAACGTTCGAAAAGAATGCTCCTAAAAAACTGTAACTCACAAAAACAAAAAAAAATCGAACGAAATCGTAAAAAAAGTCGATGACATAATTTGAATAGAAACCCAATAACTTAATGTTATGCTTGCCACAATTGTATAGACTAAGTTAAAGGCTGTTTAAATTTACTTGAGAGGGCTTACTGCTTACCCTAAAGATCTCTTTAACATTTTTGAAGATGTAATAATAACAAAAAAAGAAAAAATACAAAAGCAAAGAAAAATAATTGCTTTCCCTCAGAGCAGAATTGTTTCAAGACTTGATATAATGTGGTTACACTTTAAGTTATATTTCATTGAAGTAATTTCGTGATATTCTGTATCAGGCGATAACTAACATGTATGTAAATCTATGTATTAGATATGTTATGCAAAAATCCCAGTAATAAAAAAATTGTGAATAAACGACTAAAGTAAAAATAGTGTGTAATATATTTACGTATATTTAAATTTAATTTAAGTATGATACTTAATAGTACGAGTGTATATGCACAATATATACAAATAAAATGCTAATTGTTTTAAGTTGTGTAATATTAGGCTAATAAATTATTTACGGTAGTTGTAATGTTTGTACTTATGAATTATTTATAATCGTTTTAGAAATAAAAATTACGAAATAAAATTGCATTCAATTGGATAAATGAACATATTACATTTTAGATACAATACAAGTAATACATGTTAGGGTTATGTTTGAACACTATAAATAGATGAAAAACATTGACGACTTGGCCAATAGCTATAACTTCGAGGTAGTCAAAGACTTAAGGGCGAACCATAATGGCCATACAGAAACTTAAAAATGATACACATACATGGTAACCGCTTCGCTTAGTTTTGGTAAGTTCCGTCACTTTTGCCTACTTACGCAGGAGCGAAATGAATTGCGTATACAACGCATACGTATACGTATACAAATGTCACATGACAGCTGAATTCTCCTTAAGTTTCTATTAGCAATTGTGTAGACTTAGAAATTGGACGATGCTTCTGGTTACTTTTCGTTTATTTATGACTTCAGCTTAAGTTTTTGTACATTCGTTATGGTGGGTCCTTTACTCCACCTCGACTTTGCAATAAATTGTACGAACAACATCAGTACCGAGATCAAATGCAAAAAAAACCTCTGGTCAATCGTAATTTCAAAGATAATGAAGTAGCCTGAGTAAAAACCAAATTGACTTTGTACAGAATCTTGATTACTCCAGTTTTGGTCTGCGCTGCAGGAGCACGGAAAATATCCAAGCCATGTAAAGAGGGCTTTGGCCTTTTCAAGAGATAAGTTTATGATACAGCCAGGTAGATCAAAGATTCTGAAACTTTCACCCTTGTTCTGCTTTCCACTTTGACCGTGAATTGGAAATTCAAAAATAAAAATCGGTGTTGTGTTGTGAATCAATTCTTCCAATCGTGCGCTTTATTTCGAAGGATGCATACAGCACAACAGAATTCCTAAACCTTGGCGGATCTTACGGGTTGTCTTTATCCCTAAATGCGAAAAGTCTAGTCACGTGAAAGCGAGGACTATAGACATCTGTGTCTTACCTCCTCTACTAAAAACTTTAGATCGGGCAACTGACTCCTACGTGAGAGTCGATTCCATGAAACTTCCTTACTGACTCACAACATGTGTACCAAAAAGGAATATCTATAAAAACTGCATTTCAATAGGCACATATCTCGACATCGAAGGTGCATTCAACAATGTGACCATATTAGCTCAACTAAATTTTAAAGGTCTTCCAACAGGGACTTCAGAACTTTAATAGTTGATAGTTGGCATATTGTTCAATCTAAATCTGTCAAATTGGCTGTTATTTATTCAGTATGTTTCGCCAAATCACCAAGGATAGGCATAGCGTTGAGCAATATGTGTAAATGATAAAATTGTTTTAACAAATTGGGTGTTCTGTTCGGACAACGTTCCGCCCGCTTCGCCCATTTCGCGATAGGCCCATTTCTGGATAATAGGTATGCCAACAAACGAAATTCTCAAATTTAAGACAGTGCAAACCACATGAGATCAAAGAGTGTCCAATGCCTCCCGAAATCACTGTTTGGTGTGGATTTTGGGCTGGCGACTTCTTCGGCCTATATTTATTTGAGAACGACGTTGAAATTGGATGATATGGACACCAAAGATATGTGGTTTCAACAGGACGGGGCTTCATGCCACACAGCTCACGGCACATTGTAAATTATGCACGAGCGATTCGAGGGCATGGTCATCTCACGTGAAGGTGATTTGAACAGGCAACCCAGATAATGCGGTTAGATTTTTTCTTGCGGGTTTTTCTGAAGTCGCAGGTCTATGTAAATAAGGCACAAACCATAGGAGCGCCCAAAGTTAACACAACCCATGCCATCGGTCAAATTCCGCATGACTTACAAGTATCCGCCAGAGTCATGCAAAATTGAACATTTCGGAGACGCGTCACCAAGAGAAGCCACGACGGACATTTAAACGACGTTACATAATGGCATCGATATGCCTTTCAAACAAATGAAAAATGTTGATAAGATCTGACACACACTTTGTTTTATTTTAATTTAAAAATAGGAAACGCTAAATGAAAGACCCTTTAGAAAGAGACGTCCTCTCACCCCTCTAAGCAGGCCCGGTCCTAGCTAAATAAGCGCCCTGTGCAAGCTCTGCGTTTAGCACCCGCCCCCGTGTAGTAAAATTAAACTCTACCTTAAATCTGTGTTTCGGTTTTAAAATAGTTTCGTAACACTCATCAGCATAAAGACTTTTTCGCCGACGAGATCGTAAATTTAGTTGGTATTTCAAGACTACTAGCAAGAGCGTATTGCTGTTAGTTATACATAATCATTAAATTTTTCATCTGAACTCATTTCAACAAAAGTATGTTTAATATCTTCTGAATCCTTAACACTTGCTGATAAACTAATGAACTAATGAGCACCGAGCTGAAGCATTGACTACTAAACTTAATGAATGAAAAAATGATCTTGGTTCAAGGGATCGAAACACCAGCTTCTTTTCCCTTCAAATTTAAACCATTATCGTAACTTTGACTCGACAGTTGCTTATTGAAACTGCATGAAATTCGAGTTTGTTTAAAACTAACTTTGTAAGTTGCTCCCCGGTCTTGTCTTCTCCCTTCAAAAACCCTAAGGAAAACCTAACAACAATAGTAACTTGTTCTATGCGACTTTTGTCGATTGTTGAGTCAACAATAAGCGAAAAGTATTTGGCCTCTTTTAGCGCGGACACTATTTGATTAGTAACAGTTGAAGAAAAGATACATATTATTTAATTTTATAGATTTCTGTTCAATACTATTTTTCTTGTTTCTTGATTCGTTATACTCCTCAAGTGCTCCCCTAAAACCAAATCAAATACAGTTAGTCACAAAAGTAAGTACACAGTCTACACTTTACTGTGCAATGAAAGATAAAACGAGTCAAACTGAATTTCAAAAAGGAAATTGTATGTTTTTTATTTCAATAACTCGTAATCTTTATGAAACAAAAAAAAACACGGCAAACAAAGAACGTTAGAAGCATTATTCAAGTACAACAAATAATAATAGACAATAAACGTCACAAAAGTAAGTACACAATGAACAAAAGCAAAAGAAATATGTAAAAAAAAAATTGAGAATGACATAAATTATTTACAAATTAGTATTTTGTGGAGTACCCTTTTGTCTTGATAATGGCAGACAACCTCGACGGCATTGAATTTACCAAGTTTGAGGTAACATCTGGTCCGATTTTTGACCATTCTTCCTGCAGAACACGTTTTAGGTCGTCTTTTGATTTGATATCATGCTTTCTAATTTTTCGCTCCAAATGTTCCCATGGATGTTCAATCGCATTCAAATCGGGAGACTGTGGTGGAGTTCGTAGCTGTTTTTGAACATTATAAAGCAACCGCTCCTTAACTAAAAACGAAGTGTGTTTGGGGTCATTATCTTACTGGAAAATAAATGACCCCTCTAGGGCTAATCTTCCGACGCTCTGGTGTAGGTTGCTCTTGAGAATATTCAAATACACATATCCATCCATGATTTCGTCAATGAAGCCAAAATTTCCCACCCCAGAGGCTGCCATACACCCCCAAACCATAACCGATCCACCACCGTGTTTGACGGTACCAGCCATGTTCTTTGGAACTAGCTCCTCATTTGCCTTCCTCCAAACTTTACCACGTCCATCTGAGCCATGGATATTGAATTTGCTTTCATCGGTAAAAATTACGGTATTCCAAAAAGTTTAATCATACTTTAGATGGTTTTTTTTTTTTGCAGATTCTAGCCTTTTCAACCGGTTAACTTTGCTGATGAAAGGTTTTTTCTTATGGCACGACCATGATATCCAGCACTGTTGAGAACACGGCGAATTGTTTGAGGGTTACATTCTTTACCAATATTATTGGCAACCTCTTTTTGAATGCTAGGAGCGCTTTATTTGGGATCTTGTTTTATTTTTCGCAGTATTAAACAGGTGTCTTGGGGTTTAAATGTACGTGGGCGTCCGCTGCGAGCTCTATTTTCTATCGTGCCGGTTTCCTTATATTTTTTTTATCTTCTTTGTGATATTTTTTTATTAAATTCTTTATATCTTCCGATAGTTGCTTTCCTCGGGGTGCCATGCTGAAAATATTCCTTTTCAAACGACAATTTTTGATTAAAATAATACTAAATTCACTAAAAAACCTTCACTAGAACAAAATACATTTTTTTAGCAATACAACTTCTGTTCTCAAAGTTTTAACTCAGAATGGGATGTCTGTGTACTTACTTTTGTGATATGATTTCGCACATCTGCTGGAAGCATTTACGAAACTGTTGCATACCGTTAGTCTTACGGTACAATTTTTATATTTGCCAGCTGAACAGACAGTCAATGAAAGTCCTTGTGCAGTTTTAGCGATATATGAACAGAAATTCACAGTATTTTTTGTATTATTCGTGTAGATTTTCCGATGTGTACTTACTTTTGTGACTAACTGTAAGGCTACTTTCTCAACAAGCTGTAAAAAGTAATCATTATTAAGCTCAAACAACACTTCAGAAGATCGTCGAAAAGCTAATGCTTGAGAACCATTGAACTAAATTAATAAGTATTAGAACAACTCTTCAATGCTTTGTTTCAAGTTTGTTTTTTTAATAAATTACATTTTTCAAGAAACCAAAAAATATTTTTTTGCTTTGGGTGTATGCTAAATTTTATGAGGTACTGTACATGTACAGTGTTGGCCAAAACTATAGCACGAAAAATTCTCACACAGGAAAGAAAAAACTTGTGACAGCTTAAAAACTTTTATATTTACTTATTTATAAAAAATTACTCTTTCATGTACAGTTATTAATTTAATGTTAAATCTTACATAATTTTTTATATAACAAAATAATTAAAAATTCATTGAAAAATAAGTGGACAAAACTAAAGCACATTTTCGAATTTATAAACAAATAACAAAAAAAAAATTGTTCAGACTAATACTTGGTGGCAAATCCATTGTTTTTGATTACCGCAGCACATCGACGAGGCATTGAGGCAATCAGATTGTCAATGATATTGATTGGGATGTTATTCCAGGCAATTTGTGCTTGTCGTAGAAGTAAGTCCAAATTATTGCATTTCGTCCGATTAATCCTTTGATCTACAATTTCCCATAGATTCTCTATGGGGTTGAGATCAGGGGATTGCGCTGGCCACTTCATTGAATTTATTTCGGCTTCGTTAAGCCAATCCTTCACAAGTTTAGCGGTATGTTTAGGATCGTTGTCATGTTGGAATATCCATCGTAAAGGCATATTCTCCTCAGCATATGGAAGCATGACGTTTTGAAGGATATCCCGGTACACGAAACGATCCATTATACCACTAATCTTATGAATTGGCCCGAATTGTTTTGTTATATAAAAAATTATGTAAGATTTAACATTAAATTAATAACTGTACATGAAAGAGTAATTTTTTATAAATAAGAAAATATAAAAGTTTTTAAGCTGTCACAAGTTTTTCAAAAGTTCTTTAGTTCTTTCCTGTGTGAGAATTTTTCGTGCTATAGTTTTGGCCAACACTGTATCTACCTTACTCACTCTTTCAAACTAATATGTATAATGAGTAAATCTTTCTCATACGTGCAGAAATAAAATCTACACATTTTCTCTCCTCCATAGGAACTGAGGGCATTGCTGCCAATATTTTTAAGTAAAATTTACCACACTGGAGAAGAAAAATTACCATATCATCACTCAAAATTTACCACTTCTATAGTGTGAGCTATAGTGGGGTACCATTTTTTTTCGCAAATTCGGAGTTTATAAATATTGTTTTTAAAAAGGGAGCTGAATGATCTGTGATCTTAATTGTTGCACTATGCTCCGTGGGCGCCGTGGCGTAGTGGGTAGGTGCGTCGACTCCTACGCTCGGGGCCGTCAGTTCGAATCCCGAAAAAAAAACATCAAACATTTTTTCACGGCTCCACCTCCTTCGAGTCACTGACAATGCTCAAAGAGTATAACTGTCTAGGAAAAGCTTCTCAATCTCGCCGTTCGGAGTCGGCATTAAACTGTAGGTCCCCTCCGCTCGTGAGAGAACAATAGCACGCACAACACGAGTGGTTGCTGAGAAGCTAGGCCCAGGTCCACCTCGGACTGTAGCGCCGCCATTACATATTATATTATATATATGCTCCGCGAAGAAAACTGTCAAATTTATTTCATCTTATTTCATTGTTGTATCTTTTGAGTTTGCTTCCTCCACCGTGCTTTTTTTTTCTGCTTCTTAGCTCTGCGGCTCGCCTTTTTGTGGCACAAGTTTCAGCCTTCCCTTGAACTCAGGGTATTCTGACCATAGATTTGTTAGAAAAGACAAACAAACGGAAAGATATTTGTTTCAGATCAAATTTACCCTTTTTTGTATGAAAATACCTTTTTACCAAATGTGTGGAATGGGATTTCGAATTTCCCACAAAAAGGTAAATTTACCACAAACTGGCTGCACTGACTGAGAGTTGAGTGGTTGATTTTATTATTTTGAGATTTTTTCCTAGGGCAAATTTGAGTGCTTGTGCAAGAAATTAACATGCACAGTCTTGTGTGTGATTGGCCTTTTGTGTGAAGGAAGAGTTGAAATTACATATTGTATTGAGTAAATGTCATACGTGCAGAAATAAAACCTACAAGTTGTCACTCAAATGAATCCATTGGAGCTGAGGATTGAGTTTATTATTTTGAGAATTTTTTGTAAGGAAATATTCGAATGCTTGTGAAAAATATTATCTTGCACAGTAGTTTTGTGTGAACAGGTAAAATTATGTAACTTGTATTAAAAAATAATTGCGTTCCGAAAGCGTTTAGAATAGGTAGCTGATTGGACGAACTAAAATTGTATGAAAGTCAGTATATCGATACATTTTATTTCGTTTGTTTCGGCTTACAATGCGTCTACCGAAGTGCTTGGCGCGCTGTGCATTTGTTTTTCATTTCTGACTGATTCTTCGGTTGGCCGTGACCCTAAATCTTGGCTAGCCTTTGAAGGACATATTATTCAACCATAAAAGAACGCCTAGAATAAATAGTGCGTTAAAAAGTACTAATTGGACATATTTATATGTATGTACATATATAGCAACTACACAATTTCAGTTATGGATGAAAATATGAATGGCGGTGAATTCGAAGTACGATAGTATTGATTATAGAGTGACATCAAAATAATAAAAGGGTTTTTCTTAAAACATAACTTTATATAAGTCGCAAACTCGTGACTGGCTCTTGGCAGAACATTTCAGTTTCTTACATTTTCTACATACAATATTGATGGGAGCGTATTTATTCACGAACACACTTACTTATACCGTGCAGGAACGATGAAGAAAAAATCTTTTGAAGTGTGTTTTAAGAAAGTTTAACTTCAGTGCCGAGCCATAATTTATTTACGATATATTAACAATAAAACAATTAACCAATTAGACAAAAAATAAATGTGTAAATTATCTAAAATACAAATAACAACGTTTAAGCATGGCAGCCGCTCCTTTCTAGTTGCATTGTCGTGGCGGAAGAGCTTAAGAGTCAAAGATCCTCGGTTCTAAGTATCCCAGAAGAGGAATCGAACCAAAAGCCAGGAACGTCTTGACTTTGACGATAAAAAAGTCAAGAAAAGGTATGATGGACAAGCATATATTGGAAACTACTCCAGGTAGCGAAAATCCACCCGTGGCCTGCTCGACTGCGTCTGGGACAAGGATTCTGGAGGCCCCAACCCCACGCCTCCATGGCACTGACTAAGGAATCGCTGCAACCCTTGAATGCGAAGATTCCTGCCACTCACTCTACGACACGTTCGATAGGCTGTGTTGGAAAGTTGGAGAATGTAGCGGAGAGGCGGAGAGCCTGATACGCCTAACCTCCAACCACATAGTCAAGTGGTTGATCAGAGTGCTGCTTCTGATGGTAGGATCCGGAATGCCGAAAAGGTTAAACGGGCTCCTAACGAGGCAGTCTCTTAGGGGTCCCCGATTAAGATTCAACGCTACCTCCTCTTCTGCTGACTCGAACAGGATCAAGAGGAAAAAGTCTTCTAACGTCCCTCTGCTGATGGCTCTCCCCGCGCACAAAGGACGCAGTTCTGACGGATTCAACGCTACCTCCTCTTCTGCTGACTCGAACAGGATCAAGAGGAAAAAGTCTTCTAACGTCCCTCTGCTGATGGCTCTCCCCGCGCACAAAGGACGCAGTTCTGACGGACGGAGTTTGAATGGCGCGGGAAGATCCACCAACAGAAGTATCCCCACTCCTATTGACGACTCCTCCTTCGCACAAGATTCAATTGTAACCGGTGCTACCACCCGCAAAGGCTGCATCTCCAGTGGATGGAAATTGGCCGATGCAGGAGAAACCGCCAAAAGAAAGAAGAGAACTGCTACCCTATAAAAGAGCTGCTATCTCCTCTTTGGCGCTTTGGGAAAGCTGGCAATGAAGACAGTATGACCGACGCTGAGTCCAAAACCTGCGAAGATCAACTGTGAGAGCCAGCAACAACAGAGAATGCTTGCTTTTAAGTGGAGGGCTGCTGGATCCCGGGGCAACTCAGGAAAACGGCAAATATGCTGGCGCGTCTTCATACCCAGAACCCTGGCCTCGATACCAAGAAGTGGCAAGAAGAGTAAGAACCGGGAAAATAAGGACGGTTCTTCTCTCGTTGTGGGTCTAGACAAAACTTCGGTTGAGACCATCCGCTCCAGGTATGGCTCCCGTCCCTATCTGCATCTTGAACCGTCGACGAAAACCACTATAATCATCAAAATAATTTTTACTCAGACGAACTTTCACCATTCCAAGGATACTACTGCCTTCCTATGTAGCAGACTTTCCATGGTGAATACAAAACTTAACATAGCATCCATTCAAGAACCATAGGTATGGAAAAAGGCCATCTGTGGTCTTGGTGGCTTGCGGGGTTTCTTACCACTTTATGACAAGTGGTCTGAAATACCGAGTCTTATTGTGCCGAAATTTCTCTCAGCAACCAAGCTTGCACAATTCTGTGGATTTAATTGCTGCAGTTATAAGCTACGGAACGAAAAGAGTGTGGCGTAACTTCGTCATTGCATCAGCTTACTTCCCCTACGACTCTGTTCTGCTGCCACCACCAAGAGCGGTAGCGGAACTCGTAGAGTATTGTTAAATAAGAAAGTTGGGCCTAATCATATGCTGTGATGCTAATGCTCAGAATTCCTTCTGGGGCAGCAGCAAATGCAACAACAGAGGGAACGATCTATTCGCTAAGACTTGTCTGGCACCACGGGATCACAGGAAATGAGATCGCCGATGAACTTGCTAGACGAGGATCAGATGTATCAGAGGTATTCTCAGCGCTGGTACTGCCTGCGTCCTTTGCTGGGGCTTCCATCGATGGATGGACCTCTCGAGCGCACAACCGCAGGTGGGATGACTCTCCAGGATGTAGACAAACCAAGCGCATAGTCCCCAACATTTGTAAAAAATCCGCGGCTTTCTTGTTATGTCTTAACAGAAAAGACTGCAGACAACTTACCGGCGTACTAACGGGCCACTACACCTAAGTGTGCTTGGCCTAAGCGACGCAACTCTTTATTACGCCTGTGAAAAAGACGATGACACTGCAGAGCACTTTCTCTGCCCCTGTCCCGCCTTTACTCGTATGTGGTGGCAGTTATTCGGTGCTGTTGAGGTGAGAGCTGATGATGTAGGCTCCTCATCACAGAAGCGCTTGCAGTTCTTCCTTCAGAAGACCATGAAATTTTAATAAAAGTAGGTTGCTACCTGTCAATACAATCGACCAGATTTTGGGTCTGAGTGCTCCAGTCCAATGTAGTGTCTCAAAAACCTCCGACAAAAAAAACAAACAGCATGCCATGACATTCAAAAAATAGGAAGTGATGCCAAGTTGTCATATATTTTTTGCGATCGTATTTCTCAGACTTTTATATATTTGATAGTCACATTTGATTTTCAAAAGTGCGACAATCAACTATCGCTTTAGCTGATTCCACCCCAGAGGAGTGTATGGATAGACTGGGGTCAACTCAATAAGGAAGACCGATTAAATCATAAAACAAAAACCTTCAGTTTTTTTTTTTATATATGTGTATATACATGGAAATATAAGTCGTTCATATGGAAGGATGAAACATAAATCTTGAATAAAGATATTTGTTTGCTTCATGCTGATATTCAAAAACTCTAATTGAATTGAATAGGGTTTATAACGTTTTATTTACAAAATCAACAATAAAAATAGAAAATATTTTTATTACTATTACTAACTTATATAAAATGTATAGCGTACTCTATTACTGTGATCCGTTCATTATGGCTTTTATATCGTCCGCATCTAACGTTTCATATTTTAACAAAGCCTCCGCTAAAGCTTTATGTTCTTTTGCATGTTTTCTGAGTATAGCTTTTGCTCGTTCGTAACTTTCGCTAAGTATCTTTTTTATTTCCGCATCAACGGCTTCTACAGTATAAGGGCCAAGTGAATCCCCTGATCCTAAACCTTTCGGCCCCTCAATAGTACGTAATCCAACTTTTTCTGACATGCCCCAATCTTTGACCATGTGCGTCGCAATGGATGTTGCTTGCTTTAAGTCACTACTTGCACCAGAAGTTACTTTATCCATTCCAAAAATAAGCTCTTCTGCTGCTCTTCCACCCATCATTGTGTCCATCATAGCCAATAATTGAGCTCTCGTCACGTGATATCTTTCTTTTTCTGGAATATAGGCTGTATGACCGAGAGATGGTCCTCGCGGCATAATCGTAACCTTATGCAATGGATGTGATTCCTAAGGTAATAAATTTAAGACCTCTTAACTTGTTTTCGTTTACTTATTTCTTTTTCTCACCTTAGTATAGTACGCTACAATAGCATGACCCCCTTCGTGATAAGCTGTAATTAAGTTCGCTTCTTCATCCGGTAGGCGTGCTTTTCTTTCTGGTCCCATCAGTACCTTATCTCTTGCTGATTCTATATGCTTCATTGTCACAGATTCTGCTCCATCAATGGCGGCTCTGTGACGTTAAAATAAATGTAAGCAGTTATACGGACTATTCTAATAAATATTCTTACCTCAATGCCGCTTGGTTTATCATGTTTTCCAGATCAGCACCGGTAAATCCAGATGTTCCCCGTGCTAAGATTTCAATATCAATGTCATCATGTAATATCTTAGATAGATAGAGTGATAATATTTCCTTTCGCCCAGTGAAATCTGGCGTAGATACGACAACCTGTGATTAAACAATACATTTTGATAGGAACTGAATAAGTCCAAGTTTTATTTAATTACCTCTACATCAAACCTTCCCGGCCTCAATAGCGCCTGATCTAAGTCATCTCTACGATTTGTTGCGCCCAGGACAATAACACCAGCATTTTGATGAAATCCATCCATTTCTGATAATAACTGATTAATTGTTTGATTTGCATATGGATGTAAGACTGAGTTTGTTCTCTTTGCTCCAACTGAATCGATTTCATCAATAAAAATCACGCATGGTGCTCTCTGTTTTGCTGCTTCTGTAATTTCATAGCGCGAATTAAATAAACATATGCATATGCACATTAAGAACATTTAAGTGAAACAGAAAAGGGAAAACAGTAAATATATTGCAAGTAGTCCATGATTTCATCGTGTTATGCTTGCCATTATTCTCCTCGAATGAAGTATTAATTTGATATTATTAAACAGTATGAATAGCTTGTTCGTATGAAGGTTTATTTTTCCACAATCTACTCATAACAATTATAATATTGAAGTATCGCCAATAATTGGTGTTAAGCATTTTCTTAGGTAAGGGTAGGTTAGATCCAAATGGCCGACTGCAGGTTAGCAGTCTCACTTAGGCCAACAAAGGTCCATTGTGGTACCGCGCGGATTGACTGTCTCCTATCCATTAAACAAATTGGCTCATGCTATGAAGTTGTTGTTCAGCTTACTTAGTGTCATCGAAGAAGTAGCCCCTAGGTAAGTTTTCCTCCGGGTGGAGAGGACGTCACACGTACAGAGCAGATGTGTCTTCTCCCTTTTTCTCTTTAACTTCTGCAGAAGTTTTTATGAGTCCGAATATTCAGGCGTGTGGCAGTTTCCCATAATGACACCGATGAGAGAGTGCTGACGAATAAATTGTTCTTTCTGATTATACACAGTGAACAGTTAAGGGCCAACCATAACTTTTAGATCTATTGTGCCCTTTTTTATACCTTTGTTCTCTTTCGAGATTCCACAGATTACAGAGTTCTTTTTAGAGTTATATTGAGGGTTATGCTCCAGTGGTGGAAGAAATTAATTCTAGAGTATTCCTTTAGGAATCTGAGAATGAAAGATGGTTCCAGTGACTGCATATCTTCCTCTGATAATAGGTGCTTGGCCAGACATTTTTGTGTTTTGAGGGCTAGTGCCTCACATAATCCCAATATGTGCTCTGGGACTTAGTGAGATTCTCCGCAGAATCTGCAGAGATCTTGGCCCTTTACAGTTGAGCTTCAGCCAGATTTGTTTTGTAATGAGGCACGTGGTGTATTCGGGCTATCTATAATTAGTAGTTCTAATTGTATTCTTGTAAAAGAAGGCCGTGGTTCTCCACTGGGTAAGACTGGCGAGAATGTTGCTCGCCTGACGAGTTCATCGCCTTCGCGATTACCTGGAATGAGACCGTGTCGCGACACCGACATGAGGTGAATGTGGATTCATAATAATCTAATAGCTATACGACACTGTTTGTAAATAATTCTGTGCATTGCCAGCTAGTCCACTAATGGTCGATTTCTACATTCATTCATTCTTCTTCTTCTTATAATTCCACTCCGGTCCGGAGGTTAGAAAACGATGCTACTGTTTGTTTGTTTGTAACTCCTCTAAATATTTATATTGTTGAGAGATTGAGTTCTCTTAGGTTTGACAACAATGTGGATCGCTGTTTTCCGATACCTCATTTTTCTTCGAATTTTCCTTGCATGATCAATTTGAGCAGTTCATATTTGTTGTTCGTCATGACATACCCCAAGTACTCGATCTCCTCCTTTTAATTAATGATATGATAATTTCTCTTGTCATTTTCACACGCCGCAAGACTTCGTCGTTTGTTATCCTGTCAACCCAAGGAATACGTAAAATCCTTCTGTGTATCCACATTTCGAATGCATCTATTCTTCTTATTGTAGAGTTACTAAGTGTCCATGTTTCTCTCGACCAGAATCGACCAAACATAGCATTTCACCAATCTTATTTTTACTCTAAGATTAATTTCTCTGCTTGAAAATACTTTTTTTATTTTACAGAATGTTGCTCTCGATTGTTCAATTCTGCATTGGATTTCTTTGCAGAGGTTTGCATTACTATTTATTATTGTTCCTAGATATTTTTTGGTGTTTACTCTTTCTACTGCAACATTACTTATTTTCAGTTCAACGCTTTGAAGTTCTGTGTTCAATTCATCTTTGCTGTTTGCCATTATTACCGCATAGCCTGCACATCTTATGTTATTAACAAGAACTCCAGTAACTCTAACTCCTCCTTCTGGGTCTATGGTATCTCTCTAGATCTTCACATTCTTGTTGCAAGTAATGTTTCTTTGCCTCTCTGATTTTGTATTTAATCAAATTATTTATTTCTCTATATCTGGTCTGATTTGATTTGCATTCTCTCCTTTGTTCCATTAACTACAATATCTCACTTGTCATCTATTCTGATGATTAGGTGCTTTTCGCTTGTTTCCGTAATAATCCCCTTTTGCCACTACCGGATTATGGTCTGACCCTACGCCAGCACCTGGGTAGCATTTTGATGCTTTTATTGAGTTTCGGAATCTTTTGTTTACGACTATGTAGTCTCTCTGATTTCTTATGATTCTGTCTGCGATATGTCTTGGAGATGTCCAGGTATGTAACCTTCTTGGTGGGAGCTTGAACCAAGTATTTATTATTACCAGCTTGACAGAATTCAATTAGCCTTTGGCCGCTCTCGTTCTTGTGTGCTACTCCATGCTCAGCCACAACATCTTCCATTCTGCCTTTTCCTACTTTTGCATTAAACTCCCCTAGGAGGAATGTAGTATATCCCTTTTTTGTTAACTTCATTGGTTGATCAAGTTGGTTATAGAACTCTTCAATGACGACTTCATCACAATTACTCGTTGGCGCATACACCTGAATAATGTTAATTTTTGCAGCTTTCCCTTGAAACCGCATGAGCATTACTCTTTCCAAAATGTTGATATAGGCTTCGGGATTCTTAGCACCATATAACCATTTAAGGTTATCATGCATTCCATCATAATTTTTACCAGGGATAAATTTACTTATTTATTTTTTTCCACTAAGAGAGGTGGTTTACTGTTGCCTTCCTCTCCTTCCAGTTACTGCTTCGCTGATTTTTCTAATCGAAGTTTTTAAGTTCAGTATTTTCCTCTTTTCTTATAATTTCCTCTACTTGTTGCCGTGTATTCATTGTTCTTGTTCGTGCCTTGTCCAATCCTATGTATTCTCTTTGGTTAGGCTATTTTAATGGTTGATATGGTTGATATTGGTGAGCCGTTAGCCTTCTCTTTACCCTGCTGTCCTCTTCTTCCTTTGCTGTTAGAGCGTTTTTGTTTTACATTGGTTATTAATTGATCAACTGAACTAGGTTTTACTTTATTGTTGTCTTTTTGCTTCTCTTTTGGTGATCGAATTCTTTTCTGAATTGTTTCATAATCAACAATTGACACTTCTTCTATTTTGGATGGATCCACTTCCTTCCCGGCGACAAATATTCTATTTCTTATAATCTGTACGTTGTTTCCTTTATTTGTTAGTTGTTGTGCGATACTCAAAACCTCTACTCTTTTTGTGCGCTCTAGTATCGTTTTTTTGTATAAACTGGTGCTTTAGTTTAGATTATCCTTGCATGATCTCTCTTTTTTTGAATGAGTCGACTAAACCTACTAGAATAAGCCTGGTTTTATTATCTGATTTTCTTCCTATTCTTTTGATATAGCTTATATCAGAATCAAGTAGTGTTATGTCCAATTTCGTATTCATTAGATGTTTTGCTATTGCTCTTAGTTTTTTGGTCTTCTTCTTTGATGTTAAAGGACAGAATGTTATTTCGCCGAGCTGTTCATTCATTATCTTCCTTTTATAACTTTATTTCTTCTTTTAGCTTTTCTATATCTGTTTCCATAGTTGCTATTCTTTCTTTTGCTTCATTTAGGTTCGTACTTACTTCCTCGTATTTATAAATTATTTCCTTTTTAATATCTTCTCTCATGGCAGCCTGCACTGCATCTAATTGAGTTTTCAACACCTGTTTTAAATCCTAATGTCCTCTTTAAAACTATTTAAAGCACTAATCAATTCCTGCTTATACAATTTTTCAACAATTCACAACACTCGCAATTTCTTTATCTCACTTTACCGGACCGCATGAAGTATTGCTGTTCACTTTTCACATTGTTTCGAAAAAAACATATTTTCAAACATTTTCCCAGAAAGCACATTCATTATCAAGAGATTTAGTCATGAAAGGAGCACTTAAGTAGTATTTTGAATACTTGGCATACGCGGACAACATTGACATGTTTGCCAGCTTTTAATGAAGCATTTGCTGACATTGAATCGGAGGCGGCCAAAACACGTTGAGCGGTGTATGAGGGCAAAACGAGTTATATGCGGTCATCAGGGTGATACTGTGGACACACACTATGGACCACAACGTCACCATAGTCGGATATACTTTCGAGGTAGACAAAGCCTTCGTCTACATCGGGTCCCAAGTTAACAGTACGAATGCCATCAGTACCATGGACAACACTCCTCCAGCCCGAAGAGTCTTCGACTTCGCACCCGTAGGGCAACAACACAAGTGAAGAATTACCTACGGCAATTTGGCGTCCGTAATTGGAGTCAGCTGATTAAAGATCGTGCCAGCTGGAGAGGTTTGTTGGTTGAGTCCCGTTGTTGCGCCATCAGAAGAAGGAATGGGAAAGTTAAAATATACATAAGAACCAATATTTGTTATTGCCTTATGGAAATTTTAGATGGACTCATGCCAGTCCTACTTCAAAAAAGGAAGGGCAAACTATTATCATATCTATGAATGATATTAAAAAGTAGTCTAGCATTGGGTTACATACCGAACCAGTGAGACGGGCAGAGGTAGTGTTCATTCCGAAAATGGAGAAGAAAGACCCAAGTCTACCAAAGTCCTACAGACCGATCAGCGTAACATCGATTCTTCTCAAAACAATGGAAAAGGCTGTGGACAACTATATAAGAGGAAGTACTATATGCATCCCCACTTCACTACTGTCCTGTAAGCATACTGGGCAGGCAGATCCACAGAAACTGCACTCTACCAACTGACAGAAACTATAGAAAGAGCCCTCGAAGCGAAAGAAATAGTTATATGTGCTTTCTTGCGTATTGAAGGAGCATTTGACAACACATCTCACGATGCAATTGTTCAAGCTCTGGACAAAAAGGAAGTAAACCACACAGTATTGAAATGGATGTATGAATTCCTGAGCACAAGATCAGCGGAGACTCACACACCAGGAGGCATAATAAAAGTCGACACAACAAGTGGATGCCCACAAGGAGGAGTTATATCTCCTCTCATATGGAGCCTAGTTGTAGACGAGCTTCTAGAGATATTAACTAACCATGGCATCAGATGTCAGGCATATGCCGATGACATAGTAATCATAGTCAGAGGAAAAATGGAGGAGACCCTATGCGATATTATCAAATGGGGACTAACTTTAACTAAGAAATGGTGCCTATCGGCTGGACTAAGCGTAAATCCGGCAAACACCACCATAGTACCTTTCACAAGAAAACGAAAACTGGAACGACTAAAACCAATAAGTCTGTCGGGTACAATACTCCGGTAAAAGAAGTTAAATATCTGGGATCTTGGACAGCAAAATCATCTGGAAAGAACATACAGAAGAGATGACAAGGAAAGCTACGCGTGCTCTAATGATTTGTCCAAGTATTCTAACATGGATGTACATCTCTATTGTTTGCCTTACAATAACCTATGGTGCAATAGCATGGACCAAGAGAACCAATCTTATCACCGCGAGGGAGACATTCAGTAAAGTTGAAAAGTTGGCATGCTTCTGTATTACAGGAGCCATGAGAACTTGCCCAACTGCGGCCATGGAGTTTCTGTTGGAGCTGACTCCTTTACATCTAGTGGTTGCAGAGTGTGCAAACAAAACAATCATGAGAATGCCAAAAGAAGGGATAGGAAAAGACAGGTCCATTACAGCGAGGCAATTCGACGCACTGGTCAAAAAGCTACCACTCCTGGCCATTCCGAAGAATGACGCCATTAGGAAATTCAAAGAACAACCGCCGTATCCTAACAGGCTTTCTAACGGGATACTGTAGACTCAGGGAACATCTAAGGAAACTTGAGGTATCAGGAAAAGGTCTCTGCAGATTTTGTGGAAAAATTAATGATATTCCAGAACACAGTGGGATTTTGTGAGGCCCTAGACCGCAAAAAAGAAAAAGATGTCTGGGCAAGTATCTACTATCAGAAGAAGAGATGCAATCACTAGAACCATATCCCATTCTCAGATTCCTAAAGGAAACTGGCTTAGAGAATACTCTAGAACAGATATCTTCACCTATGCCCAATTGAAGTCCATTACCCTCAATACAACTCTGAAAAGAACTGTATTTGAGGGGAACTCTTAAGAGTGCTAAGGTATTAAAAGGGGACACAATAGATCTTGAAGATCGCTGTGCAATATACCCTTAACAACAATAATAATAACCCTCAATACAACTCTTATTCAATCGAAAAATAAAACCTCATTTAACTAAAAAACATATTAAAAAAGTTGATGTAAATATAAATATACTTACTAAATAGATCTCGCACACGGCGTGCACCTTGGCCAACCAAAACTTCATCAAACTCAGGACCAGCCGCATGGAAAAACGGTACATTTGCTTCTCCAGCTACTGCACGGGCAAGTAAAGTTTTACCAGTACCTGGTGGTCCCACTAACAAGACGCCTTTTGGAAGTTTTCCACCAAGATTTGAAAACTTTTCAGGACTTTTTAAGAATTCAACCACTTCTTTTAGTTCTTGTTTAGCCTCGTCGCAGCCTTTAACATCATCAAACGTGACATGTATCTCTTCTGGATCCACCTCCACTTGATTACCCAATTGTATCCTAGAACAGTAAAACATTATATAAATGAATAATTTCTTCCTTTTAAAGTTAGCTTTCATGTACCTGAATACAGATCCATTAGATGAAGAGAATAGACTTACGAATATACCCAAGAACACAATGATTATAAGAAGTTGTTGAAACACCTGCAAAAATGTAACCTCGATATTGGTAAACAAGTATCCAGAGTTCATAAAGTACACTTATATAACCTTCAAATATTTCATTGTTTTTCCAGATTTGTGACCATCATCATTATTTACAGCCGCAAGATATCCTTCCGCAAAGGCGACTTTTATATTCTTCTCCTGGGTATATACAATTTAACAATGTAATTATACCAGCTAATACACAAATTACCTCATCCTTCAAGTTTCCCTTGTCAGATGTAATTTTAAGCAGCTTGGACATAGTTTCTGAATTGGGCACCCTGGCTGATTCGATCTTATTTGATGGTATATCTGTTAGAGATAATACTTATGTTTCGTAAAAAATAAAAAATAAAAAATAAAAACGTCTGCAATTACTTGTACTTAATGCATTTCTTATCCTAGCAGTTAGCGAAGGATTTCTTTTGCTTTCCGCCTCAATCGCTCTGTCAGTTTTGAAATGTCTCACAAATTTTCTAAACAAAAACCATAAATGACTCATCAATAATAAGTTTGGATCGTTTGAAAAGGGTTTAGGTAAACCTACAGTTGATAATAAGAGCCGGATAAACTATTTGAGCCGTTCCTAGTACTCAGTAAGCATTTCACATCGGTATTGTGTGAGGTACTAATCGTAACACTAAGCAAGTGCTTTGATTTTTTCCCATTATTTATGATCTGCTGTGCGACAAAATTAGCACTCATTGGCCTTAGTGTGCAGGTTATATCCTGGACTGCACGATTTATCCTGTCCTTTGTGAAAAATGTTGATAAACAAGCATTGTAGGTGGCTATTTTTCGAATGCTTCGCTGTGAGTTCGTTAGTAATGTTGCAAGTTCATCAAGTACGGTTTTCTTGGTGTCTCGAATATTTTTTGGTGAAAATTGTGAAGAATTTTTATTGATCGAGTAGTAGTGCGATTTGCGACCTACACCGATTAAATAAAACGGTGGCTAAAATAAAAATTTAGTTTATTATAAAATGTTGCAACATTTTTATTCATTTACTTTACCAATGTGTGCTGATATGCGAAAATCATCTTCAATAAACACTAAAATTTGTCTTTCAGCTGCAATAAGTACAACCGCGATGTGACAATCTAAGCTAAACAAGTTATATGAGACCTGCCAAAAAAAAATTGACAGACGTAAATCGTCACATCAGAATTTTTGACCAGTTAATAAGTTTTCGATAAAGTAGTATTAGACTATAGTTATCCTTTTCACACTTGTGTAGAAATACCAGTATGACGTCAGCTACAAAAAAAATGGCCACATCTAATAAGTAGTCGGCATTGCTCTTGATTTCTTATTTCCTACTTATGTCACTTATGTCAAATGTATCGAATGTACGTTTTTTTAAACGTAGGCTTTTTAAGTGTCGTTTACATGAACCGAGATGTAAGACTTGCGATTTGCGAATATTGCAAATGTTGACACTTCACATGATAAAATCTTTGGTCGCTGATATCTGATTCCTTACGCAACAAAACACTCAGATTTCAATATCACGGGTAGCAATTCAGGGATTTATTTTCTCCAAAATGTGTGGACTGCGACCGCACTTTGACAGGTATGTCAAAAGGTTTAAGGGCTCACCTTTTGACACATGGATTTTTTTTATTGAATAAAATCTTAAGGATATTCGAAAACCATACATCGAAATCAACAATTTTATGTTCGTTTTTCTTCGATTCAAACCTTCTACTTGGGATTTGTCAAACTCAGGTAGCCATACACAAAGTACGATCGCAGTGCACAAAATTGCGAAAAATAGCGGAGAGGAGACACTTAAGGGAAAGTTCACTGAGAGAAGCGATACAGCTTCCAGAATTATTGGCTGTTTAAAAACAACTGGAAAATCCGACTGGGCAGTTTTCACCCAGTAATGTTCTACACCGAATAGAGTAATGCCCTCTTTTAAATTCCTATTTCTCATAAACGATGAATAAAAATGTTTTGAAGTGCAGCAGCAATGTAGTACTATATGTTTGCAGGGAAAAAAAACATTAAAATTGTATTTAACCCGGCGAGAGTGTTATTTAAATAACTATGTTAAATAACTATGTTATTTAAATAACTATATTTCTTTAATTGATCACACAAACCCACTGTCATTTCGTGTAGCTGGAGTTAAAAAGAAGCAGAAGAGGACAGTGGAGTTTTTGCAGTGTCCCGCTAGTCACCGTTCGAGATACACGTGTTCAAACATCTGTTGGGTACGTAATACCCCGCCACATAGTTCGTGCATGCATTTCGTGCCAATATAAACTATTGCTGTTTTCGTATATGTTCTACTTTTTTTTTAGTTTTTGATTAAAAATGCATTTCGAAACTAGAGACAGGCGCCTTAGGTCCATGTTGGAAGAAGTGCTAGAAAATACTTCCGTCGAGTCGAGCTCTGAGAGAGAATCCGACTATTGCAGTGAACAATACCTTCAAACTGAGACAATTCCGTTTTTTTCTGTATTAATATAAAAATTCTTAAAATATTACATGTGTTTCATATGCAACTAATTATTATATACCTTTTATAATAAAATACCGATTTTTAAATGTTAATATTTATTATAACAATATTTACAGGTAATTTTGTATGTGGGTATGTCATACCCAGCCACATACTCAATGTTACATTTGTCACCACACTCTCGCCGGGTTAAAAAGTTCCTGTGATAGATTTTCCTAAAATACCACACAGCAAGCGTAAGGTGTTACTCTATCAACGATCACCAGAAAATGTGGAAAATGTGTCGAAAACGGACGAAAAAAATGCCTGAAAGTGGATTTTCGGGTGGTGAAGGCCGATTTTCGGCGCATCCAACCAATCTCCCTCTCGCTTGTGAAAATCGTATATTGTCAATTCTGCTTTCTTCCGCTCATGTAATCAGCCGCTTAGGGACAACTCATAATACACAAAATACAAGGTAATATATTCGGTATCTGTAACAATCGCGTCACGTCACACATTTTTTTTACTCTTTTACTTGATCGAATGCAGCAAGCGGTAAAGGTCAAATCGCAACAGCGTGTTTGCGCTCTCGGACTTTGACAGGCATTGGTACGCGTTTTATCGATTTTACGAGAATCGTATGTCAAAGCACGCACCCTTAGTTTTCCAAATCGAAATAGAAAGCAGAAATCAGTTAATTAGTATTAGTTGATTTCTGATAGAAAGTGCGCGTTTGACAAGTGAAATATTCTCCTGGAAGCTATCCATCAGAAATCAACTAATTATTTATTTATTAATTATTAATTTATTAAGTAACTGATTTCTGCTATCCATTTTCTAAAATACATTCTACAAGAAAAAACATGCAATATGGTCTGTGAAATGTCAACGCGCAATCGCGCTATTCCGAATTGACTAAGGATTTACATGTATTCTACAGGCGCTGTTGTGATTTGGATATTAGTATGGTATAGGCCAAATTGCCTGTATTCAGAATCCAATTTGCACGCGCAAAATATAAATAAAAAAAATGTTGTTACGAAAACAAGATGACAAATATAAATGAAAAATTCTTGTTTCCGTATAAAAATAACAAAATTTATTTTATTTTTTCCTTAGGCTTACATTAATACTAACGAGCACAAGTTGTTACTAAACATTGAATTAACATAGTTATAAGCAAGTTTTCATTCATTTTTGTTTTACATGTAATTTGTTTTGTATTTGTAGAAGCTATTTTCAGAAATATTTCTGTTTAAAATTCTTATTCTAAAATACATCTTATGCTATGTTCCCACCAAATGAAATCGCGAGACTTTGTGAAATTTATCCAAACCTCCGAGGTTTCGCCATTCATTACCGGGGTTTCGAAACCTCGTGGTTTCGGCGAAAACTAGTTGAAACCCCCTTGATTCATCAGTCCGTGAGAGGTTGTCAAACCGAACATGTCTACAGCGTGAACTACAGTTTATTTTAGTGCTCATTTTCAGATTTCAAAATATTATGAAGTAATATTTTCAATAGAAATATTTCTAATTATTTATACAACTACATGTATTGTTATAAATTGATTTCTTTGTACCGCGAAATCACTTATAACCGCTGCAAGAACTTTCTTTTTAATGTCTCCAGAACTCATATTTCGTTTTTTCTTCTTAACACTATTGGCTACATATGAAACACCTGTTTTACGTTTTATTACGATCCTCTCATCTTTCTCATTTTTTATTTACACAGGTCGACGCAATATTGTGTGCATGAATAAACCGAATCAGGAGGCAATCTAGCAAGCCTTAAGTGCTGCGTGGCTATTTTATTTCAGCTCCCTTGATACCTTTGAGAAGGTTGTGTTTAGCGTAGATCTCAATGGCGTGGATTTCAGCTTGAAAAACTGTAGGTCTCAAACCTGTAGGTAATGATATGTATTTTTTTAATTTATTTTATATATTTTATTCTACAACTGAATTGGACACGTGTCGTCTTGGATTTTTCTGGATTGAATGATTGGACGAAAGCAACTGACAGGCCGAAAAGGCGCGCAGATCGCTACATTAAAATTAGACCGCACCCTTGTCGGTGCTGCAAGATTTTCCCACAATTAGAATAATTAGACTAATTACAATAATACGATTATTATTATTATTATTGTTGAGGATATATTGCACCTCGACCTTTAAGACCTATTGTGCCCCCTTTCAATACCTTAGCACAATTACGAGTTTCTCTCAAATACAATTCTTTTCAGAGTTGTATTGAGGGTAATGGACTCCTATAGGTGAAGAAATCTGTTCTAATGTATTCTCTCTAAGTCAGTTTCCTTCAGGAATCTAAGAATGGGAGTTGGTTCTAGTGATTGCATTTCTTCTTCTGATAGTAGATACTTGCCCAGAGATATTTTTTTTTGTGGGCTAGTGCCTCACAAAATCCCAGTATGTATATGTTCTGGAATTTCATTAAATTCTCCACAAAACCTGCAGACACCTTCTTCTGATACCCCTAATTTGAGTCTACAGTGCCCCGTTAGGAAGCCTGTTAGGATACGGAGGTTATTCTTGCTCATTTCGATGCATGCCTTGAGCCTCTTTTGGTTAGATTGCCCTCGGAGTTTCTTGGACTGCTTCATTCCACGAGCGTTATTCCAGCTTTCAATCCGATTCCTTCTTTGGACTCTTCTCTGAGGAGATGGTTCAGGGCCTATCCCCGTATGGCCAGGTATCCAGCAGAGTTTTACACGGTTTCTCCTACTCAACTCTTTGAGCTTTTGCAAGCATTCCCTCGACTGTCCGACATCATTGCTATGTCGCAGTTGGTATAATTCCTTTCAAGATTGATCTGAACGCATCTATGTCTATGGCATAAATTTCCACTTGAAAGATGATGGTACATTTGCCCATGGATTCCAGTTCCTTCACCAGTTCTTGATCCATCTGTATACCATTTTACCGTGTTGCTGCTCATCTGTGGACCATGGATTCATTGCTCCAGTCCCTTTTGGTACTGAGCTTACTGGTAAATTTCTTTTGGAAATTGAATTTCCTAATCACGTCATCCATCGGAATGGCCAGGAGTGGTAGCTTTTTGACTAGTGCGTCGAATTGCCTCGATGTAATGCACCTGTCTTTTCCTATCCCTTCTTTTGCCATTCTCATGATTGTTTTGTTTGCACACTCTGCTACCACTAGATGCAAAGGAGTCAGCTCCAGTAGCACCTCCATGGCCGCAGTTGGGCAAGTTCTCATGGCTCCTGTAATACAGAGGCATGCCAACCTTCGAACTTTGCTGAGTGTCTCCCTCACGCTGATAAAATTGGTTCTCTTGGTCCATGCTATTGCACCATAGGTTATTGTGGGTCGAACAATAGAGATGTACATCCATGTTAGAATACTTTCCTTGTCATCTCTTCTGTATATTCTTTCCAGATGATTTTGCTGTCCAAAGTTCCAGATACTTAATTTCTTTTACCGGAGTACTGTACCCGACAGTCTTATTGGTTTTAGTCGTTCCAGTTTTCGTTTTCTTGTGAAAGGTACTATGGTGGTTTTTGCCAGATTTTGGTTTAGTCCAGCCGACAGACACCATTTCTTAGTTAAAGTTAGTCCCCCTTTGATAATATCGCATAGGGTCTCCTCCATTTTTCCTCTGGCTATGATTACTATGTCATCGGCATATGCCTGACATCTGATGCCATGGTTAGTTAATATCTCTAGAAGCTCGTCTACAACTAGGCTCCATATGAGAGGAGATATAACTCCTCCTTGTGGGCATCCTCTTGTTGTATCGACTTTTATTATGCCTCCTGGTGTGTGAGTCTCCGCTGATCTTGTGCTCAGGAGTTCATACATCCATTTGGATATTATGTGTGTCATCGAGTCCCTAATGATGTGTCATCGAGCCCTTAATGATATACTTGAATGTATAAATGTGTCTCTTTCTAATGAAAGAGGTTAATTATATAATTGAAGGTATAAATGTGTCTCTTTCTAATGAAAGAGACAACTATTTAAAAATGTCAAAAAAAAGGGTTTACGGATGCTCCCATTGTTCTTTGTTCTAAAAAAAGGTTATGTGGAGCTACTTGTAACAGCCGTTTAAATTTGTAATTCAGAACTGATATTTTTTATAACATTTTAGATAGTTCATCATAGTTCACTTTAAATACGTTAAAATTGTTATTTCGTTGCTCTACCCAATTTGTTAAGGATAAGACCAATTGTAAGAATTAATTTCTGTACATATATATATATATTAACTATATTGAATTACAGGAAATAAAATTAAGTTTATATGCTGAAGAATTGTTCTTCGCTGTTTTACTCTTTGGAGAGTTCCAGGTACTTAATTTTATAAGTTGGAAAATTTCTTTTTGGGCTTGCAGCAACATTATTTTATTTCAATTGCTTCAACACAAATTCCTGCCAATACATTATGGAAAAGGTGATTCGCAGTTGTACTTCGTCTACGTGCAGAAAGCCTGATGATGATTTAATGGTGGCTTGTGACAAGTGCAAACGCTGGTGGCACTATGATTGTCATAGTTTTGATGCCGATAAATTCGACACATTAACTCCGTGGTTTTGCGAGGAGGAAGATTGTGTTCTTCGTGATGATAGCCTTACACAAGAGGCGCAAATGAGTAGAAGAGATTCGATGGCTGCAGTTAATGCAGCGGATGATGTTGAAGAGAACATCGACTTAATTATTGAAGCGGCGGCGGTGGCGCAAGCCGCAGTTGCCCAGCGAGATAAGGAGCTGATGAAACTGCGAGCGGAGCTTGTGGAGACAAAGTTAAAATTGTCTAAAGTTTCTGATGTTGTTAAGAAACAATCCGCTCTCTCCTGTAACAACGCAACGAGGTCAAGTTTAAGCGCGACAAAGTCATCAAAGCTGGAGATAATAAAACAAATACAGGCAAACCATCAAGCGCTTTTGGATAGTGCCCTGAAACAGAACTCCGATCAACAGCCACGTCATTCCTCTACGCCATTACGAGAAGCTCCCAACCATAATTCAGAGGCGAGTGGAAGCTCTTTCCGTCATCAAGATATGGCAACTCTTTTAACCATCCTTAACCGCAGCAATGTGCAAGAACTTCCGCAATTCTCCGGCGAAAACAAGAGAGAGTGGCCGTATTTTGAAGAGGTCTTCAAATCAACCACGATTGAGGGCAGATACAGCTGCAAGGAGAATGTTGCGCGTTTGCGTAAGGCATTAAAAGGAGAGGCGTATCATATGGTAAGTGATCGCCTTAAGTACTCATCAGACGCTGACGCTATATTGGACTCTCTTCGATTGATGTATGGACGTTCTGATGTTCTGGTGCATGATTTAACTGCAGAGCTTTTAAACCTTCCAAAACTCTCGTCAAAGTGTGATCCGAAGCTCCGCGTGTGGGCGGTGAAGATTAATGGTTTTGTCGCAGACCTAAAATCCATGAACAGGGAAGAGGACCTGACTAATGGCTATGTTTTAACTAGTCTAGCCTCTAGATTAGGTGCAGGTCTTTATCAAGACTGGCAGAAAAGGAAATACGGTTTATCGAATGCCAACTTTCACCACTTTGCTCAATTCCTCACGGAGAAATTAATCGATCTACCACCTGATCTTTTGAAGTGTGGTCCTGAACAGAAGAAACCACAATCAGGTGGCAACAGAGCATCTAGTGTTTTCCTACATCATCCCGTTTCCGTGCCGAGCATCGATATATGTTGCAAGTGCAATAAAAAAAGACATGGATTAGCTCAATGCGAAGATTTTTTGGCGTTAACACCAATACAAAGACAGACGTTTGCTAAAGACAAGTCCATCTGTTTCACCTGCCTGGATCCGTCTCGTCACCAGTGGAAAGCGTGTTCAAAAAAACGCTCATGTGGCATCGAAGGTTGCAATAGACGTCATCATCCGTTGTTGCACACGTCATCAAGTACCCGCAGCCCGGGGTTGAATTCCGCAGCAGTTCCGTTCGTCCCAGAACCACATATTCATTCTTCTCACGTTGGGGCTGATGTCTCGATCATATTCAAAATAGTCCCGATCCGGATTTTTGGCAATGGCGATTTGTTTGTGGATACATATGCCTTCTTGGATGACGGCTCGTCGTTGTCCATGATTGAAGAGGAATTGTTTCATGAGCTTGGCTTGTATGGACAACCGGAAAAACTCACATTGCAATGGACAAAGGGCGTTTCTCGTGTCGAGGAATGCAAGAGAACTACAGTTTCGGTGTCTGGTGTGAATTCTCGTAAGAGGTATGTTTTGCAGAACGTATACACAATTAAGAACTTGGGGCTCGCCAGTCAGTCTATCGATGTCACCCATTTGAAGAGCTTATACCCTCATCTCAGAGGTCTCCCACTCGCTGATCTGGTGGATGCTCGACCTAAGGTCTTGCTTGGTTTGGACCAAGCAAAGTTCCTTTTAGGCCATGGTCAACGGCATGGTAAGGATGAGGAGCCTCACGCGTTGAAGACGTTATTAGGTTGGATTGTATACGGCAAATCAGCTCCATCGATGAACGTATCCTGCGTTGAACCAGCGTCGAAACCGTCTATGAAGCTCATGTTCCACGAAGCTATCAAGGAGGAAGTAGACCTGCACGACCTCGTACGACGTCATTTCACCACCGAGGAATTTGGTGTCATGCCTCCAAAAGGCGAATTGGTTAGCCGAGAAGTGAGTCGATCACTCGACATAATGGAGCGTTCCTTGAAGTTGGAGGGGAGGCAATATGAAATCGGCCTTCTGTGGTCTTCAGACGACATCAGACTTCCAGACAGTTATGGTATGGCTTTCAAACGCTTGGTCTCCTTGGAGAAGTCATTAAAGAAGAATCCTCAATTATTGGAGTGGCAAAACAACTACTTTCGTGACTTGATTAAGAAAGGCTACGCCAGAATCGCTTCGCAAGAGGAGTTGGTCCAGGACTGGCCGAGGGTCTGGTACGCACCAACCTTTATCGTCGTGAACCCTAACAAACTTCCACCAAAACCTAGATGTGTGGCAGACGTGGCAGCGAAAGTCAACGGGGTGTCTTTGAACACTTATTTGCTGAAGGGACCGGACAATCTAGTTCCACTACATGCTGGCATCTTTAAGTTTCGGGAGCGTCAAGTAGCTGTGAATGGTGACGTCAGAGAGATGTTTCATAGAATTCGCATCAAGCCTGAAGACCAGCAATGCCAACGCATTCTTTGGCGAGATGGAGATACAACAAGGCAACCAGCAGTTTACATCATGCAAGTCATGATGTTTGGTCCGAGATGCTCACCAGCCTGTGCACAGTACGTGAAGAATCATCACGCCAACCTCTTCAAAGATGAATGCCCCGCAGCTGTCGATGGGTTAACGAAGCGCACCTACGTAGACGACTATTTCAACAGTCATAATTCAGTCGAAGAAGCTGTCGCTGTCACGAAAGATGCCATACGCATATGTCACTCGATGAACTTCGATCTCGTCGGAATCCAATCGAATTGTCGGGACCTTTTGCATCAAATGCCGGATTCTAATATAAACACAAGACTAGTATGCCTTAATCCTAATGAACACGATGGTTGGGTTTCCAAAATCTTAGGAATGTACTGGCATCCTTCCTCCGATCACTTCTCATATAAGATTTCGGACGTTCAAGTTCTAAAGGATATGTTGGCCGAGGATGCAGTCATTACCAAACGCAAAATGCTTAAGACAATTATGAAGATTTTTGATCCGCTGGGATTGATCTCATTGTTCATAATTCGTGGACGTGTTGTACTGCAAGAGGTTTGGAGAGAAGGGTTTGATTGGGACGAGCCGGTGTCATCTCACTTGCGTAGTTCGTGGCTGGACTTTATCGAAGTGCTGAAGCAGATAGCTGATATTAGGATTCCTCGTCGCTATTCATTGTTAAATCCAGACGACTGCAAAGTAAGTTTGATCGTCTTCGTAGACGCTTCGGAGAAGGCTTTTGCTGCAGTAGCTTACTTTCGTTTTGCTCACAATGATGAAGTCGAGGTTGCACAAGTAATGGCGAAGGCGAGGGTCGCGCCTGTCAAACAATTATCAATTCCCCGCTTAGAGTTGCAAGCTGCTGTGCTAGGCGTTCGATTGGCTGCTACGATTAAGGAATCGCATACTATTCGAATTGATGAGTCTCTTTTTTTGTCAGATTCGAAAACTGTGCTGTCTTGGATTAACTCTTCTAATTATAAACTGCCCTCTTTTGTAGCTTCGAGAATCGGTGAGATACTGGACTCCACTACACCTCGTGAATGGTTCCACGTTGGCTCCAACGATAATGTGGCTGATGATGGCACAAAACGATTCGACATATCGTCGAGCAATCAAATCGCGCGGTGGTTCAAAGGCCCACACTTCTTAAAACGTCCTTTTCAGGATTGGCCCATTACTCCTTGCATAGGAATTATGCAGCAGAAAATCAATACGATTACCAAGGTTTGTCTTCACACTCATGGCAAGAAGCTGCGTTACGGTGCGTTCGAGAGCCTGTCCGCAAGATTTCAAGCGAGATGGTCATCATCCGTCCGAGTTATTGCCTTTGTATTGAGATTCAAGCACATTCTTCAGGGAAAACCCACTGACAAGGAGAAGTACATTACACCGTTTGAGTTCTGCAAGGCCGAAGAATGGATGTTTCGAAAGATTCAGGCAGAGTCTTTTCCAGCCGATATAGCTTCATTGAGATCCTGCGGCAAGGTGAGTTCATCGAGTTCAATCCTTAGCCTGTCACCTTTCCTGGACGAAGATGGTACATTACGTTTAAGCTCGAGAGCTCAAAAGGCCAACTCTTCCTATTCATCCAGAAATCCAGCGATACTTCCTAACAAACACACATTGGTTGATCTTTTCATCGATTATCATCATCAGAGGAATTGTCACATAGGAAATGCCACAGTGATATCTGATATCCGTGAATCCGCCTGGATTATAAGCATACGTGGGGCTGTAGAAAGAGTACGAAGAAGTTGTTTTATGTGCAAACGTCTCAAGGCTAAGCCGATTATGCCGATAATGGGTCAGCTTCCAGAAGCTCGACTGGCCTTTGATTGTAGGCCCTTTACTCATGTGGGGGTAGACTGTTTCGGGCCCATGCTGGTGAAGTTTGGTCGAGGAACTGTGAAACGGTACGGCATGATCTTTACGTGCCTTACGTTCAGGGCAGTGCAGATCGAGTTGTTGAACGATTTAAGCTTGGACCAGTGCACCATGGCTGTCAGGCGCTTTTTGATAAACCGTGTCGTAACAAGATACCTTTACAGTGACAATGGTCTTAACTTCATCGGGACAAAAAACTTATTGGAGAAAGACGTTAAAGAGATGGAGTCCGCCCTTTGCGAGTATTCTTCAAGGCACGAAGGTATTTTGTGGCGCTTTATACCCGCTTACTCTCCCTGGATGGGAGGCGCTTGGGAGCGTCTCATTCAATCCATCAAAAAGAGCGTCGAATTTGTTCTTAAGGGCCTTGTTCCTAGGGAGGATGTCTTAAGGAATGCCCTTATAGAGGCTCAAGGCCAGATAAATAGAAGACCGCTCACTCACATCCCGGTTGACCCTGAAGATCCCAAACCCTTAACACCAAATACTATGCTTTTCGGGGAGGATGATCGAGACGTTACTGCCCCTGGAGTATTTTCGGAAGAAGATTCTTGCAGCAGACTTTATAGCCGCCGTTCTCAACATTTGATGGCCGAACTAACTAAACGATGGTACAAGGAATATCTGCCTACTATTACGCGACGATCCAAGTGGTTCGCGAAGACAAAACCGATTCAAGTTGACGACATTGTCATTGTTGTCGAACCCAACGAGGTACGCTCAGCTTGGCATTTGGGTCGCGTTATGAAAGTTTACTCTGGTCCAGACGGAGTTATTCGAATGGCAGACGTTAAATTATCAAGCGGTGTTATAAAGACAAAGAGATCAATTGGAAGACTCGCTGTTTTGAATTTGGAGTCTTCGCTTACTTCTCAGACGGCCCCCGGAATGTCATCGAGTCCCTAATGATGTGTCATCGAGCCCTTAATGATATACTTGAATGTATAAATGTGTCTCTTTCTAATGAAAGAGGTTAATTATATAATTGAAGGTATAAATGTGTCTCTTTCTAATGAAAGAGACAACTATTTAAAAATGTCAAAAAAAAGGGTTTACGGATGCTCCCATTGTTCTTTGTTCTAAAAAAAGGTTATGTGGAGCTACTTGTAACAGCCGTTTAAATTTGTAATTCAGAACTGATATTTTTTATAACATTTTAGATAGTTCATCATAGTTCACTTTAAATACGTTAAAATTGTTATTTCGTTGCTCTACCCAATTTGTTAAGGATAAGACCAATTGTAAGAATTAATTTCTGTACATATATATATATATTAACTATATTGAATTACAGGAAATAAAATTAAGTTTATATGCTGAAGAATTGTTCTTCGCTGTTTTACTCTTTGGAGAGTTCCAGGTACTTAATTTTATAAGTTGGAAAATTTCTTTTTGGGCTTGCAGCAACAATGTGTTTTACTTCCTTTTTGTCCAGTGCTTGAACAATTGCATCGTGAAATGTATTGTCAAATGCTGCTTCAGGCTGAAACGAGTTAATTGTCTAATCCAGTAGCCCTTTGGAGAAGATCTCCCTTGCGACTCTCCAGTCTTCATCCCTTGGTATTGGCATATTGTTTTCACACCTTTCTGTGTGTTGACGATTGCCCGAAAAGTGGGTTCCCAATAGAAGTCTTGCCCTCTGTTCTTCACGTTCGGTGTATCTGCCGTCAGGTTTTCTTAGAGACATCTGTATCTCCCCCGTTTTTGCTAGCGCTTTGTGGAGCCTGGCCGCAGCAGGGGTACGGGTGAGTGTCTCGCAGAATTTCCTAAAGCTTTCTCTTTTGCTTTAGCTTTAGTTTTCTCTTGTCTCTATTGCTCCACCATGGCACTCTCTTCCCCTTGAAATCCCCGCTTATTGGGCAGCTTGCTTCGAATGCTGTTGTGATAGCTTTTGGTGTACTCTCTACAACAGGTTCTAGCTCTAGAAAGTTAAATGGAGCTCTTCTGATGTCAAGGTGCTCCAGATTACTTCCTAGCAGCGATTCAAAGAGATCCCAGTAAGTTTTCCTCGGATTTTTTACAGTTTTACTTGCTATGCCCGTATAGTCCGTATAATTCTATGGTCCGACATAGATGGCTCATTGAACACTTTCCAGTCCCTAACAAGTCCGCTAAGCCTATGGCTACCTTTGGTAATATCTAGTAACTCCTGTCTGGCTCTCGTGACAAACGTGAGAACATTACCAACATTAAAGATGGAGAGTGAAGAACTTAAAATAAATTGCAATAAGTACTCACCTCTGTCATTTGTGTGATGTTGGTGTTGTAGGCGTTGGCATCACATCCCATCAGGAGCGGCATTTGCTGCCTGTTGCAGTGTTCGACCAGTTTTTGTACTGCTGCTGCCCACCCATCCCCAGCATAGAACCCCCATGCGAGGACGATGGTTCGCTGCCCACATCCTGCCATGGTCAGTGTTACCGTAATGGACACAAGGTCACTAGTAGCGTATTCTGCAAGAAGAACTTAATTAATATTTTTATTAATAAGAATGCAGGTTCTTGGATTGGGTATCCGACTGTCCAAAATTACCTCCTCATTGCCGTATGTCAGTCCCTTGACTGTACATTTCAGGATTTAAGGCTTCTGGATGAGTACGAAGCCCAGATCTTCTATTGTGAACATCCTTGCTATTACAGCAGGTGCCGCTATAGCATGATGGATGTTCACATGGACCGCCTTAAGTTTGTAGGAGGGGAGCATCGAGCTTACTGCTCGTTGGGGGCTAATACCAAGCTCTTCTCCTGGAGGAATATGCTCTCCTCTATCTTCACTACCATCATGTCATGTTCTCCATCAGAGAACGACTCTTCCGACAGAGACATATATTCATCTCCTCCTTCAGTCACTTGCTCAGCAGAAGGAGCAAGTGTTACAACCTGCTGAGGATCTGATTTCTCCTCTGCAGGTTCTGTCCTCTCCGAAGTTTTGTTTGGAGTGGTCAACTGACTCATTTCCTTCTGCGACCTCTTGAGTCCAGCCACTGCAACTCTGCTGAACCTGTAACTCAGGGAATTGTTTTGACGTTTTATAACGTCAAAGGACTGCTCGTCTACTCCGAGGCCCAGTACCTGCCCCACTCCCTCGTTTCGACCATACCGCACCTTCCACAGTTTACCATTTATTCCTGCGTTTTGCGCTTCGAGGAGAGCTAGTGTTGTTTTGTCCTGTCCAACGTCCTGTCCAGCGATTTTTCTGAAATAAATGGTAATGGAATGGATGCGTCTCTTTCCCACATATTGTGGTCAGGCCCAATCCCTTCCAATTACCAAGTTTGGGTGCTACCAGTTTCAGCCATTCCGCCGTCTGCAGAGTTTCACAGTCGACTAGTAGCATCCCATGCCTGAAATGAATCCCCTGAAATTTGAGCTTGTACTCCCATCCCAGGGCCATTTCAGACACAAGGGCATTTTCTAGGCCTTTCCGCTCTTCAGCACACAGCATCTCCCTTGGATAATTGCAAGGGAGAACTGCTACCCTCTCGGCTATGGCTGTCTCTATGAGCTTTCTGCCAGCTCCCGCTGCTTTTGCCTTTTTGCTTTTTATGTGCATTAGGCACGGGAGGTGAAATGGAGCTGCTGCTCCTTTTACCTGAGGTGGTAGGCTCAGAGCTAGGCTTAACCCTGTGCTCTTCTGCCATTTCCTTCGTTTCCTTAGGTGTGAAACGCTTTTCGAGGTAGCGAAGATACCACCTACTTACTGCACCAAACCACTTTCGGAGTGGGTTTGGGTTGTCCCGGAGGAGGCATCTGTGGACACTTGCTCCTATTCCTCGTCGCCTTGGTGGAGAGGGTTGGGGGGTCACAGAGTCTTGAGCCTCCACTTCCCCTTTCCCCCCACCATCTCGGGAAGACGGTGCTTGGTGCTTGAGGTCGGGAAGTTAGAGCTTGGCTCCCGCTTGCCCTTTTGGCAGTCCATATGCTCACGCCTATCGGTTGCCTTGGGGTTTTCGCTTTCTAGCTAGTGCTGGGTTGCACCGACCTTCCGCTAACCCCGCAGTTTGCGACAGGCTTTGCACTACCTTAAACTTTGAGCCCATGCTCAGCCCAGTTTACTGCATCCGCTACGGAAACGCCCCGCAGCCTAACAGCACGCCTTTTATACTTTTTTTGTATTTTTTTTAATCTATTTTGATCCCACGAATAGCAGAGGAAAAGGTGGTTAGCCGTATCAGAGCCTCGCAGTAATGCGGTAAGGCCAGAGTTACTCTCCAAAGTGGCCCTGTATCACAGAGGCTCCGTTAGAACACAGCCGGTATTACCCCCTGGCTGCGAACCATCCAGTGGGCACGGTTCGTTTGACACCCTGGATTAGGGGGATGATAGACTTAGTTCGCCAATCACCCCATCCCTCTGATTGGAGCACCCCTGTCCGAAGCTGTTGCGTTGCACCAGTGCTAGGCAAAGCCGCACCACGACAAGATGTCTATCCGCATGGAACAATAATAATAATATAATAATAATAATGGCGGCGCTACAGCCCGAGGTGGACCTGGGCCTAGCTTCTCAGCAACCACTCGTGTTGTGCGTGCTATTGTTCTCTCACGAGCGGAGGGAACAATAATACGATAATATAAAAATCTATTACACAATCAATGTATAATTTTGGGATAGAGACCCCTGCCGTATAGACGTCTACTGGCCCACAGTGCTCTAGTAGCACGCTCTATGGCGGAATTAATATGTGAATTACAGTTAAGTCGTCTATCCAGGATTACTCCAAGATATTTGACCTCGTTGGAATCGACTAATTGGGTGTTACCAATTAATATCGGTTCAAGGTTGACTCGTGTTCTCCTTGAGAAAGACACTATAACAGTTTTACAGGGATTAATCGATAAACCTTTTGCGTTGAACCATTCTACGACTTGCAGTAGTGCACTTTGCATTACATTGCATATTGAAAAATCGTGCCTATCTTTAATAACAATAAACCTCAGTCCGTCGTGTTCATTAAAAACCCTACACAGTTTACTTGATCCTTTACGAGCGATTTGTGGATTCATGCCGCTACTGGCATATCCATAATGGTTTCGCAACATTTCCTCCAAGTAGCCCGCTTTGATCGTCTCAATTCAGAATTGTATTCTGTGAGAGCGAACCTATATTCGTCCCAGTTCTTCGTTTTCTGTGCAGATTTTTCCCTAAGTTTTGTCAGAAGGTGATTCCACCAAGGCACTTTACGTTTATTTGTGGTTGCCGGCCTTGGGGACACAACTGTCGTGATAGGAACTGATCAGTATATCATTTAGTTGGAAGGCTGCTTCATCTAGGCCCCTCTAGACTCAATAGACGTAAGCAGCATTCTCTTATAGAAGAAAACTAGTTCCCGATAACGACCCCTGTCCGTGGGTTTGGGATCGTATCTAGTAGAAACTTGTAAGAGTTGTCCCAATATGTTAATGGTCTGTCAAAGACGGTTCATCTGACACATGCAATTTACAATAAAATTGTAAATAAATGGGCTGGCGAGTGTGAGATCAAGTACTTCTTCGCGAATCGCATTTATGTATGTAGATTTGGAGCCCCTATTTAGTATATCTACATCACTGCCAACAAAATATTCTAAAGACACTCACCTCTTCTGTTGATGTCTACTACTCTACTACTTCCCCAGACCTCATGATGCATCGCAACCGCTGATGTAGTGAAGGTTTTATTTTTTGACACTGTTGTCATGCGGGAAATTCGTCGACGCGCACACGATATTCTATGTTCCTTTCTCAGTTGGGACTTCCAGTAGTAGGGCTACCAGGTCTCACATTCGGAATGGAAAGAAAGTTAATATTTCTACTGATTGACGCGAAGTCATTGAGGCACAGCACCACGTAGCGGGATATTTTGTCCCTGCCAAAGGAATATAGAATTCTGACAGATCGTAAGCAGGAACAAATTTCCATAGAATCTTTCAATTCGGTCGTGATTTAAAACGATATTATCTATTAGAAAATGAATGCTTTTAACTACAGTAAATGTTTTAATGTTGAAAGCATGTACCAAAGTCTGGATTTAAGTAGTTGTCAAGTGATTATAGGAGACAGTTCAAGTATAATAGTGCTTTGAAAAATGTGAAAATTGCACTTGTGGCAAGAAGAATTTGTTGTTTTTTCTTCTTTAATACAACGTTTGTTTATTTAATTGATCAACAAACACAGTTTGCATTATGTACTAGTCACTTAAAATTCAATTGAACATGAAAAACATATAAAATTTCCTCGAACACACGTGTTTTTCTTGCATTTTTCAAGGCACAATTGTGTATAACTTATCACTTCTAAACACTTCACAACCAACAATACCAAAAGGAACATATCTTTACTCGATATTCCATAATAAATTATATTTGAAACTAACAATTTTATGTTAGCTTTTACAAATTTATTTCTCCACCAAATTTCAAGTTTCAATATAAATTTGTTCCCGCCGTTGAACTGTCAGAATTCTATATTCCTGTGTAGCTACCAAAAATTTCCGCCAGAAGTACTTCAAGTCGTCAATAAGAGAGACCGCTCTTGGCGCAGGGAGATTAACTTACTTGTTCCATTCCGAAGACATTTTATGTGTCCGCTTCTAACCCAAGTTTTTTATATATATACATTTTGTGTTTGTTTGTATGGCAACCAAATATTGCCTAAATTGCATTTTCAAAAATATAAAATACACAGATTTCTTTCTGTTTAAACAAAAATTTCATCACAATACTGATTGAAAATTGCTAGAAACTGAATTTGTCTTCCGTTTTCGGCATGTTTTCTTCATTTTCTGGTGATCGTTGAACGAGTAGCACCTCACGTATGCTGCGTGGCATTTTCAGAAAATTGATCTCAGGGACGATTTAAATTCAATTATAATGTTTTTTTCACTGCAAACATATAGTACTACATGCAAACATTGTTGTTCCACCTAAACAAAAATTGTTTTTATCCGTCATTCATGAAAAATACGATTTTAAAAGAGAGCATTACTCAATTCTCTGTAGAACATTACTGGGTGAAAACGTAATGCAATTGATCAGATTCGGGTGTTCCACACATAGAAAATTTTGCCTGCCCAATTCACGATTATACAGAATACAAGGCATCATATTTCTCTTATCTGTCAAATTCGTGTGACAACTTCACATTGAATTCAATTAATTGACGACTTGAAGTACTTCTGGCGGAAATTTTTTGTAGCTACCGGGGAATATAGAATTCTGACAGTTCAACGGCAGGAACAAATTTATATTGAAACTTGAAATTTGGTGGAGAAATAAATTTGTAAAAGCTAACATAAAATTGTTGGTTTCAAATACAATTTATTATGGAATGTCGAGTAAAAATATGTTGCTTTTGGTATTGTTGGTTGTGAAGTGTTTAGAAGTGATAAATTATACACAATTGTGCCTTGAAAAATGCAAGAAAAACACGTGTGTTCGGGGAAATTTTAGATGTTTTTCATGTTCAATTGAATTTTAAGTGACTAGTACGTAATGCAAACTGTGTTTGTTGATCAATTAACTAAACAAACGCTGTATTAAAGAAGAAAAAACAACAATTTCTTCTTGCCGCAAGTGCAATTTTCACATTTTTCAAAGCACTATTATACTTGAACTGTCTCTTATAATCACTTGACAACCACTTAAATCCAGACTTTGGTACATGCTTTCAACATTAAAACATTTACTGTAGTTAAAAGCATTTATTTTCTAATAGATAATATCGTTTTAAATCACGACCGAATTGAAAGATTCTATGGAAATTTGTTCCTGCTTACGATCTGTCAGAATTCTATATTCCTTTGGCAGGGACAAAATATCCCGCTACGTGGTGCTGTGCCTCAATGACTTCGCGTCAATAAACAGCCACTATGATAGATTGACAGATGCTTACATTTTTGTATAACATGGCTGCGTTCATGCATACAGTAAATAACAACTGTAGTCGACAAACTCAGTTTAGAATACATTAGCAAAATTAATTTATAAAGCTCTCCAATTACTTAATCTCTTCAGTTATGAAAATGTTTTTTTTTTTTTAAATATATATTATGGTTTTTATTTATTTTTTTTTATATTTTTAACTTGAAAATATCGATTCCACTTAACCCGCTGAACCGAAAATTGTGCACACCACTATCGATAACTTATTTCCCTTCCGACAAATCGAACGAAAACCGTGTTAAAAGTCTTTCGGAATTTTGTTGTGAAGAAACAGAATCAAGAAAAAATGCATACAACATTAAGGCTATAACTTAAATTCGATACAAAGAACGTGTAGTTTTATTTTAAAACAACCACGCAAAATTAGCAGTTGGCCGAAATTAGGATAACTCATTAAAAGAATTCATGAAATTTCTGCTTATGGTGATACATCGATAAGAAAGCTGGGACCTCTTGCTTTGCAGTTAATGGTAAGTGATATAAAATAAATTGGTGCACCTTCACATTGCACTGCTGAGTTTTTTATTTTTTTTATTGTTAATGCTTTTTGGTTTAATTTTTGTATATACAGACATGTATTTACGCCGAAGCACTTTATTTTACCTATTTATATATCCCCAATGTTTCTGCTGTACATGTGTGAAAAATTGCATTTCAATTTAATCACTATACTCAGGTTTTGTTATGATTTTATGTGCAAACTATCTCTTTCCCCAAAGTAGACATACGCCCATACTCCAATAAAAGAGGTGACCACATCTTTTTGTTGAATAATAAATTTGGTTACATCGTAGTTAAATAAAACACGTTTGATGAACTTTTTTTGTGCATGTTTGTACTAATCAATACAATAGATGTTGATGCTCTATTGAATAAGTTCAACATACATATTTATTAGTCTTTAGATATTATTTTTTTTGTGTTTTTTTTCGTTCTGACATTGCACTGGATAAGAGGAAACGAAAACGACCTTAATGTTTACATTAAATTTTTCTTATAGACTAAGAAAAAGTCACAATTTAGATCACCAGTATCCCCTGAGAGTATTAAAAAATAGATAAATCTAAGAATTATGGACCGTAGCGTGGACTCAATTGGAAGCTGTTCACTTGACGTTGATGCAGATTCCTCGGATGTCTCAGGTACTTAAATAGAGTATTTCTTCTGCCGTAAGGAAAATTGTTAATAAGAGTGAAAACCAAATCCGGTGACAAATGCATGGAATAGAAGTAGAACACACTATTAATACATTTCTTATATGAGATATTGTCATTTTCAGATGTGTTTTTAGTAAATAAACATTATCTCTATTTCAATCACTACTTTTGATACCCATCACTTATTTGATACCTAGTTGTACTACGAATAAATATAGTGGCAACTTTTTCTATAAATCTGTATGGGCATAATGCTTCTAATACTTTGGTTTTAACATCACCAGAATAGGACTACTGATCTTCTTACTCTGCAAAGTATTTCGATTTGATGGGAAAACTAAATTTGGATTCGAGTACTTGCAGGATTTCTTAATTTCGATTTGTCTCAGTTTGAGATCCCATACACTCAATAAAATAGATAACTCAGTGAAATCAATTTATATTCGTGATCACATCCAAACAGTTTAGTTAAAAGTTCGACTCTCTGAGCATTGTAAATGTTTAACCAGAATTTTAAGAAAAGTATGAGTCTTGTACCTTTCTGGAATGAACTCCATACGTGATTGTTTTGATGATGAAAGCTTCATTGGTTTTAACAGTGTTTGGTTCGGTGAATATTATTTACCAGTTGCCAGTTGCTGTTATCTTCGGCTGTTTTGTTCCACTGAATTAGAGTCTATTGTTGCCGAGCTGATAACGCAGTACCTTTTCTTCCAGTCGCACCTTGTAACGTAACTTTTCTTTAATAAAGTTTCCTTTGTATTCTCCCAAATATCTGATTTTCAACGCAGACAGAAAATATACAACACATAAGCTAATTGCAATTGCTTCATGGAACACGATGTAAATTGGATCTTTAGTGTACAACCACAAAGTATTTCTCATTTTTAATCATTTGCTGCAGCAAACCTAATTTTTGTGGACGAACGAATTATTTTTCTGCAACAATGCTCAAAGAATTCGCACTTGCATATATGTACTTCCTTTCTGATTTCTCTTATTACAGCTCCGCAATATTTGTATCTTTTCCCTAAAGTGATTTTACATTAAACGTTTGACGCGAAAACATTTTGTAATAATGGAACAAATAAGCAAAGAAAAGTTATAATGTTTCTTTTTCTAGTATAAATTAAAATTGTTGGAACAGTTTCTTTAAATTTATTTCTTTTTTCTAGATACCAGCGGGAGTTTAAACTTCGCTACTCCAATATCAGCCAAGGATATTACGCGAGAATTCACTTCAAAAATTACGGAACGCTGCCAATTATCACAAAACACAACAACTTATCTTGACCCTGTTTCAGGACAGATACACACTATAGTAACATCTTCCGATAATACCGCAATTACTCCTGAAAAAAAGCCAAGCTACTTAAATCTGGCCTGTTGCGTAAATGGTTATTCTAATTTAACCACGTATGACTCAAAAGTTAGACAAGACATAAATAAATCTCGCGAAGTGTCTCCTATAAGGCCATCAACAAATAGTTTACAGTTTTGTAAAAAAAGTAACTCATTGGCACCACCTATTTTCATTTCCGTGAACAAAGCTGTTAAAAACAGTCAAACAAATATGAGTTCAAACCAATATTTTAATAACAGTATTGGGAGTAACGATACTGTTAATATGGTGGAAGTAGTTGAGCCGCAGCAACCTGTTCAGCCGAGTTTTATACAACAGCGAGTTGAAAGATTATACGGCCCAGGTGCTCTTGCTCAAGTATTCTACAGTCCAAAGAAAATCAAATCAAAAAGTACTAAAACAATTATTTCCAATGATAATTGTTCAAATGTGCAGAGTGAATTTTGTAGGAAATATCAACAATTCTCATCAAGTAGATATCTGAGCCAATGCAAAAAGAATTCAGATGCTTCGTCAAGTGATAACTCAACTACTGTCATAAGTACAGACGTTACAGATCATTCAGTTAATAACACAATAGATCTTCCAGTATTGAGGCATTTAAGTCAAGAATTTAGGGCGCAATTACCCACGATTTCACCAAAACGAACATATATCAAGCATGATAGTGCGCATTTAAATAATGACAATGTTAAAAATGAGTACAATATCCGTGACACTGAAATTTATAACAAGAATCCTCCAGAAACTGAAAACAACGGAAGACAAACCGAAAGCAAGACTTCCACAGATTCGTCTGAGGAATCATTAGTACTTGTTGCCGAACAAAGCATTGACGTTCCTTTAAATATGGTATTAAATGTGAACGAAAAAGATGGAAATTATTTCCTCGAAATTTTGAAACAAGAACAAAATAGATTGTTGGAATTAGCACATCAAGCGGAGAAATATCTTATTTCCTTAACTGTAGTTGTAAAACATTTAGAAATATTCAAATCTAACATTTTGATCTTTTCAGAATAATGAAGACGTATCAGAGGAGATTTTAGGGTTCTTAAGATCAGCTTCCGGCAAAGCACGTTTGTTAGTTTCACAGAAAATGAAACAGTTTGAGGGTAAGCTGATTTAAAATACTTTTTTTTCTAATAGACTGAGTTATAACTGCTATAGGTTTATGTCATAATAATTTAAACCGTTCGCCGGAAGATGCATTTCCAACCACTATTGAGGATTTACAGGGATTTTGGGATATGGTGTACTTACAGGTGGAACATATAGATACAATTTTTAAGGAAATTGAAGATTTAAAGCAAAATGATTGGAAAATGGTAAAATCGCTTTTTTTTAATTTGTTTCATTACAAAAAAGTAATTTAATTATTTCAGATACCTAATGAGAATGAGAACAATCTGACAATAGCGAATAAACTTCCAAAATCAAGCTCATCAAAAACTGGAAACCAGAAACCGAAAGGAACTACTTTGGCTAATGGTGCAAATCATCACAATGGAAGTAATGGCGGAACAAATAAGTCTGCTGCGGCTCTTAAACGAGAAGCACAAAGAAAGCAGCTTATGCTATTGAAACGGAAAAACAAAATAGCATTGAACACAGATAATGGCGAAATTAATCCTGCAAGTGCTGTTGAAATTTTCATTAATGACAACAATAGTTGATTCCTGAATCTAGGGTTATTTTTATAAAATAGATAACTAATTTATTGCTAGTCTAATGCAAGAACATTCGTTCTCCAGAACATCCCAGTTGACAATGCTTATTAACACAAAAATCTTTACAAGCTGCACATTAAATGACAATATGTTTTAAAACCTAATAATTGACGATATTTATCATGTTCCACTATGAAATAAAGCTGAAAAGACATTTTGATATGAATAGTTTGCAAAGGCAAAGATCTTTGTTTCTGTTTATGAAGTTTCGTTACTAAGCGTGTAACAAAAAGAAATTAAAATCTCATAACTAATATTTTTTAACTGTTTATCCACATCACTTAATCACCGACATGTTGTTATGTTTTATATTTTGTATAATATAGTTGATATGTTACATATGTGCATTTTGTTAACATCAAAAAGATAATAAAATCTCCTACACTACATAAGTATATCTTTTGTATTTTACCTTCATACCTGTATGCAGACTTCTATAAAGTGCCTTGGTTGATGTCAAAAAACTTACGATAAAGAACTGAATAAAAAAAAACATTGTTTAAGAATTTACTTAACTGATATTTATTTTTTATAATATTTTTAGTAAACACAAAAAAAGAAAAAGTATGGGAACGAAAATAATGTTGAACTATTGTTTATTTTGGAAAGTATTAGTTTAGTTAAGCATAGATGAACTAAAATGCATTTGTTAATCTACTCTGAGTTTAAAAGAAATTCTAAAAGTTCGAGTTGGTTGTGAAATAATACTCTTTATCTTTAACCCACTATTAATAAAGCGGAGAATAATTTAAGTTTATGTTAATTTTAAAGAATATATTCAGACTTCTATGTTTTTTTAACAATTTCATTTATTTAATTGATAAGCGTGTACATTTAATTAATTGCAATATTTCTAGATTTCATTCAACAAAATCGAATATACAATAAATTTCTTAAATCTAAGTAGATGAAGAGTGTAACTGTATAAAGAAAGCTTCTTCATCTCGCCGTTCGGAGTCGGCATTAAATGAACAATAGCACGCACAATACAATTGGTTGGTGTAGAAGGCATGCCCGAGCAGGCACCTCGGATTGTAGCGCCACCAGTTCAGTTCAGTTTATTTGTACTTCGATTGTACAGTTTTACATATGACACATTATTTCAGAGATATAGAACCAAAGTTCTTTACAGCTAAGGTAGTTAAATACATATACGAGTATAATAATAATAATTAGACACATTTATAAGATATTTATGATAAGGGAAAAAACACTACAAGAAAAACCCCTATTATGACCCCTACAGCTAATGTCTCTTATTGCTAAATTGCATATAAACCCAACTATGCAATATGCATGATTAAAATGTATATAATTGGTATTTTAAGATATGATTGACATTTCTCTTAACTCAAAATATTGCGAATATATTCGCTCTCAGAATAAGAGCATTTATTTAGGAAATTCTGGTTAAATTTAAAAATAAGAGTTGATATTATATTTACATTTGTTTTTTCATAAAGCCTGGTAGTTAAAAAATACCGAGGCAAATTATGAATTAATTTGAGCACCTTATTTTGAAATATTTGTAGCTTTTTTATGTGTGTTTGGCCAATTATGTGTGTTTGGCCCATATAGGTGAAGCATACGTTAAGATTGATTGAAAAATGGTTTTAAAAATTAGTTAATTTGTTGTCAATACTAAGTTTAGATTTTCGATTGATAAGTGGATATAGACTTTTTACAATTAGAAGTTATGTACTTTATGCACTATAATCGATAAGTGTTTTTCAAAAGTGAGTTTTGTTAATCAAAATTTACTCCTAAATACTTGTAGTTTTCCAATCGATATTGGTTGAGTTCAACTGTATGTTTGATTGAGGTAGAAACTGCTCTTTCCTGCGTGTAGTAAACCACATAGGCTGGGATTTATTGGAAGCATATAAGTTCAAGAACTTTAACGAAAATATACTATTCTTGTTCTTATTAGGCATTATTTTTTGCGTAAAAAAATTATCACCGAAACCATAGCAAAACTTGATAGATCCAATGGGGACACTACACTATCAATTTCAATGGTTAAGTTGTTTACTGCATTCCTTTGTGTCTGTATCAGCACAAGTAACGCCCAATGTTCAGGTGGTCCAAAAGTCAAGAAATAGCCAATTAATTTCATGGAATAATATTGGACGACAGGAGAATTATTTTGCGATGGTTAGCCACAATCCGAAAGAGTTTTTGCGTTCTGTTACCGTGGACCGACATTGATCCATCACAACACACCAGAGACCAAGAACAGTGAATTTTTCCGGGTGAACCTGTTCCAAGGAAAGTCTTTTGGTCAACATGGTCTTAACTACAGTTATTTGGGATGCAGGCAGGGTAATTCAAATCAATTACCTTGGTTGTTCATTCGACCACGTTTGGCGAAGAAAAAGTGTTGTGCCATTAAAACAATGAACGGATCTACATGTCTTTAGTTAATAATAATAATATAATAATAATGGTCCGAGGTGGACTTGGGCCTAGCTCCTAAGCAGCCACTCGTGTTGTGTGTGCTATTGTTCTTTCACGAGTGGGGACCACAGATTAATGTCAACCGAACGTCGAGATTAAGAAGCAATTTCTAGACAGTTATACTTTTTGAGCATTGTCATTGACCCGAAAGAGGCGGAGCCGCGAACAATTTTGGTTTTGAAAAATTGTTGCTTGTGCTGGGATTTGAACCTTGACTGAAAGTCAAGTGCGTATGAGTCGACGCACGAACCCACGCGGCCACGGCGCCCACAAATAAATACCGGAGGATTGCACTTTAACAGACGGTTTGGAAATTGGTCTTAAGTGAGAAGGCAAGGACTTCCACAATCGAACAGTGTGAGTGAAAAATAAGCGTGAAGAGTTAAGATAATTACTACGGTAAGAAAGAATATTGGTAGCTCTGGAAGGGTGAGTGAAATTTAGTCTGTTATATAAATACGGCGGACTATGGTTTTTAAAAATGTCGTGTTAAAACATAAAGTTACTGTCCTTGACGAATTGTTATAAGACGCGAACTAGTAAATCCCGGTAGTAAGATAGTGGATGTAGGTTAATATATATCGCTTCTGTATATGACATAAGCGGTAAGTTAAGATTAGGAAAGTTAACAGTTAACAGAATCTTCTCCTAAAAAATCCCATCACCGCAAACAGGACCAAATATTAACCGCAGAACTTTTCACTCAAAAATAACAAGGGCTTCTTCATTCAAATTGAAATTGATATTTATTGAGACTTCTTACAAACTTAGTAGATACATTTGACATTGATATATAAAGCCGGCTCCTTACAATTATTTATTACTTTTTTTAATAGAATTAACTTTTCTCTTTAGTAATTTATTTTACATAGATAATTACAATATGTCAACTGGTCAACTGATTGGCCAACGGCGGCATCCACAACTCCAGTCCGCAGGAGCTACCTGGTTTCCATGATAAGGTCGGGACCCTGGAATAGAGATGGCGGCGAATGAGCCCGTCTTTTAGGGCCAACGGCGGCGCTCACAGCCTGCAAGAGGCTACCGACACCGGATCCTTCCGGACCCATTTGTCCGGGGGTTAAACAAATGGACCTGTCCTCCCAGTTGGAGGTTGTGCGTGGGGTTAACTTCCTCACCACGTAAAAAATATACGAGTTGAGAAGCAACAATATGCCTCGGATACGGACGGATTTACTGTTGACGACCCCAGCAAACGGAATAAGGACAATGACTTTCGGTTCTGCACGTGGAATGTGAGGTCCCTGAACAGACCACGTGCAGCCGATGAACTCGCGGAGGCCCTAGACTGCTATAAAGCAGACGTTACCGCAATCCAGGAAGTGCGATGGGATGGGCCGGGCAAAAAGAGGATGAAAAACTGCGATATCTACTACGGCGATTGTTACAGAGAGCGAAGGCAGCGATTATTTGGATGTGGATTTGTTGTTCGAGGCAGACTTAGGCAAAAAGTCTTAAGCTTTAAGTACATAAGCGAGCGCCTCATAACAATCCGCATCAAGGCTAAATTCGGCAACATCAGCCTAATCTGCGCCCACGCCCCAACGGAGGACAAAGATGACGATAGCAAGGATGACTTCTATGATCTCCTAGAAAGAACGTACGATCAATGCCCCAGCTACGACACCAAGATCGTTCTAGGAGATTTCAACGCTAAGCTGGGTAAAGAGGATATCTTTGCTAGAGTCATCGGTAAACACAGCCTGCACGACACCACGTCCGAAAACGAACTCAGGCTGATGAACTTCGTTACGGGGCGAAACCTCTCTGTAGCTAGCACGCGGTTCTCACACCTCAGAACCAGATTGATCACGTTGCGATCGACGTCAGACACTCCTCCAGTATTCTTGATGTCCGAACGTTCCGAGGCGCCAACATCGACTCGGACCATTTCCTTGTTGTTGCCAAGGTAAGGACACGGATATCGACAGAACAACGGAGTCGAGGAAGACAACCACGGTTTGACGTCGAAAAGCTACAATCGCAACAGACTGCCAGGAACTTTGCCGATCGAGTCTCCCTGAAACTCTCCGAAAGTTCGACGTCGCCTGCACTAACAATAGACGAAGAATGGAAACGTCGTCAAAGAGCCGTCAGAGAAGCCGCTACTGATGTGCTGGGTTTTAAAACGCCACCTAGAAAAAACCCCTGGTTTGACAACGAGTGCAGGCAGGCACATGCAGCAAAGCAAGAAGCCTACCGGGCAACGCTGCATCGAACCACGAGAGCTGTGAGCTCTACGAACAGAGAAGAAGGGAAGAAAACCGGCTTCTCAGGAAGAAAAAGAAAGAGCACGAGAAGCGCGCGATCGAGGAGATGGAGATGTGTTATGGCAGGAATGATGTCCGAAAGTTTTTCCAAAGGGTAAAACTTTTATCGAATGGATATAAAGTTCGGACAGAAGCTTGCCGGGACGAAAATGGACAGATAGTAGTAGATTTGCAGTCGATACTGAGAATTTGGAAAAATCATTTCTGCAGACTGTTGAACGGCGATGAGGACACAAATACCGCTGTCAGGCAGAATGTTCCACTCAACACAACGGACGATGATAGAAGAGAATACCGTCCCCCCGACCTAGACTAAGTCAAGATAGCGATATCGAGACTGAAGTCTAATAAAGCTGCTGGTGCAGATAGTCTGCTCGCTGAAATGTTTAAAGCAGCTGGAGATGATCTGGTAGATATGGTCTGCGATTTGACTTGATCCACAAGAAAGGAGACCCCTTTGACTGCGCCAACTATCGAGGGATAAATCTCCTTAACATCGCCTATAAAATCTTCTCTGCCGTTTTGTGTGAAGGCCTGAAACCTTCCGACAGCAATCTGATAAGTCCGTATCAGTGTGGTTTCAGGCCAGGAAACTCCACCATCGATCAAATCTTCACAGTGTGGCAGATCCTGGAGAAGAACCAAGAAATGCAAATTGACACACACCATCTATTTGTCGATTTCAAGGCCGCATATGACAGCGTGTATAGAGACGAGCTATACAGCGCCATGTCTAGTTTTGACATTCCTGCTAAACTCGTCAGGCTGAGCAGGATGACGATGGAGAACTCTCGCTGCTCCATCAAGATCGGTAACGAACTCACCGAGACCTTCAATGTCAAAAAAGGTTTTAGACAAGGCGACGCGCTGTCATGTGACTTCTTTAACATCGTTCTTGAGAAAATCATGCAAAACTCACTGGCCAACACAAGAGGCACGATCTTCCAAAAGTCCGTTCAACTGCTAGCTTACACGGATGACATTGACGTGATTGGGCGAATACAGCGAACCATCAATGATGCGTTTGCTGGCATTGAAACGGAAGCGGCCAAAATGCGTCTGGTGGTAAACGAGGGCAAAACAAAGTATATGTTGTCATCGAAAAAGGACGCACAACATCGACGACTTGGCCAGAACGTCACCATAGGCAGCTACATATATAAGATTCAAGGACGGTGTTGAAAAAATCACATGGCAGCCCGTCGCCTTGTCTAAATCCTTTTTTGACATTGACAGGCTCTGTGAGTTTATTACCGTCCTAGCTGAAGAGACATCTCCATCTTCATATCCAAATCACAACAGACATTTTCCTTAATGAAGTCGGAATAGCGCATTTATATTTCACAGACCGTAATAAGTCTGAGCAGAAAGTTTGGAGTACTACTCACTCAGTCTGACGAGCTTGCCAGAAATGTCAAAACTAGACATTGCACATTTCGCCTTCAAATCAACGAATAGGTGGTGAGCGTCGAACTTCATTTCTTAGATTTTACTAAGATCTGCCGTAGTGTGAAGGTTTGGTCGATGGTTGACTTCCCTGGCCTGAAACCGCACGGACTTATCAGATTATTCGCGAATGGTTTCGGGAGCTTACACACAATGGCAGAGAAGATATTTAGGAGAAGTAAATTTAAGTCGAAGGTATCTTTATCTGATATTAGTCGCAGTATGTACTAGCAGCGGAGAGGATTCTTAAGTACGTTTTCTGAAACTTAAGATTGTTTTGTAATCGGTCCAGTAAGTATGTCTACTATATCTAGCCAGATAATGATAGGATAGGATAAAGCTGATTAGAACTTTAAATACTACCTAGCCAGCAGAAAAATAGCAATATTTTACATTGAAGTGATTTTTTGGATTTTTTTTTGTCCCAAAAATCTGCCCCAGTCCACTGTTTGATTTTGACCCATACCAGAAGAATACACTAGTTTCTTAATTTATTTATTTAATCGATGGACATTAATCTTTTGATTACAATTAATTATTGTTGATATTGTAAAAAATTTGCAATATAATTCATTTATTCGTTTGTTGAATTTAATCCTGATAAATTAAATTAAATAATAATGCTCACGACCCTAGCACACGTTAAAAGGACAACGATTCTTAACAGACCTTCTACAGCCGAATGATTTGCTGAGGCCCTGGCCAGCTATAAAGCGGAAATTACCGTGTTATTTATGACGGTGACTGCTACAAAGAGCGATGCCAGCGCTCATTCGGATGTGACTTTATCATCAGCAGCAGACTTAGGCAAGAATACTTGCTTTTAGGTGTATAAGCGAAAGCTTGGCGACGATCCAAATCAAGGCTAAATTCGCTAACATAAGCCTCATATGTGCACACGCCCTTACATAGGAGAACGATAAAACAACCAGACTGTTTCTACGAGCTCCTCGAAAAAATCTAAGAGCAATGTCCCAGCTTCGACATCAAGATCGTCCTTCGTGACTTTAACGTGAAGCTGGACAAGGAGGGCATGTTTGGTAGTACAGTCGGAAAGCATAGCCTATTCAACATCACCTCCGATAACGGATTTAACCTAATCGACTTTGCAGCGGAGCGTCAACTCATAGTAGCACTACACGATTCCGACAACTCAATATCCACAACGGAATATGGCGGTCTCCAGACCAATCCACCACCAACACGAAACTGATTATATTGCGAATGACGCGAGACTTTCCAACGTTGATTAGGACCGTTTCTTATGCCAAACTCCGAATGAGAATTTTTCAAATGACTTTAAATAAAATGTAACCCATGCTGCCAACATCAAGTGTAGAAGACTAGTGGCAACTGATGTTACTTTTTTTTGCATTTTTTTGTTTTTATTGTTGTTTATGATATCTTAAATACTAGAAACAAAAATTTTTAAACTAGTTTATAATATGAACAGATATTTGAATTATAACCTACTGGCCCTTCACAGGCACTCTAAGCTAATCTAAGACTAATCTTAATGTCTTTCGACCTAACTTAACCGAATTACTTATTTTAACTAAAACACTATTAATTTGTTGTATATATGTTACTAAGAAAAAATGCTGAAAAAAACTTAGTCTCTGTACGTTACAACTGATGTACTATGTGTCCAATGAAGCTTGTCAAATGAAATCATACAAAGCGCCGCTGCAAAGAAGGACAAGGTCTGCTTACGAGCTCTAAGAGCAGAAGAAAAAAGCACCGTGGAACTGTTTAAAGCAGCTGGGAATGTTCTTGTAGGGCGCATGCACCAGCTCATCTGTAAGATATGGTTGGAGAAAAACATTCCACGACACGACGAGTGGAACATCAGTATCGTTTGCCCGATCCATCAAAAAGGAGACCCTTTTGATGCACCAATTACCGAGGGATCAATCTCCTTAACATCGCCTATAAGATCTTTTCTGCCATTCTGTGTGGAATCCTGAAACCATTTGTGAACAACCTGATAGATCCTTATCAATGTGGTCTCAGGCCAGGGAAGTCCACAATAGACCAAATGTTCACTCTGCGACAGATCCTGGAAAAGACCCAAGAAATGCTAATAGGCAACGCAAGGCCGCATATGACAGCGTGCATAGAGACGAGCTATACAGTGCCATGTCTAGTTTTGACATAACTACCGAACTCTTCAGATTGTGTAGAATGACGATGGAAAACTCTCGCTGCTCCGTCAAGGTCAGAAACGAACTTACATTCAATGTCAAAAAAGGTTTTAGACAAGGCGACGCGCTGCCATGTTAAGGACTTCGTCTAATTAAGGACTTCGTCTAAAACGTAAGACCAAGTTGGCCCGTTGACCATCCCAGTCTTGCTTTATGGTGCAGAGACATGGACGTTATTAAAAGCGGATGAAGAAGCTCTTGGTATGTTCGAGAGAAAAATTCTCCGGCCCGAAGAGTCTTTGAATCCGAGCCATTGGGACAACGCAACAGAGGACGTCCTCGTTATAGATGGCGCACACAAGTGGAAAAGAACTTGAACCAACTTTGTGTGCGGAATTGGAGGCAACTAGCAAAAAACCGTGCTAGCTGGAGAGGTTTGTTGGTTGAGGCCCAAATCCACCCCGGACTGTAGCGCCTCACAAAGAAGAAGAAGAATTATGATGCAAATCATTCTTTCGTATAACGAATAGAACTTGCCCCACACGTGGGTCCTGCCACTAGGCAACTATGCAAAACTTACCATAATACCATAACATGAAACGTGTGGTTAAAATTAGAATTAGTCTTATAACTGTTAAACTGTCTTAACGAATTAAGACAACTTATTTGTTATGAGAAACCTTATAGCATGTCCCGGTTAAAAGCTTTCTGTTTTATAAGGAACAACTCATTCAATTTGGTTCAATTTTGAAAGAATAAATTCAACCTTCGACAAAGTTCTCTTCAAAGGATGAAAATCCTTCGTCAAATACTCTTAGACTATTGATTTTTTTCAGGATTGGACCTTTCACTGTTTAAACTGTGTGTGTATTTCATTCTGTAAAGACTTTTTTAGGTTTTTCTCCCAAGAAGTTTTAAATTAAAATGTTAAAAATTAAGAAATGGGTACATCGGATATTTAGTTCGTTTCAAAGAACCGACCGTAATCTTATGTTATATGTACACTTTTAATTTTTGGAAACTCAATAAATTAAAATAAAATATAATCAAAACAAAAAGTTCAATCTTTTAAAAGTGCAATATTTTTAAATACATACATATATAACAACGTTAGATGTGTATTATTTTTTGTGGTTAATCGAAGTTGCGAACAAATTATTTAGAATTATTTTATTTTATCAATTTAGTGAGAAAAAAAGGTGTAATTGTGATGTAAAACTATTATCAATATGTAAAATGTATTCAAGTGATGAAAAGGAACAACTCGCATAAACCATACAATTTGAGTAAAAGAGATAATACGTATGTACACACATAAAAATGTCGGTCAATAGAAAATGAAAGGAATTACATAATCAACTACAATTCGTAATACTCAGTCAAGGGTTATCCTACGAAACGTACCTGTGTAATAATAATATTAGAATCTCTGTAAATAAAACTATGCACCAATGACAATTACATTAAAATAAAGTAATTAAATAAAAACAAACAATATGTGTATGTATATATTTATATATGTACATATATATAAATATATATATATAACATATATATATACACATATATAATATAAATATATATATATATATTCATAAGAATAATTGACATAAATAAATAAAAAAAGTTATGTAACTTAAATAGAAGAGTTAGTTCCCTTTAAGGAAAATACGTTCTTGTCGGAATATATATTAGCAATCCGTGTACTTAAACTAACTATGCAATATTTGTGAAATATACAATATTTTCATTATTTAACAAAACTTTAGTTCTAGTTTACATAAAAAGAACAGTTCCATAGTTCAGGAAACCTTTTATAGTGCCTACAAGTGATGGAATAATGTATATATATGTATATATGCAAACAAATACATAAATATATGTATTATGTTAAATTTATCTTAAATTGTTACTATGGGTGACCAAAATATATAATACCCATGCACTCCGCATTCTATGTAAATAATTATCTATATACATACATACAAACATCCATACATACATATGTATATGTATATGCTGAGACTTAGAATAATCGCATTAGCCGTGTTTATTAGCTTGATTAAAGACAGTTTATATATTGTGCCCACCAATATCATAAATAAGTCCTATGGTGAAAATTGATAAATTGATAATATAATAAACTTAGTTTCGAACTTGTTTAAACAAAAGTATTGAGTATACAGTATTGCAATGCATGTTAAAAATTATCAGCGAAGAGTCAGTGGACCTGGAGCTTTTGGGACTTTCAGTGAGTCGTGGTAAGTCCTTTACATATACCTTCTAATTCGACCTTATCTTTTGAGAAAAAAATAAAAATATTTATGTCATTCAATTGTATGTTGCCAAATATTTTACATCATATATAGAGAGGTAAGACTTTGTACTGACCGAGTTGATACAGAAAGTACCTGCCTGTATGACAGAGGGAATATTATGACAAATTAAATCAATTTTCATAAATTTAATGAAACTGTCATTCTCTGCAAACCATTTTACATAAATATTGTGTATATTTATTATACTGTGTATTAGATCATGTAACAATCCACCATCATAGACTTAATTATAAATGCTTTCGTTAATACTAAGTTGACAGTTAAATTGAATTACAATAAATAAAAATATTTTTGGAAATATTCTTTTATGTGGAGTAGTTCTGTTTTTGTACAGCTGATTGATCATATTTTATATCACGTCATTAAAAACGTGTGTTCAAGCACTGTAGATGCATAAATATATGTGTATATAGTATTTATGTACATACTTATATGTATATACAATATATTTGTTAGATTTAAGTGTTTTTTTTTATTCATGTGGTATGTGTTGTCTGCGTTCTTCTGTTAACTGCTTTCGTAATTGGAGTTTTTTTTTTATTCATTTATGTATGTACATATATGTGTAATGTTTTGTTTGGCAGATAATAATTTATTGTTAAAAAACACTGTTTATTTTTGTGGATTTTGCAATGAAAATCTTGTTACTTGTTTATTATAAGACAGTTTTATATGTATAAAACTTGGTGTTTTCACACAAACATTTTCCAGGAAATTGAAGCGTTCAAACAAAACCTAAGCGACGTTTTTAAATTAAACCTTTCAGAAAGCATGTATTTAATGCAAATCTTTTTAGTGCTACAATTCCATTTTTTTTTTAAATGACTGAACATTTTTGTTCACTACTGTATATAACTCGATTTGTAATAATATAAGCGAAATCCTCTTTTTCCACAGTTTGTACTTAAAAATTCACTCAAAACTTACTTAAGTTTTTACCTTAAATTTATGAAGAAAGATATGCATACATTTTTGTTTGTTTTATTAGGTCAATCGAGTAGTTGTTGAGATAGTAGTAATTCATATAGGTATTGTACAAAAATAATATTTATGAAAAACAGAGAATCAATAAAGAACGTGGGCACTTACTTTGGTACAGGCCACCACCATGTATACCATGGCTTTTAATTTTCTTCAACTCTTCATTTGGTTTTCGCCACACGCAAAGTCATTCTTGCGTGAGATCTAAATAAGCTAAATTTACTCTCATCCGAGAATAAACCTTGATTCCACAAGAAAAAAAGTCGCAGTTTTTATAAGTTTTTTCGAGTTAAACAAATTTATTAGTATCAAAAAGTAAAATGGTGAGTGGCCGAGTTCTTTATTGATCCACTGCATATAAAAAATATACAGATAGAGTAAACGTCAAAAACATACGATTGAACTTGCGGTTATATTGTTATGAGCTGATGAAGAAAACAGCCTTCATTTCTCTCTTCGTGAAAGAATTCGTTTCTATAGAATTTGCTACAAACTGTATATATATGATAATTCGTCTGATGTCGTTTTCCGTTCTGAAACTCCTTTTTTTAAAAATCATATTTTTCCGTTCTGTTTTGGAAAAAAATGCAAAAACGGCGTGTTCCATTCCAAAACTAAAAACGGACAAAACCTGTTCAGATGACAATCTTTTCATAAAATATTTTCCTAAGAACTTCGACGTTGCAAAAAAATTGCCCAACTGAAATGCAACATAAAAAATAACAAAAGGAAAGCTTTGTTATGCCTTATGACAGTTGCCGAAAATATATTTTTTACGATAGCATTTGTGGAATATGTGTATACTATATTGATGGAATTTATAAATGCAAAAAAATCATAAATTTAAACAATGCCAGTTGTATGTTTATTTTATTGACAGATGGTATGCTGATGGTATGTAATTCTGGGACTTTTCCAGGTCAAAACTGAAAATGTGAGGCAAAATTGAAGCAAAAATAAGATAACTTTTTTTAGTTTTGGTGTCAAAACTCTTTTGTAGAATGGAAAACGACATGCATTTAGATTAAAGAAGCAGATTACCTCTGGAATAGGTCTGTAAAAAGAATTCACCTTTTGGTCTTCGAAAAAGTTCGTGGCGTTTCAGGAAATACAAATGGCAGTGAACCTACTGAACGCTCTATGGAAAGCTAATACTTACATAGAAATTAGTGAAGGGCCTGGAAAGTTGTTTACAGAAAAGTAAAGAAAAATTACGGTATATTTTGCAATATTATTACGACAAAGGAATGCTGCGCAGGATTGTGAAAAAATATATGCTCTTTACGGTAAAGGTGCTTTATCAAAATCTGCTGCACGAAAATGGTCCGCTTTTGTTCTGGTAGTTCTGATGTGAAAGATGAGCCAGGCTCTAGTCAATTAAATCCAATCGCCATTAGCCGCAGTGTCGATATTGGCATTAACCAGTTTTGTGGATTCAAAAACAAACTCGATGTATGGGTTCCTCATGAGTTGAGTGTGAATAGTATGATAGAGAGAATTAAAATCGGCGACGCCCTGTTGAAACACAATGAAAGCGAGCCAATTTGAAACGTGGTATAACCGGTGACCGTGGACAAGAAATTGTGAACAACTGCAGAGATTACCAATGCAATTGAAAGAAAACGGCCCAAATAGATTAATAGAACAGGTGTTGTCTTTTATCAACCCACCACAAATGACCGACGAGACGACCGACCCGTCAAAAAGTGCAAAAGTTTAGTTGGGAAGTGAAAACCACTTGACTCAGTTTTTACCCAGAAACCACAGAAGTTCCTCACCGATTTCATCATGACTCTTCTGGAAAAAAATGGCGATACATTGTCGATAATAATTTTAAATAAATTAATTTCCACACTATAAGCAAACCAGTGCACTTTTACTAAGAAAAAAAACGCCATGTACTTTTTTTCACAGACCCAATGTTATAAATGTTATATATTATTCTTACGACCACATGAAAATATTAAATGTTATTATAAAACTCTCTCAAAATTAATGTTAAAAATGTATGGGAATGCCAGTAGGCATTTTCGATTTTTCATTCATATGGACTTAACTGTAACAAAATTGAAAACCGTTACTAAATCGCTGTGTTTTAGTTAAGATATCTAAGTTTAATTGAAACAATTTAAAACATATAAATATTTATGAAAATTTTAAAAATTTACAGAAAATTGTAGAATTTATTAGAGTATTTTTGTTACTTTTAAAGAATGTGCGGACTCCTCTCACACAAGACTCTATATGGCCTAGCCATCTTAGGCGTTGGATCATTAGACGCCTGGCTAGACTCATGTCGCTGTACAGCCCATACAGTTCGTGGTTGAATCTTCTCCTCCAAATACCATCAACGCAAACAGGACCAAAGATCGCGCGCAGAACTTTTCTCTTGAAAATAAAAAGAGACTGTTCATCCTCTTGGGAGATTGCCCATGCCTTTGCGCCATAAACCAGAACAGGGATGATTAAGGTCATATACAAAGTCAACTTGGTCTTCCGAGAGAGGGATCTATTACTCAATTGCTTTTTGAGCCCATAAAAACAGCGGTTGGCAAGTGTTATTCTGCGTTTGATGTCGGTACTGATGTTCTTTGTACTATTTACCGCGGAGCCGAAGTAGACGAAGTCCTTCACTACCTCAAAGTTATAGCTGCCTATGGTGACGTTCTGGCCAAGTCGTCGATGTTGTGCGTCCTTTCTCGATTACAGCATATACTTGGTTTTGCCTTCGTGTACCACCAAACGCATTTTGGCCGCTTCCGTTTCAATGCCACCAAACGCATCATTCACGGCTCGTTGTGTTAGCCCAATCACGTCAAAGTCATCCGCGTAAGCTAGCAGTTGAACGGACTTTTGGAAGATCGTGCCTCTTGTGTTGGCCAGTGAGTTTTGCATGATTTTCTCAAAAACGATGTTAAAGAAGTCACATGACAGCGCGTCGCTTTGTCTAAAACCTTTATTGACATTGAAGGCCTCGGAGAGTTCGTTACCGACCTTGATGGAGCAGCGAGAGTTCTCCATGAGTCCGATGAGTTTGACATGAATGTAAAATTGCTCTATGTCTGTCTGTCATATGCTGCCTTGAAATCGACAAATAGGTGGTGTGTGCCGATTTGCATTTCTTGGTTCTTCTCCAGGATCTGCCACACTGTGAAGATTTGATCGATGGTGGAGTTTCCTGGCCTGAAATCACACTGATACGGACTTATCAGATTGCTGTCGGAAGGTTTCAGGCCTTCACACAAAACGGCAGAAAAGATCTTATAGGCGATCTTAAGGAGACTTAGCCCTCGATAGTTGGCGCAGTCAAAGGGGTCTCCTTTTTTGTGGATCAAGTCAAATCGCAAATGGAACGTTTAAATCGCAGAATAAAAACGTAAAATTGTTAATATTGATATATAAACTAATTTAATTGTGTTTTCGCAAAAAGTATTTTAGCAAAAAGTACAACTTTTTGTCCATATTTGCTGAAAAGTAATAACTTCTAAAAAATATTAGACATAGATCGCGCTTTATGTGAATAGCACTTTGCAAGTGGGTACACTTCAAAAATTAAATAAAAAACAACTCGCCACAATGAAAAAACCAAAGACAAGTATTCTGGTCTTATTGTTTTGTCCGCACCTTAAAGCAGTTTGATTGCGTTTATTGATGAATTTCTTTCATGTATTTATCTCTACATGTTATGATTTTTGTGGAAAGAAAGTAACGTAACAAAAAAAAATTAATATGAATATATATATGTATAATGTATACAGTTTTTATATATACTCGTATATATATATTTTGATGTGACTATATATGTTTTACATACATAAGTATATAGTAGACACATGTATATACATACATATTAGGTTTTATCTTTCAGTTTTTCGCTTCAATACTTTTTCTGGAAACAAAAGTCATATACAGACATACGAGTACATATCGTTTTGTTTTTAATGGTCCAATTATAATCATTAGTTGACTTTTTTTTTCGTTACTACTGTAATGTATATTTGCATATACGTAGTAATGAATACATTTATCAAAGGGTTTCGTCTGTTTTTATTCGCAACTTTTGTCTTTCTTACAAAGTGTTTTTTTATAAGTATATACATATGTATGTATACAGTAGATATTTGTGACTTAATATGATTTTTAACTTAAAAAGTATGTGCCGTAGTTTCTGATTAATAGAAAATTGGGTTGGGTGTATTGTTTTATTTTGTTCTTAATTTATGCTGGTCATACTGTTATTCGTTCATTGGGCATTGTTTTAGTATAATAACAGAAAGAGCTTATATACTTATATTCGTATATGTATGCAAGTTTTTTTTCCTCGTTTAAAGATTTGTCCTTATAAAAAAATTCAGGTAGGTCAAGTTATAAATCAAAATTAAGTACAAACGGAGAAAAAAATAAATAAGGAAATTAGTAAAATTGTTATTTTTTTAGTTTTGACTTTTTTCAGCATTATTATTTTTTAATGTTGAGTAAGCACACAAGTTTTTTTTATTTATATTAGTGTCGTTCTACGGTGCAAATTAAAATATAAAATGAAAAGTTATATGCAAGCATTTGCAGGGTAGATGATACTTGATTTGTCAGTAAAGCCAATACTTTAATAATATTTGCAACTATTTATGCTTAGTTCGCCAAAACTTTTGATTAAATTATACCTCCATTCTGTTGAATAGGAGACCCGCTAAAATATATGCGCATACTATTAAAATCAGTAAATTTCCCCCACCCATGCCTAATGTTTCGTCTTATAACTGGTACACGATTTAAAATAATAACTTCATTTGTTTAATTTAACACATAAAAAAGCAGGCATCAAATTAATATACTTTGTCTTTTATACAAAAACGATAAGGAGTTTTTATTTATTTTTTTTTTCTTTTATAAAATTTAAGAAGTGTTTTTGTTTCGTTCTGATAATGTTTACAATTTTTATTCATTATATTGTATTTTATACAAACATTTTTGTTTGTTTTACAGAAAATGTATAATTTCTGCCCGTTAACGTGTTTCCAGACGGAAGAAATACCTACATCCCACCAGTGAAGGTATTGCGAAAATATTTAATTTCTGGATATTTTTCTCCACTTGAAAATACTTACTTCCTTTCCTATTCATTATTAACTAAATTATTAAAGAAAATTCGCCCCTTTGATCCCATTATTATCAATTGCAACATGCTATCTTCCTTTTAAATGCGTTAACCACAAGTGCTTGAGTTAATTAACTACATCATACTCATTTTCTATGCATATTTGAACTTCCTATAGTTCTTCCCTGATATGTATGGATCGCAATTTGATATTTAATTTCAAAATTTAATATCTAAATTATCGAAATAGCGCACACCAAAAATAAAACCTGTAAATTAGATACATTTGTAATTTTTTATTTACTTTTATCTTAAATACCTACTGAATACATAATAAAAATATGTGCGATTAACACAGAGTATTATAAACAATGAGTGCACAGAAAAAAAACTGCATAAATTTTCAATCCAAACACTTCATATCCATTCTTGCTGACAAATTAATGCAATATACACTTTTACCCTGCTCTTTTCATTAGCAATATGCTTATTTGCATGATAAAATATTTACTATATTCTCTATTAGAATGTTTTTTTTATTAATTAATTATTGAATATCACATATATTTCTTAACAATAACTACTAAAGGTAAAGTTGTTTCCTATAATCAGAGTAGTTTTAACACTTCCTATCAAAACTCTACTGTATTGAGTTTTAAAAAAAATAATGATATTGTGCTTGGATTTCAAATGAGAAATGCAACACATGTAAACAATTTGTGTGCTTACATGCTTTGCTATTCGGACTGCGAATTCGACTTAGTTGCCAAGTAGATCTTCTTTAACATTTTGTAGAACATTATTTAACAATTGTGGATAATAAGCGTAGCACAAACAAAAAAATTACATACAGTTAGATGGAACTGCTAGTTGTTATTGAAACTTTCGACTGCGTATTAAAAATACAATACATACATATTTGGAAAATTATCTTGATATCGTTCAATTTAATTATACAAATTGCTTTTTTTGCCTTTATAGGAGGTTTTAAATTACGGAAAAAGAAGATTTTCCGTAGATTAAAAAAAGTTTAAGAAAACTGGACTCGATTTAAGTTTATTTACCATTGATCTTATATCGAAATTTAACTCTAATAGGAGTGAATTAAAAGACATCATTAAACATCTTCATTTTAGAAACAGTCACTCCAAACTCGCTCACCTTAAAAATATAAACAAAAACTTAATACTAAAAATGTCTCAATGAAAAAATGAAACACAGTTCTGAATGGAAATAAATAAAAATAAAAGTAAAAACTAAAACTTAATATTCGTGAGCAAGTCTTTTGTACTTAATTACAATTACCAAAATTGAAGGTAATTATCAAATGAGTGAGCTTGGCTTGGAGTGACTGTAGCTTGGATGTTTAGACCAAATACTATTCGCTTAACCATTCAAATGTGAAAAAAAACTAGAAAGGCCACAAAAATCATATATTCATTCCGCATAAAATGCTGGACAGAAAAACAAAAAACACAAGTCACATTATTGGTGAAACAGACTAAAGATGTATTAAATTTCTGTCTCCAAAAGGTATTCGCTCTTGCTTGCAATTTCCTTTTTTTTGTCACCTTATATATTATTATAATTATTTGTGTTAATCTATTCGACTAGATTTTAAGCTATGGCAGGTGTCAGTTGGTCCCATTCTATCATTAAAGTTGCTTTCAAAATTTCAAATTGCGAATTTCATGTTTTTTTTTATTTTTTGCTCCAAATTATTCCATATTTGGAATGTTATGAAGCAGCCACATATTTGGGTTCCAGACAATATGCTTGGGATCTTAATTCGGACTAGAATTGTAGTCTGCATTAAGACCCATTTTATTTGCACTAGATTGGAGGTGTGACTTGAGGATGTTAATGTATATATTTATATATGTAGATCATCAATCAAGTTGCAACACCAATACTTAATGGTCGTTTTCTTCCATTTTATAATTTTTTTTTCTTAATACCATACACAGACCATTTGAACCGCAAATATTATATTTTCTTCCATCTGTAAATACAAACTTGTTCCGAAACTCTTATTTAGTTAAATAACGTGATATAACGGTCGGAATTTTTATTTTTTTCAGTATAAATTGCAGAATAAATGTACATTTTATTTTCGCTCTTTTGTTTTTGTTTTGTATAACAATCACTTTCCCTTACATGTAAGGGAGTGAGACACGGTAAATGTGTACCAGAATGCAATTATTATTAATAAAATTGTTCATAGATTAGACCTCTGTTTAAGATTCTTTGTGTAACATGTGTGTGGTATACTAAGCTACGGAGCTAACAATTTATATCTCATTATAATCCGTATCCTAAATGGCATGCATTCCGGAAGAGATAAGCGAAGATGAAGTTCGTTTTATCAGTCAACAACATTCACCAGGTATTGCCAAAAAACATTTCGGCTGAAAACTATGCTTTTCATAAACAATTTAATTTTAGATTACCGCAAACAGGAAAAGTCAATATTTAATTTGAACAATTAAAAATCAATCTGCTCCATCAATACATTCATTAAAAATTAGTTAATTCATTACTAAGCATTTTTTTAAGACACAAGAAAAATGAATTTTCTATTATGCTCTTAAGTTAAAAAGCTTACGTGCAACCAAATCTTTTTTCATCTAGATAATAAAGTTGCACATACCCATAAAATTTACCAGACAACCAAAACAAAAAATGTTTTTGTTTTTTTCTTGAAAAATGTAATTTATTAAAAAACAATAACTCACACATATTTCATTTAAAGAAATAATAATAACAACAAAATATTTAACAAAACAGAAATATATGTTAAATCTTAAAATTGAGCATATACTAAATAAAAAACGGTAAAAAAGAATAGAGCGTATTTATTGTATTTTACAAGTTTTTCCGTAAAATATGACAGAATGATTTTGCTGCTTGGATTTGTAATTTTAGCTGCTGTCTGTTAGAGCCATTGTTTTTTAATCGAGTTTAGATTGGACTATTTTGGATGTGTTTTAAGTTGCTTGGAAGCATTATAAAGTTACCATTCGCGTCCTAAGTAGGAAATGTGCTTTGGATACTATCTTTTCAAAAATAATAAATCTAAGGCAGTCTTTATTCTTCAAAGGAACTCCGTTAATTTCATTTAAAAAAAATTTAAAATACCCAATTGTTTTCAGCAGCCCTCTGAAGTCATAAAATACAAAAAATCACACAAATTCCTCCATGTTTTATGATTTTTTGCTTTGCTATACTTAGTCTCTCTAAAAAATTCGCATATCATCTGATTCGAATCTGATCTGTTTGTTTCAATCGAAAACATAACTTTCCCAAAAATATTCTGATGATTTACATATTATCTAGCAAACACTAGTTATAATAAAATTTTCTTTGTTCTAATAGGTGTATGATCAATTTTGTGATGTACATTATCAGTAATATTTTGGTTGCTATAAATTACAAATCCGTACAATCTAGGTACTTTATCTTAAATGATGAAATCTCTTCCGAAAATCAAATTAAGTAAACAATCTGAAATATTGTGTAACTTCGGGGTTATTCAAATGGACGTAATCATCTTGTTGATTGTGTTGAAGAATTTTGTTTGTTTTTATAACACATATCTTTAATAAGTATGCAATTTAGCAACTTATAAGATACAGTCGCTTCAAGCCAAAATGTGAAAATTTCATTTAGTAATTGTTGTTAAAAAAGAACTTGCTTGTGAATAATTATTTTTGGCTTTTGCATTCATTTTGTTCATTCATTCTTTTATATTAGAAGTTTTCAGTATTGCATTTTTATTGTATTTGTTTAACCCGCAGCGACTGTATGTCGATAAATACAGGTCGATATCATAGATAGTAAACATTTCAGAATATTCAAAGTACACTTGTCGCTCCGGAAATAACGACATTGGCTATAGTCTATACTCTCCAAGAAATTAGTATTCATATAAAACAATTTCCAACGCACTATTTTTCGCAATACTACCAAAGATTCTAAGTACAATTAAATTCTAAGTAATTTAGTACAAAATGTTACTATATTTTGTGTATGCAGTATTGCTACAGAGTGTTGAGGTATATTCAATAATTTTTGATTAGTTTTCACTGAGCACAAAGATCAACCCAGTCTAGATTAATAAAATTTGATCTTACGTCATGTGTTTGAAATTTCTTATTTTCAGTATGAAGGGAATTGAAATAACCTACAAAGTTAGCAATATAGCACTAAATAACGAATAAAAAAAAAAAAAAATTACATGTACAGTACCTCACAAAATTGAGCATACACCTATCAGAACAAAGAAAATCGTAAAGAATTGTATTAGAATAGAGTTTGCTAGGCAATATATAAATCACCCAGAAAGCTTTTGAGAAAGTTGGGTTATGTTTTCAAATGAAACAATAATAAACCACGTTGTTTGAAAAGGACTAAACAGCGCTTAAATAAAGCTTCTCCGTACATCACGAAGGAGGTTGTGTGATGTTATGGGATTGTATGGCTTCAAGTGCTTGCGGGCATTGGATTCATAGAGAATACTATGGAAAACATTAGGTATTTGAATATTTTCAAGCGAATTCTACGGAGTTCCTCAGAAAAATTAAGCCTGCATTAGGATTTTTGTTTTTAAGAAGACAGTGATCCGAAGCACACCTCTTACTAAGTACGCAAATGGCTGCTTTATATTGCCCCAAATGCAACTTAAAACATCTCCACAATCGATTGATTTAGGCCCGGTTGAACACCCATGGCGTAAGATACTGCTTGAATTACTGCTTGAAGAAAGTCCCTTCTCAGAAGCTAAAATTGCAAATCCAAGCAGATTGGGAAATCATGTTGTCATCTTTTAGGGAAAAACTTATAAAACCAATACCCTGGCGGTTAAAGCTGTAATAGATGCTGGAGAAAGTGCTACCCGATAGTGAGATTAAATTTTTTGTCATTTTTTATTTAGTGTTTAAGACATATCTTGGATCAACTTTCAGTTTTCAGTGTATGCTCAATTTTGTGTCATTAAATAAAGTAATTTTTCTATATTTAGCTAAAAATTAGTCTTTTTTGTTTAATATTTTACTGCTTTTATTATTTGTTTTTTTAAATGAAATATGTGTTACTGGAACTAGAATTTTGTTTTTTCAATGAATTACTTTTTCAAGAAAAAAAATCAAAAATTTTGTTTTGGGTGTATGCTCAATTTTGTGAGGTACTGTATATACATATTATATATATATATACACGATTTATATATGTATATATGTATATACATATCCATATATATATACATGAATATGTATATACAGTATATATACATGGGTATATAGTTAAAGTTATACTTTGAAGTACTACCTTACATTTTTAACCAAATTGTCTATTGCTGGATAACTTATAGATTAAATGTATACACATGGACATATATACATAGAAGATATAGCTATACCTATTTGTGATTAATTTCTGTTGCGTAGTATATGCTTATGTATAGTATATGTTATACAAAGTAGCGAACAAAAGTACATATGTAATTGAATTTCAAAACCAACGGAGATCATAAAATATTATACCAAGTGCTGTATGCATATTCAAATTCTTAAGATTCACAATAAAATAGAACCAATTACATGTTATAAAATAAAATGTATTTTACATTCGGTGATTGTAAGAATATATGTACTTAAATTCGTCATTTATCTTTACACAAATCTTTAAACTTTCCCTACATCACATTTGCTTATGCCATCTGTAAACCAAACAAAAATGATCATTATATAATAAATATAATATATTATTGATTGAAAATAAGGTATCACACGCATATATGTATCTGTATATGTTTTTTTTTTTATTATTTATTCATAGGTATATACATATACATATATGCACACTGAAATCATTATTATTTATTCGTCTTGCAAGTCATATTTATACTGTTACCATTTAAAAGTATTTATCTTTACTGGACATGCAATATATAGATATGCACGTACATGAGTTTATCTTATTTATGCATATAGATTACATATACATTATAATGTCTGTACATTGCTGAGAGTTGATAAATATAAAAAAAAACTTAATTTGTTAACCTATACATAAGACATTTGTCTTGTCTATTCTTGAAGTAATTTATCACGAACCCTTTTATTATTTTCTTTCTTATTATGTTATTGTGTGTTTTATTTTGTTATGCATTTTTAATTTATTCAATTTTATTTAAATTTACCTTAATAATTATTTCCCCTAAAAGCCTATTTTAAACATGACTTAGTGCATGGTTATGTTAGTCTCTTATATTTAATAAGTTCTACTCTCCCTATTATATCATAATACAGATCTTCAATTCAAATTAATAGAGAAGTAATGAATATTTAAAATAAGGCTGAAACGTATTTCTGATTCAATACAAATATAGAAATTTAGATAGATTCGGCTTAAATGTAAAAGTTAATATTCATTTAAGTTTTAATTAATCAAATTGAGTGTCCGTAAGCCATTTGGTATTCGGATATTTCAATTAAGCATCAACCCTCACAATGTACATAGTTTCCCGGAAAGTTTCGACCTTAAAAACATGTCAACTTAAAGCAGCAGCGTTGTTTATGCATACTAATTGCTTAATACAATTTCAATTTAAATATCGACTCCATGCACATGTGTATGTATGTATGCACATACAACCGTATATAGTGTATTATCAAGATACATTTTCGCGCATAAATTGTATAATTTAAGTTTGCTGTGCACATTTCTAAATAGCTTACGCGGAATACTTTTTTAAGCATTCGCACACTTACAACTCGTAAATAATCTCCAGCATTTTTGTATAGAACTTTTTAAGTCTCAATTGCTCAAATGTGAACCTATGAGAAATGTGCATATACGGGATATAAACGAAGGCAAAAGATACGATCGTTTGCTTGTAATACCTGTATTTGAGATCAAGTGTGTGTATAGCTGTTTAGAAAATTTTTGAAATGTGTTCAGTGCCAATTTTTTAATTATTTCCCCTTATATAGGGATGACATTGAAAGAAATTACACTACACATCTGGAATATCCAATAAATGTAATAGGTTTTAAGTGAAAAGAAATAAAATGTGTAATGTACACAAATCACAGAGTACATCAGTCAAGCCGAAAGTAGATGATTTTAGATCATTAAATTTAAATATATTTTTTACATAACAAAGTAAATCATGCGATTTATTAGATATTCGTTAATATTACTATTGAAATCATTCTTACAGCACGCCCTGGAATTCTAAATTATTATATTTTTAATTGAACAATTCATGTGTACATAAGTATGTATGAAAGTTTGATCTTATTTTGTTACACTTTCTTGTTTACATACATGTACTTATACATTGTTATGTATGTATAAGCGTTCGTAGTACTAAACTGATCCACGTACAAGATATACACATGCAATATGTTAACATACACAGAGAATCACAAATCAGTTTCATGCGCAATTCTCGTTTTATTCTGTATATTTCCAGCGGAGAAAATTCGAACGATCAGCACAATTTGAGTCATCATTTGCTACGGCAGTCTCTGATTAACCTCACAAGCGCACACAACAACAGTCACAGCAATAACATCAACATCAGTAATATAAGTAAAACACTAAACTTACAAAAATCAATATCGTGTAGCTGTGAATCGCTTAAATGTGCTAGGAATATCAACAGAATAAGTTTAAGAAACGTCGATGGTGATGACAGTGAATCTCTTCTATACGACCATATCGTGAACAATACACCCGGTTCGGATTTACCAAGTGTTTTTCAAGATGATCCATCCGTTGGTGCACTTGATAACAATGCTACCGGAAAACAATTTTCATATGATAGTTATTACAATGGCCAATCAAGCAACAAGCACCGCTTGGACTGTACAAGTATTGTAAATAGTAGTAGTCATAATAGTTGCGGTACTGGCAGCAGTGCTGTTGTTGTTGGGGATGATCAACGAAATTTCCCCGATTTTCATTGTGCTGACAGTAATACATATTCGTACAGTGGTTTTAAAAAAATAGTTGCACACAATTTCAGTAATTCTGATCCAATAACACGTTATAGTCACTTAGAGGATAATCAATTGCTGTTAAAAAGTCACTATAGTGATTGTAATATCTATGGAAAACAAAACTCAGCGCTTAAAAGTGAATACACCAATAGTAGCAATTGTTCAAGTAGCAAAAACCATCCACTGGTAAATAATAAAACATATATATTTAAGTGCATAGCAAACAGTCCATCATTCTTGAAAACCAATAAATTTAAGGAGCATTCCAAGAAGTTACGTAACTTCTCACTTAAAGCAGCTGGTAATGTGAAGAAAAAAAACCAAATAATAGTTAAATCAAATGCTGTATCTGATAACTCTCTACATCCGAGTGATAAATATTTAAGTTTATATTTGGACGAGAAAAAAAGTTCACAAAGCACACAGCCAGGTTTATCTACAGGCTCATTGTCGGCAACACGACCACTGTTAGCCAATGGATCTGTCAAGACATATCCATCGTATCGGCCTCGTGTAAAAACCGACTCTAAGGATACTTTATGTCGAAACAAGCGTACAAAAATTAACAAAAGTTGCAATCTTACTTGCGAACAACATAACCTTACTTGCAGGACAAACACAAATTTAAATTTGTCACCGAAAAATTCGCTCTCAAGTAATGGACATTTAAATAAACTTTGCCTGACAGACATAACACGACGAAAAGCGGAATTCAATCGGCAGCTAAGTGCGCCAACTGATTACAACAGGACAACGACTGCCACGGGCTCTATTAAGGCATCATTACAAAATTGTTCCTCATCCAAGCAATCATCGGCATCCTGTACAAATAGCTTCAATAGGAAAACGAAGAAACACAAGAATTATAAACTGAATGAAAGGTATGAGTATTTACAAACTAAGCTTTTTTATACATATTATGATTTATCTTTCATTTATTTTAATTTACTTTAAAACACTAAAAGATCCCCGGTATTTTATTGAATTATAAAAAAAAACGACTCAGGTTTTCTGGCACTTCTGCTGAAAACAGGTTATTAACATTGAAAATAGCCCATCGGAATACTAATGACCTTACAGTTAAACATTGATATTCGCATTCAAAGTGAAAGATAAAAAATACAAAAACAATAAAAAAAAAAGAGAAAAAAAAGGTAGTTTTACCTACCGAACCATACATGTTATTATCATTTTTCAGTATTTCGTTTCATTAAGAATTTCAGACATATGGACTTATATTTACTTGATTTAATATTAACTATGTTTTGCTTTTTCAACATATGGTCTGTAATTCTTTACGCTATGCAGTCATTAGATTAGGGTGGAATTGTCGAAAAAAAATTATATAATATTCTTTTTCATGAATAACTTTCCTCATTATTTAATTGCTTCTTGCGAGTACTTCCGTTTATTTCTATAGTCAACTGAAATTGAGATATCTTTAGACAGGTTTTTTTTACTGATACTGGAAGCAGAACATTTGCCGCAAGCCATGATGTCAGTTTAATATATATTTTTTTGTCTTTAAACTTTATTAATTAATGCACACAAATGGAAAAATAAAACATGTTTATTTGCTTAATCTGTCATTTTAGATTGTTATGTGGCGACAGTGAAGAATCAGTTCGATGCTCTTATTGTTCAACACTAAACGAAAACGATTTAAGGATTTCGTTCGAAAATACTTGCACTGATTCTTTAGTGACCGCTTTTGATGATGAAGCTCTTTTAATATGCGACCAAGGAAGCGAAATGGCAAGAACAAAGGTTTATTGTGTTTCGGAAAGAAAAAATCATTATTTCGAAACAAAATTTATTTATTTTAATATTATATATAACATTTTATCTTAGACTAGGTTAGTGGATCTTTTTAACATATAAATGAAAATTATGGATTAGCCATAATTTTCATGTTGATTAAGAAAATTAATCATATGGTTTATGTGATTTAACATTGCTTTCTCAAAAATTATTGATAAAATTATTTAGCGGGCGTTGCTACTTTACAAAAGTTTCACCCTTATGCATTGAACTTTTTTAAAAGTAATAATTTCAAGAAATTTAGTATTTGTTATTGCAATCGCGAAAGACAGATTTTTTTTCCACCTTGTAATTCCTTTTTTAATTTCTATACTTAAAACGTTATAACCCCAAAGCACCACAAATTTAAAATTCTACGTCATATTGTTTAAAATGATGAAACACATGCTCGTTATTGCACTAATCCCTGGAATTTCTGTACTATTTTTATTCTGGTTAGCATTGTTTATGCCGATAGACGGGTTCTCCCAACAAATGCAAACATTTTTAAAATAAGTTGTATGAAATTAACTTCTTCTTGACAGATTTCACTATACATATTAATGATACCTTGCTACTGAAAACTAACTATAAATTGTAAGAAAAGATATCACTACAGTTTCTAAATAATGTTTGAATGGAAAGTTACAAAGAAACACCTTCGAAAGAGGTGGAGCCGAATTTTTAATTGTTTGTCTGAACTTGGATTTGAATCTAGACTTGAAAGTCTAGTGCAAATGAGTCGACGCACAAACCCACACGGCCACGGCCCCCACCACCCTATTCTTTACTAGGTTTCAATTTAATTTGTAAGTGTACATCTACAAATCAATTTTAATACATATCATTGTCTGCCTAGTGTGGTAAATATTTTTTTGTGAATCAAAATTTGGTTACTCAATTTTAATGGTCGTATAAAGTAATATTTTTCTTATAACAATATAAGATTTGAGAATTGATTGAAATTTTCTAAAACCCTTGAATAAAATGCGGATATAATACTCTCACAAGCTTCATGGCATACAAATCGAACGTATGAAATTTTGGCAATCCAAATTCGTACTTCAAAAAGTGACTCATTTATTCAAGTACAACAACCAGGAGAGATGGTTTATCTGATCTGGATTGTTAATTTGCCCTGTGATCCATATGGATCATCCGGCCATAAAAAAACATACATATACGAGTATGTCGATTGGTTAGATTGGCTTATTGAATAGTTTGTCAACTAGTACTCTCTAATAATGCAAAATGTTGCTGTTTTTTCGTTTCGAGTCATGTAATGTCCTGATATTTGCAGTCTGCTATTACAAATTCTGCTTTCAAATTTAACGTTATTCCATTGAATTTTATAAAAAAAAAATATAACATTTTTTGACAACGCCTACGTCACGACTAACGATAAATGAGATTCATGTTTTAATTTTTTTTTAAATAATTATATTATAATTATTATTAAGATAAGTAATCAATTTATTAGTTTGGCTGAATATAGTATTTTTTTCTGTGTTTTTGAAACACTACACTGGAGCACTCAGACTCAAAACTAGTCCATTGTACTGCCAGGTAGCCACCTACTCCAGTGTTAATTTAATCCCAACGGCAAATGGTGATTGGACTGGAATAAATAATTTCAAATTTTCTAGCTTTCTTTGAATAAAGTTTGTATTCGTCGAACGATATAAAGAAAATAGGCAAAAACAACCAAACTGGTGCGGCAGATTCATAATCTAACTGCCTACAAATAGTTGCAGTCCCTTAGACAATTAATATGTAAATATAAAAGTTATATTTCAAATTTTACAAAGCTGTAACAGCACTGTTCTAATCATGCTATGGTCAGTATTTTAATTTTTTTTAGTGTATCTGGGTTGTCAATAGTTAATCATCATCGTTTTGTACATTTTATTTTAAATAACAGAAATACTTATACGGCATTGTATAAACTTATTTTGATTTTAAGTTTGTATAACGGTGTATTTTTATTATATAATTGAACCCAATTTGTAGATATATTTAAAAAACGAATAAACTCTGATTTTATAACATTCTCAATTATCGAATGCTTTTTAATGAAAAGGTGATAATTTTATACTTAAGATGTACCATTTTATTGAGGTTGTATTGTATGTTACTCACAAATTAGATATACATAGTTATAAAATTAGGTTGACAAAATCTTTTAGAATCGAATTAATCAATAATCAAGTACATTTAACATCCCTAATTTACAGTAAATACATTTTTTGTTGTAACTTTATTAATAGTTAAGTAATTTTATTTGTAATAGGTGCACTTTGACGACGTTTCTCTTTATGGGACCCCTAAAGAGGAGCCAATGCCTTCCATTCCAGTAGTATCGGAAAAAGTATCAGCGAATTTTTTAAAAAGTCAATTGCAATCATGGTTCCAGCCTACAGACAATCGGCTTGCCATGAAACTTTTTGGCAGCCGAAAAGCATTGGTAAAAGAAAGAATACGACAAAAGACCTCCGGACATTGGGTTATTCACCCCTGCAGTTCATTTAGGTAATAAATATTTTAATACAAAAATTCAAATTATTTATTGCAAACTACTTTCAAGTTTAGATTTTACTGGGACCTTTGTATGCTTCTACTGCTAGTAGCGAATCTTATTATCCTGCCAGTTGCTATATCATTCTTTAATGATGATTTGAGCACACGATGGATTGCCTTTAACTGCCTAAGTGATACTATTTTTTTAATAGACATCGTAGTCAATTTTAGAACAGGTAAGTACATCTATAAGCCAATGTAAAAAATATGTCTTTTTGTTTCTATTGCAAATAATTATGCGAAATGTGTTTCATAATCATACAAATGAACTAAAGAATCAATCGTTTCGATACGTTGGAACGATCTTTCAACGTATTTTTTTTGCATCAGTTTCACACAATACCATCACAAATATTCTAGTCATAGATTTTGTTGGATATATATGACAATAATTCTCATGCTCATTCTCAATTTTTTTTATTACTAAATTTTATAAAGAGCTTATCTGTTATAGAATGGAAAGAACACTGTTCGTCTATTAGCCACTGAGCGTAGTTTTCGACAGGAAACTTAGGTGGAAATCTAATAACGAAAAACGCGTTAAGAAGACCCAGCACGCATTTTACGTGTGCAAGCGAATGTTCGGATCGAAATGGGGGCTACAACCAAAAGTGACCCATTGGATCTACACATCCGCAGTGCAGCAAATCTTACTGTACTGGGTACACACTCTGGCACAACTTGAAATGCTTCAGCGTCTTAAGTGCATAGAAATGAAGTACGCAAAACAACATCAATAGCATCTCAAACAGTTATATCAACATGTTCGTGAGAGGCTAATAGTTTTAAGTTTAGATCTTTTGGACATAGGAACATATAGTAAATGTTGAACATATTAGTGTTGAAACATATTAAGATTATACAGATTACCAAAAGCATTTCACCCACTTTGATCGTAAATTTACAGCGATTATTCCTGCAAGAGGACACTGGATAGAACAACGTACTTATCCATCATCTGTGTGATGGCTCTGAACAGCACAAAGGTGTTTGGAGCGGAAGTCTTTAATGCCACGAAAAACCATAAATCATGCTATACACTGCATGATAAATGCCTCCCCTAATCTAATCTAACTTGGTTGCAATAACAACTCTCTTTTCCTAAAATAAAACAATAATTGAAACACATTTCGAAAAATACAAAACCTAACATTTTTATTTACTGTTTTACATATGACTACATATTTCTTTAAGGAATTATGCAACAAGACAACGCGGAACAGGTGATATTGGACCCCAAGCTAATTGCTAAACACTATTTAAAAACATGGTTTTTTCTTGATTTGATTTCGTCAATTCCGCTTGATTATATATTTTTAATTTTTAACCAAGTAAGTAGGAAATATTTACAGATCTCGATTCTTTAATTCAGATTATGAAATTGCAGGATTTTTCCGATTCATTTCAAATTCTGCATGCGGGCCGTGCACTGCGAATACTTCGCTTAGCAAAACTCTTATCTTTAGTTAGACTGTTAAGACTCTCGAGGCTAGTCAGATATGTATCGCAGTGGGAAGAAGTATATGTAAGCATTAACTAATTATTTCATAAACTATACTTTTTTACAATTATATTTATGATATATAACATATTTTTTAAAGCGGATAATATTGCAGACATACATTATATGTATTGATGTAATTATTCTGCTGCAATATTTATTAGCCTATTTTTAATGAGTGATACTTTATAATGTTTACTACTGACTTAAATAGTTTTACTTAAGTTTGCTCAACACTATCTGATTGAAGTAAGGCTTCACGCTAACATTAAGTTTAACAATAAAATATATCTACATTTGTTTTTGAATTTAATCATCAGTTTTTTCAGCTAAGGTGCCGCAATTTGTATAGTTTTAAAAAATATTTTCCAGCTTTTTCACATGTTTTTACTATTTTTACAGTAAATTTCTTAAGAATAACTTTTAAGCTTTCCAGTTAGCTGATAGTTCATTACTCAAAAAGTTAATCTAATATTCAAAATATTTTTATTTCGTGCACCAAACTAGTTTGAATGAATTAATATTTTAAATTGAAATTATTCGCACAATTTTGATAAATAATTAAAAATATATAAAACGTTAATCCAACAAGTTCTAAGTAATTCGGACGATAATTTTGTAATGTTGTACATCTTCTACAACCGACGTTTATTAATAAATATGTATGTACAATATATTAAAATCGAAAAAGGAGTCATTATTATACTATAGTTAACTATCGCAACAACTATTTCAGCCGCATAAAATCTTAATCAATCAGGTAGTGAAGAGCATGTGAATTTTACATAATTTACGCAACATTAATATGTATTTCATTTTCATCGTCTGTCATACACAAAAATAAAATAACTCTGGCAAAATATACAACAAAAGATACATATTTGAGATACCTAATTCCACTTAAAGAAGGCTTCGATATTCCTTAAAAAACTTGAAATTTATTTTAGTACTGCATTTTTTTGAAATGATAGTATGATATCACAGAAACTGAATTCGCAGAACAACGTCTGTAATAAAATATATTACATCTATCTTTCCGCACATTGATCACAGTTTTATTTTATTAGTTTTTATTATTTTTTATAACAGAAAACAAACCATCGATTTTATATTAAAAATAACCGCACATGCAATGGCCTCATTTACTTGGTAACGTAGATATAAATACACAAAATCGTGGTACTAATTTGTTTGCAAAGTAACTTTCAATAAGCTTAATAATTTAAACTTTTGTATTTCGTTACTCTGATCATTTAACAGAATTACATTTAGTGTAAAAATTCTGCGTACAGTGCAGCCTCTTTTAGAAAATGCTCTGTCACGCTTATATTTTTTATTACAAAATTGGATATTTTAATAAGAAAATATCTGAGTGTCCTTAAAAATGCACGCACAAGGTCTGTGTAGACTACATAAAACTAATCTCCCCTTGTAGATACCTTCGTCTGAAAATGAGTTAATTTAAATGTTACATTTGTGAACTGTCCAGAACTTTTCCTTAGTTATATCGTTCTTCAATCAGGTTTTCACTGAGTATATTTTTCAGCGATATACTAAGCTAACGAATATGCTATTTAAAACTCGTGAAAGTTTTAACTGTTTTGGATCGCTGTTAAGCTGTCAAAAATTAAGAATGGAGGTCGAAGACTTCGGAGCATTACCTTTTTCAAATATGTTTAATGTCATATCCTAAGCCGATTTGATTGACACTTTTACGTATGTTTTTTAAAATAATAATCAAATACTGGAATTTATTCTTTGCAATTTCAACTCAAAGTTCTCGACTTATATGTTGTCACACACCCCCATTCACCCCTCTTCTTTTGTTCCATTCAGTTGATAATTTTCTCTACGATACTGCGTTGAATCTATCTAGAAAATAGCACAGTGTTCGGCCTTGTTAATGTGCTCCTTAGGAAAAATATTCGTTTCTTTCTTTTAGTTTTTGAAATATACATAGGGATTTTTCTTTCGGATTATTCATGATAACTTTATTTCTAGTAGTAAAACTGCGTACCGCCTTTTCAAAGTAAAAACCGGTCGTTCTTCTCTGACACTATTCAATATTCTATGCACGGAAGACTCCTCATCTGAACACACTTTTCCCATCGATTTTCATAAAAAAGTCAAATATTGAGAAAAATAGTTATGCATACGATTTCTCAACAACTCAAAGTGATCGTTCTTTTGAAATGAATAAAAGCAGAAATATATTGAAGCGGAAAATGTAACGGAAATTATAAGATACGCGGACTTTTTGTGTGCACATTTCAGTAGCATCCTTAATTAAATAGCGCCAGTCGGGCCTTTGGGTGTGGAAGATGAAATAACTGTTATAAAGATGTCTAGACATAGCTTTTTCATATCCCAATTTCATGACCTGTAACTAACTTTTTTAAAAGTCATAAACGCAGAGTTGCATTTTCATAAAATATTAATACAGAATTGCCCCACAAAAAACTGCAACACAAAATAAAAAAGGAAAACTGTTATGCGAATGTGTCAAAAATATATTTTTTACGATAACATTTGTGTAATATAATATTACATTACTGGAATTTATAAACGTTTATCAAAAGAAGAACGTTCAAAATTGAAAAATAAGAGGCAAATTGGGGCAAAAATAAGTTGCATTTTTTTAGTTTTGCAATTTGTACGGTCAAAACTTTGTTTGCAGAATGAAAAACCACATAAGTGTTTCAGGCTGTTTTCTAAAAGAGGAAGTTATTTACACATACTTTTTACACTAATTTTATATTCCGCTTAAGCACATGACCTTTTTTGATCATAAAACGCCAATGCTCTTTGTTTCGATAAAGATTTAATTCAATTATATAAATTAACGGATTCTGTTTAACTAAAGGCTGTTTGTTAATTTCTTATTAAAAAACAGATCGTAATTAACTGTGGTATAGTGTAATACGCTTAATTTGGGTACAAATATTAATTGGATTTTGTGAGATATTATTCTTCATAATTAAAATGATTATGATAAATAACATCATCGATGGTTTTGTTTGGAAATTAAGCTTTGAGAATGCTTAATTCAATTCTAGATTAAATCCCAGAGGAGAGATTTTCGATATGTTTACGTTTTACCATAATATTATCTTAACAGAAAAATTTAAATCCTAAAATTGGAAGATTACGTTTAGTTTTTTTTTTTCAAATTATTAAATTGAATAGGAAATATTACACCAACTGATTAGCGAGAGAAAAATTGCTTTCATGTTTTGCACACTTTTATCTATTTCAAACACAAGAAGCTCGGTACAAGATTGTTCACTTTGCAAGTGGAGATTGTTCTTGCAAAATATGTTCTTTTGCTAAATGGAAAGAATTAACATGTTTTTCAAATTTAAAGTGATTTTGCCTATCAGAAATGTTATCAGTACATTAATAAAAAAAATGTATTTATTAGAAGGATAACTAAATTCAGAATACTTAAAGAGAAACTCTTACGTATGCTGAGACATTTTGATGTATTTTTTAATTATTTACATGGTATAACGGGATAAGCGGGAGTGAAGCTCAAACAAATAGAAGTTTCTGCTACTTCTAATCCAATCCACAACCTCGCTGATGACAGTACTCTTGACTTTTCATATTCATCCCGAAACTCACAGCCCAGTCGTTGAAATTGAACGGCAGCGTATGTAAAGCATACTGAATTCTGACCTTGACAGCATAATCAATTGGAATCGAATAGATACATTCACGCCATTAAAAGATAAAATTCAACAGCGGGCTATAGAATTGAGTCAATTAACTCGCTGCCCTGTTACTGTTTTATCGCTATTTAAACAAACGATGCTCAGGTGATTTAGCCAAATGCATTCCTTCTCTATGAATTTATCCGCAATACTTAAAAAAACATGCAAATATTTAAAATAGTACTACATTGCATTTTTTAAAATGTAAATGATATCACAAGTTAATTAATTAATTAATTAATTGCCAAAAAAATCCTTTAAAATATGTTGCCTCTTGCAGCATACGCCTATTCAAAAACAATCTAAAAACTGGTAATAGTTTTTTATATTGATAAGGATAACAAATAATATAACGATTTGTTGATATAAGTGGTTGCTCTATCAAAGACGTACTAAAAAATCTATCCGAGAAAGAATCACAATCAAATGCATTAAATAGTTTTGAAGATTGAACAATGTTAAAAAAATAAAAAACTTACAGTGGACTAAAAAAAACTGGGACAGCCAAGATAAGCTTAAAATATTTCAGTTGCTTTTTTTTATTCCTTTCCGATAAGGTAAATTTTTGGAAGGTGTGCAGGCCTTGTAACGTGTGTTCAAAGTTTTATCAATTTCGATTTTCCATTAATAATTCTTAATATCCATCGTTAAGCTTTCTCCGTTAAATGTATTAACGGCCTTCCACTTCCAGAAACACGACCAAAAATCCACTATTTTATGTAAAGATTCTTGTTACTATTTCACTAATAACCAATTATTAACGATTTGATATTATGAGATGTTAGTTCATTGTCCATTGGTTTTGCAATAAAGCTTGATGGCATTAACATGCGATTGCAAAAAAACTTATCAAAATAGTAGAAGTAGTCTATGATCTAAAATAAAGAAAACAAAGCAAAGGGACTTTTACAGGAACATTTTTAAACACAGTTTTTCTTAGCCGTTGAAATTGTAGAATTTCTGATTTTATTGTTTTCTTGTTAATAAAGCTGACAGTTTTCTGTATAACTTTATGTTCATGTTATTGAAAAATTAACATTTGATATCTTAACGGATGCCGTGGACGTGTGGGCTTGTGCGTCGACCCATACGCACTAGACTTTTAAGTTTAGGTTCGAATACCGGAACAACCATCAATTTTTCAAAAAAAAAAAAAAATGTTCTCCACTCCTCTTTTTAGTCACTGACAATGCTGGAAGAGTATAACTGTCTAGAAAAAAAAGCTTCTCAATTTCGCCGTTAGGAGTTGGCATTAAACTGTCGGTCCCCTCTATTAATGAGAGAACAATAGCACGCACAACACGAGTGGTTGCTGAGAAGCTAGTCCAAGGTCCATCTCGGACTGTAGCGCCGCCATGATTATATTATTATTACCTTAACGGCCATAAACTCCCATTACAAGAAGTTCAATGTGATCATTAAAAACATGATTTTCGTTTAATTTTTAATTGCTCATATGGTTGCAATCTCAATCAAACTAGAGAAGATTAGCTAGGAAAGATTAGGGAAGAAATAAAACAGTAGAGAGCCTCTGACAAATTTATTAACTATAAAGACTTACTTAATAAGTAAAAATCATATCAACTCCAAATACTCCCACCAAATAAATTTTTTTTGTTCTTCAATTTGTCTTTCAATAAAACCAATTTTTATTTTATACATTTTGATTATTTATTATTGTGACGTAAAGTTAACATTTTACATTAATAATATTGCCATATTCATAGAATAAAATTTGTTTGCCTTAAATGAATCCACACCTTACAAAAAGGGCTTTAGTGGCAAAATCGAAATACATATCAAAATCATGGTCAAGAGGAGTCTATAGTACATTATTTGGATTGTATTGAAGTAAAATAGGTCTTAATGAAAAAATTGCTTTATTGATTTTACAATTCGTATGCATATATCATAAACCGCCTTTTAGAATGTCATTTCAAGGTAATTCTTATTGCGCAAACAGCTGCTAGATATTTCTCTTTTCACACAATTAAAAACAGAACAGTGATTTTTCACCTTATGCTCTGTGAAAGATCGTAATTTGTGCTGTTTGGATTAAAGAACATCATGTCTCATTTAAAGACAAGTTTGATGCTTTTTAAAATATAGTGGAATACTGCTTGCCAGCAAGAATTGCTGCAAAATCTTCTAAAAAGTTACCAAAAATTTGATTGCTTTCGTAATTGTGATTTTGTATTGAAATTATAAGTTATGGTAACACATGCTTTTTCCTGCTACAAAAAATAGAAACAAGTCTTTAGAGCTATACAAAAAAATTGTACTGCTTTGCTGAATACAAAAAGGATTCTGTTAATTATCAGATATGTATCAGAATTTAAATGAAGCTTGAACAAACAAAATGGAAATAAAAACAAATTATTTTGCTGTTCTTGTTATCACATGTATAAATATGATGGACCATCATTGAACACACTTTTATGATTGATAATAATATTTAAACCAAAAATGGATTCATTTACATTTATATCAAAATGAAACACACATTTTATTGATACCTCCAATGCTATTGTAGAATATTCTAAAGCTATGAGATCAGATTTAGCTTATCAGGGCTTAAATATATGGTTCTAGATTCTGCAGAATCTACAAAAAAAAAGTGCTGATCGAAGAGGGAGAATGCACAGAAAAGACAAAGATGGCTTAACAAAAAGCAACCTCATTTTGAAGGTAACCCTATTCCAAAAAATCAAAAAAAAATTAAAATCATAATATTCAATACATAATTTGCTTCACGATTTCTTTTTGTGTTTTGGTTTTCTGTTCTGTTAACGAATACAATATTTATTTTCTATCGGTTTTAATTGGTTTTCTTTTTGCATCTGTCAATTAATACACCGTGTTTGTGACGCAAGTTACTAGATTTGGGATAAAATTCAGTTTTTATCCATTATCTTTGCAGGATTTGTTGAATTAATAATTATTTAACAAATTATATTTCATGTGTAAATACAACTTAGACATTAATACTGCATTGGTTTTTGGTTAAAATTTCTGCAACAGCTTTTTTCAATCCTTGACTTTGCTTTATCTATTACAAACGTTTGCTAGTTTTATTTTAATGATCCTGATAGTGTTTTAAGGGTTATTTAAGTTCTGCTTGGATTGTGTTTGAAATATTGAGTCATTTTATTATAGATTCTGCAGAATCAAAATAACATATTTTTTATTTTATCTTATTGAGGTAGCGAATCAGAAAACTGTAATTCCAGTCCACGCATTTTTGATATACATAAGAACAGATTGTTGCAAATCAACTTAATGTTTAAATTTTTTTGTAATAACTGCATTGGTTTATTTTTATATTTTGAACAGAAAAAAATAATGATGTTTTTTAAGATATGACTTAAATAATCACCTAAAATCACGCGATGTACGCTGAAATCAACCTAGTTTTCGTTATAAATAATTTTTACCTAATTGGTTGCTTAGTTCGCTCAATGTAGAATAACACAACGTTTTTTTTATAATTATAATACAGATTACTAATTGTAATGAAATCAATATCGTTTTTAAAAATGTACTTGCAGTTTCTTAATATGGCATCTGTATTTATGCGAATCTTCAATTTAATTTGTATGATGCTGTTAATAGGCCACTGGAGTGGATGTCTACAATTTTTAGTGCCAATGCTTCAAGGATTTCCATCGAACTCCTGGGTATCAATTAACGAATTGCAGGTAACTAATTAACTTTTGAATTATTCTATTTCATAAAAAGTATTTTACTCAAAGTATGCGATTATAATTTCTGAACAAAAACAATGAACACACAGTAATTGTGCATATTACCAGAAAATGAAAAGAATAATAATAATAAATAAAGTGCTCAAGAATGTTCCGTTGCATAAATAATTGTTTATACAGTGTGTTTCCATATAACTAATTTCAAAAATCGCAAATATTTTTCCGTCTATTTAAAATATCAATAAAAACTCTATGAGAAATTATACTACTGCTGATAATAATTATTGAAAGAAATACTTTTTTCAAAAATGTTATAACATGAATTGTATTTCTTAATAATGAAAAAACTCAAATTTTATTGTTTTATATTTATAACCCATCACTTAATTTCCAAATTAAATTCAATAAAAAAATTTGACGACCTTTGGCAGGGATTAAATACTATTTGCCTCATAGATGAAATTAAATTTATTAAAATCTCTGCCTCAATTTTCAGCCATTCTTCCCTGAGGGATTGCTTAGGCTCTACTACCGACGCTCATGCCTTTTCGTCTACACACTTTCTCCTTACCAGGATACCCCAATGGCTTGCAATGGGATTTAAGACGGTAGAGCATGCCGGTTAGTTCATTAAATTAACAGAATTTAGCCTCAACCAGTTGGTTATTTCCCTACTGGTGTGTATTCGGGCATTGTCCTGTTGGTAAATCATCTAATTTTAATTATTTTTTTATCAGAAAAAATTACCTTTTCAAAGAATATAAAGGCAAAGAATAAAAAAGAGTATTCCAAAAAATTTAATACATCTGTTATTTAAAATCACTGTGGTCCAATCTGTGTCCATATTATGCTTGTTGAGCTAGGAACCTTCTAACGTCGTGGAGCGCGCTTCGTTTTCGATCAGCAAAGATGAGGATTCCGTTGAATAGCTCTCCAGACTGTGATTTTGGACAATCTAGTCTGAACTAGCGTTGCTAATTTCGTGCAACTCGTACATAAATTGCTCGCGACTTTAGCAATTATCCGCTCGAACGCTTCACAGTACCATAACTGTGTGGATCTTCTAAAAAAAATTGGCGATTACCCGCCGAACTCTATTGACCCTTCTCGAAATTTCGCTGATCCTTACGTTATTTTTTAATGCTTACATTACTCCTTTTACGACATGTGGTAGTGACTTATATCACGCGGTAAGTTTTCTAAATACCTTGATATCTCGGAATCTGCATAAAAATTCATATTCGATCAAATCTACAAACCTGCGTTTTCAGATCTTTAAAACTCGTACGTCAATGTTTTTTTTTTCGTTTTTGGCCAATATCTCCAAAACAATTTCTCCAATCATGGAATTAATTTTGAGTGAAAATACTCATGGAAGTCAGTTCCTTGTTTTTTTCAGATTTTTAAACACTGTGGTTTGGAAATGAGAGTGTTAGGGCCGCATAAAAAAAAACCGAGTTATTAACCCGACCTCTACATCATTTCAAAAGACCTGTCAATTGATATATCACAATGTTTCAAAATTCCCGGCAACTTTACCTTTATGGTACCTCTGTTTTTTGGTATTGAAGGTCTCGGTATGTTCATTACCGACCTTAATGGAGTAGCGAGAGTTCTCCATCATCATTCTGCGCAATCTGATGAGTATGGCAGGAATCTTACAACTAGGCATGGCGCTGCATAGCTCATCTCTATACATGCTGTCATATGCGCCTTTGAAGTGAATGGTGTGTATCCATTGCGTCCTTTCCAGGATCTGCCGTAGCGCGAAGATTTGGTCGATGGAGGACTTCCCCTGCATAAAACCACACTGATAGAGACCTACCAGTATGGTAACGAAAGGTTTCATTTATTCACAGAACAACTGAAAAGTGTATAATACGTGATGTTAAAGATGTGTATAATACGAGATGTTAAGGAGACTTATCCATCTTACTTATCCATAATTGTCGCAGATGCATACGCCCGACCAGATTAGATTAAGGCTGATGTGTTCTGCATTTTTCAGATTTTTGATTTCATTCAAATTCGTTGATATAACAATAATGTTGGGACTTATTTTTTTAAGAGTTACTAGATACTTTACTTGCAATTATACCTTACAAAGAAATAGACTTAGTGTCATTAACTTAAACGAAGCGACATGTTATCGTCGGAAGTCTTCAAAAGTTTGATTAACGTACATAAATGAACATTTTACACTATCTAAGTGTTCGTTAGCGAATTCAATCCAAATCATGAAACAATTGTTTTTCTCGTATGAAAAGATCAAATCAATTACATTTTCGTTATTGGTAGAAAATGTAAATCCTTTAATTTCAATTACTTTTAATTGTTATTAGAATAATTTAAATAACATATTACTTATAATTGTAATTAGGCTTGTAATCAGTTAAACAAAGTAATTATTATTTCCGAACTCCTTTATGACTCTTGACAATATATTGATGGCAAATAATTTCTTCATCTTTAAGTGGGTAAACCTTGTAGACCTTGTTAAGAAAAATGATTCAAAGTCTTTACTAACTTTATTATATTACTGAATATTTGTATCGCATGTTTGTTGTTTGTTGTTACATACGTGCATAAAAAATATAATTTTTGTTGTAGGAGTCTTATTGGCTGGAGCAGTATTCTTGGGCACTATTCAAAGCAATGTCTCATATGCTATGTATAGGATACGGAAGGTACGTTCATATTCACATATTTTGTTTTAACATTTAGTTTTGCAATAAAGTGAACTTTAATTTCAAATAACTTAAAATATCCTTTTTTCAGATTCCCACCGCAGTCATTGACAGATATGTGGCTGACTATGCTTTCAATGATATCTGGAGCAACATGTTATGCACTGTTCTTAGGACACGCTACTAATCTTATTCAAAGCTTGGATTCAAGTAGACGTCAGTATAGAGAAAAAGTTAAGCAAGTGGAAGAATATATGGCATATCGGAAACTGCCCAGAGATATGCGACAAAGAATTACAGAATATTTTGAGCACAGATATCAGGGAAAATTCTTCGACGAGGAATGCATTTTAGGCGAATTGAGTGAAAAACTTAGAGAAGATGTTATAAACTACAATTGCAGGTGAGAATCGAAGCAGATTTGTTCTTAGCTCTATCTCGTTTCAATGAATATATACAGCAATCAATATTTATAATATGTATAAAATAACTGCAAACAAAAATAATATGGAATAGTGAACATTTTTAAATTTTATATTTCAACATAACTTCCTTTCAAATCGATACACTTTTCTAAGTATTCTCTAACCCCATAAACGTTCCACAAAGTATGCATTTCCGTTTCCACAAAACTTTACAAAAAGACTCAATGTGCCTGCAGCTTACGCATAGCAAATTTTTCAGACCATAAACATTCTTTTGGTGACCTTCTAACAATCTCTAACATGTTTTCTAATGCTATGTTCCCACCATACGAAATCTCTTGGTTTCATAAAATTTCTTCAAACCTCCAAGATTTCGCCATACATTTTCGGAGTTTCGAAACCTCGCGATTTTGGCGAAATCTAGTTGAAATCTAATTGAGTTCATCCGTCCGTGAGAGGTTGTCAAACCAAAGATGCCTAGAGCATGAACTTAAGTTTATTTTGGTGTTAATTTTTAAATGTCAAAAAATTTGAGGTTTTTTTCCATAAAAATATTTCAAATATCTATACAATATATGTTGTTATAATTTGCATTCTGAAATCACTTATAACCATTGCAATAACATTCTTTTTAATGTCTGCAGAACTCATTTTTATTTTTTTCTTCTCAACACTATTATTTGTACTTCAAAGGTTGACAACTAATGACATTTGAAAACACTTGAACTCGTTGGGAACGGCTGTTAAGGTTTCACTAAAGGTTCATCGAAACCACGCGGTTTTGTGGGTTGTGGGCGGTCACAACATAATCTAAGCTTACCTGTATAGAATTCCAAAAATGGTATAGCTGTCCACGTTAAATACATTATCCACGATAATAAAAATAATAATAATGGCGGCGCTACAGTCCCTGCTTGGACTTGGGCCTAGCTTCTCAGCAACTACTCGAGTTGCGTGTGCTATTGTTCTTCTACAAAAGAAGGGAACCTACAGTCTAATGCCGACTCCGAACGGCGAGATTGAGAAGCTTTTTTTAAACAGTTATATTCTTTAAGCATTTTCAATGACTCGAAAGAAGTAGAGCTGTGAAAATTTTTTTTTTAATTATTGGTTGTTCATTCCATCAGTGGTGCATAGGCGAGGTCAGAAAACAGACTAGCCTCGATAGGTGTTTTTATTTTGCATTTACAACGCGCGAGTGCAAAGTGAAACAGAAAAAAAAATTAATAACAAATATTACAGTACAGTGAAGCCATGACTGCGCATTCTCGGTCGCAACTCCCGTTTGATTGTATCAGGTGGGTAAGTGCAATGACAGAGTGCATAGCTTCTGACGTAGCGGAGTCGGAGGTGCAAATTGTTGGTGGACCAACTCTAATCGGTGTATCAGCATAACGCATACATCGATTTGACATTGGGAAGCTACTTGAAATTTGCACTACTCAATTCTACTTTACCATCTTATGCAACGTCGGAGTTGGCTCTTTTGGTGTCAGTTTTTTTTTTTTGTTATAATGGGAAATTTTAGGGTTTACGTGAGCAACGTTCGTGGCCTAAGAGCGAATCTCTTCGCTGTGTACGTCCACCTTTCTCGATATAAACCAGCTGTCTTGGCACTGAGTGAAACACACGTAAGTGAGAATACCGATTTATCGGATTTGAACCTGCCTTGGATATAATTGGTGACTCTTTTCTTCTCTCACCGCGGTCTCGCCTATACAAATGTAGTGATGTAGCTTACCAAGTTCAACCACAATATGGCCACTGTTCCAATCCGGAATTTGATTTTCTGTAATTTTAAGTCCATGTCCGTAAGCATTTAATATACTACTGTTTTATTTATAGAAGTCAAAATTGGATAGCAATTCAACTTTGGTATGCTATCCGACTCCATCACAAGAATTGTATCCCTGTATCCTCACACTGAAATTGCCATTGCGGCCGATTTCAATGCACATATTTCTAATTGGCTTCGACATTCAGGCCAGATAACACCCGAAGACGGTATGTTGAGATCTTCGGTGAGGTAAATAATATGACCTAGCTTGTCACCTCTTATCCTAATAAATATTCTATTGACATATTGTCACCTCTAGGCTCGTCTGACCACTGTGCCGTATCAGCTAATTTCTCGTTTTCACTCCACACAGTTAGAGAACAAATTCTTAAAAGAACAGTATGGCTATACGAGAAAGCCAACTGAAGCGGTCTTAACGACTTTTAACTGGTCACTATGTTTCCTCGATAGTGACGTGGATGCTTGGATGTTAAGGGGGTTGAGTTTCCGGACTTACAAAGCAAACTCTACTGAGGAAAAGCGGAAAAAGTTTAAACGGGCTAGAAATGACTACAATGCACTAATAAGACGTGTGAAATTCTCCTATGACCAAAAGTTAAGGCAAAAAGTGCTATAATGTCCCAAGGGTAGCAAACAATTTTGGTCATTTGATAAAAATATAAGGAATTCATCCTCATCTTCAATTCCCACTCATTTGCAATGACATTCCAGCTGTCACCTCTTTAGACAAGGCCAATCTGCTTGTGGAGTATTTTGCGGCCAGCTCAACTTTGCCAGATTCGACTTTGTCTCCGCCTATAAGGCTATTCGTAACCACTATTGCGCGCGCAAATTATAAAAAAAATGAATGTAAATTTAACGTTTTTGTTGGCGATGCTAAAGTGTGGCGAAAGAAGAACACCGAAATCGATCACAATAATGATGTTCCTTCGGTAATGGAGGGAGATCTGTCATGGCATGGGGCGATGGCGGCATATGGCGTCGGTATTTTAAAGTTTATTGAAGGAATAATGGATAAATACATGTACTCGTACATGTACATATTAAAAGATAGCTACCTTCTCAGTCTGGAGAAACTAAACCTAAAGGAAAAGACAAATTTCTTTAAGATAATGACCCAAAGCATTCCTCAGCTTTGTAAGTGAATGGCTACTCTACAATGTTAGAAAGAAACAGGAACATCCGCCACAATCTCCGGACCTAAATGTGATAAAACATTTATGGGATTCTTTAAATATTTAGGCCGACTTGACGCACTGGGCATACCCCGGGTCGAAAGAGATCGACGAGGGGAGCTCCCTCTTTCTACTACCAGAACTGCAGGTTTTTCGCCTCCCACCCCGCTTCAGATAAGAACTGCTCGAAATTCTTGGAAATGAAATTTATATTAACCATAAAAAATAAATTGCAGTTTCTCAGAAGCTAGGAATGCATTTTCAAAGCGGTTTTGCGCACGTGAAGCTCAATCAATCTTTCCATGCTTTTCAGCAGAAATGAAGTTCGACTGATTGGTCTAAAGTTCTTGGCGAGTGAGTAGTCCCCCTTACCGATCTTTGGTATGAAGGCACCCTAATTGTGCGCCCAGGGGTCGGGATATAGGCCAGTGCCAAACTGGCTGTGAAAATTCTTTTCAAAACTGGTAGCAACTGGTCGTACCCTTTTGCGATTTGAAACCATCGAAGGACGCGAATGCGTACTTGATAGCTTCATCTGTCACAACGAGCGATGAAATAAACCAGCATGTTACATTGATCAGCTCATTTTTAGTTTCAGGGATAGGAGTTGGTTTTGAGCCGGTTGTAATCTGGTTACCTGGAAAATGAGTCTCAAGCATGATGCTGAGGGTCTCAGCTTTTGACTCAGTGTAGGTACCGTCTGGTCTCCTGAGTGATTTTAGTCTGGCTGGTTTGTCCTTTTTAAGAACTTAAACCAGTCTGCTGGTTTTACCGAGTATTTTGATCTTTCCACAAAAATCTCTATAAGAGATATTTTTCGATATCCGAATTAGCCTCTTATATTCTTTTTGTTTTGATCGGTACAGGTTCCAGTCCTCTTCTAAGTCGGTCTTGAGAGATCTATTCAGAATTTTTCTGGTTTCCTTGCGAATTGTCTGCAGTTCTGCGTTCTGAATTCAAAGTTCCTATGATCTGACAGGGACATTTCTGCTAATCTGCTTAATGTATCGGTTGAATGACGGTAAGCCTATTACTTCATGTCTCCTTGTCGTAACAGAAGTTGGTTGGAAGCCAACATGTTGATATCCAAATCAGACGATAGCAAGAAATTCAGAAGATCGTTCTCCCCCTTGTTGCCGTTGTTGCTGCCTCAGAAGGAATTCTAAGCATTAGCAGCAGATGATTAGGCCCAACTTTCTGATTTCACAGTACTCTACAAGTTCCGCTACCGCTCTTGGCGGTGGTGGCAGGGGGGGAAGTAAGCTGACGCAATGACGAAGTTACGCCACACTCTATTCGCTTCGTAGCTTATAATCTTGTATAATAATCTTGTCCACAGAAGCTTGGTTGCTTAGAGAAATTTCGGCACAATAAGACACGTTCTCGGTATTTCAGACCACTAGTCATAAAGTGGTGAGAAACCCCGCAAGCCACCAAGACCACAGATTCGGTTTTTCTACACCCATGGTTCTTGAATGGATGCTGTGAAGTTTTGTGTTCACCATGGAAAGTATGCTACATAGGAGGGCAGTAGCGTCCTTGGAATGGTGAAGGTTTATCTGGGTAAAAATTATCTTGATGATTACCGTGGTTTTCGTCCACGGTTTAAGATGCAGATAGGGAAGGGAGTCATACCTGGAGCGGATGGTATTGGGAGGGTACTGTGATGGTTGGGGCCTCCAGAATCCTTGGCCCAGCCGCAATCGAGAAGACTGAATTTTGGACGTCACGAGTGCCGCCTGTAGTAATTTGTAATATTTGTTTATCCGTCATACTTTTTTTACTTGTTTATGGTCAAAGTAAAGACGTTTCTGACTCTTGGTTCGATGTCTCACCTGGTCTCTGACTCTTATGCCCTCCCGCCACGACAAGGCAACCAGAAAGGGAGAGGAAACTAACCATACTTTGGTTAAACTTCACGGAAAACACCAGGAGAAGATAAAGTTGCATACCCTTTAATAAAAAACCTTCCAATTTGCAGCAAACAGAGAGTCTTACGGCTCTATGACAACATTTTTCAAAATTATATTCCACATATATACAAAATCAGTACAGTTATCCCAATTTAAAATAAGTTAAATTCAATTTAACTTAACCCGTGCTATATACTATAAAATTATTGCGAATAGACTCTGGTGGTTTGTTTCCCAAAAAAACTTCTAAGCAGTCGGCAAACGGGCTTCCAAAAGGCAAATCGGTCAGAGATCCGTTAATTTATTTAGACCATACAATTTCAAATTCGTTATCATCCAAAAAACACATCTGAATAATTACGTTAGATTTCTCAAAAGCATTCGACAAAATTGGCATCCACACTTAATTCTGGACCACTTATATTAAAATGCATCTTTAACTTTGTGTCCAACACGAAAATAAGAGTCCGTGCAGGAAGGCACCCTTCAAACCCACACCCCATACATAATGGTATACCGCAAGGATCCCTCTTATCAGTTATTTTATTCCTAATTGCCTATCAAAAACTATGTGAAATACTAAACTTTCCTAAAGATTTAGATTTCATTTCTTACGCTGATGATTTCATACTCATTAAAAACTCAAATGCGTCACATGTAACCTCACGCCTGTTTTTGATGATATGAAATCCTGGTGTTCATATTCAGGAGCACACCTTTCAATGGAAAAAACTAAACATCTACATATTTGCCACAAACAAAAATGTACATGCAATATCCTAACTGGACTTAACTTAACTACCATCCCAAGTGTGGGTTCATTATAAATTTTGGGTATATATTTTAATAATATCTTGCCATCATTAGCAGGCCGTCTTAATATAAATAAATGCCTTTCGAGCCGAAAGTTCAACAGTAAATTTGTCCCTATCATCTCAGTTGTAACTTCAATCTTACAAGCAATATTGAATATGGCTTGTTTCTTTACGGGTATTCTCCTAAATCTTATCTAAATAAATTCAAGACAATTTACAATTGTGTAATAAGAACTGCTCTTGGAGCATATCGCGTTACTTCCATAAATAATCTTCTCTTTGAAGCTGATATGCACTCTATCGAGAATATAAGAGATTTAACAACATTAAAACTACTCGAATCATTTTTACCTAGTTCCGATTCTCCTTTATGTAAATTAGTCATCAATCCAAGAAGAAACCGACCACAGAAATTCATTTCGGCTTTAGATCGCACCATTGCTTATTGCATACAATACATGTTCCATACAAATCAATAAAAACACTTCACCAAATTCTTCCTAAAAGGTCTTTTACCACAAAAGTGTTATCAGATCAATCATAAATCATTCCAAATCATCTACATCTTCAATAGACTTTCAAACTAAATTTTTAGAGATTAAAAGCAGGTTAAAGGTTCATATATACAGATGGCTCTAAAAATAAGATTAATACCTCGTTCAGTATCACATCTCGAGACAAAATAATTAAAATTTCACTACTGCCAACATACAGCTATTCTCAGCTGAAATAATTGCAATATTTTCGGTTCTCAGACTTATCTCAAATTGCAATAGAAATTATGCCATATGCACTGATTCCTTATCATCAATAAACGCTATAATGAATTTTAACAACATTGACTACTAGCCAAATTTTACAAGAAATATACTAGTCAACAATAGTAACCATATTAAATTAATTTGGATACCAAGCCATGTGCAAATACCAGGCAACGATCTTGCTGATAGAGCTGCTAAAGAGGCTTCTAATTTACCGTTGATTTGTACACCTAATCAACTATAAGGACATTAAAAAGTTTATGCTTTTGCAACAGAAAGACATACAAGAACAATTATGGCAATGTTTTTCCGATTGGTATAGACATTCAAACAAAAACAAAATTCATCTTAAAGATTACCTCACCATGCAAGAACTTACATCTACTAAAAAAAACTCATTATCTCCAAAATCATCCGCCTTCGACTTGGACGCACTAAATTTTCTCACCAACACTATCTGAACAAGAATATAACTTCACAATGCCCATACTGCAATTTATCCTCAATTTCCATCTCTCAAATATTTAACAACTGCCCTCACTCTAATAATATCAGAACTTGTAGCAGTTGAAGCACCAATGAATTATAATTATCTAAATTATTCCTATATTTATTATTTGAAGTATCATTATTGAATTAAATATTTATATTAATTATTTTATTATTATTTTCTCTATATTTGTTTACCTCCCTGTGAATTTATTTGCTAAAACTTGACAAACATGTGATATATTACCCTATAAAGAAAGCTTTGAATCATTAACGGAAATATTTAAAATCATGAGATGTAGAAAAGCTCCAAGAATTTTGTATAAAAGGAGAGCGATGTCTGTAAACAATCGACTCACCCGTGCTACATATATATATATGATCAATCACTTTAAGGTCATACCTAGAAGGATTGATAGTATATGAAAGTACGTGGATTTCTTCTGTTTGAGAGACACTGTCGTGGCCTTACCTCGGACTTGTCTCAACATAGAAAACATCCAGAGTTTCCTAATCATTGCTTCTTTTCTCTTTTTTCAATAAAAATTGTACCCTAAAGCGAACCAGTTTTTCATTATAGAGGAATACCACTCTACAAACTCAATTATTTTCGGGGATGACACTCACAAATCTACTGGCGGATCCCTGCTTAGAAAACGTCAATATAATTGTGAAATTATTTTAATATTTTAATTTAATTCTCCATAATATAATTTTTAAAAGTAATAGTCAGAAGGCCGGCTCCACTGAACTCCAAAAATTTAATTTGAAAATATGAAATTTGTCCATGGTTTTCTCTATGAAATGATACCCTAGAATGAATTCGTTTCTATTGAGGACAACATTCTATTTAAAGACAGCACTTGAGAAAGTGTGCGTAAAATGTATTTGGCGAATATATAAGTAAGCGTGTTTCGCTCAGTGCAACAAGCGAGCTGCAGAGTTAAGAAGCGGAAATAATAAGACACGGTGGAGGAAGCAAACATTAACATAATACAAATGCACTCAACACCTTCTATAGTGTCGTCATTAAATTGCCCAAAAGATTCAATGAAAAAAGGTGAAATAAATTTCACACTTTCTTCGCGGAGCATAGTGCAATTTAAAACAGTATTTATAAATTCCGAATTTGCGAAAAAATGGTATCTCATTATAGCTCACATTTTTTGGAAGTTATGGTAATTTGAGTGATATGGTAATTTTTTCCTCCGGTGTTGTAAATTTTACGTAAAAATACTAGCAACACTAGTTTCGCTATCTTGTTTTATGCTCTCGAATGACAGTTTGTGATTGAAACAGGGGTGTAAGTTCAGACCACAAATGGTATCGGCACTTCTGATTTTGTTCGTGCCTAGATAGAAAAAAACTTCACGAATTTATCATTTTTAAAATTTTGTATCACTTGATTCATTGAAACTTAAAAATAGGTTCGTTATTCATATTTGAATTTTCACCAATAGTAATACAGCGATATAATTATTGCATATGTAGTAGAGCCTGATACCGGCATTTTTGGACATTACTGGGGTACCATAATGCTGGGTATCCGTAAGCTATTGTTGGCCCCCTATGTTTTAGGGTACCCGCCTGCCAAATTTATTCTTGCCGGTCAGCGTTGTAGTGTCGTCATTACTGTTTTCTATTTCTTTTTTTTCACTACTTCCGCTACTGCTACTAATAATAACTTCAAATTATCCACACATTTCCAAGATATGCGGGTACGCGCATACCTGGGGAATTAAAGAGATGGGTGTTACCCGGGTAAAATTAAAACCCCTTATTAACTCAATTTGAGAATATTTTCGACATCGTGAACAATTAAATACCAAAGGAGTTCACGTTTGCGAAGGTCAAATTTTAGTAAAAGAATAGGGCAATCCCATTGTAGATTTTTATTTTAAAACGTCTCATCTTTAACAAATTAAAAATAATGCGTTTTTTCTATTACATAACAGTATACAGTTTGGTAAGAAAGTGTTTACACAACGCAAAAAAACAGGAAATTTTACTTTCATATTAAAAAATAAAGTACTTCCAGTAACTTAATTGAACATTTTCTTTTGCTAGCTTATAATACTGCATATTTGAAAATAGGTAACATAAAAGAATGTTTTATTTCACTAAACAGTAATGGCAAAAATTACAAAATGCAAAAATGGACGAACGTTGGCCTGTCAAGAAAGTACTGCACTGCATGAACAGTTTCATAACAGTACCGTTATAGCGGTTTTTTATTTTCTGTTTTGTGACAGATGTACAAATTTGAAAGAAAAAATGTGTATTGATATTTTTGCTGTTAAGTGTTGCTGGTGATCAGTTGCATGCAATATGCCTGGGAAAAGAATTAGTTGTGAAGTTAAGCAATTGGTTTACTACAACTATTACAATGGCAAAAGTATCAAGGAAATGACAGATCTGGCTTATCTAAAAAGACAATTTATAACGTTATAACCCGAGCAGAGCGTGAAAATAGTTTGGAGTTAATTGCTACAAAAGGTAGGCCAAACAAATTATCTCATAGAAATGAGCGCTGCCTGCTAAGAAAAGTGCGCGAAAACCCCCAAACATCAGTTAGAGCCTTGTCCAGAGAGATGAACCAGGAGTGTTGGGTACAAGTTTCTCACGAAACTATAAGACAAGTGCTTCTAAAGCATGAGTTTACATCGAGAGTTGCAAGAAAAAAACAATGCTGCTTAATAACTGCACCAAAGTACTGGATACACCTGCTCAGAGCCCAGACCTTAATCCTATAGAAAACTCTTGGACCCATTTTATGAAGAAAGTGGCAAAAAGGAACCCGAAAAGCCGAAACCAATTAATGCAATACATCAAACAAGAGTGGGAAAACATTCAAACCAATTATGACAAAAAAAAAATTGATTGGGTCAATGACAAAAAGGTTAAAGGCGGTCACACCAAATATTAAAATAATAATTAAAAACCTGAATTTTCTTGATTTAATAATAATAATAATAATGGCGGCGCTACAGTCCGAGGTAGACCTGGGCCTAGCTTCTCAGCAACCACGTGTGCGTGCTATTGTTCTCTCACGAGTGGATGGGACCTACAGTTTAATGCCGACTCCGAACGGCGAGATTGAGAAGCTTTTTCTAGACAGTTATACTCTTTGAGCATTGTCAGTGACTCGAAAGAGGTGGAGCCGCGAACAATTTTTTTTTTTGAAAAATTGTTTGACTGAACTTGGATTCGAACCTAGACTGTGAAAGTCTAACGCGCATGGGTCGACGCACGAACCCACACGCACGAACCCACACGGCCACGGCGCCCACTGGATTTAGCTTCCTTATAATTATTTTAGCTTATAAAGTTAATGTGTGTAAAAAATTTATTGACAGTGAAATTTTCGTCCATTTTTATGTTTTATTATATTTTTTGTTGTTGTCAAATAAAATGAACTATTTTTGTATGTTATTAATTCTTTAATATGTAGTATTATAAGTTGTACCAAAAATATTTGCAATAAGGCTACTGGATCCACTTATATTTATAACGTGAAAGTAGAATTTGCTGTTTTCTTACATAGTGTAAACACTTTCTTGACAAACTGCATTTAATTCATTTATTTAATTTCAAACAAAAAGTTATTGTATAGGAACATACGAAATTGAATGGAAAAAATCAGTCATTTGTTTTTGCATCGTCTTCTCCAAAAGCATCGGTTTTAATGCATTTTTGATTAATTAACTTACTGGCCCTTTACGGGCTCTCTAAGCTAAACTTAACCTTTATATAGAAATTTTGGTACATATTTTGCGTAGGGAAAAAGTATTAAAAAAACTGAAGACTACATTTTTGTATAAAACTTAGATACTCTACCTTAACATAACTTATAACTAATCTGCACATATGCACATATATACATGTGTATATGTATGAGTGTAAATATGTGGTACTATATACAAGTGCATATATGCATGTATAGCTCATATACATACATATATGATTTTTTTTTATTTTTTTATTTTTTTTTGCTTAAATATTTACATAAACTACATTAAGACTACCCTAAACTATGTAAATCGGCCATAGGTTAAAAGCTATACGACTAATAGTTACCCACTGCGAGACCGACTGTTCCCCATATGGGGACCAGTACTACCCATTCTATCCCGGGTCTAAAGGGTTCGACGAGGGAGTTCCCTCGCTTCCCAGCCACCAGAACTTTTGATGCTGCATACATCCCGAACATCCCGAATCGATACCGCTGTAATGAACCGGAGGAGACCCTCCTCAGCTCGTTGTGCGACGGTGCGGTCGTAGTTGAGTCGCCCATCCATCGGGCGATGTGAAGGATAAGCGCTACTGCATTTTTGCCTTGTATCAAACCGTGCTTATCGAAATGGAGAAATGCTTCTGGGGGAAGAAGCCATTATAACGTGCCTTTTCATGGTATTGTGGGTTGGGGTAGTAAGCCCCAGAGATCAGATTATTCATCGAGTTCATCGCTCTGGCAGTATGACCTCGAACCATCTTCAGCAGAAAGTTATCCACCCTTATCTTGTTCGCCCTGTTGTATAGGACCTCATTGGAATAGAATTTTCTGTACTGGGACTCTGGTGATCTGTAAAGGCGAAGGCAGGTCCTAAGACAAGCCCTCTCAGACACCCGAATCTTTTCCATGCCATGTAGCAGATTACCTTCACCCTCACATCGAGTTGGCTGTTGTAAAACAGTCTCTTTGTGAGAGCGAAAGCACCTCGGGCTCTGGCCAAAACAGCCTCCAATATGTTTATTCTCCAAAAGCATTCTCACTGCTTTTTCCCTAAGGCACCTTAAGACACTAAAGTCATTTTGGGTAATCAGCTCACTTTCAGCCCGTTCCAACGCCTTGTAAAAAATGGAAATGGCTTCATTGGGTCTAATTTTTGCTTTTGGAAGTTCTAGCACACCGTCATCATAACTTTGCTCATCACTTATGATGTTGGTACTCTGAGCTACATTATGGTTTTATTCGTCTTCGTTCTATTTATGAATGTCTTCAGCTGTGCAGTTTACCTGTCCAAATGATTTGATTTAAGACAGGAATCCTAAAAAAACTAATCAAACCTCAGGATTTATAGCATCAAGCAGTTTCATTGCATTCTCCATTTCAAAATTGTTTTGAATATCATCTTCCGGATCATTTTAATTACCTACGAAACGAATGATGACAAAAAACAAAGAAATCCGCAAAAAGCGAGCAGACGAGACAGGGGCCCGGACATACGGCAAGCGACATAAGGCCAAATTCTAGCATTTGGCCTTATGTCTCTTTCTCAAAGTGACATAAAGCCAAATTTCAGTATTTGGTCTTATGTCGCTCGACAAAGCGACATAACGCCAAATTTGTTTGAGACATAACACCAAATAATAATATCAATAAACATCAAGTGGGTCATAATTCCACAATTTTTAATAACATGTTTATTTGTTTAACAGTGGAGTTAGTATTAGGGAACGGGTAAAAAGTGAAGTATGAAGATAAGATTTGGGACAGGTGCGAGGTTGGTGGTATCCAATGTTTCCTCATTTTCATATTTAGAATGGATTTGAAAAAGTAACATATATGTTATATCGATGTTGACATCGATGTTTTGCTAACCGATACATCGACGGCAAAATTGTCAAACATCGACATCGTTCATTCATTTCGTTAAACATTCCCAAAATGTGTTATATATAAAATGTGCTTGTATTCTTGTAATAATAATGGGGTGTAATCTTTTACACCTACACCTGCTAGAGATGCGCAATACAATGTAACTTTTTGCATATCTTAGCCTCTCCTTTTTAATATCCTTCTCCGAAACTCCAAGTGGTTTACTTTGGGCATCGAGCAACCCTGAAGGAGACCGGGTATACAACTCCTATGGAACTGTGGGCTAATCGGAGAGGGCTCATGTTTCGTCATGTATTGGCTGGATGCGTAAGCATGGCAGACCTTGTGTCAACAGCCAAACTAGCGCCTGTTCACCAACGGGGTGCGGCTGGGAACGGGTGTCGGTCTTTGAGCAAGCGACTCGCTATATAAACGTGCATGAAGGGCCCGCTCGGGAACCCAAATCCCGAATCGTAGAATCCTCCAACGTTACTTTGGGTTTTTCGTTGGCCCGATAAGCCACAAAGTAAAAATTCAATCATCAACGAAACGGAAGACGGAGAAGGTTTTTGGGTTGAAACTGGTACGACTAGTATGTTTTGTTGTTTAGGTATAGTACATCGTAAATATAGCCAACAATTCGTGTGATGTAGAATATAAATAAAACATCGGAAAAACATCGATGTATCGTTGTTGATACCGATGTTTTTTTAACATCGATGTTTGTCCTGGAACTATCGATGTTTCAAACATCGATGTTTTTAAGAACGATGTTTGCATCCCTAGTTGCAGGGGGGCAGCATGCCACCCCAAACTAATTTCACTTTTTACCCGTTTCCTTTTAAATGTCTCAGAATGTTTAATGGAAGGTATATTTTAATGGTGCCATGACATAACGCCAAGCGACATAAGGCCAAATTTTAAAACTTGGCCTTATGTCGCTTTATCAAAGTGACATAAGACCAAATTTTTGCTTTGGCCTTATGTCACTTTCACAAAGCGACATAAGGCCAATTGGCTTTATGTCACTTTCCGCTGTATATCTGATTTAGGCTTACCTTATTAAAATATACCTTCCATTAAATATTCTGAGACATTTAAGAGGAAACGGGTAAAAAGTGAAATTGGTTTGGGGGGATTTGCGGTAGGTGCAAAGTTGGATATATGTTACTTTTTCAAATCCATTCTAAATATGAAAATAAGGAAACAACCTCGCACCTATTCCAAATCTTATCTGCGGCCAAGCTAAGGGTTTCAGGGGGCAGCTTGAATCCTCATACTTCACTTTTTACCCGTTCCCTAATACTAACTCCACTGTTCAATTTGATTTTAATTACACATATACATGTTATTAAAAATTGTGGAATTATGACCCACTTGTTTTTTATTGATATGATATTTTTTGGTGTTATGTCTCAAAAAAATTTGGCGTTATGTCGCTTTGTAGAGCGACATAAGACCAAATTCTTAAATTTGGCTTTATGTCACTTTGAGAAAGAGACATAAGACCAAATGCTAAAATTTGGCCTTATGTCGCTTGGCGTTATGTCCGGGCCCCTATTTTAATAAGGTAAGCCTAAATCAGATACACAGCGGAAAGCGACAAAGCCAATTGGCCTTATGTCGCTTTGTGAAAGTGACATAATGCCAAAGCAAAAATTTGGTTTTATGTCACTTTAATAAAGCGACATAAGGCCAAGTTTTAAAATTTGGCCTTATGTCGCTTGGGGTTATGTCGTGGAACCGACGAGACAACCAAAAACAATTATTGTAAGGAAAAACGAGGAACCAACTGACACGAACTGACGTGCAAAAAACCGGAAACTATACAAGACGAAGTATTGTATCAAGAATAAGGAACTTTAAGATAAATTACAGCTTGTCAACCTGAAACAAAAATTGTTGTTCACGTTTTAGAGTGTTCATGATTTGTTCACATTTTAGAGATGTTCATTTTATCCGGTGTTCATGTTATCGAGAGTCTTACTGTACATACACATTTTAGGACGTATGTACTATTATGTGATATCTAGATATAACCGAATCGGATATTTTATTCATATTTCCTTTATAGCTGAATTACATCGGTGAATCACATAATCACAATAAAATATTTTTTTTAGATCTCTCGTTGCGTCAGTGCCTTTTTTTGCTAATGCTGACTCCAATTTTGTTTCTGATGTTGTTACGAAGCTTAAATATGAAGTCTTTCAACCAGGTAACAATCAGCATAGAACTATAGAAATATAAGTAAAGTAACGACCATTGATTCATTATTCAGGTGATATTATAATAAAAGAAGGCACAATTGGAACTAAAATGTATTTTATACAAGAAGGTGTCGTGGATATTGTGATGGCGAATGGAGAGGTTAGCAATCAAATCAATGTTTCGTTTTTTTGTATTTCTATTTATTTAAGTTCATTAAATGCACTTTAACTAGTGACTTTTTAAATTATAGGCACCTTAATTTTATGGTATAGTTAATTCAATACCTTTTTTAAGCTTCGTTTTGTTACTCAAGAAGTACATTCCTAAGAGTTAATTGTTTTAATTTTTTTAAGGTCGCCACATCGCTATCAGATGGATCGTATTTTGGTGAAATATGCTTGCTTACAAATGCACGCCGCGTCGCCAGTGTACGAGCAGAAACCTACTGTAATCTATTTTCGTTGAGTGTGGATCATTTCAACTGCGTTTTGGATCAATATCCTCTAATGAGAAAAACCATGGAAACTGTCGCAGCTGAACGTCTTAACAAAATTGGTAAAAACCCAAATATAATGACACAGAAGGACGAACAGAGTAATAACCCTGAATCGAATACGATAACTGCTGTCGTTAATGCATTAGCTGCCGAGGCGGACGACTGCAAAGACGAGTACGTATTATAGTATTATATAAAAATAACAATAATCATAATATGGATTTGACTTTGGCATTTGATTTTTTTCGTTTTTAGTGATAACGATCTCAAGGAGAATCTATTGCACGGATCCCAATCAAGTATTATAGAACCAGTTCAAACTATAAGAAAAGGACTTCCGAGACCTAGAAGTGGTGAATTTCGTGCGCTTTTCGAGGGCAATACTCCATGACACTAAGAAACACATAAATATGCTACATTTTCGCTATACAAATTACGTCAAAAATAGTTAGATTATTTTATTAGTGCAATTTTCAATTCATCTAACTGAAAATGATTTCAGCTCCGCTAACTGTGATGACTATATATAAGAAACGAAATTCAATTGATTTCATTACTCAAGCAATACTATAACGATGACGACTCGTGCAGACCCAATCTCCTTCATTAAACATATTTAAACCTCATGTACAGCATGTTGTCTTTTTATAAGATTTTGTTTCATATTTATTTATTATTTTGTGTTAACTTTTAATTGAAAAATTAAATTTTGCAAGTTATATTTGTTAAAAAATATGGTATTTTACTAGAAATAATAAATACATGAAGGACAATATCTTTTTCCATTTTTTAAGAAAATAATAAGTGTTGGACATTTAGCACAAAAATGCTAAGAACACATTTCAATGAAGCCAAAAACACGAAAGCCAGTTGGAATACAAAATCAGGCAATAACCTCTTGTGAGTTAGTATAAAAAGACAGACTACAAATAACACGTTATTTAAACACACCTAGATTTACAAAGACAATTTACAAAAAAAAGTCCCGATCGAGATTTTGCATTCATTGAATTGATTGATGTCATGATTACAACCAGAAATCAAATAGTAAAGAAATATTCAACTTCTACCTCTCTTGCCCCTTGATTTCATTTGATAGCATTTTTTATGCGATTTTTCGTAACGTATCGTATCAGCTCATAGCCGTATATATTCAAACAAATGAGGTGAGCTACGCCTCTTATTTGAAAAACTGTTCGTTCCTTGAACGTTATTTCAAATCCATATTTTCAACACGAAAATAAGTCCAGAGGGTGCGTTCACATGAGCTAATGCAGTGGTTTTATTTATTACATATATTACATATTATTATGTATTGTACAAATACACAGATATATTGAATTTAACCGATAATAGTGCAACAGTGAAGGATATATAAAAATAAAAATGTGCATATATTTTATTGATATTTGAAGTTTTAGATTTCTGTTCCCATAGTTGCGTGCAAAGGTCACATATTTTAAAATTCTCATGAAATTGATTGATATCAACATTTTATACAAAATTCTTTAATGATATTAATCATTGCATTATTTTTATTAGGCAAACATTGCGAAACTAATCCCTGAATGATTTCACTCATAGGCAAATCAACGTATTTTCCGCCACTTCATTTACATGAAATTCGCCGGTAGCCGCGAATTATCAGTGTGAAATTTAAAATTTCCAATGTTCGCCCCCAAAGATTTCGCCACTCTTTTATTTGTGAATTTGTGGATCGCGAACGGCTCATTGTGGATCGTGAATTCAGTTTAACAATTTGCTGAGAAAGTGAATTTGTAATCGCAGTGTTAGCGCAGTACTGCAACGTCAAGCGTTCTTAATTGCAAACATTTGGCAAAGCGCAAAGCAACCGCTGCGCAAACAAAAGCAACCAACGCATCATAGATTATTGTGATGCGATGACAATTTTTTTTTAATTTTCCGACTCAATTGTCTTTTTTTCACATTTAAAATATATTTAAGAATGCTGGCATTGTAATTGCCAACATTATTAACCAACTATTTAGAAATATCGTCGCAGCTATTTTTTTGATATTTTTACAAAAAAAAAAATTGGCACAAAAAAATAATTCGTTCAAAAACGTCGTTATGTAAATAATACTTTTTAAGTTTTTACTTCATGAAAAATTTTGATAATTAAAAACGCACATTCATGCACACCAGTAAATTTTTGCTGATATTTTCATGCTCATGTGAAAGGCTCTTTTTGTCAACAAACAGCAACAGCATTTTTTTTTAAATCGCAATGAGCAACTCTTGCTTTTACTATTTTTTAACGCTAAAAGTTTAAATTCTTAATTTTTTGTTAACTAAATGTTTTAACGTCAAAATCTATTAATTGAACATGGATTTCTGTGACTATGAACCATTATAAATAAATAATATTGAAAAAATGTCAAAAAGTCCGAGATAGTAGAGAGTAGGTCCACTTCAATTGTAACGCACTAGGGCCTTATGCCAAATGAAAATGTTGATAACACTTTCAGCCTTATCTCATGTTCCCCCCGAGAGGATTATGGACATACGAACAGAAATGAGCGTGCAGACCGTCACCATCGTTTGAAACATCAACCAGCTAATAACGTGAAACCTAGATTAAATGTTTAAATGTAGCTGCTGCTGCGAATGTTCCACAAATGTCATGTCTGTGTCAAACAACATCAAACACAACAAACAACAATTAACATGTTCAAGATCTCTCCAATCCGGATTTAATAATAATAATAATGGCGGCGCTACAGTCCGAGGTGGACTTGGGCCTAGTTTCTTAGCAACCACTTGTGTTGTGCGTGCTATAGTTCTCTCACGAGTGGAGAGGACCTACAATTTAATGCCGACTCCGAACGGCGATTTTTGAGAATCTATTTCTAGACAGTTATTCTCTTTGAGGATTGTCAGTGACCCGAAAGAGGCGGAGCCGTGAAAAAAATGTTAGGTGTTTTTTCGAGATTCGAACCGTAGACCTCGAGCGTAGGAGTCGACGCACCAACCCACTACGCCACTGCGTCCTTCAATCCGGATTTACGAGAACGATAAAAAAATGTGTGGACACTTTAGCCTTTCTGAAGGCTTTGACCATGATTAAGATGGATATATTTGATTAACTTGAACAATGAAGGTAGTCATGAACAGCCTTCTCTTCAACAAAGGGTATTTGCAGGAGTGAGGATTCAATCAAACCGACAATGGCAGTGTAGCCACAAAATAAATAAATAAATTCGTTGTGTGAAATCGTCGTGCGTAATGATAATTGACTTCAAGTCGATCAACGATCGTCTGGTTGTGATCCGCATCAAGGCAACATTTTAAAATGTGTGCACACGCCCCTACCGATAAAGCTGATGACTCTAGCAAGAAGGAATTTTATGACATCCTGGACGGAACCTACGAAGCCTGTCCGGAGTATGATGTTAAAATCATACTCGGAGACTTCAATGCTAAAAATCGGTAAGGAAAACATCTTTGGCGGATGATACAATAACAGACAACGGCTACAGGGTAATCGATTTTGCAACAGCCCGTAATGCGGTGATAAATAGCACTAGATTTGCAAAACTTCGAATCCACACAGCAACCTAGTTTTTTGGGTTTTTGTGCGATATATGTCTGTGATGTCGGTGCCGTTGACCTCACAGGTGACCGTTTCTCCTATTTCCTTTACTACCTCTATTAGGTTTTCTTGCAGTGTAGGGGAAATATTTTTGATGTCAATATTATTTTTTATAATTTGCTGTTCAAGTGTATTAATTTGAGCTTGTAAGTTTTCTATTGTCTCATCTTTTCTTTTATTGTTGTCCTTCATTTCGTTCAGCTCTTTTGTGATGTTGTCCAAGAGGTAAATGTTCTTTTTCATGTTTATGTTTAGTTCGTCGTACTTAGCGGCTAAGAAATCGCAATTTACAGCAATTTCCTTGATATAACCCCTCAGAATCTGTATTTCGGCTAAGGCAGCTAAGATGTTGTTGGTTGTATTATTGGGGCTGCTGAATTCACGCATTCATTTGGAGGGTTGTTCTCGAGGTGTCTGTGGAGCGGACACTACCACATTGCTGGCTGCCTCAGTAGTTTCAACATCTCCACAACTTCTACATAATTGACACTTCCATGCGTCCCTCCTCGTGCCCATGGTTCTCCACGACTTTTCAAGCGAAAAAAAAATCATTCAAACAGAAGTCAGTTGCAAATAAATTGAATTCAATTTTATTCTTTCACAGTTTAACATATCGTTTATTTGTTGTTTAGCGGTTTCTAGTTCTTAAAGATGGTTCAGAACAGGAGGACTCTTCACTGTCTATAACTGTCGACATTGCTAAGTTGAAATCTTTCATTTCGCCAGTATATTTCAAGCTTTTGTGTGGTTGGGTGGGTGATATTCCAAACGATTGTGCATTTCAAGTGCCACTTATGGCAAAAGTGAGATCTAATATCTCTGATATAATTTTCTTTCAGTGGCATGAGCGGTACGTATTTGCTTGGACCTTCCCCCGTCGTTTATATCCCGCATCGGCTGATGCCAAAGCTAATTGGATTTCTGACTTGCATCTGCAGATTGAAGAAATCCATTGACAAAACCTACATATTTGGATAATAACTGCTCAAATTTATTATTAATGTCTTAATATGTTTCTATCTTGCGTGAAAAAATTAAATAAATTAATCAAAACAACTTTAGCACACACAATCCGATAGCAAAATAGTTATCGAATGAAAATCCGTAAGTGAGGACGGTTTTGACATCCGCTTTCGGAATACAAAATACAAAATTTCCGTAAAAGAGTTGGCATAACTTTTAATTTTCGAATGCGGATTGTGTGTATTTGCTATAGAGGTACAAAATACCAATATCCGATTTTCGAATATATTTCCGATACTATAGCAGTACAAAATAAGGCCCCAGGGAAGTCCACAATCGAACAAATCTTCACACTGTGACAGATCCTAGAGAAGACCCAAGAAATGTAAATTGACACACACCACCTATTCGTCGGCCGCATATGACACCGTGCATAGAGACGAGCTATACAGCGCAATGTCTAGTTTTGACATTCCTGCCAAACTCGTTAGACTGAGCAGGATGACGATGGGGAACTGTCGCTGCTCCATCAAGGTCAGCAATGAACTCACCAAAACCTTCAACGTCAAAAAAGGTTTTAGATAAGATGACACGCTGTCATATGACTTCTTTAACATCGTTCTTGAGAAAATCGTGCAAAATTCTCTGGTCAAACGGAAGCGGCTAAGATGGGTCTGGCGGTAAACGAGGGCAAAACAACGTATATGCTAACATCGACGACTTGGCCAGAACGTTACCATAGGCAGCTATATATATTTGAGGTAGTGAAGGACTTTGTCTACCTCGGCCCCACGGTAAACAGTACAAACAACATCAGTACCGAAATCAAACGCAGAATAACTCTAGCTAACCGATGTTTTTTTTGGGTTCAAAAGGCAATTGATTAATAGAGCCCTCTCTCGGAAGACCAAGCTGACTCTATACACCTTGATCATCCCAGTCCTGCTTTACGGCACAGAGGCATGGACAATACCCCAAGCGGATGAACAGTCTCTTGGTCTTTTCGAGAGAGAAGTTCTGCGCGCGATCTTTGGTCCTGTTTGCGTTGGTGGCATTTGAGGAGAAGATTCAACCACGAACTATATGGGCTGTACAGCGACATGAGTCTAGCCAGGCGTCTACGGATCCAACGCCTCAGATGGCTAGGCCATGTAGAGCGAATGGACAACTTAGCTCCGGCCCGAAGAGTCTTCGACTCTGAGCCTGTGGGACAACGCAACAGAGGACGTCCACGAACAAGGTGGCGCACACAAGTCGAGGGGGACCTCGGCCGGCTTGGTGTGCTAAACTTGAGACAGCTAGCGAGAGATCATGCTAGCTGGAGAGGCATGTTGAGACTCATCACCCATTTATCGACTTCAAAGGCGCATACAATAGCATCCATCGTCTTGAGCTCTACAAGGCGATGGTCGAATTCGCGATACTGGGAAAACTGATCCAACTGTGCCGTGTCAAGCTGGAAAACACGCGGTGCAGGACAGTTCCTCCGAACTATTCCAAACATGCACCGGATTTCGAGTAGGAGATGTGCTGTCGTGTTACTTCTTCAACCTTGTTCTGAAACAGAGAGTGCGCAAGGCAGGCGTCAATACGGAATACACTATCTTCAACAAATCCGTTCAGTTGCTGGGCTACGCAGACGATATTGACATAATAGGTCGTTCCCAGCGAGCCGTTATAGAAGCTTTCACGGCCATTGAAGGAGAGGCGGAATGAGTTGGTTTTGAATTAAATGAGGAAAAAAACAAGTATTTGTTGTCAACAAACAAAGAATTACCGGTCCACCGCCTAGGATAGAAAGTCACTGTTGGAAACAATAATTTCGAAGTGGTTAAGGAAACTTTTTCGGAGAATTCTGAAGACTCTACTGAAGCACCCAGACTCAAGACTGGTCCTTTGTAAGGAGTAAATATAAATCCTGAGAATGTCACCCTAGTGGAGATTAGAGGAAGACTTACTCTAGGAAACAGTTGCTACATCGGTTGGACGAAACAAAAAACTCCTAACTCTAAAGACAAAATGCGTGCTCTACAAAACACTAATCCTGTCAGTTCAACTATATGAAGCCGAGTGTTGGACGTTAAGCAGGAAAGTCGAGCACATTTTGGATACTTTTGAGAGAAAAATTCTCCGTCGAATGGTAGGCTGCCGTGTCTGAGGCAGAGACCCTTCACGGGTCGGGAGCCCGATAAGTAAGTAAGTGGCCGCGTCTCCTCAACTTTCATCGTACACAATTATAATAAAATGATCCCAAGCCAAGCGTAATAGCGGACGTGAATGCAAAGGTAAGTGGCGTTTCTCTAAACATTTCTTTATTAAAACGCCCAGGTAGCTTGCTGTCTTTTCAGGTTTATTCAAATTCCTAAAGCGTAAAGTGGCGATCAATGCTATTGTCAAAGAGATGTTCCAATGGATTCAAATAAAGGCCGAGGATCCACAGTGTCAGCGTATTCTTGCTTTCATAGATAAACTGGACTACGTACAAATTGTCATCTTTCATTGCTGTTCGTGTGGAAAAGATTTTGAGTATATCTTTGCCTTTGCCCGATCCATAAAAAAGGAGATCCTCTAAAATGCGCCAACAAGATCTTGTCTGCCATGTTGTGTGAACGCCTAAAGCCATTCGTCAACAATTTGGTCGGTCCATACCAGTATGGCTTTAGGCCAGGAAAATCCACCATCGACCAAATATTCACATTGCGGCAGATCTTGGAAAAAACCCAGGAACAGCAAATCGATACCCATCACCTTTTCATCGATTTTAAGGCCGCGTATGACAGCATCTATAATGCACGCTGCTCCAGCAAAGGCGGTAAAGTCCTAACCGAAACCTTTGATGTCAAAAAAGGATTCAGACAAGGCGATGCGCTGTCATGCGACTTCTTCAACATCATACTTGAAAGAATTGTGCAAATCTCGCACGCCACCACCAGAGGCACAATCTTTCTGAAGTCCGTCCAACTACTCGCAAATCCCGACGTATTGACATGATCGGAAGAACACAGCGTGATGTCAATTGCACTTTTGTGAGTACTGCTACGGAGGCCGCGAAGTTGGGTTTAACGGTTAATGAGGACAAGACCAAGTATATGCTGTCAACCAGAAAGGACACCCAACACCGACATCTCGGACAGAACGTCACAGCAGACAGTTACAACTTTAAGGTAGTCAAGGACTTTGTCTACCTAGGTACCACTATTAATTCAGACAATGACACCAGCGCTGAAATCAAACAAAGAATAACTTGCTAATCGCTGCTTCTTTGGGCTAAGAAAGCAATTGATAAACAAAGCCCTCTCTCGAACAATCAAGGTAACCCTGTACAAGACCTTAATCGTCTCAGTCTTGCTATATGGCGCAGAAGCATGGACTTTGTCAAAAGCGGATGAGATTGCTCTCGGCTGCTTTGAGAGGAAAATTCTTCGGGTGATTTTCGGTCCCGTCTGAATAGAGGGTGAGTGGAGAAGAAGATATAACAACGAACTGTACGAGCTGCTCAGCGACATCGACTTAGCCAGAAGGGTGAAGATCCAACGATTGAGATGCCTAGGTCATGTAGAGCGAATGAAAACCAATGCTCCGGCCCGGAAAGTCTTCGAATCCACCCCCGAGGGACGGCGCAGTAGAGGAAGACTGCGACTCAGGTGGCGCACGCAAGTGGAAAGGAACCTCAGCCAACTGCGCGTGCGAAACTGGAGGCAGCTAGTTAAAGATCGAGCTGGCTGGAGACGCTTGTTGGTTGAGGCCCAGGTCCACCCCGGACTGTAGCGCCACCTTAAGTAAGTAAGTAAGCTTTGGTAAGTAAGTAAGTAAGCAGTGGTTTTACGTCAAAATCACTACATGGTCTGATACCACCACCTGTCAGGTGTTGCGGTGGGCCTGACTTTTTTCGTTATGATTTCGAAGATTGGGACATTTAAGCGAGCAAATCTGCAGTTTCGGAAGAATCGTGGGAAGAAAAGAATTTGAGTACCATTCTGCATTCGGATTGGTCGAAGGTATCTTATTCGGCAAGAATTCGATCCAGATGGGGTTCTTCGGTTAGGGTTATCGCCTATTTGTCAAAACTGAAGGATAAACTTCGTAACAAAGAAACGGATATGGAAGTCTCCGTCTCTCCGCAAGAGTTTCGCCGCCCCTAAGTATAGTGGCTTAGAAAGATTTAACAAGTTGCCCTTCCAGATGATATGGCTCCATTACAAACAACTGGAAGTCAAGACTTCGACATCAATTTTCAGTTTGGCTCCTTGGATGAAAAAGACACCATACGTGTAAGTTCAAGGTGTCAGAAGGCTGTGGTTTTTTACTCATTTCGTAACGCGGCGATATTGTCAAACAACCACACTGTCGTCGATCTATTAGTGCAGTTTTATCATTATCGCAACCTTCCCATAGAAACAGAGGCATTCATGAACATCCTGGGATCATTTGTATTCGGGGAATAGTCTTGAAATTGAGAAGGAGAACCGTAAAAATCTATGGAATGGTTTTCACTTGTTTAATTTTGTTGACACTAAGAAGGTACTAGAAGACGACGCGGACAGGATGAAAGAGACAATCGGAGAATATTGTGCAAATTTCGAAGGGATATATTAGCGCTTTATTCCGGCGTATTTTTCTCTGATGGATGAAGCCTGGGAAAGTCTTATAAGGTCAATTAAACGCAGCATCGAATTCATCCTTACAGGAGTAGTAGTCCCACGGGAAGATATTTTCCGTAACCCATTAATCGGAGCCCAAGGTCAGATCAATAGACATCTTCCGGTTGACCCAGATTATTCAAAATCACTCATTCCTAACTCAATGCTTTTCGGAGAAGGCTATGCAGACATCACAGCCCCCGGGGTATTTTGTGAAAGCGATGCATACAGCCGGCTGTACAGTCGTCGATCTCAACATTTGATGTCAAAGTTTGTCAAACGTTGGTATCTATAAATAATACTTATGAAAGGCTTTGGCTAGATTCGTCCACAACGATCTATGTCTAACTTAAATAAAAAGACATAGTTTTCATCTCATCTCATTTTCAATGACAATGCAATGCATGCACGAGAGATCTCCAGGCTACTCGATCCTCCGCCATCGACTCTAACTCATCAGGAGCTATGCCCAAGCGCAACCAGGCGAGTGTTTGGACTTGGTCCAACCATCTCATAGATCAAAGAGTTAAAAAGGCATGCATAGCCTTATACCCTTGCAACAAAACTCTTGGCAAAAGCTGGAGACTTCGACCGAAGATAACACTTTGGATGTATACTGTTGTAATACGTCCTATTCTTACCTACGGCTCCTTAGTCTGGTGGCCAGCTTTAGCCAAAGCATACAATAGCACAAAACTAAACAAGGTACAAGGAACTGCATGTATAGGTGTCACTGGCGCCCTAATAACGACTGCCACAGATGCGCTTACAGTTATTTTGCACCTTCTACCTCCAGATCTACACGCAACGTTCATGGCCACATGCAGTGCACTTAGACTCAAAGAGTCAAACTGCTGGAATAGCAGAACTTATGGACATGGTAACATCCGTAACTCACTACCACAACAAGCGATACTGAGTCATACTGACTACCTTATCCCAAAGCTAAATTTCAATAAAAACTATAGGCCATACTTTCCAACTAGAACTGAGTGGAAAAGCGATAGAGTCATCCAAAACCATGACATAGCCATCTTCACAGACGGTTCGAAGATGGACTCTGGTGTGGGCGCTGGAATCTTTTCCGAAGCCCTCAAGATATCAAAGTCACTCAAGCTACCAAGCTTTTTGCAAGCATTTTCCAGGCGGAAGTGCCAGCAATATATGAGGCGTGTCTTGAAATTAAAAACAAAACAGAACCAGCACAGCGGATAGCAATCTTTTCGGATAGTCAAGCTGCTATCAAGGCTCTATAATAGTATAATAGGAAACGAAGCGGCAAACGAGCTAGCCAGACAGGGATCCAAACTCGATAGTCTCGTTGTGGAACAAATCTAGGCTTCGTAAAAAAATAACATCTACAATCACTTCCTCAAGATCGCCAACGAAAGATGGACCAAGCTGGAAACATGTGTCCTATCCAGAAGCTTATGGCCCAAATACAATCAAAAGAGAACAAAAGACCTGCTCAACAACAGTATCCATATCCAGAATCACAGCGGTCTGTACTGGACACTGGGCTGTTGGCAGGCATGCTGAGAGACTAGGCATACCATTTAACTCGCACTGCCGTAGTTGCTGGGTGGAAACTGAGCCAGAAACCCCCGAGCACTTTCTGTGCAAATGTCCGGCTCTAGCTAGAGTCAGACAACGCACTCTGGGCAAAGCCTTCTTCAACACCCCTAATAATCTCTCAGAAGCAAACATTCATAGTCTGCTAGCCTTCATAAATTCCACAAAGTGGTTTCAAAATTAGGCTAATCTGAGTGAATACACACTCCTTTTCACCCCCATTTCACAAATGAGGTATCTCATAGGATGTGGTATCAAAACGGCGCTTTTTTGGCGCTAATTGGGTGCGAAAACAAGATCTGTATGTCCACCGCCACTTTTACCTACCTACCTGCATCGAATGGCTCGATTTAATGCACCTGTCTTTTCCTATCCCTTCTTTTGCCATTCTCATGATAGTTTTGTTTGCATAGCTCCAACAGAACCTCCACGGCCGCAGTTGAGCAAGTTCTCATGGCTCCTGTAATATGTCTCCCTCGCGCTGATCAGATTAGTTCTCTTGGTCCATGCTATTGCACCATAGGTTATTGTAAGTCGAACAATAGAGATGTACATCCATCTTAGAATACTTGGACTGCATCCCCAGGATTTGCCCGCCAAGCTTCGACAAATCAACAGAGCAAGCGTAGCTTTCCTGGTCATCTCTTCTGTATGTTTTTTCCAGATGATTTTGCTGTCCAAGATCTCAGATATTTAACTTCTTTTACCGGAGTCAGTGTTGTACCCGACAGACTTATTGCTTTTAGTAGTTCCAGTTTTCGTTTTCTTGTGAAAGGTACTATGGTGGTTTTTGTCGGATTTAAGCTTAGCCCAGCCGACCGGCACCATTCCTTAGTTAAAGTTAGTCCCCATTTGATAATATCGCATAGGGTCTCCTCTATTTTTCCTCTGGCTATGATTACTATGTCATCGGCATATGCCTAACATCTGATGCCATAGTTAGTTAGTATCTCCAGAAGCTCGTCTACAACTAGGCTCCACATGAGAGGAGATAGAACTCCTCCTTGTGGGCATCCTCTTGTTGTGTCGACTTATATTATACCTCCTGGTGTGTGAGTCTCCGCTGATCTTGTGCTCAGGAGTTCCCTTTTTGAAGTAGGACTGTCGTGATTCCATCCACACCTGGGGATTTGAAGGGCTGAAACGAGTTAATTGTCCATTCCAGTAGCCCTTTGAAGAAGATCTCCCTTGCAACTCTCCAGTCTTCATCCCTTGGTATTGGCATATTGTTTTCACACCTTTCTGTGTGTTGACGATTGCCCGAAAAGTGGGTTTCTAACAGAAGTCTTGCCCTCTGTTCTTCACGTTCGGTGTATCTGCCGTCAGGTTTTCTTAGAGACACTGTCGCTATTTTAACAAACGATGCTCAAGTGAGCTAGCCAATTGCATTCCTCCCCTTCATGAATTCACCCGCAATACTCGTCTCGCCAGGAATGCTCATCAGTTCACCCTCAAGCCTGTTTTCGGACGTACAGTTAAGTTAAGAGAGTCGTTTTTTAGCCGCACTACACGAATATGGAATGCTCTTCCCAGCCTAATGTTTCCCACTCACTACAATCCGCAGACATTTAAGACCAATGTGCTCAGGTACCTCCTTTCCCTTTCTCCCTCTACACCTTCGGCCCGTGCTGTGTCTTGATTCCGGACACTTAAGGGTATTCGTAACCCATTTTGCGCGCGCAAATTATAAAAAAAAAAAAAAAGGCCCAGTACCTGCCCGGTTCCCTCGTTTCGACCATACAGCACTTTCCACAATTTAATATTTATTCCCTCGTTTTGCTCTTCGAGGAGAGCTAGTGTTGTTTTGTGCTCCTGTCCAGCGCTTTTGGGGAAATAAATGGTAATGGAATGGATACGTGGTATCTCCTTCCCACATTTTGTGGTCAGGCCCACTCCATTCCAATTACCAAGTTTGGGTGCTACCAGTTTCAGCCATTCCGCCGTCTGCGGAGTTTCGCAGTCGACTAGTAGCATCCCATGCCTGAAATTAATGCTCCGAAATTTGAGCTTGTGCTCCCATCCCAGAACCATTTCAGATGCAAGGGCGTCTTCTAGGCCTTTCCGGTCCTCAGCACACAGTATCTCCCTTGGATAATTGCTACCGTAAAAGTCTCAAAATCTTCTGAAAAAGTTTAGAGACTAAGCTTAACTCAAGTTAACAAGTTGTAAAGACTTGTTTCGACTTATATCTGGAACAATAAAAAAATATATTTGAAATAAAGAGGCTATCAATTCAAAAAAGCAAAATGGAACCGGAGGTTAAGATTAAGCTTTCTCCAACGGAAGTGATTTACAACTTGATAGCAACGAAAGAAGTAGTATAGGGTATTCCAAATCCCTAGTTTTTGGATTACCCTCTAGATTGACCTCTACACCAGAGACATGGAGTTGAACTCACTTTTGGAGGGTGAAATCAGTTTAGAGCAACAACCCATGAATAGTTGCAACCCGTCAAGTACCCCTGGAATCATTAAAAGCAGATCACAAAAATTGAATACCTCAGCTATTCTTCAAAAATAACTTCTAGTACAAAAAAAACTAAACAAATTTAAAAATACATCAAATAAACATTAATATCCAACAGATGCATAGTGTAGAAGGTTCGTCGCACACTGTACAATTAACCAATCTAGTGGAACTTTATTCAAAATTCAAAGTAGTCCGAATGAAAAAAGCCATTAAATACTGCTTTATTTGTATGTATTTTTATTTGTATTTGTATAACCTTTAAATGTGCATAGAAATTCATATGTAACATAAATTAACGAATACAAACAAAAAAAGTGGGCGCCGTGGCGTAGTGAGTAGGTCCGTCGACTCCTACGCTCGTTGTTGTCGGTTCAATTCGCGAAAAAACACCAAACATTTTTTCACGGTTCCACCTCTTTCGAGTCACTGACAATGCTCAAAGAGTATAACTGTCTAGAAAAAGCCTCTCAATCTCGCCGTTTGGAGTCGGCATTAAACTGTAGGTCCCCCCTCCACTCGTAAGAGAACAATAGCATGCACAACACGAGTGGTTGTTGAGAAGTTAGGCCCAGGTCCACCTCGGACTGTAGCGCCGCCATTATTATTATTATTATTACAAACCAAAATAAATCCAAGCACATCACGAATAAAGTTGCACTAGATGCGCAAAATAACACTCTACACCGGTAAAAAAAATCGTTTGTTCTATTATTTGTCAATGCAAAATTACAAAAATTAAACAGAAATGTTCGGATACATACATATGTTCATGAAATTTGCACTTATGCCTTATTGCATCGTTATAAGCAACGACGACTACTTATTTTTGAAAATCTGTCCTTATATTCGACACTTCGCTATAGAAGACGACCTTGTATACGACGATAGAAGAGTAGATAACATAAAGAAACAAACCAAATGAAAGGAAATTGATCGTTAAGCTTCCCCTGTACGTGGTTTCAATAAGAAAATTATTAAATATTATTTTGATTGTGGAGTATATTTTAAGAACTTCAAGTTATTACGTAGTCATTTAAAATACATGGTAAATAATATAAATACATTTTATTTGTTGCTTAGCAACCTTTAAATTATACATTCTCCAAAAATGAAATCTGTCAGAACTTAAAAGCTTGACTTTATACTTTTATGAAAAATTAAAGAAAAACAAAATAAATAAATAGAATCACAATTTTTAAATGCATTGTTAATCACCGAATATTTTCAGTGATACTATTTCAGATATGATATCATTTTTAAATGGATTTGTGTCCAAGAGATTGAATGAGAGTGCATTATCTTCATGGTCTTTTCGTAGAATTAACTCATTGTTGTTATTGACATTAAAAAGAATTATTTTTCCTGTTTGAGTTTCATAGTCAATACCTTGTGCCAGTAAGTTTTCTAACTCGGACAGAGATGGATACTCCCCAGTCTCCAACATTTCGAACCTAAAAACAGATTTCAAATAACTTAACTTATATATGTACGTGCATATGTTTATATTTACGTTGGGAAAATATCTCTAGGGTGACGCTTTCTATAACCATTCTGAAATAGAATACACACAAACAATTTTATTATTTTTGTGAGAATATTCATTTTTGAATTTTTATTGATAAAATCGTAGAAGAGAAAATTAGAAACTGGACTCAGAGATTATACCTAATATATATTCCCAAACTCTATATATACACATAACTAGAACAGCGCGTCACCCTTTTTCTCAATACATCGGATATTTTACCGCTGCATCTATTGGAATTCATCGACAATGTACTGGGACTATATCTCATGAATGTAGGCATCTTCTCCACTCGTTTTAGAGCAATGAAAATCACAACAGGAATGGGCGATACTCGATTTTGTGTGAGAATAAAATGTTGCAAATCCTTCCAATTGTGAAGAACCTTGATCTGGATTGCTGGATTAGGCGTTGGATCCGAACGAACAGTATGTTCTTTACATAGTAAAACGAATTCATATTCGTACATGTATTAAAAGAACAAATCAAGAAAAACCAGTGAAGCTTCTCTTTTCTGATTTTCCAGAGTTACTTTTCTATTTCACTTTTTTTTTTATTAATTTATGATTAAATAAGAAATAAGTATTTTTTAATATATTGTACATTCAATATAAATTGATTGTTTCTTATGCTATTAAAATAAAACAAACAAGTTCTTACTTTCTTATAATTTAAATACAATACATATTATATATAAATATAATTTAACGAGTTAAATGAGTGCAGTCAATAATTCTCAATTATGTCTATCCAGTCAAGACTTTGAAATAAAAATTTATTGTATTTTTTTTATGATTATACCTTGGCAATTTTATTCTCATCCCATTCATTATCAAGCTTCGCAAATCCCTTGTCAACCAGTTGTTTATTTATTTGCACCGTCTCACTACCATTCGTATCACAAAGTACCATATATACTGTTCGATCCTTTAAAAAGATTTCAAATATGCACATATATAATTATGTAAATTGTTTATCAATATAAGTTACTTTTTCATCCACTTCCATTATTTGTGCATAAAGTAAGATCTCTGAAACCATTGAAAGAAATTCTATAACAGCGCTCTTGGGCCATAAAGATGACACAGGTTTTATATGCGACAGTGATCCCCGAATTGCTTGCATTGGGGTATGGGCAAACATTTCTGGGAGATATTTAATATTTTGAATTCCAATGTCTGACACGGTTCCGTAGTCAAAAAAATTAACCTTTAAAGTTAACATTTTATTAGAAACTTGTTTATTTTATTACTCTTGAATATTTTTACACTTACCTTAACTTTATTGTTACACACATTCGTCAACACTTCAGCACGATGCCATATATCCTTATATAAAGCTGCACATACATGTCCAGGAGCTAGGCAATTTTTGGGAATAACAAGCTCATTTATAGACAGGCGTGAATAAAAACATCTAAGAAAGGTAATGGAAATATAAATTTGAAATTTAAAACAGTTATATTTCGACTTACTCTATTCGATTCATCAGGATATCTAATTCATGGTTTTCTTTATAAATATGGAACCAAAATTTGAATGGGCTGTGTATCTAAAACAAAAAAAATCCAATTTTGTATTATGCTCATTCAGTTACATTTACATATGCACATGCAGTTAAATTTTTTTTTAAATGGGAAAAAATAATTAGTTGGCCTATTGAAGAACTAACTCGGTTCAAACACGGAAAATAGAATAAAAGTAAATATTTGTGTCCCAATTGAAGCAAACCTGTTTTAAAACCTGATAATATCGTCTTGTACATACAGGCCAGACGAAAACTGACATGTGGCTGCCATGTGACATAATAACACGGTCCTCTCCATCACACGTCTACGTGAATGTCACAAAATAAAAGACAACATACTCCTCTCAATCATTGTTCTATTTATTCAAGATCCATTCTGGATCTAATAAGAAAAATATAGATGTGTATATTGTACATACTAGTCAATATTAATTTCGTATTAAAAATTACAATATGGTTCCCATACAATTTACACACAGATATTAGATGTTTATTTCATATCATTCAGATGGAATGTAATGTTTTGAAGTTAATGGTATAAACAGCAAAACATAATTTTTTAACGAAATTACGACGACAAAATCTTAAATTCAAGAATAAGAAAAACATTTATAATGTAATATTTTTTTTCTACTTCCTATTTTTAATACATTGAAGCAACGTTACTTTCTATCTGCTAATTTTTTAATATTTTGCTTCTTTTTTCTCCTTTTACTTTACCCTGGTTACAAGAAATATATACATGTGTATAACCACCTAAGAGTGTAAAATTCAAAACATTGGTGCGCTATAAAACAAATGCAACTTTCGTTTAAAGACCTTTCCAAGATCTTCTACTTATTTACTTGGCAGGCTCCCCACCCGTGAAGTGTCTACCTAAGACACGGCAGCCTTCCATGCCCTGCGGTCCCGGGCACGCTGCTTCCAGCTATCCAGATCAAGCGCTCTGGCATCCGCGATAGCTTGGTCATTGTAACGGAGGTTCGGTCCTCATTTTCTTCTCGAACCTATGGAGCTGTGATTCGAAGATCCTCTTTGCTGGAGCGTTATTGTCATCATTCGAAGGTTTGATATTTACTCCGAGGTATGTAAGCTCCTTAACCACCTCGAAATTATTGTTCCCAACAGTGACGTTCTATCCTAGGCGGTGGACAGGTAATTCTTTGTTTGTTGACACCAAATACTTGTTTTTTCCTCATTTTCTTCAATACCAACTCGTTTTGCCTTTTCTTCAATGGTTGTGAAAGCTTCTATAACGGCTCGCTGGGAGCGACCTATGATGTCAATGTCGTCTGCGTAGCCCAGTAACAGTACGGATTTATTGAAGATAGTGCCTTCTGTATTGACACCTGCCTTGCGCACTCTCTGTTCCAGTACAAGGTTGAAGAAGTCACACTACAGCGCAGCTCCTACCCGAAATCCGGTGCATGTTTGGAATAGTTCGGAGGAACTGTCCTGCACCGGGTGTTTTCCAGCGTGACACGGCACAGTTGGATCAGTTTTCCCAGTATCCCGAATTCGACCATCGCCTTGTAGAGCTCAAGACGATGGATGCTATCGTATGCGCCTTTGAAGTCGATAAATAGGTGATGAGTCTCGAATTGAAACTCGTTGGCCTTTTCCAAGCTTTGTCGCAGTGTGAAAATTTGATCGATTGTCGATTAGCCGGGCCGGAACCCACACTGGTACTTGCCGATTAGTGTGTTGCAAAAAGGTTTCAGACGTTCACACAGTACGTTGGATAGAATTTTGTATACGACATTCAGCAGGGCTATGCCTCGGTAGTTCTTGCAAGACATAGGATCGCCTTTCTTGAAGATGGGGCATACAGAGCTGATTGCCCAGTCATCGGGCATGGCTTCATCCATCCATACTTGGTTGATGATTTGGTGTATGCACCCTACCAAAAATTCACCACCATGTTTGAAAAGCTCTACCAAAGCTTGTTGTATTTGAGCTTTTTGATGGCCGAGCTGACCTCATTAAGATGATTTTGACATCATACACCGAACAGGCTCCGTAGGCTCCGTCCAGGAGGTCATAAAATTCCTCCTTGCTAGAGTCATCGTCGGTATGGGCGTGTGCACATATTATGCTGATGTTTTGGAATGTTGCATTGATGCGGATCACAGCCAGTCAATCGCTGATCGGCTTAAAGTCAATTATCATTGACCGTAGCCGATTTCCCACGACGAATCCGCATCCTAACATGTTAATATTTGCCTTGTACTGCGTGAGGACAGATTCAAGTTTTTGAGCAGCACCAGGGGTGTACAGCGTACGTACGTGCGAGAATGCACGCAATTCATAGTTCGCAAATGTTCCGAGTTGTCGTCTTAAAAAGGGGGACGGTTGTTATCCGAGTCAGTGACCCACTAAGGGGATGTGAGCGTTGGCGTTGGCCCATCATGGGTTCATACGCCACCGTCTCTATTCCAAGGACCTGACGTTTTCTTGAAAATCTTTACTGGCCTGAGCTTCGAATAAGTCGAAGTAAACCGAGTGAAGTGGTGCTTCCAATTGAAGCTGTGACGTTACCGTTGCCGCCATCGAGAGAGTTCATCCGCTGTCGTCTTTATAGTGCTGCTATTTTCCCTTGTTCAACACTAGCGCCTATAATTATATCTGATGGCTACCACTAGGAGGTAAAATAAGCACAGTTGATGAGTAATAACAGTTACAACACTGGGTATCACCAGGTTGATGCCAGTCAATGTCTACCCTATTACCACAGCATCCACCCATTCCAAGATCATCTATCCGATTAAAATCTGGTGACTGAGGTGGCTAATCCATAAACATTTGTTTGAACTAGCCTAGCCTACTTTTGGTAATTTTCTGCTTGAAGACCCAAAACAACGGCATTTCCCATTCCGCTTACAGCAATTTCTTCTAAGATACTTTTGTATGCCCATTGGTCCATTATTTTATTCAATGGTCCCAACCATCAGCAAAATAAAAACACCCCACATCAACATATTCCCATATTTGAAGAAATTACTTTGTTTTACTTCTAGTTGCTTTTTTAAAGAATTTTTCCACATAAAGAAACATAAAGAATAAGCAATACGGCGCATTTTTCTAAAAAAAAAAAAAAAAAAAAAAAAAAAACAAGATTTGTTTACGTTAAGTAAAAGTCCATTTCGCCAATTTAAATGAAGGCCAATTAAAAAAGAAGTTTAATTCTGGAAGTCGAACATAATGGATTGAACACGCAAGGCGACGCTGGCTCTCTACGTATGTAAAAGAGCACTAGGAAAGAAATAGGGTCTCCAACCTCATATGATCCATTGGATCTACACAGCCGTCGTTAGACTCATTCTGTTGTATGGTGTGCACGTCTGGTGGCCAATACTAGACAAAGCCATACACTACTGTCTCAATAGAAAGGTTCAACGTCAAGCCTGCATCTGCCACACCTTCAGATGCTCTGGACGTTATCATGGACCTATCCCCCCTTGACATCCTTGGTAGACTACTAGCAAAAAACACTGCTATTTGTCTTATGGCCTCCGCCCAGTCTATGGCCTCTGGTCTAAGTGCGCACCTTAGCCACTGCATACTTACCTACCGCAATCCAGGATATCGAGACAACAACGGAGTCGAGGAAGACAACCACGTTTTGACGTCGAAAATCTACTATCGCAACAGACTGTCAGGAATTTTGCCGACCGTGTCTCCCTGAAACTCTCCGAAAGTTCGATGTCGCCTGCACTAACAATAAACGAAGAATGGAAGCGTTGTCAAAAAGCCATCAGAGAACCCGCTACTGATGTGCTGGGCTTTAAAACACCACCAAGGAAAAACCCCTGATTTGACGAGTGCAGGCAGGAACAAGCAGCAAGCAGAAGCCTACAAGGCAACGCTGCATCGAACTACGAGAGCTTTTCAGGCAGAAAAAGAAAGCACGAGATCGCGCGATCGAGAAGATGGGGAGGTGTTATGGCAGGAATGATGTCCGAAAGTTTTACCAAAGGGTGCAACTTTAATGGTTTTAAAATTTTGAGCGCTTGAACAACAATATACCGATGTGCAACCCAGAAACATAAAGGATGATTCCGGTGTTGGATAATCGAGGTCAAATTTTATGTACTTTTTTGACTTACCTCAGAAATAAACACTCCGACGACAGAACCTTTAACGAGCTCTTTTGGCACTTTTAATCTAGGAATTTTTTGTCCAAATCCTACGGTATGCTCAGGAAAGTCCAGCCGGAAAACTAATCCATTCTGAAAATATGAAAAAAATATGTATTAAGAATTTTTAATATTAATGTGTTATATGTATATGTATATTAAGACCATGAAAAACGGAAATATGTATTTAATTTTCGAGTCACCAAATCAGAAAATGCAACGTAAAAGGACATTACACCTGCGATTCGCTACAAAAAAAAATATGCGAAGATATTGTTCAATAACAGCCTTAATTACATTCTTTTCGATAAAGCTTCGGATTCTGAAGAAAACACTTCACTAACACATGTTGAGTCAATTTTCATGTGGTCAAGCAGGGGGTTGCAGGGTGGCAGCATGGCCGCCAGGACATGTGTCCCTGGAATTACTGATAAGTAAGTAAGCATTTTAGGAACATCGGCGTTAAAGGAGCTGCTCTTAAGATGACAACCATGAACGAGTACCAAGGAAAGGGTGAACGGCGACATGGGCACATCCATACCCACCAAGAAGTGAACAACGCTATACAACCTCAAAGTACCATAACTACAAGAGAGTGCTATCTATGCAAACGAAATCATCGTCTATACGAATGTGCAGAATTTAAGGGTCTATCTAGTCGGGAGCGAAAGCGGCTTATTAGATAAAGGAAAAGCATTTGCGAAAACTGTTTTCGTCATTCATCGCGGAAAAGGTGTAATGAGAAGAGGGGTTGCTCGGTAGACGGATGTGAACTAAGGCATCATAATCTTCTCCACGATTTTACGGCAACTCCAATTCAACGTATGTGCAATACTCATCAGAGTCAACAGGATGATGTGCTGTTCCGAATCGCACCAGTGACATTGCATGCAAATGGAAAACATGTGGACACATTTGCCCTTTTGGATAGTGGATCGTCGCTGATACTGCTGGAAGAATACATTGCGCAGAGTTTGGATATTGAGGGGGCACAGCAACCGTTGTGCATGAGGTGGACTGCAGACGTCGTGCATGTGTAACACTCATCAAAGCAAATTTGAGTGAAGATTTCTTCTCGGCAAAGATCAGCAGTGCCACCGAAACAGTATCTTTTGGAAGACGTCAGACCGGTAAAAAAGTTAAGTTTACCACATGTATCGTTCATTCACAGGACGCTCAAAGGAAATTTGCTCACTTGAGGGGACTTCCTCTGGAGAAGTATCGCAGTGTGCAGCCGAAGTTGTTGATTGGCGTTTCTGATGAATATCTTGCGGTAGCGCTCAGGGTTCGGCAATCAAAGGGAACCAATCGCCATTAAAACTCGACTGGATAGGTTGTTTGTGGCGGCGCTTCAGAAGTCAAGAATATTAATCTGTGCATCACAATTCGGTATGCGAATGTGAGCGGTTTCTTCATGATAAAGTGCAAGAGTTCCTGTCGCTAGAAAATCATAGTACTCATAAGGAGTTTATAGAAAATATCCATGACAAAAAGGCTATGGACATCTTAAGGAACATTACAAGATGTGTTGGAGATCGGCTCGAGAGTGGTTCTTTGGCGGTACGAGCATTTCAAGATGCCAGATAGTTATCAGATGGCTTTGAAGAGGCTGGAATGTATAGAGAGGAAAATATCTGCAGATAGTGAACTGAGGGGTAAGCTGAGAATTTTCTGGTCGGATTCTCGAACTGTGCTGGCCTGGCTTAGGGTGGACCCGAAAAGGTACAATCAGTACGTAATGTATAGGATTTGTGAAGTACCATTCGTTCAGTTTGGAACCTTCAAACTGAACGAATGGCGTTGGGTCCCCAGCAAAGAAAATGTGGCTGACGACGCCACTAAGTGGAAGAAGATGCCATCGTTTTCACCTACAGAAAGGTGGTTTAAAGGTCCATAATTTTTAGGCGGTGTTGAGGAGTCCTGGCCGGGTGACATCAAGACTCTACAGTCTTATACAGTGGATTCCCAACAAGAATTAAGACCGAGGTTCTTGCTTTTGAGCCATGTTGCGCGACAGCCTCTTATAGACATCGAGAGTTTTTCTTCCTGGATTCGACTGCGACGAACAGTCGCATGGGTACTACGCTTCATAAACAACTCAAAGAAGAAAGGCAAAGGTCAATTTAGGTGCATTGGTTCGCTCACATCTTTGGAACTTAAAACATCGCAACTGCTGGTTATAAAGTTGGTGCAGAGTCAAGTTTACGACGACGATGGCGGTAAAATCAAAAGAATTCTCCGTTTATATACAGTGTAAATAAATTAGCTTTCAATCAGCTGTTTGCAAAACAACCAAAGCGCTTTTTATACCGAAGTGTGTGAAAGCTACACACAGCACCTCGTTTTGTTTCTCCTAAAAACAATGCGAAGGCTATTAGGTTATATTAAATCCCCTATGCCAATGCAAAGGTTTTTCAGAAACGGCACTCCACTCCCAAGTCAGCACCTTTTAAAAACCCGATGAAAACAAATATACAATTGTCGCTTTTCTTGCCGTAGAGGAAGCTTTCAAAAATGTCAAGTTTAAAGCTATTAACAATGCTCTATTTAGACTTGAAATAAAATTCAGTATACGAGAATGAATAGAGAATTTCTTATTCATCAGGACCATCCAGTCTGAATTAGGCCACCAATGTACAGCAAGGAGAATATTCAAACGAACCCCCCAAGGAAGTGGACTCTCTCTGGTGGAGGAAACTCCCCAAGCCAATAGTTTATGCGGATAATATAGCTAAGACCGCAACAGCAATTTTTCACAAAAGTCAGAAAAACGGTCACTCTGAAAACATACACCGGTCATTGCTCCCCAGGCAAGAACGATGAAAACTGCCTGCAATGACTCCTGTAGAAACTGCAGGTATGAGGAGGAGGGGAAACAATTCTACATTACTTCATCACAATGCCACAATTGTCGAATATTAAACTCCAAGACATAGTTAAATTCCTGTAGGTAACAAACACTATAAGATGATCCAATAAATTTCTATGTATTAGAATTATTTTTCAGCTGGTGAGGAGCCAGTGTTACAAATACAAGTTGGTCAGAATAGAGTGGATCCAATCAAGATCAAAGTGCGTTACGGTTGTTTTATACCCAGGCAATCGCAATAACCTAACCTAACGTAACCAATATACCCCATTGGAAGAAATATAAGTAAAAAAAACAGTTTTCTATTAGTTTACGCAATAGTTGGAACATCCTTAAGTGCCAGCACAGACAACTTAGATGACAATGAAAATATTTATAGCAACAACCTGCAATTTATTTTCACAAAGGTGGATAGAAAACTTACAGCGGCAAACTCAGGAACAGCCTCGTCGATATCGTCGTCGTTTTCAATTGTGTCATTTTGCGAGAACGGATTTATTCTCTCAGATGCGTTTTGCATTTGGGATGTAGTTTGTTTGATTATGTTCGTTTCGACTGTATTCTGGGATGTTACTTTCGGTAATACAGATTTGCTGGGAAATATGATAGCATTCGATGAGACGATTTTGTCTTTTCCTTTGATGGTAGTGACTTTATCGTAGAAAATATTGGTCATGCTGTCACCATTATTTTTGTTTTTATTATCGTCGTATTTATCTGCACCTTTTTTCAAGGTAGTAGTATTAAAGCTCAATGAACTACTTGGTCCCAGAAGAATCCCATCAGTATAGTTTGGCTGACAAACTTCTTTTTGAGAAATATTTTCTCCTTTACATTGTTCCGATTTAGAGCAAGCAAGCCCAGCTTTTGTCTTGTAACTAAAATGTTTTGAAGGCGAATGGTTTTTATTTTCTGAAAATGTTTGTGAGCAGTTATTCGCTTTTGATTCTTCAGACGTCTTGCCTCTATAATCAGTGTACGATTGTTGCCTCGCCGTTGTGTCTCGGATGTGTTTTTTTGTATCGTTATTGTTTAATTTGTTTTGACTGAGAGAGTTATTGTTGCTTTTGCTGAAGCCACAAGAAGTTGTATTAAAAGCTTGTTGATTATAGTCGGGCACATTGTACTGTGGCTGCTGTATATATGGAAACAGTGCTTTCGGTGCCATGGTTTGTCTAGTAAAGACAGACAAACGTTAGCTTATTCAAAATTAGTAGCATTTTGTTTACTTACATTACAGCTGACTTTCGTTCACGTGTTGTGTTTTTCTGTCGACTAATCATTTCGTTTATGTGGTTTACTTTTTCACTTGCCACAAATCCTATTCTTGCTTGAAGACCGTACCCTGTTACCTAGATGATTACAATACAATACAAATTTGTATATCAAATTCAATAAAATGAAAAAGTACAAAATATTTGCTTACCACCAAAGTATCTGGAATCGACCGAAGAAATAATTCTAGGTTCGGAAAGCCAAGTTTCTTGAACGGAATCCAATTTCCAACCATTTCCTTATAGTCACGATTTAATCTTTCTAAAGTCATGCCGTTGGGGGACGATAAAACTAAAGACTTAAGAATTGATTTGGTTTCTTGAAGAAAACCCACTTCCATACTTTATTATTTTTATAACTTAATTTCAGAGAAGAGACACAAAATATTAATACAAGCACTCGGCTAAATTCGAAATGTGACTTAAAAAAATAAACAAATGTGAATTAGCGGGCCTCTACATGATACCCAAATCGCAACAACGCGTTCGCGGGCTCGTACTTTGACACTTTTTGTAGAATACATGTAAATCCTTAGTCAAGTCGGAATAGCGCGGTAGCGCGTTGACATTTCACACATTCACAGTAATATCATAAGTCCGAGCAGAAAGTTTAAAGTAGAGCTATTCTCCACTCGGGCTTTTTGACGGAAAAAAACATTTTTTTATTTATTTGTGTTTTCAAGGCAATTATTTGTGTAAGCAATTAATTTTTTGTAGGGATGTTATTTATACTAATTGCATATTATTTCTTGTAAAATTTATTTTAGAAAGTGGATTGCTTCGGGGGGTCATTTTACTTTTCAAACGCGCGCGTTCTATTTCGATTTGGAAAACTGCGTGCTTTGACATAAGATTCTCGTAAAGTCGATAAAACGCGTACCAATGCGTGTCAAAGTCCGAGCGCTCGAACGCGCTGTTGCGATTTGGCCTTAATGCAATTCTGCAATTTTTAATCCTGAGAAGTGAAATGAAGTGAATTGTTAGGTGTTTTTTATTATGGTCATATGATCCATATGGATCAGAGGGCAAAATAAAACAGTCCGGATCAACGAAAACTCAAGTTATTGGTTTTGCTTATATCAATTATATTGATAAGTTACTTAAAGTGCGAATTGCTATGCAATCAATATTACATACAAATTTAATACGTTAGTTTTTTATGCCGATGAATACATATTTTTCACTAAATGAAGGTAATATATTCGCAATTCACTCCAGGGATTTAGAAATTTAATGACGTTTTCGATTCTGATAAATAAGTTTTCAGCTGACAGAGCCTGAAATATCTGGTTCTAGTGAAATTTCTTCTTTTGGTAAATTCTGTGTAAATTGTAATATGTATTTTTATAAATACCCCGAATGCAGTATATAATCCACAAATGTTATTGCAAATATGTACGACTTCGGGAACTGTCACACACACAACAACGATTTCCCTTATATTTTTTAATGTTTTACTTCCCGACAGACAGTTCTCAGGTCAATATAAGTTCTTTTAAAATGTTATGAACAATATTTATTATAAGTGAAACTTTTAGACTTGAAATTTACAATAAATGTACTGTACATGAATGTAGACACGCCGTATAAGCACTTCTGGCGGATATTTTTGGAACTAATTTTTGAGCACAAAATTCTGACAGTTCTTGACAGATTGAATTGGGGATATTTGTGTCTGTTGGAAATTCGACTGTGTTGTTTTCTGTGAGAAACTCGTTAGGGTCTAGGGTTCCAAACTTTGATTGAAACAAAAGGAGGACAAATATCGTTTAGACTTGAATTTCCGCCCAATTCTGGCGGAAATTTTTTGTAACTATCGGGGAATATAGAATTCTGACAGTTCAACGGCGGGAACAAATTTATATTGAAACTTGAAATTTGGTGGAGAAATAAATTTGTAAAAGCTAACATAAAATTGTTAGTTTCAAATACAATTTATTATGGAATATCGAGTAAAAATATGTTGCTTTTGGTATTGTTGGTTGTGAAGTGTTTAGAAGTGATAAGTTATACACAATTGTGCCTTGAAAAATGCAAGAAAAACACGTGTGTTCGAGGAAATTTTACATGTTTTTCATGTTCAATTGAATTTTAAGTGACTGGTACATAATGCAAACTGTGTTTGTTGATCAATTAAATAAATAAACACTGTATTAAAGAAGAAAAAACAACAATTTCTTCTTGCCACAAGTGCAATTTTCACATTTTCCAAAGCACTATTATACTTGAACTGTCTCTTATAATCACTTGACAACCACTTAAATTCGGACTTAGGTATATGCTTTCAACATTACAACAGTTACTGTAGTTAAAAGCATTAATTTTCTAATAGATAATATTGTTTTAAATCACGACCGAATTGAAAGATTCTATGGAAATTTGTTCCTGCTTACGATCTGTCAGAATTCTATATTGCTTTGGCAGGGTCAAAAAATGCCGCCTGCTGTGCCTCAATGACTTCGCCTCAATACAAATTTGTTCCCTCCGTTGAACTGTCAGAATTCTATAGTCCTCGGTAGGGACAAAAAATTCCGCCAGGAGTACTTCAAGTCGTCAATATGGCCGTGCAAATATAATATGGCCGTGCCTACTTAGGATCTCTATTCGACAATAGAGGGCGCGCTCATATTCGACAATTTACTGTATGAGGACGCCACAGTACATGCGTCACTAGTCGTTGTGCGAGGTCGCCACAAATCTATGGTTGGAATATCCAGAGTTCAAGGGATGGCTGAAATCTGTGCCACAAAAAAGCGAGCTGCAGAGTAAGAAGCAAGAATAATAAAGCACGGTGGATGATGCAAAAAATTGTATCTCACAATAGCTCACATTTTTTTGAAGTTTTGAGTTATGTGGTAAATTTTCTTCTCCAGTGTGGTAAATTTTATTTAAAAATACTGGCAGCCCTGCTTGCATGCAAGTTGAGCGAGCCATTTGAAAAAAATGTTTTCGATCATTTGGAGAGAAAAGTAATAGACAAAATGTTGGATGCACGGATGAGTTGGTTCTACATATATTCCTCGTAGTTTCTACGGAAAAAATAAAGAATTTTATTGGTTTTAATTGAAACTGTGGTTGTTGAAGAGATAAACAAACAAGTACTTTTTATTAAAACTATTTTTAAAATGGGTATCCGTTTCTTCGGTTAAAGATAAGTTGCAGGTGTTCAGGCAACGATGACGATGGTAAGGTAGTACGTACAGGACTACCACAAAACTGACAGTCGGTTGTTTCTCTATAATATTATTAAGTTACCATGCATTGTGTTTCGATGGGGAAATTATGTTTGTAATAAGATGATTTTAAAACATTTCGGTCAAATAAAAATCATCAAAAATAAAATGTAATTGGAATAACTCCTTTTAAGTTCATCACCAAAAGTACATTGAAGATGATATGGTTTTGAAAGGTCGTATTCGAATACATCGTTCTGATAAATTTTCAAAGCAATCGGTGAAGAATTTTTAGCGATTTGAGATTTTTAACAAATGAACATTTATCGTAAAAGAAGGAATACGAGTTACAAAGAGGACGGGAAGAAAAACAACTGAAAGGTAGTGATGGGGTGATTAGCATTAGCAAAATTAATTCACGATGAAAATTTTTTTAGCATTAGCAGTATGAAAATCACTTGCTAAATTTGATAAAATGCTAAACTATTTTTCTGCAGTAGGCGGTGCGTTGTGTTATTTGTATACACAGCGAAAAAAGCAAGTAGGCTTTCCAAAACGAAAACTCAAAACAGAAATTATGAATATTGCGTACACACTGTTATAGCGGCATATTCATTTTAGCATTTTAGCATTTGTGAATTTTTATTGTTTTAGCAAATGAAAATTTTTTTACTATGTGAATGCAAAATGAAATATCATTATAGCAGTATATGAAATAGGATTTAGGAAAATAATGCGAATAATGCGATTCAGTTATTAGGTTAAGGTATTAGTCTGCTAATTTCTTAACCTGAAACGGATTGTTCATTTTTCATTTCTTGTAATAGTAAACATAAAAATTTTGTTATTTCTGTTACTGTGCCTTCAAATAATTTATTTTAATAAAAAGTTTTTGAAAGTTTAGCGAATTACTTACGAGTTAGTTACCATTTCAGATTACCTTAGCAGTGTCTGTTTTGAGTGTAAATATTTTTTATGAAAAAATATTAAAAAAAACAAATCTTCACTTTACTTTTAATGATATTTCATATTAATTGAGCGTTAGCATTTCACACGCTAAGAATGAAAAAATCGCATGCTAATTAAATTAATCGAAAATAGCATATATTTCCATCACTGCTGAAAAGGACTGTCTCGATATCATCCTCGCATGCTGTTTTCAACCCCAATAGTACTGTTGAAAGTCGGGCAGTGACAAATGAAAAACGTGAAAAGTGCGTTTTATTAGCTATTAGTTATATGACAAAATATTAACCAAAACCTATCAGAAGAATTTTTAAAACTTTCTTCGTGTAATTGAATATGTTTGTTAGTCGTTAAATTCAAGCGTCCAGTTGCATGGTCTTTACGCTATCATGACAAGAACTTAACTTTGCTGCCCGAAAGATAATTACATGTCTCTGTAAGACGAATTATTGTACCTTGCAAATTGTAAAAATGTGTATCACAATAAATGTTTATCTGAGAAACGAAGAATATTATTTGTTTTTTTTTTTTGATTTGATTTAAAAACATTGAAACCGGCTATATTTACTGTACTTATATTGATTAAATTTAATTTTATTTTAATTTTAGTAAGATTTGTTAAAATGTTCTCCACGCCATCTGTACCTGAGAAAATAATATATATATGTATTCCGCACACAGTTTCCAAGCGCTCTCTTATTTTCTGCTGACATGCCTGTACGGATGTCGAGTTTGAAGTTTCGCGTGGACTGGTCGTTTCTTTTTCTTTCTTTTGATTTCCCGTTGTAAGCTCTGAAGGCAGCAAAATGTCTAAGAGAGGTGAGAATAACTAAAAATAATCCAAATAAATCTTGATTTGTTACATTTACTTAGAATCATCATTATTTCTATTGTCTTTATATATGTCGGCAAATTTAATATTTAATTATATTTTTGTTTTAAGGACGTGGTGGAACCGCTGGAGGGAAATTCCGTATTTCTCTAGGTCTCCCTGTGGGCGCTGTTATGAACTGCGCTGATAATACTGGTAGATTAGTACATCCTATTGAACCAGGAGAGGAATTCTAATGGTTTTTACATTTTTCAGGAGGCAAAAATTTGTATGTTATCGCTGTTCATGGAATTCGCGGTCGTCTGAATCGTCTTCCGGCTGCAGGTGTGGGTGACATGTTTGTAGCTACAGTTAAGAAGGGAAAGCCTGAGTTAAGGAAGAAGGTAAGTTAAGTTATCATTATAAACTTATGTTTGTAGAATTTTTTTTACCAAAGCAAATAATGCACGTAACTAGGCATATATATTTTTATATCATATGTGTATGGTCTTTGTTTTTTTTATTGTAATCAAACATTGCGTTACCCTTTTCGCTCTACTCAATTAAATGACCAAGTGTGTGAGCCTACTTGTTTTTGGAATTTGCTGTATGACTGGCAGCGAAATTGTCATGTACCAAAGCTACAATCTATCTGCTTCTCAGAAGTTTGTTAATAAAGGCTAAGCTACCTCTTGGCTTCATTTCTTGCATTTTTTAAATTATTTTATTTTAGTATTTATATTTTGCAAACTACATTTTGAATCGATTTTTGTTCCATTGAGAAGGTCCCTTGCTTTATGCACTTAGTTATTTCAATCCAATTGGGAGCATGTGAGAGAAAGACTACGCTTTAAGTACTTTCTCGCTGTTTTGACTAAAAAAGGAAAAAATGCAATATAATTTAAGAAATGAAGTCAAATTGCTAGCCATTTTTTGATACACAATGAAGTATCAGCATGGTAACAAAGTTATGGGTCTGTCTTGTAGGTACGCTGTTGAGCATGTGCTTTAACATAACAAAAAGCACATGTTCACATCATATATCAAGCGATATCAAGCAGCAATAACTTATTGCTTCAGCTGCACCAAGCAATAAACACTGAAGGTGCATTGTTCTTCAATAATTTTGAAATCTGTTTTTGAAAAATGATCCTCAAATTTGGGAACTTTGACTGCTAGAAAAGTTATCAAAATTGAATTGTTTTTTTGCTTTGGCCTCGAATGGTGATTTGAAGAGTAGGATTCAAATAATCGATACGCAATTACTTCTACTTTTTTTTGTATACCTACGTGTTGAAGTGGAATACATACACGTGGAATTTCGGCGTATCAACCCATCTCCTTAGATAGATAGGTAGATATTTATTTTCCAGCTCAGTTGTCCCTTTTTCATGTCTAAAATATACTTAAATATGCTGGCATTGTAATTGCCAACATTATTTAGAAAAAAACAAGCCGTTCAGAAACACCAACAAAATTAAAGCATCGTGATGCATGCGCAACATCGAAAAATCGTTGCCTTGCATCACATAGGCAGTGATGCTTACGGGATGCGCATTTTGTTGACGTTGACGAACTCAGCCATGGTTCTACTCGTTTTTCATGTTTTCATTCATCTTACAAACATCTATGTGGTACTGCGCTGTTAATTTGTAAAGTTGTAAATAACTTAAAATCAATTCCTTTACACATTTGTATACTTATTTTATGTTACCACCAAAAGTAATTTATTTTAAAACGTTCATTTGTGTATCGAAAAGAAAAAAAAAACTTTAATTACAGTCGAACTTAGATAAAAATAAACATCACTTGCCACAAAAAAAATTCTAACTATCATGACTTCGAGTTATTACATAAAATACAAAATTGGTATAAATTTGTATTTATTTGCGAACATTTACGACACAAAAATGTACGGGAACGTTATTATTATTTAAAGTAGTCTGTTATACATGGCTGAATAGTGGATTTTTCATTTTGATTCTCAAAAACATCTTCAATGGAATTTAAAACCATTATACACAGAATCGGTTGTTTGTTCATTAGCAACGAATAACAACAATACACACTGCACTGTTCAGATGTATCTTCACTCTGTATTATTTTGTCTTCCTTTTCGTCTTTGTAGGTGCCTAATACATATATTTTTCAATAGAAACTAAGGCCCCTATTGCGATTGTCGATCGATGATCGACAATTGTCGATAATCGATTAGGTTTGGAATTATAATTGTCGATATTGATCGACTTGTCGAATTGCCAAGCGAATTTGTCTTGATCGACTGCTGCAACGCCTCAGAAAATTATAAAAATTAACAGTTTCTTGTGATCCAAATGTGATTTTATTCAGATTGTTGTACATACATAATTTAAATACAATTCTAAAGGAATTTGAAAATATCCTGAAGATAATTGCAAATAAAAATTGCAAAAATTATTTGTATGTATGATTTGTTTGTATTCGTGTGCTGTCACACGCCAAAGCGCATGTTTGCATGTACTTTGAATGAGAGAGTGACAAAAAAAGAGCCAAAGGATTGTATTGGATTCTTAGTGCCTGATTACATGTGCGGAAGAAGGCAGGATTGAGAGGGATACAATATACGATTTTCACAAGCTAGAGGGAGATGGGCTGAATGCGCGGAAAATCGGACTTCCACCGATGCTTCTCGCGTGAAGCAGGTATATTTTCATCCCTTTTCGTTCCATTTCCGACATGTTTTCCTCATTTTCTGGTGATCGCTGATCGAGTAACACCTCACGCATGCTGCGAGGCATTTCAGAAAAATTGATTACAGGGACAATTTCAATGCAAGTTTTTTTCACTGCATACATACAGTACTACATGAAAACGTTGCTGCTGCACCTAAACAAAAATTGTTTTCATCCGTAATTCATGAAAAATACGAATTTAAAAGAGAGCATTACTCAATTCTCGGTAGAACATTACTGGGTGAAAACATGATGCAAGTGAACCAATTCGCGTGTTCCACACACAAAAAGTTTTGCCTGCCTAGTCGGATTTCCCAGACGTTTGTAAACAGCCACTTAGGTATCATGTAAACACAGTCCAAGGGATTAGAGGTTTGCAACTGTCAAACGTCATAACATGCACGATATTATTCACAATACCAAAAATGAAATCAATCGACGAATTATGGCTGAAACACAACAGTGCGTTGCATGCACTATAGCCGACTATTAAAAAAGTGCTTCTTGCTAATTTGACGTATTCATGCTTCCAAGCATACACGGATTTCAAATTAGTTTTGTCGTTAAAATAATTTTAGTCAACTATTTTCGTGTCCCAAAGGTCAGTTGCCACAAAATGTTCTCAATTTGGAAAACATTTCTCAATTTCGCTCTCACAGCGCATACCTCAGTAAAAAAAAAAAAAAAAACCAACATATTGAATAATGACGTGCGTTGAGATTATGTTATTTATTATTGCGATCCTCTCATCTCTCATTTTTCGCTTATGTAGGTCGACGCAGTATTTCGTGCATGTCCATTGAATTGTGTACGTTAAAAGGCAATGCTGACGCTGGCGCACTATTGTGTTTCAGCCATTAAGCGATTGTCGAATTGATCAACAACCGCAATAGGGGCCTATGATTAAAGTTTTTACACCAAATGAGGGTAATGTATCCACAATTCACTCTAGAGTTTTAATGATAATAATAATGACGGCGTTACAGTCCGAGGTGGACTTGGGCCTAGCTTCTCAGCGGCCACTCATGTTGTGCGTCCTATTGATCTCTCACGATTGGAGGGGACCTACAATTTAATGCCGACTTCGACGGCGAGATTGAGAAGCATTTTCTAGACAGTTATACTGCGAGTGAATCGAAAGAGGAAAAAAATGTTCTTGTGCTGGGAATTAAACCTATACTGTGAAAGTCAAGTGTGCAGAGGTCGACGCACATGCCCACAGTGCCATAGCGAACCACTCCAGAGTTTTAGAAATTAAAATTAATTGCCAAATTTACATAAAAAAAATTATATAAATTATTACTTCATATTACAATATTCTGCATTATTACAAATTCTTTAATCCGAATTGGTTCACAAAATAATATTTCATGTACTAATAAGGCAATAATGACGTGCATTGAAATTGGTTTGCAGATGTACAAATACAAAATACATTCACGAATAAAATTGAAACTTAATAAGAATTGTTCCTGATCAAGGGAAGTTCCACTTGTAATGCATTCAGATCAATGATCCATATGGATGAATCATAACAAAAACACCCATATACCTATCATAACAAAAACACCTGTTTGCAAATTCTTCGTTCGAAATGTCTGTTTCCATCAAATGTCTTCATCTTCTGATAAATTTGTGATTTTATGCATTTTTTTAAAACTTAAATCAATGTAATATTTGGATATTTGAAAATGTATTCGCAATTCTTTTTTTTCAGGTAATGCCAGCTGTAGTTATCAGGCAAAGGAAACCTTTCAGAAGGAAGGATGGTATTTTCATTTATTTTGAGGATAATGCGGGAGTGATAGTAAACAATAAAGGCGAAATGAAAGGCTCTGCTATCACCGGTCCCGTTGCAAAAGAGTGCGCTGATTTATGGCCACGTATTGCATCAAACGCAAGTTCGATCGCCTAATAAAATGAAATCAACATAAATGTGTTTTTTATTTAAATTTTTGTTATAAATAACGATTTACTTCCGTTTTCTTATTTGTTGCCCCTATTCTTGAATCTGACAGGGGGAAATGTCCACCGAAATCGAAAATTTGTCATTTCCAAATCGTTCCGAAGTGAATCGTTCCCGTGTCTTAAAAATCTTTGCGGATTCATACTAATATGGTTGAAAACACTAGATGAAGAGGAAATCATACAACTAGGGTGGAATCGGTTAGTGCGATTTGCGATTGTTGATAGTCACATCCGAGTTTCTTGCTCTGGGTAATGCGATTGTCAAATTCTTCTTAGGGCTCTACAGTCCGAAGTGGGCCTGGAGTGGAATCGGCTAAAGCGATAGTTGATTGTCGCACTTTTGACAATCAAATGTGACTATCAAATACATTCACGTCTGAGCACAAATCAGTCATAAAGATGCGTAACTTTCCAGACGGAAGACCCCTAGCCCACTCAAAAATTTCACAGTTCACGAATCTTCCAATAAATTTGACAGTTATTGACTAATCCTCCAATAAATTTGACGGTTGATGAATGCACAAATCTTTCCTCATTTTCACTCACACTAATTTGGACTCATCATTTCCCCACTTAAATGGCGGCACATTCATGAATGGTTGCCCATGGTAACGTCACAAATTCATGAAAAACCGCAATAAAGTCACTGATTCGTGAATTTGACGGCTATCGGAAAATATTTTAAGGACTGTTCGCAGGCTTTAGTAACTAAGGCTGATTTGTATCATCATTTACATTTAATAAACGTAATTCAAACATTATTTCTTCTGGGAATAACAATTATTTTTAGTTATTAGTAAAAGTTTTATGTCTTTAGATTTCAAATTTTATCAACTAAATTGTCAAATTAAACAATTTTAACTCAAAAGTTATATAATTGTTTAATAGAACACGTATAGTAGAACACCTAATGGTACTCTTATTATGGCACAAACGTAATTTTCATGGTTTTACTTTTTACAAAAACATGTTTCCTTTTAAATTAAGAAATTAAGAAGAGGTGTATCTGCCGTACAGGCATATTTTTATTTTAATATAATATTTCATATAATAATAGAATTGTAATACAAAGAAATGTTGTACTACATTTTTATCACCAATAACATTGACCTAATTTTATTGTTTATAAGGGAACTTTGAACATTTGAACATTTGAAAAATCAATAACAAACTTATGAGTGTTTAGATGACTCTGTGAATATTGCATATACATGAAATGTTTTCTGAGGAAAATATGTCGAAAATGGAACTATATGGGATAAAAACGGAACGGCTTCATTCCAATTTGTAGAAAATGAATTATGGCTGAAACACAATAGTGCGTCAGCGTCAGCGCTGTCTTTCAACGCACACAATTCAATGGACATGCACGAAATACTGCAGCAACCTACGTAAATGAAAAATGAGAGAGATGAGAGGATCGTAATAAAACGTAAAACGTAATCCCAACGCACGTCATTATTCAACATGTTGGATATTTTTTTAACAGAGGGATGTGCTGTGAGAGCGAAATTGAGAAATGCTTCCCAAATTGAAAGTTTTTTCCCAAATTGAGAACATTTTGTGGCAACTGACATTTGAGAAATGAAAACAGCTGACTAAAATTATTTCAACGACAAAACTAATTTGAATGAATACGCTAAATTAGCAACAAGAATCACTTTTTTAATTTTTTTAACTTTCTTGGCATTCATTTTCCGCAATTAATTTCTTGAACGTTGAATTGTTTGACCAGAATATTTTTTGATTTGACATTTCAGAAATTAAAACAGCTGAGGGAATATTTTTTATTTGGTATTTGAGAGAGAGAGGGAGGAGCTTATTAACGCAGTGCGTCAACGCACACCCTCCGTAACATGAAGTCGACTAGCGCAACGCACTATTGTGTTTCAGCCATTACTTTATTTTCGATGCTCCTGCCTTCTTCCGTTCATGTAAACACTGTCCATGCCCATTTCACTACATTAGCTTGGAGGGAAAGACTATCAGCTGTTCGGCATAGCTCACACGTATTCTCGGTGAATCGTGTCGGTGAAAATGTTATAAAAAACGTTTTCGGATGAAATTAAGGGGCAAGGGAGGTGGAAGTTGTATATCTGTGTGACTATGTTATTCCAATTGTTTTTCCAGTTGTATGAATACACCAACTGCACAAGGCCCCTTTTTGTTAAACTCCTCCTACTTTTCATGTTGAAAATATACACAGATTTGAAATAACGAAATATTTTTTTAAATAAGAGTTGTTCTTCACCTCTTTTGTTTGAATGTTTATGGTTATCAACTGTTCGAAAGAGCTCGCATGTATTCACAAATGGTGCAAAAACAACAAGCTGTCAAAAAAATTTCAGGGGCAAAGAGGGTATAAGTGCCTGTTTACAAACGAATGGGAAATCCGACTGGGCAGGCAAATGTTAAGGTTCATTAGCAATGTTTGCATGTAGTACTATATCTGTGCAGTAAAAAAACATTAAAATGGCATTTAAATCGTCCCAGTGATCAAATTTCTTAAAATGCCTTGCAACATGTGTGAGGTGTTACTCGATCGGCGATAACCAAAACAAAACGGAACGAAAAGGGATGAAAACATGCCTGCTTCACCTGAGAATCTAGATTGAAAGTGGATTTTCGGGTGATGGCTGAAACTCAAAGTGCGTCAGTGTGTGTGTGCGTTGAAAGACAACGCTGACGAATTCAATGGGCACGCACAAAATACTGCGGCGTAAAACGTAATCCCAACGCATGTCATTATCGGATATGTTGGATATTTTTTGACAAAAAGGTGCGATGTGATAGCGACATTGAGGGTTTTTCCCAAATTTAGACATTTTTGTGGCAACTAATTAGAATGAATACGCCAAATTAGGAACAAGAAGCACTTTTTTAATTTTTTTAACTTTCTTATTCATTTTCCATCTGTGAGGGAGCTGACCTCATCGTGGTGGGGGTGGGCAACAGGTTTGTAGTGGGCATATTGTGCGCCACAAGCCTGGCAAACGAAGCGCAACACCTTCTCATGACAAAGAGATCAAGAACAGCCTTCGATACAGCCTACCCTGGTGTGCCAGGTCCTCATACGGAGCTAGGCTTGAATGGTGGCAGTATGCGAGCATCTGGTGACCGGCTTGCCCCGCTCAGCAGCCGGTTGGGCTCAGCCCGAAGCAGTTACGAGCAGCCCGGCAGTGGTCTCGTGAGCTACTACGGGGGTGGGAGGGGACCACGTCATGCACTAACCAGTGCGGAGATTTTAAGGCAACGGAGCCCTGTGTAGACGGACCACCCTTTCTCCGATACTCGTGGGAATCACATGAAAAACTTACTAAACAACAACAATAAAATAAAAAAAATAATAAAAACTTCAACACTTTACCAAGAGAGGAAGAAGGTTCTATCCGAGAACCAGCGAGGAACAGGACAGCAAACCTACCCCGCACCTCCCGAATCCCAGACCTTCATCTGGATCGATGAGGTCAACTTCCCCCCAAATGTCCAACATGAACTCTCTTATACCCGTGCCAGCCAGCTCGCCGTTAGCTTTAGCACGGGACAAACCCTGCATGAGCAAACAAGCGCGTGCCAATGTTAGGCAAACAGCGCAAAAACTTCCTGGACAAGCTAGCGCCCTTCCCCAAAGATAGCTGGAACAACAAAAGGAGTCGTATGAGTGGGCCATCAATAGACTCTTGTGCGCCAAGGGCGCCTCAGAACCTCACGCGGTCAAACGCGACAGGTCTCTGGAGGAGCAATCGGCTCCCAAAAGGGCCAAAAACAGCGCAGTTACTGCTAGACAAGACAAGCACTACAGCGATGTCCTTAGGAGCCACACCCTCGTTGGCGTGGTAGACAAGGCAGATCCGGATGGGAGCATCTCTGTGGACAAGTGGAGGAAGGTGGAGGTCGATCGACCTTCAGATTCAGGCCATAGGTAAGGTAGGTGAGGTGTAGCCAGGGACTCGCCTGGAGGTCTTTCGACATGATCCCTAGCAGGCCCAGGGCACGCATCCACCTGCCGGCCGAGCCTTCGGACCCTGCGTCCATCTTGGAGTTAATCCATCTTGGAGTTAACCTTCCCCCACAATAGTAGATACTTGTTCAACAGAGACAAGTACTACTCCAACCATCGACAAGCCATCGGACGCATCAACTGCGTCCTTACGACAACGCTTACAACTCTGGGCATTGACGACTCTCTTTCGACGGACTCAGAGTTTGAGCGCTTCTTCACCGCTTGACATTACCCTTGTCGCCTATAACTTCTCCAATTACATAAGTAACTGGAAAGTTTCTGCTATCCATTCGTTTTCGGACCATAGATATCTCCAATTTGACCTTACCGGTCTTCCCCCCAAGCAACCCCCAGTTAGGAACTATAAGAATACTAATTGGTCTCTATACAAAAGCAGTCCCTTTCAAGGGCACCTCCTTTTCCTACGGACGCCACTGAGTTGGACCGGTTAGTAAATTCGTTCACCACTGCCCTTAACAAGCCAATGGATACTGCCTGTCCACTCAAAATCCGCAAGAACAACTCTAAGCCACACTGGTGGAATAGCGAACTTGAATATCTTCGTAAAGATAGTAGGCGCAAAATAAATCCTCCAGAGACGAGCTCCATTGGGACTCCTATAAGGAATCCCTCAGAATATTCAAATCTAAAATGAATACGGCGAAATAGAAATCCTAGAAGCTGTTTTGCGGCAGAATAGAGAATGTTTCTGAGACCTCGAGACTCAGGAAAATCCTCTCCACTTGTCCTACCATACCAAGCTGATTTTTTAAGCAAGTGTTGGAATTATATAAGCAAAGTGGCAAGACTGATTTAAAACAGATACACAAATGAAGTAACATATGTTTGTACATTTCTTTCTTTTCGTTAATTTATCATAACTCTTTTGTTTCCTCTTTCTTCTTCCTTTAGTCCCAAGCGCTAAGCGCGTGTATTTTGTAACAGAAACAAATTAATAAAGAATTGTTGGCCCAACAGCAAGATGGCACATGGACTATTTCCAGTAAAGAATCACTTGAGATTCTACTCGATACCCATTTCCCCAGCTGCTCGGATAACCAACCCTTTTCCTCTACGGATTCTGGCTATCCAATTAGTAGCCTCCTGAAGCCACGCAATGTTCATGGCCACATGTAGTGCACTTAGACTCAGAGAGTCAAACTGCTGGAATAGCAGAACTTATGGACATGGTAACATCCTTAACTCACTACCACAACAGGCGATACTGAGTCATACTGACTACCTTATCCCAAAGCTAAATTTCAATAAAAACTACAGGGCTTTTTTTCCAACCAGAACTGAGTGGAAAAGCGATAGAGTCTTCCAAAACCATGACATAGCCATCTTCACAGACGGTTCGAAGATGGACTCTGGAGTGGGCGCTGGAATCTTCTCCGAAGCTCTTAAGATATCAAAGTCACTCAAGCTACCAAGCTTTGCAAGCATTTTCCAGGCAGAAGTGCTTGCAATATATGATGCGTGTCTTGAAATTAAAAACAAAACAGAACCAACACAGCGGATAGCAATCTTTTCAGATAGTCAAGCTGCTATCAAGGCTCTAACATCCATAACCACAACGTCAAAACTAGTGGATTGCTGCTGCAAGGAACTATCCATTATAGGTGAACGGAGCCCGGTCTCTTTGATCTGGGTTCCCGGGCACACGGGTATAATAGGAAACGAAGCAGCAGACGAGCTAGCCAGGCAAGGATCCAAACTCGATAGTCTCGTTGTGGAACAAGTCCAGGCTCCGCTAGGCTTCTTAAAAAACAACATCTACAATCACTTCCTCAAGATCGCCAACGAAAGATGGACCAAGCTGGAAACATGTGTTCTATCCAGAAGTTTATGGCCCAACTACAACCAAAAGAAAACAAAAGATCTGCTTAACAACAGTAGAAGAAATATATCCAGAATCACAGCGGTCTGCACTGGACACTGGGCTGTTGGCAGGCATGCTGAAAGACTAGGCATACCATTCAACTCACACTGCCGCAGCTGCCGGGTGGAAACTGAGTCAGAAACCCCCGAGCACTTTCTGTGCAAATGTCCGGCTCTAGCTAGAGTCAGGCAACGCACTCTGGGCAAAGCCTTCTTCAACACCCCTAAAAATCTCTCAGAAGCAAACATTCACAGTCTGCTAGCCTTCATAAATTCCACGAAGTGGTTTCAAAATTAGGCTAATCTGAGTGAATACACACTCTTTTTCACCCTCATCTCACAAAATAGGTATCCCATAGGATGTGGTATCAAAACGGCGCTTTCATGGCGCTAATTGGGTGCGAAAACAGGATCTGTATGTCCACCGCCACTTTTACCTACCTACCTACCTAGCCTCCTGAAGCTCACCACTAAGCGAAGAATAGCATGGGCTATACCCAGCTTCAAACCATACAAATCCCCAGGTCCCGATGGTATTATACCAACGGAACTCCAATTGAACTTGGACCTGACTCTCCCATGGTTGGAAACGATCCTTATGGGAGGCCTGAGCCTGTACCACATCCCTCTGAGATGGAGACAAGTGAAGGTAATCTTCCTGCCAAAAGCAGGCCTCCCAACACGCGTACACTAAAGCAAATCTGTAGATACTGCCCTACAATCGCTTGTATGCTCCATTGAGAAATCCCTTCACCATAAAGAATACACTATGGTAGCTTTTCTGGACATCGAGGGTGCTTTCAACAATGTCTACCCATTCTCTATCATCAGTGCACTGGTGAATCTTGGCGTGGACAAGGGACCCCCTACCGTTGATGGCAACAGTTGCAGATTCTCAGAATCTGCCAAATTTCTAGGGCCCATCCTACACAAGAGACTTAACTGGAAGCTGAACATAATGGAGCGTGCCCGCAAGGCGACGCTTGCTCTCCACGTATGTATGTAAAAGAGCATTAGGCAAGAAATGGGGTCTCCAACCTGATATGATCCATTGGATCTACATAGCCGTCGTTAGACCAATTCTGTTGTATGGAATGCATGTCTGATGGCTCATACTAGACAAAACCATACACTGCAATCTCTTTAGGAAGGTTCAACGTCAAGCCTGCATCTGCATAGGAGGTGCTCTGAGAACCACACCTTCAGATGCTCTGGATGATATCATGAACCTATCCTCATTTGACATTTTTGGTAGACTACTAGCAAAAAACACTGCTATTCGTCTTATGGTTTCCGCCCAGTGGACCAATAATCCCTTTGGCCACTCCTCTGTACTAAGTTGTCTAAACTTCCCGACTAGAAATCTAGACCAGGCCACACCCCAATATTTTCCTGGCAGACACTTTGAAACCATGATTCCAGATAGAGACTTCTGGAATGATAATCCTAAACCTTTTGCAGGTTCCCCGCACTTCTTTACGGATGGGTCAACGACCCAGGATGGGATTGGCAGTGGCGTTTTCTCTAATGAGAACGTTTTCTAATCGCTCATCTTTAGACAAGATGGCTGATCAGTTTAATATTCGCCTGTGTTTACATAGTCAGCCAAAACTGGAATGTACAATGTTTAGTTAAAAAAACTAAATACCAATACATTAATCAAACGAAAATGGAAACTCGAATTTTCTTCCTAAAGGTGTAACCTACATTTATTTCATATTTAAGTGTATCATTGAAAGAAAACTGCAATAAGATTATATGATCCAAACATGCGCATATTTTCCATAAATAATTCATTTTGAATATCCACTCAACAAAAATATATGAAAACGACACCAATTTAGCTGTCACATGAAAACTATCGCAAATTTGCAATTCTTAAATTGACAATCGCCCAAAAAACAGCGGTTGGCGAGAATTATCAGTACTGATGTTGTTTGTACTGTTTACTGCGGAGCCAAGGTAGACGAAGTCCTTCACTATTTCAAAGTTATAGCTGCCTATGGTGACGTTCCGGCCAAGTTGTCGATGTTGTGCGTCCTTTCTCGATGACAGCATATACTTGGTTTTGCCCTCGTTTACTGCCAGACCCATTTTAGCCGCTGCCGTTTCAATGCCAGCAAACGTTTGATTGACGGCTCGCTGTGTTCGCCCAATCACGTCAATCAACCCTATTGGATCATCGTCGTCGAACCCGCAATGGGGGCCAATGTTGAACAGACTTTTGGAATATCGTGCCTCTTATGTGGGCCAGTAAGTTTTGCACGATCTTCTCAAGAACGATGTTAAGTAAATAACATGATAGCGCGTCGCCTTGTCTAAAACCTTTTTTGACATTGAAGGTCTCGGTGAGTTCGTTACCGATCTCGATGGAACAGCGAGAGTTCTTCATCAGCATCGAAAGGTTTCAGGCGTTCACACAGAATGGCAGAAAAGATCTCATAGGCGATGTTAAGGAGACTTATCCCTCGACAGTTAGCGCAGTCAAAGGGGTCTCCTTTCTGGTGGAGAAAGAAGACCGCTTTTTTGGGCTCAAAAGGCAATTGAGTAATTGAGCCCTCTCTCGGAAGACCAAGCTGACTCTATACAAGACCTTGATCATCCTAGTCCTGGGGTGGAATCGGCTAATGCGATAGTTGGTTGTTGATTGTCACATTCGAGTTTCTTGCTCTGCGTAATGCGATTGTCAATTAAAGAATCGCAAATTTGGGATCGTTTTCATGTGACAGCTAAATTGGTGTCGTTTTCATATATTTTTGTTGAGTGGATATTCAAATTGAATTATTTATAGACAATCTTCGCTTGAAAATAAAAATATGCCTGTACGGCAGATACACCTCTTCTTAATTTCTTAATTTAAAAGGAAACATGTTTTTGTAAAAAGTAAAACCATGAAAATTACGTTTGTGCCATAATAAGAGTACCATTAGGTGTTCTACTATACGTGTTCTATTAAACAATTATATAACTTTTGAGTTAAAATTGTTTAATTTGACGATTTGACAATTTATTTGATAAAATTTGAAATCTAAAGGCATAAACAATTTACTAATAACTAAAAATAATTGTTATTCCCAGAAGAAATAATGTTTGAATTACGTTTATTAAATGTAAATAATGATACAAATCAGCTTTAGTTACTTAAGCCTGCGAACAGAGTCCTTAAATTATTTCCGGGTAGCCGTCAAATTCACGAATCAGTGACTTTATTGCGGTTTTTCATGAATTTGTGACGTTACCATGGGCAACCATTCATGAATGTGCCGCCATTTAAGTGGGGAAATGATGAGTCCAAATTAGTGTGAGTGAAAATGGGGAAAGATTTGTGCATTCATCATCAACCGTCAAATTTATTGGAGGATTAGTCAATAACTGTCAAATTTATTGGAAGATTCGTGAACTGTGAAATTTTTGAGTGGGCTAGGGGTTTCCAGCAGGAAAGTTACGCTTCTCTGTATGACTGTTTTGTGCTAAAGAGTCAGAGAGTGTTGTGTGAAAGTAAAGTAGGATGTGTTATTTTAGAGCACACCTAGAAAATCTCCGGTGAAATGCGATAGACTAACGATTTTCCACTGGAAATATGACTATATTTGATTTATGGTTTTCATATGCTTTGATTTTTGGTTGATTGCTTCTGATTGTGTTTCTTTCTATATGCTTAATAACGCGACGGAAGAAATAATTTAATAATTATTTACACCAATGAATAGTCTCATCTGATATAAATTTGAACCTGTCTTGGTTTTTTTTAAATAATTTGTGATAATCTATGGTATCCCGCATTTCCCTCAGATTCTTTTTGCATGCCGCTTTAAATTGTGTTGCTAATATAGTTTAAGGGTTATTGTATTCTCCAGAAGATTCGAGGTCGTCTGAACCTTATATCTGGTGCAGATGGCATGTAACTGTAAAAAAGGGAAAGACTGATTTGGGTGATAACGGTGAGTTCAATTGTCTGTACGTATTAATGTTGGTTTAATACAAAAGTACGTTCTTATCTTATGTAAAGTGATCTCCGAAACAAGAAATTGTAGTTTATTTTGCTCGGAATCTATTTTCAACTGGAATATAAACAAATAGAGCTTTTATTTAAAAAGCTTTTTAGCGTTTTGGCGCAAATAAATCAATTCTTGTTTGACAATACTTTATGCTCGTGAAAGAAAAAAATAGGGGAAAGACCTTATAAAAATTAAGAAGCAGACGACTTAAAGCCATTTGTAACATCATCGGGTTCACTGGTGATTTGATGGTACATCTCATCGAACATTGTAATCAATATTTGCACAATTTAGACGAAAGCTCGTTGCGCTTGTTATTTTTAAGGTATTTGACAGAGTGGCATCCCAATCCGAAACTCCATACTGGGTATGTATATCAATACAACACTTAGTTGGAAAGTTCACATATTTGAAGTCACTGAAAACGCTGCTAAATGTCTAGGCTTCCTTAAACGATGCAAGAAATACTTTCATCATTCTCTAATAGGGAGTCAATTTATAAGACCTACAACTTCCACAAGCTTGAGCATAATGCTCAATGGTTTGGTGATCCAAGACCTCTGCGTCTACTGTACTAGATAGAATAAAGCAGTAAGCGATAAATTTATAGAAAACAGTAATCTCATGAAGTCAATATACTCGCTTGAAAATCGACGTTGTACTGCTATTTTAACAACCGATGCTCAAGTAAGCTAGAGAATTGCATTCAACATCATAAATAATAATCGTCAGAAATGCTCATCATTTAACACTTAAGCTATTGTACTATCGGATTAACCTCAGTCAATCCGTGTGCCAGCACAATGGATTAACACTAGGCTAAGTGCATACTCCAGTCACCTAAGCTTGCTTTCGGATGTGCAGTTACGCTTAAAGTCTTTTTTTATCTGCACCACACAAATCGTTTGTCCGCGAATATGTACTACCAGATCATCGATGTTGTGCGCCCTTGTTAGCACATACAGTAGTCTCGCGTTAGCGTGAACACCGGCTAATGTGAACACCGGATAACGTGAACAGATTTATTTTTACATTGAAATCTCTAAAACGTGAACAAATCATGCATGCTCCAAAACGTAAACAACAATTTTCGTATCAAGTTAACAGTAAAATCGGAACAAGCGGCATTTTAACTTGGAATTTGTCGTTCTTGGTACAAGATTCGTGTCGTCTTTGCCTGTTCTTCGTGTTTTTTTGCATAATATGCACATATGTACTTCGTTTTGCTGTCGATTACCATCAGACTAGAGTTGCGCTAAATAGTTCCATTGGTGGAACTAACATGGAACGGTTCTTTCTTTGATCGGAACTAGTTATTCGGATACGTATCTGAGGAATTATATAGTTCCACTGACAGTTTTGGTTTGGAGGAAAATGTAGTTTGTATGTGTTCTCAACTATGTAGAACATATTGAACTCCCCTCGTGCCAATATTGCAGATATAGAAAAACTTAAATATTCTCAACCAGATAAAGGCAATAAAACTTTAAAGGATAGCGCCGGACGATATCCAAGAAAATAAGTGCCCCATGCCCATTCTAATTGGTATGTTAGTTCCAGTTCCACTCTCAATTTTTCTCAGTAAAAGAAATACTACAACCACAAAGAATTGTATCTCCTATGTGTGTCAAACTCCCATCGATATTCGATTCGAGAAAAGTATTTCTCTACCATCATCCATGTTCGAACATGTTAGGATTTTATTTTCATTCCGCCATGTTCATAAATAAACATGTTCGATTCCATTCATACACATCTCCGGAACTATTTAGATGAAATGAACATGTTTAAATGAAGTATGCGGAACGATTGGAACTAGTTCCAACATCGGACATAGTTCCAGGAACTATACAGGTCCGGAACGACCCAACTCTACAGCAGACACATTTTAATCGGTTCCATTTTAATGTCAGTAAAGGTTAACGTCAACGTTATCCGCGTATGTCAGTAATTGTACGAAACTTTCGGAAGATTATGTCTCTAGTGTTAGCCAATGAGTTTTGGGCGATCTTCTGAAGGACGATTTTAAAAAAGTCACATGACAGCGCGTCGCCTTGTCTAAAACCTGGCATTGAAGATCTCCGTGAATTCGTTATTGACCTTGATGGAGCAGCGGGAATTGTCCGTCGTCATCCTGCACAACCAGACGAGTTTGGCAGGAATATCAAAACAAGATATATAGCTTTATAGCGGTGTCAGTACACATCACACATTAGCTATTTGTCAATTTGCATTTCTAAGGTCTTTTTCTGAATCTGTCGTAGTGTGAAGATTTTGTCGATGGTGGACTTCCCGACCTTAAACCGCCCTGTCCTATCAGATTATTCACGAATAGTTTCACGCGCTCACACAAAACGGCAGAGAAGACTCCATACGATATTTATCCCTCGATAATTGGCGCAGTCAAAGAAATTTCGTTTCTGGTGGATAGGGCAAACGATACTGAGATTCTACTCATCGAGCACGCCTTCCTCCGACCATATATTATATTATTTTACAGATTAGCTGTTGCTAGTGACCATGCCATAATGTAATAAAATATGTTCACCCCTCCAAGATTGAAAATTTAAAACTTCCATATCCGCTCGAAGTGAATTGGCAATGAAAACCGCGTTTTTAGTGATATCCAATGCAGAATCACAAAAAATTAGAAGGAATGTTTGCTTTTCTTTAATTTTTCCTTACCTCGTCGTTCTAAAGAGTGTAATGATTATTGATTATTGGAATTTGTTCGTTATATCCGACATGTCGATATAGAGTAGTGTCAGAAACAAAAAAGCGACTGGTCGCTAAAAGGGGTAAGCGACTAAAAAAGGTAAGCGACTTCAACTGTACAGTCTCGGCCAAATGTATTAGGCACCCTTATCTTCTTGTCTTTGCTGCCAAATTACTTATTAGAAGTAATTAGCTTGAATTTTATGTTTTTATGTTTTCGTTATGACAGTATCTCAGGTTGTAACCGATTTTATCTGTTTCCTCTCATTTCATTAATTGAAGATCTTAAAGGGTGTACATTTGGCAAATGCGGTATATACAATTGTGTAATGCTAATTAGAAATATATTATTTTTGTGGAAATATTAATTTACTTCATCTCAAATAAATAAGTGAAAGAACTTTTTTTTATCAAACAACTGTAAAATGCAATTTCTTTCCATTTCACTATTCCCTATTGCAAAATTACTTTGTCGGTTATCCCGTATTAGCAATAAGAGCTAAGCATCGTTTTGATGAATGGCTATCAAATCTTAATACCGAATACTTGAAAGGGATATTCCTCCAAGCTTGTTAAATGTTTACGAAAAATTTCATCCAACAACAATTGACTTCAGCACACTTGAGGGCATCAGGAAAGACTCCAGCAAAAACGCAAGTATTAAGGATGTCTGTTAGCACATCTACTACAAAGTGTGAAACATTCTTGTAATACCATCAGCTACATTGGATTTTAGCCAGTGTATAGCCTTTAACATTTCCAGAGATGTTATAGGGTGAAGGTATACATGTGAAATATTCATTGAACGCAATACTTAAATTGTCGGAAACTATATAATTAAAGAGACGTATTTTTTTTTTTTTTTTTTTTTTTTTTTTTTTTTTTTTTTTTTTTTATTTTTATTTTCTTACTAAGTTAAAGGTAATAACAATGACAATATACATAAATATTTTAGAAAATAATAATAATCAATCATTAACTTAAGCGTTAGTGTGGATTGATTCAAAAAATTAATTACTAATACAACAAGTTTGATGTGGGGAATAACAGCGGTTATAAAAATAATCTAGTACATGGATTAGAGTTTAAAAATTGGTATAAAAAATTCAGAAAAATTCAAGGAGAACAAAAGAGAGTATAGCAAAAAATAACACAATAACAATTTTGGTAATAAAAAAGAAGAATTAACTACGTAACAATTTTTAACATTTTCATAAGACATTAACTTGTGCTGATAATTAGGATAGCCGATCTAGTTTAAGTAACGATTCGAGAACGTTATAGCTTAGCGTAAATAACCAGTCTTTGACTTTTCTTAAAAACGAATTTATATGTTTAGTTGTTCTTATAGCAAGAGGCAGATTATTGAACATTAAAGGAGCTGTAACAGTGTAGAAATTAGAGAAGTGGGTTTTGCACACATTTGGGACATTAACAAGATGCAGTGTATTTACACGAAGACTATAAAACTGACTACATCTACTAGGAATATTACCACTTTTCTTGAAAAATTCTTTTAATACTTTAAAAACATAAAGGTGCTTCAGCGGTAGAATACGCAGTTCTTTAAATAGAGGCCAACTCTGAGTAGTACGATTTTTATTACAGATAATTCTGAGGAGATATTTCTGAGCTGTTAGCAATGGTTTAGAGGATATGTTATAACAGCCACCCCAACTTGAGATACCATACTGCAGTTTTGAATGAGCAAGGCTGTAATAAATTGTTTTTAAAACGTTTAGAGAACAATAATGCTTAATGAGATACATTTTTCGTATAACCAGTAGCAAATGTGATTTTATAGTTTGTATGTGCTCTTTCCAATTTAAGTTTTGGTCGATTACTACTCCAAGGTATTTAAATTGACGTACTGTTTCAATATTAAAACAATTACTAGAACAACATGAATTACCAACATAATTACTTTTACCACAGCTATGTAACGGAAAACAGAATTTTTTACAATCATAAGCATGGAAACGTAAATTATAATCTTTCACAACGTTATTCGATAATTTAAAGGACATAAGTTTTGTTTTTTCACTGATAATCAATTTATGTTGCGTAAACCAAATTCTTAAGTTCTCCAAGTCTTCCGATATTTTTGCAACACAGTCGAATTCAGTATCAAACTGGTAAGTAAAAGCAATGTCGTCTGCGAAGGCCGTTGACATTCCATTTAAGTTTAGATCAAAGACAGAGTTAATGTAAATTAGGAATAGCAAAGGGCCAAGAACTGAGCCCTGTGGTACGCCATTTTTTATTAAGCGAGAATCGCTGAAGCTTCCATTTATATTGACTCTTTGTTTTCTGTTTTTTAAGTAAGAAGCAAGCCAAATATGTATAACTCCTCTAAAACCAGCGTTGTACAGTTTTTTTAGCAGAAGGTCATGGTGAACCATGTCGAAAGCTTTCGTCATGTCAATAAATAGAGCCATTGTTGATTTATTACAATGAATACTATCATACAACTGACTACACACTCTCAGAACAGCATCCTCGGTTGACATAGCTTTTCTAAACCCAAACTGATTATAACTAAAAAAATTAATTCGGTCTAAGAAAGATATCATTCGTGTTTTTATTAGTTTCTCAAAAATCTTTGAGAACGAAGATAATAAAGAAATAGGTCTATAATTTGACATATTCATTTTATTTCCTTTTTTAAATATAGGTATAACTTCAGCGCTTTTAAAGTGCTCAGGGAAGCAGCCGTTTTGAACACTATGATTAAACAAATAACATAGAACATCCACTACGTAGAAACATATTTTCTTCAATAACATATTTGAAACACCATCACTAGTACACGAACTTTTGTTTTTTAATGATAATATAACTTTAAAGATTTCGCTTGAAGTAAATGGCTGGAAAACAAAACTGTTTGATTGAGTGCAGTTTGAGAATGCTACGGAACAATTGCAGTCATTTGAAATATCTACAGAGGGTTTCAGTTTTTCAGAAATTTCAGTGAAGTATTCATTGATTTTATTGGAAATGTTGACTTGGTCGGAATAAGTAATACCATCTATTTCCAAATTACTAATACCTACTGGTTGTCTACATTTACCTAAAATGTTGTCAACTACCTTCCATTCTTCTTTCACATTTCCTCTGGCTCGTTCAAACAAATCAGAATAATAATTGTTACGCGTTTTTTCTATATTTGTTTGGACTGACTTGCATAGCTTAGCATAGAATTTTTTAAGTTCTGCGTTATTTGGATGTTTGGTAACTTCTCTCGCAAACTTGTTTTTTCTTTTTATCTTATGCAAAAGCTTATGTGTCATCCACGGCTTTAAAAAAGTATTCTTTTTGGGCATTAAAGAAGAACAGGATGTAGAGTGTTTAATATGATTTTTTAAGATTTTTAGGAAGATATCAAATGCAATGGATGGGCTAGGTTCAACATACACTGGGTCCCAGAATTCATACTTTAAGCATTCCTTTAATTGAGTAAAGTTAATGCAATACCTCTTCTTTGTAGTATGAGTAATATTACAACCAGGATCAGTGGATCTGTAACATAAATTTAGGGTAGTCAGACAATGATCAGTTATTTTTAAGTCAAACACAAGACCATTAAATTTATTGTTGTTGTTTTTTTGGGTACGAATAAATAAATGATCAATACAGGTTCTAGTGGACTCTGTTAAACGGGTAGGCTGATTAATTAAACTCTTCAGACCATAAGACGCCATAAGGAACAAATAACGCTCAGTATCTTTATCAGATTCATTCAAAATATCAATGTTGATATCACCAATAACTATTAGGTTCCTCTCTTTACAAGAACTTAGGGCATCGTTAAATTCATCAATAAAGACTGCTTTGGAGATTGCATGTAACCTGTAAACACATAACATTACAAAACTCTCATTCAAGAATTCAAAAGACAACTTTAAAACATCGGCACTTGTAAGACAATACTTAATACAATCGTGTGCAAAACCGTCTTTCACATAAACTGCTACACCACCAGCTGAATAAGTTTCATTACATTTACCAAATAGTGTATATGGCTTGGTTTATTAGGAAATTTGCATAAACTACAGTATTATTATTTTGATGTTGAGGGCATTGCACCGCGATCTTTAAGATCTATTGTGCCCCTTTCAATACTTTGGACAATTACGAGTTACCCTCAAATACAGTTTTTTTCAGAGTTGTATTGAGGGTAATGGACTCCTATTGCGCATAAGTGAAAAAATGTGTTCTAGAGTATTCTGTCTAAGCCAGTTTCCTTCAGGAATCTGAGAATGAGAGATGGTTTAGTGATTGCATTTCTTCTTCTGATAGTAGTACTTGTCCAGACTTCTTTTTCTTTTGTGGGCTAGTGCCTCACAAAATCCCAGTATATGTTCTGGGATTTCATTGAATTTTCCACAAAATCTTCTGATACCCCTAGTGTTCTTAGATGCTCCCAGAGTCTACAGTGCCCCGTCAGGAAGCCTGTTATGATACGGAGGTTATTCTTGCTCATTTTGATGGATGCCTCGAACCTCTTTCGGTTATATTGCCCTAGGACTTTCTTGGCCTGCTTCATTCCACGAGAGTTATTCCAGGTTTCTATCCGGTTACTTCTTTCTAGTTCCCTGAATTTTTCTCCGAGGAGATGGTCTCTTACAGCGCAGAATGGTTCAGGGCCTATAAAGGGTTCTGATGCTCCTTTCCTTGTCAGGGAGTCGTTCATTGCCTTCTATCCCTGGATCCAAAAACTCCTGCTCCAGTTCCTTCATCAGTTCTTGATCCGTCTGTATACCATTTTACCGTGTTGCTGCTCAGTCTGTGGACCATGGATTCATTGTTCCAGCCCTTTTGGTGCTGAGCTTACTTGTAAATTTCTTTTAGAAGTTGAATCTCATAATCAATGAATCTTCTTCGGAATGGCCAGGACTGGTAGCTTTTTGACTAGAGCGTCGAATTGGCTCGCTGTAATGTACTTATCTTTTCCCATCCCGTCTTTTGCCATTCTAATGATTGTTTTGTTTGCACACTCTGCAACCACTAGATGCAAAGGAGTCAGCTCCAGTAGCACCTCCATGGCCGCAGTGGGGCAAGTTCTCATGGCTCTGTAATACAGAGGCATGAACTTTGCTGAGTGTCTTCTTCGCGCTGACCGGACTGGTTCTCTTGGTCCGTAAACGACAGTAAGTAAGACAGACACTAATTATTATTCATTTCTGAGGATTCCAGAAACAAAATAAAATAGTTACGATAATAGTTATCACTACAAATTGGAACCTCCTTTTTCAGTTCTACACTCATACACTCCATCTTTTATAATTAATTTTTAATCTCAGATTCCCGGGGTTTCTATAGCATTTCGTTCTAATTGTATTCTTAGCAATTCCTTTGTTTAGTAAACTAACTGCTTTGCGACTGAATCCATAGAATCATTTACCTGGGAGTACTTTTGAATTACAAGTTTTCTTAATTCCGGTGTTCATTTTAGTATACAGTAAAATTTACCAATTTTTCAATATTTTCTTACTGTTTTCAGTTTAGTTCTTTCTGGCACCAGTTTGTTCTGGGTAGTGTTCTTCAGGGGAAACATTCCAGCGATATAAGATAAAAAAAACGCAATGAGAGCAGCAAAAAATATGGAAATTACCGATGCAGTTGTTTTGTGCTTAATGTGTGTAAATCAGTAAATCATGTAAACCCTCTCGTGAGAGAACAATAGCACGCACAACACGAGTGGTTGCTGAGAAGCTAGGCCCAGGTCCATCTCGGACTGTAGCGCCGCCATTATTATTATTATTATGTGTGTAAATCAGAGATGGAAAAAAGCTATGTTAATTATATCAATTGTTTCTAATTAATTTTCCAACACAAATGTATATATTATGGCGCTACAGTTTGATATTGAACTTTAGCCTAGCTTCTACAGCAACATCTTCTGTTGTGCGTGATATTATTCTCTCATGAACGGAGAGCACCTATGGTTGTATGCCGTCTTCAAGCGGAGAAGTTTGGGAAGCTTTTGTAGACATTTATTATACATTTATACTCTGCGGGTTGTCACCGATGCAGTCAATGAAGTGGAGCCATGATTTATTGAAATTGTGGCCCGTGTCGAGAATTGAACAGCATAGTGGTCGATGCAGCTACCCACTACGCTATGGCCACTGAATTAATGAATGAATGAATTATTTTTCATGACGGCCAAAATATCCCCAGAGCGATTATACACCTTGCCGTGGTTCTGGGGCTTAAGTAAGACCAATGACACCAGTGAGCTATGATGATGATTTGCTTCCTAGTACTACAAGCGCGGATAGCCATGCTGACCAAATTCTGGTTGAGGTCCGAAAACTAAGATATAATCAAATGTCTCCTTTCCCGCATTTGTCTCTACTCCTTACATATACCTCGTCCGTCCTTTCTTCTCCTCTGGGCTGGATCAAAGTGTTATGCGACCCGTGCTGATGATCAACCTGGCTGAGAGCCCAGTCAAATAGCTCAGTCGCTAACGGAGCATCCGGATACCTGGCGACCTCCGTATCAGCTAGCCTTACCTGCGTACTGCGGATCTCTGCGTAGGTTGACCACCCCTTCTCCGCTACTCGTGGGAATCAACATGCAATTTTCAAAACAATTAATAAATCCTTTGCCTGCTACTGCAACGTTTGCGGCTGCGACTTTGGACACGGAGCCTGGACCAAGTGCTGTTAAAGACAGAACGGTACAAGGTGATCCGTATCTGCAATCTAACGCGAATATTACAGGTGCGATTCTACCAAAGCCCCAAAAAATTCTAAGACCTTCAATCGTGAACTATAGGAAAAGACGTTCAGCGTTTAAGGTTTTTGAGAAGCTGTCGTCGATTCCGCTCGAAGAAATGTCGGAAAAGGAAAGGGGGTCATTTGAGTGGGCTTCTAAAGTCATCTCGCAAACCACCGGCGAATCACTAGCAGCTTCATTAGCTACAGCTTCCAAAGGGAATAGATGTATAGAAGAGTCTGAGGCCCCACCCCCAAAGAAGGCCAAAAATTCTAGCACGGCAGTGTCTGCTCAGCAGTTTAGCGATGTTCCAAATGGCCAGTCCACCGTTGCGATTGTGGACAAGTCACATCCTGATGGCAGAATCTCAGTGGAAAGATGGAGGATAGTGGAGGCAAAATTAGCTTCTGTTCTTCTTCCTATTCTACGAGAGCACCCTGGCCCAGCTCCTACATGCGAAGATAGTGGCTGGTATCAAGGTCACATCAAACTTTTATCATGCGCTGACCAACGATCGTTCGGTCTCTTGAAGTTGGCAGTTCTTCAGATAGGTGAAATTTGGCCAGGAGCTCATATCGGTATATTGAAGATGGATCAGCTCCCGAACCGACCAAGAGCACGTGTTCGGCTACCACTCGAACCATCTGACAAAAATTCAATAATGGAACTCATTAGTATGGGCAATCCTAATTTAGACACAAATGACTGGAGGATCGTTAAACTAGAAGAGCCGAGGGGTAGCACTAGATCAGCGGTTATAGTGATCAATAAACAATCCCTGGCACCACTAGCCGAAGCCGGGCACAAAATCTTCTATGGTTTTGGAACGATCTCCTTAAATATTTACAAAAAAGACGCACGAAGCGTGTCCCCTGTACCCCCTGCGCCGCCGTTCCGGCACCACGCTCGTTACTAATTTACAGCGATTTGTCATAGGACTCCTTAGTAGAAGCTACTCTACGCAAATAATACAGGTAAGCTTAGAGTTTCCATTCTTGTTAGGAGTTTCTTTAATATATTTCATTTGTCCAACTAGTGATTCGGATACAGCCATCATCAGCCTGGGACTAGGACGATTATTCTATTGGCTGATATCGCCGTTCCTAAACTATGCATCGATCCCTAAGTCAAGTCAATATCTTAAACACAAGACTCATTCTGAGGTGTGATGTCAATACGCAATTCTGTCGGTAAAGGTAAATTATTTTTTAATTTCCTGGTAGTTTAATGAGTTGCAATACTGGGCAATTACTCTGTATTGCTACTCTAATGTGAAATTGCTCGCATTCGCAAAATCGGTACTCTCTGACCCATCGTCTATCCAATTGTTGGTAGTCGATTAGGTTTGGTATTGTGATTCTCGATTTACAAAAATTAACAGTTTCCTGTGATCCAAATGTATTAGTAATACAAGGTGGCGCAAAATGAAACATCCAATTTTGTTTTTGAGTAATTTGTTTATTAAATAAAAAAAATGATTAATTAAAATGATTCCTTTTCTGAGCGGGGTAAAATCACGCTCTGTGATACATCACTGTAATCAAAACGATCTATTATGTCTTAAATGTTGTAAATTTAAACGATCCCATGACAAAGAAGGCGGCACCAGACCACCACACTTCCTCCTCCATGCTAACCTAAAGTTTTGAAAATTCTGTCACGGCTGTCTGTTGTCAAATGAAAAACTTTTAACTTTTGAGTCTCATTTTTGAAATTTTTCAGATGAATTGAAGTTTAATATGGCGTTCTTAGACAGCTTAAGACATGTATAAAGCCCAAAGTGTGATAGAATGAATCTACGGTAAGCTCAAGGAAAATAAAATCCTAAGAAAGAAGTGTGGTGGTCTGGTGCCGCCTTCTTTGTCATGGGATAGTTCAAATTTACAACATTTACGACATAATAGATTGATGTGTATACAGTGATGTATCACAGAACGTAATATTGCCTCGCTCAGAAAAGGAAAAGGAATTCAAATGGATCTTTCAACACAACAACGATTCAAAATACACCTCTTACATTGGAAAAAATTGTCACTCTCTGAGTGAAGTCAGCCTTTTATTATGGTATTACTTAATCCTCTGGTTTCAAACCTCATAGATAATCTATGAAAAATTGTAGATCCGAGAATTGAACGGGATAGTCACCCAAATAAGGAGCACCTTTGTTAAGCCTAAAACGTCGTGAAAAAGGACTCCTGTGGCTGTTTTCAGCACTTTTGATTGATTGATTCTATGCATTGAAGATGTAGAGCGGTTATCAGAAACAATGGATACTCACTCAAATATTAACACCCGGATTTTATAAATAATAATAATAATAATAATGGCGGCGCTACAGTCCGAGGTGGACCTGGGCCTAGCTTCTCAGCAACCTTCTCGTGTTGTGCGTGCTATTGTTCTCTCACGAGTGGAGGGGACCTACAGTTTAATGCCGACTCCGAACGGCGAGATTGAGAAGCTTTTTCTAGACAGTTATACTCTTTGAGCATTGTCAGTGACTCGAAAGAAGTGGAGCCGTGAAAAAATGTTTGATGTTTTTTCGAGATTCGAATCGACGACCTCGACCGTAGGAGTCGACGCATCTACCCACTACGCCACGGCGCCCACGGATTTTATAAATGTTGACTTTTAATTATGTGCTTTAGTTTTGTTGCGGTAATTTTTAAGGCATATTCACTCTTTTTTAATATTCTTAGTTTGTAGGAATCTAGTGGTATTGAGTTTTTGTTTATAAATAAGTGAAACTGTTTGAATAAAAAAATAATTATTAAAATCTCTCAAGTACAAGGAAAGCTATTGAGCAAAATGTCTATGCGGACTATTCGGTGCTATTGTTTTGTTCGACACTCTATATATCTAATATGCCGTGATGCACCTTTTTTTTGGATTTTTGGTTTTATGATTTTGTATGACCTGATTCCCGGAAGTGGGTGAGAAACTAAAACGTTATGCTTGAAATGGGTCTATGTATCTATTTACTAATTTCTAAATATCTATTGTAGTTCAATATTATGGTGATGTGTAATTGTTGTCATAATATTTTTCTTTTCAAATCCTTGTAAACACATATAGGTTCAGATATACATACTTGCATTACTCCTTTTCTACCGTCAACGAACGCTTTCGAACACCCGGAAGTAAAATAATAATTTCCGATAGCTCTTGAAGAATTGTCGCTCATCGATTGTATGTATAATGATTGAGAGGCAATTACAAAAGAAAATTTCGAACAAAATAGGCAACATCGTGTAATGACTGAAACACAATAGTGCGTCAGCGCTGGCGTTGTATTTCAACGCACACAATTCAATGCCCATCTACACAATATTGCGTCGACCTACGTAATTTTGCGTTCCCACTGTAACTTCAGCATTTCAAATGACAGCTTGTGTTAGAATTTATTATTGATATTTTTTCCTGATTGAAAATCATAAGTGGTTGAACCACTTAGCTTGTTATAGTAATTTAAAGATGAATTTAAATACTAATTCAGATATATATATTCTATTTTTATTGCAATGATCACTTGAAATGATTAATTGTTTTGTTGACAGTTGTTTTTTTTGTTTATGTCAGCGGGCTGAAATGTCATTGTATGACGTGCTGAATGGTGTTGAATTTGTAAAGAGGATTGTTCGGTTTGACGAATTTACAAATGCAGTGACGAAATTCTGCATTTCGCTGGAATGCAATATTTCAGAATGCAAGAAATGTATGGCGAAATGCAATGTATTTGGGCTGAAATGCAGAAACTAGCCGAAATGTTGAATTTGGGTGCGGTGTAAACGTACTATAAGTGAAAAATAAGAGAGGTGAGAGGATCGTAATAAAACGTTAAACGCAATCCCAACGCACGTCATTATCGAACATGTTGGATATTTTTTTGACAGAGGGATGCGCTGTGAGAGCGAAATTGAGAAATGTTTCCCAAATTGAGAAAATTTTGTGCAACTGACATTTGAGACATGAAAACAGCTGACTAAGATTATTTTAACTTTTAACGGAAGCATGAACACGCCAAATTAGCAACAAGAAGCATTTTTTTTTATTTTCTTAACTTTCTTAGCATTTATTTTCCGCAATTAAATTCTTTAACGTACAATAGTTTGACCAGAATATTTTTTGATTTGACATTTCAGAAATGAAAACAGCTGACGGAATATTTTTCATTTGGTATTTGAGAGAGGGAACAGCTGATTAACGCAGTGTGTCAACGCACTCCCTCCGTAACATGAAGTCGGGTAGCGCAACGCACTATTGTGTTTCAGACATAAAGGCCGCCCAAGGGATTTCAAGTTTACAACTGTCAAACGTCACAATATGCATTAGGTTATTCACAATAACACTACCCTTTGTCGAGAGTTACACAATGCCAAAAATGAAATCAGTCAACGGACTGAGCGCAATATGGGCACCTAGCTCCAATAGCAAAGTCACATTTTCGAAAATCGAGTTGTGTTGGGTTGACAAATTCGACACTTAATTTTTGCACAATTGGTTGCTTTGACCGCCAGGACCTCCGCTTGAAACACACTGCCATAGTCAGGGAGTCTGATTGAGTATCAGTGGAAGTATAGCTCGTTGGAGAAAATGCCCGCGCCGGTGCCTGCTTCCATCTTTGACTCATCGGTATATACCCTTATGGTCGTATTGTTGATGGGTTCATTGGACGCCCACTCCTCTCTGCTGGGGTATTGGCAATTGAAGGGTCTCTCGAAGTCGAGGTATTTGAGCTTATAGTCGCTCTCGACTTCTGATACTGCAAGTCTGTTAAGAATACTTGCATGTCCTGTGTAGGATCGTTTCCAGTCCAGCTGTTGGGGTAGAGCTGATTGCTCTAGTAACTCCTATACACGCAAGTCTGTATTTTCGTCAATGCCTTAAGATTAATGGCTTTCAATGCTGCCTGCCACAAGACTACGCTGCCATACGTAAGGATGGTTCTGACAATAGCGGTATACATCCATAAGATGATCTTGGGGTTTGGTCCCCATTTCACGTCATGAGGAAGGTCGGAAATGTTTTGCAGTTGTGTGGCTAGCTTTACCGGCTTTTGGGATGAAGACAACCTTGACTTCTCTCTCGACGGTATGTAGCCGTGTAATAGGCTGCATCTATATATCTTACTCTGGGCAGGGATAATCATATCCTTGGTCTTTTGTAGCATAATTGGATATATGCCATCCAACCCAGTAGACTTATATAGTGCAAATGAGTCTATGGCCCATCCAATTCTGTCTTCATCAACAACGGTTTCAGGAACGTAGAGTTCATTCACCGTGTTGTCGGCTGGCGCCGAGATATCGCTGTCAAAGGTGCAACCCGGGAAGTGAGTGGACACTAGAAGATTAAGTGTTTCCTCTGAAGACTGTGTACATACACCGCCGTTATCCTCGAGATAACCTGGGACAGCAGGTTCGTTGGAGAGAATTTTCCTTAGCCTGGCTGTTTCGGTGGTATTCATTATTTCACTGCAGTAGCTACGCCATGTGCATCGCTTGGTTATAGCCACTAATTTTTTGAAGTCCCTTTGACTAGCCTTGAAAGCTTCCCAGTCTTCGGGCGACCTTGACGCTTTGGCCGCATTAAAAAGGGTTCTGGTTCTTTTCCTGATAACCCCAAGGTCTTTGTTCCACCATGGGGGGATTTTTTATTTCTGAAAGTCCGAAGAGGACACGCTTTTGTAAAAGCTTTTTCGTAGATGTTCTTAATATCTAAGGCAGTTTGCTCAATGTCGCTTTTGGAGACCATTGGTCTAACCATGAGACACCTAGAGCAACAGCAGATTTCTTTATAGAAGCGTCCCCAGTTTGTGTTTTCGGGGTTCCTGAACCTGTCCTCCCTTTCCATCTTACTGTTGACCGTTAAGGTTATTAGCCTATGGTCCGAGAAGGACGACACAGCGAGCCGTCAATGATGCGTTTGCTGGCATTGAAACGGAAGCGGCTAAAATAGGTCTGGCGGTCAACGAGGGAGAACCAAGTATATGCTATCATCGAGAAAGGACGCACAACATCGACGACTCGGCCAGAACGTCACCATACGCAGCTATAACTTTGAGGTAGTGATGGACTTCGTCTACCTCGGCTCCGCGGTAAATAGTACAAACAACATCAGTACCGAGATCCGATTTTTTTTGGGGCTCAAAAGGCAATTAAGTAATAAAGCCCTCTCTCGGAAGACCAAGTTGACTTTGTATAAGACCTTGATCATCCCAGTCCTGCTTTACGGCGCAGAGGCATGGACAATATTCCAAGCGGATGAATAGTCTCTTGGTCTTTTCGAGAGAAAAGTTCTGCGCGCGATCTTTGGTCCTGTTTGCGTTGATGGCATTTGGAGGAGAAGATTCAACCACGAACTGTATGGGCTGTACAGCGACATGAGTCTAGCCAGGCGTCTACGGATCTAACGCCTAAGATGGCTAGGCCATGTAGAGCGTATGGATAACTTATCTCCGGCCCGAAGAATCTTCGACTCTGAGCCTGTGGGACAACGCAACAGAGGACGTCCACGAACAAGGTGGCGCACACAAGTCGAGGGGGACCTCGGCCGGCTTGGTGTGCGAAACTGGAGACAGCTGGCGAAAGATCGTGCTGGCTGGAGAGGCATGTTGAGTGAGGCCCAGGTCCACCTCGGACTGTAACGCCCTAAGAAGAAGAAGAAGAAGGAAGGCTCCGAGCTAGGCTTAGCCCTGTGCTCTTCTGACTTTTTCCTCGCTTCCTCAGGTGTGAAAAACTTTTCGAGGTAGCGAAGATATCAGCTATTTCCAGCACCACTGAGCCCCTTTCGGAGTGGACCATCCACTCCGTGGGGTTGTCCCAGGGGGGGGGGGGGCATCTGTGGACACCTGCACCTATTCCTCGTCGCCTTAGTCGAAGAGGGCTGGGGGGTCACAGAGTCTTGAGCCTCCACTTCCCCTTTTCCCCCACCACCTCAGTAGGAGGTCCGGAAGTTAGAGCTTGGCTCCCGCTTGCCCTTTTGGCAGTCCTTGTGCTGACGCCTATCGGTTGCCTTGGGTTTTTCGCTTTCTGGTTAGTGCTGGGTTGCACCGACCTTCCGCTAACCCCGCAGCTTGCGACAGACTTTGCACTTCTTTCGACTCTGAGCCCATGACCACGAGTAGCAGAGGAAAAGAGCCTCGCAGTAATGCGGTAAGGCTAGAGTTACTCTCCAAGGTGGACCGGTATCAGAGAGGATCCGTTAGAACACAGCCGGTATTACCCCATGGCTGCGAACCATCCAGTGGGCACGGGTCGCTTGACACCCTGGATTAGGGGGATGATAGACTTAGTTCGCCAATCACCCATCCTTCTGATTGGAGCACCCCTTGCGTTGCACCAGTGCCAGGCAGAGTCGTTCCTTCAGCAGACTTGCGGATCGGTTTAAGCCCCCCTCACTACGACAAGGTGTCTATCCGCAGGGGTTTGCTGGCATTGAAACGGAAGCGGCTAAAACGGGTCTGGCGGTAAACGAGGGCAAAACCAAGTATATGCTGTCAACGAAAAAGGACGCATAACATCGTCGACTTGGCCAGAACGTTAACTTTGAAATATTGAAGAACTTCGTCTATCTCGGTTCCACGGTTAATAGTACAAATAACATCAGAATAACTCTTGCCAACAGCTGTTTTTTGGGCTCAAAAGGCAATTGAGTAATACAATCCTCTCTCTGAAGACCAAGTTGACTTTATATAAGATCTTGCAGAGGCATGGACCGTATCCCAAGCGGGTGAAGAGTCTCTTCGTCTTTTCGAGAGAAAAGTTCTGCGTTGATGGCATTTGGAGGAGAAGGTTCAACGACCAACTATATGGGCTGTACAGCGACATGAGTCTAGCCTAGCCTAGTTCACATCAGTTTTCACAGCTGAGGCTTTCGGTATTCAAGCGCAGAGGAAAAAAGTTGGTATCTGCGCCGACAGTATGTCTGTCTTGACAGCTAAAAGCTGATTAACCAAATAATAAATGAACTGAAAATCAAGTTTATGTGGATTCCCAGTCATACTGGAATCCGCGGTAAAGAAGCAGCCAATCGTGCAACCAGGGGTGGAATCGGCTAAAGCGATAGTTGATTGCCGCACTTTTGACAATCAAATGTGACTATCAAATATATTCACGTCGTAAATAGTTTATAAATTTATTTATTGCCTATTCACCAAGATTCACCAAGAATTGTTTTATTGCAAATGTATATGTATCTTAAAAGTTGTGGCTCGGCATTAAAATTGAATTTTCTTAAAAAAAAACTTCAGACATTTTTTTGTTCCTTGATGATTTTCTCATCAATATTGTGTGTAGAATATGTGAGAAACGAAATGTAACATATTCTGCCAAGAGCCTGTAATGAGTTTCCGGCTGATATAGGTGTGTTTAAAAAAAATGCTCTTATTTTTCTGATGCCACTCTATATGTAGTTAATGCCACCGTACTTCAAATTCACCGCCATTCGTATAACTCAAATTGAGTAGTAGTTGTATACATATGTATACATTGCATGGGCAATGAATTGAATTTAGTTCGCTTTTTGGTTGAGCATTAGAGTAAATCGTGGTCATTTTCCAGATTTATTAAGTTCACACACTTACTGGGTATGAAGAAAAGTAATACAAAATAATTATTTTTTTAATTTCAAACTCAGAGAATTAGACTTACTTCGTCATTTAACATTTCAAAAATTAATTCGTAAAATTCGCAATTGCGTTTGAGACAAATGCATGCAGCAGAGCAGCCAAAAAAAAAATAAATCTGCAGGAAAACAGCAGCGCTCGCGCATCTGTCTTTATTTTTCTTCCAAATATGTGAGCTGCTATCTCTGAAACGACTGCATGGTCTGTTCAGTCGGCTGAATTCTTGAAAGAACATTTAATGTTTACATATCTATGATGTAATTAATATAACATGCACAATGTATTTTTTTTCAGGTACTGTCGGCATTACTTCTCAGCGAAGGTAAACTATTCATAAGGAATGATACTACATTCATTTATGGGAAATAGCGAAATAGCTATCATGGGTATTGTTGTATAAAATAATGTATTAATTTGTGGCCATAAATTGCAAGTTCGATATAATAAGATAAAATAAAAAGTTTATTTAATTAAATAAGATATCCATGTGTCACACTCTTGGAATATATGTTCGAAAAAATAAAACATTTTTGAATTAAAGGCTTGCAGGATACGTTTGATTAACTTTTAACAGCTAGGTTTGAAAATATGTATACATAAAAAGAAATTAAGTACAAATAAAAATTCAATAAAGCATTATAATTTTCGCATTTTGATTTTTTTGTTTTTTTCTGACACCTTGGAGTAGATACATTCAAATTTTGAATAAAAATATTCACCCTTATTGCGATAGTCGTTTTTATTGAACGACACTTCTCACTTTTTCTGTCGAGTCATTTTTTAGGCGTTCAAGTGTCGGTATTATAATACTTTAACGCCAGTCGTTTTCGATCCACGTGCATTCCATATAAATAATGAGCAAATACAGTTAGACACTTTTTTGAATTGTGAATATAGAATAATGAACAGTATTGCACTTTTTGTGGTAAATAATATTATTAATGAAGATGAGAGATATGAAGAGGAAAAAAAATAAGTTAATAAGAGAAAGGAGAAGATTAAGATTGAGGTCCAATCCCTCGCATTTGCCAGATTCGAAGTAGGTTAGGTTAGGTTTAGGTGGCTGACTGCAGATAGCAGTCGCACTTAAGCCAGCTTAGGCCCATTGTGGTACCACGCGGAGCGGATGTCACTTATTCACGAAGCCACGAAGCTTCTTATTTGATGGATGCCTACGTTGAGCATTTTGCTCATGTCATTAAAGATGCAGGCTCAAAGGTGCTTTTTCCTGCGGGAGGATCCACAAGGGCAGAGGAGATGCGTTATGCTTTCCTCTTCTTCCTTGTCTCTGCGGCTTCTGCAAAAGTCGTTATGGGGGAGACCCATTCTTAAGCCGTATGTGCCAATGGCACAGTGTAGTAGCTATCAGAAGTGTGTAGGCAATGATTTTAATTTGGGTATTTCAGTCTGACCGCAGCTTTGAAGCTTTACGCATCGAAAACCGCGGAGTGTATTTAGATTCTTTTGTTTTTTTCCTATCGGTACAAAATTCGCAAACGGTCGAGATCTCCAAACATAGGGGACAGTTCATTGTCCTCTACAAAAAGGAGAGCTACATCTTCTCCGACAATGGCTAGTGCCAAAATAAATTCTCGGTCTAACTACTGGAGCCCTCTCCAATGTCTTCCGGACAGTGATAATGAATCCGAAGATATGGACGAAATTGTATCGCATAAAGTAAAGAAAATAAACGTTCCCCCAATTAAAGTGGTACAAAAAACTCCTGAATATGTTCACAGTTTATTTAACTCATTAAAAATATCTGACTATGCTATAAAAAAATGACTATTGGTATAAAAATTATGTGTAACAGCATGGATTCATATAACAGTGTTATTGTTAAACTTGGACAAGAAAATTGCCAGTTCTTTACGCATGATGTTAAAAGCGAAAAAGCTTTTAAAGCCGTTTTATATGGCTTAGATAAAATAGACATTGATTTATTAAAAAATGAATTAATAAAACTCGGGCTGAAGTGCAAAGACTTAAAACCAATCACCAAAACATACGATCATTATACGGACACATTTTATATAGTTTCTTTTGAAAATGGCATTGTTAAGCTCAATGACCTAAAGAAAAAATATAGAACAGTTTTTCATACACAAGTGAACTGGAGCTATTACCGAAAAAATAAAAATCGTGTGACACAATGCCGTAACTGCCAAATGTTCGGGCACGGTGAACGTAATTGCCACATTAAAACATACTGTGGTATCTGTGCTGGTCCACATAAGACTGAGGTATGTAACACTAACAACATTAAAGTGAAGTGCGCAAACTGCAAGGGAGAGCATAAATCCACTGACAGTTCATGCGTAAGCAGAAATAAATACTTGGAGATGAGAGAAAAGTATGTAGCAAAAAACAGCCGCTCAGCATTCCCGACGTCAAAGCTGAACCAAAGCATTAAAAACACCAACTTTATTTCGCTTCAATCGATGAGTGATTTTCCTGCTCTTCCAAAAAAAGCTACGGCGAAGCAGGTGGAATGGGAACGCTGCAATGTTTCTCAGCAACATTCTTGGCAACATGAATCTTCGCCATCTTCTACAAACAACAACACTGCACACTGCCAAAATGATTTATTCTCAATGGAAGAATTGAACATACTTGTCATGGAAATGATAAATAAATTAGGTGCTTGTAAAACTAAACAAGATCAATTCAATGCCATCGCACAATTAGCTACTAAGTTCCTGTATTCAAATGTTAAGTAATTTAGTAAATAGTAACCTAAATATTGTTACATGGAATGCACGAAGTATTAAACAAAAACATGTTGAATTCGTTAATTTTTTAAATGTTTACAATGTTGATGTTGCATTAGTCACAGAGACTTGGTTAGACAGTTCATATCGAATTTCATGGCCCTCTTTTAAATGCTATCGATTTGATAGAGAAAACAGGAAAGGGGGTGGGGTTGCGATTCTTATCAGGAAATCAATTCAACATAGTCTTTTAGGAAGTTTAAGTATGCAATACGTGGAGAATTTAGGTTTAGAAATAAAGTTAAGAAATGGATCCGTTCTTAAAGTCTATTGTGTCTATTTCCCAGGCGGAATCTCTAATAAAGTTACTAAACAAGGATTACGTTCGGATTTACGAAAATTATTTAATCTAAGCGGCAATTTTTTGATAGGTGGTGATCTTAACTGCAGGCACAGAGATTGGGGCTGCATTCGAGCAAATTCTTGGGGTAACGTTTTGTGTGACCTGCTTACCTTTTCACCTGTTCGTGTTCTGTCACCATCTAGTCCAACTTATATCCCAGCTGGTTCTCGTGGTCGTCCTTCTATTCTTGATTTGTTTTTCACTAACTTATCTAGTCATCTCCCTCAGCCAATATCAATAAATGATTTACCGTCTGATCCAATCCAGTTCTTTGTCAACTTCCGTGTTCCGGAAACAAAATCGTGCAATACTTCCTTGATTTGAAGAATGCTAACTGGACAGTTTATCGTAGAGAATTAAGACATAAGCTTCGAAATTTATCCACAAATTTAGAAACCATATCTAATACAGACGACATAGATATAATTGTTAATGGGTTTTCTAACCACATTTTAAGTTCTGCTGATTATAGCATACCAAAAGTAGTGAAAAAATATCATTGCACGAAACTCCCTGATAACGTTTTAGAATTAATTCGATGGAGAAATATGCATAGACGAAACTGGCAGAGGTATAGGCAACCCATTTCCCAAAGGCTTATAAAGTACTTTAATAAACAAATAGCTAAACTAATTCACAACAAGCGCAACGAGGAATGGAACAATAAACTGAGTTCACTAGATAAGGCGTCTAAACCTTTCTGGAATATTGCTAAAGTAATAAAAAAAAATTAAGCAAATTCCATGTCTAGAGCAAAATGGTAATTTGTCTTACACTGACACGCAAAAAGCGAATGTTCTTTGTGAACAATTTGAGATGAACCATACTGTTTCGCAACACCTGGGTGATGTAAATACTGAATCAACTGTGGAAAGTTCGCTACAAAGTTTTGATTCTGCTACTTGTGAAACCCCAGCAAATGAACTTGTGAATGAGGCAGATATAAAATATATAATACATAATCTAGCTTTAAAGAAAGCTTGTGGATTGGATAATATTAAAAATATATACCTAAAATATATGCCGAGAATTGGATATAAATATTTAACGTTTTTAGTAAATGCTTGTCTGAAATTGCAATATTTCCCCAACTCCTGGAAAGAAGCCAAAATAGTTCCTTTATTGAAAATAGGAAAACTTCCTAATAAATCTGACAGTTATAGGCCAATAAGTTTGCTCAATAGCTTAAGCAAAGTTTTTGAAAGGGTATTAAAAATTAAATTGCTAAACAATATTGATGAAAGAAGGATCTACCCAAATGAGCAGTTCGGGTTTAGGCGATATCATAGTACTTGCCATCAAGTGCTGAGAATATGCAATAGCATCACGGAAAATCGTCTCGTAGGAAAATCTACGGGAATGATACTTCTGGATATTGAAAAAGCTTTTGATAGCGTTTGGCATAATGGCTTATTATACAAAATGATTAATTTTAATGTTCCACTGTACCTATGTAAAATTGTTCAAAGCTTTTTAGCTAACCGTTCGTTCAGAGTTTATGTTAATAACAGTCCTTCTTGTTTAAAAAGAATCGTTTCTGGAGTTCCACAAGGCTCTGTACTTGGACCCATATTGTATAATTTGTATACATCAGATATACCACATTTACCCCAGTAAAAAATAGCTATGTATGCTGATGACACTGCGATTTTTTCATCGCATTTGTTTGGTATCAACATTGAAACCAATCTTCATAATGCGATTGAAATTATAATTCGTTATTATATTAAATGGAAGATTAAAGTAAACGAGCAAAAGATTCAAGCTATTTTTTTCACAAGAAAAAGAAAGAATTGTTTCTTGTCGTCTAATCAACTAGTCGTAAGTGGTTATCAAGTTGAATGGAACCAACATGTCAAATACTTAGGTGTGTATCTTGATACTAAATTAACCTTCAAGGAACACATTACAAGAACTTTAGGTAAAATTAGTATCGGCATTAAAATGTTATATCCTTTTATTAACAGGAAGTCCTTATTATCAGTTGAAAACAAAATAGTGTTACATAAAGTAATATTTCAGGCAATTTTGTTAAATGGATGTCAAGTGTGGGGTAAATGTGGTGATTGTCATATAAATTACAAATCCAACAGAATAAAATCCTAAAAATGATGCTGAATTTACCTTGGCATTACTCAACTTTCGATCTTCACGTGAAGGCCGATGTTGAATTGATTTCCGATAGAATACGCAGACTTAATGAAACGTTTATGACACGTTGTAATTTACCTGATAATCATTTAAGTAATCAATTAAATGTTCTACCTCATAATTAGCTTCAATATGCTTTTGGTTTTTGTTAACTTAATAATAATAATAATTCGTTAATGCAAAATGTTATTTGTATAGTTGTTTGCATATCATAAATTTACTTTCACATATTTATTCCTTTGTATCGGTCAATAAAATTGTTTAATTATATTTATTTATTTATTTGTTTGTTTATTTATTTATTTATGCATTTATTTATTTATATAATTATCTATTTATTTATTTAGTTATTTATTTATTTATTTACTTACTTACTTATTTATTTATTTTATTTTATTACATTTTTATTTATTTATTTATTTATTTATATACTTATTTATTTATTTATTTATATATATATTTATTTATTTATTTATTTGTACATTTATTTTTTCAATTTTTTCTTTTCTTTATTTTAACAAACATTTTATATATATATACATATACATATATATATATATATATATATATATATATATATATATTTTTTTTTTTTTGCATTAAATGAAGGGTCTTTTTGTTATTTCCCTTTAATTTCCCAAATTACTAATTTAATATATATATTACAACCAATTAAATTATTACAGTTGAAAGATATTTACATTATATCACATCTCTGTATTGTAAATTGTGCGGTGGCAAACCTTTGTAATATTATAAACGAAAATAAAAATCTAATCTAATCTAAAATCTATCTAATTTGGGTATTGGTCAAGCAACAAACGCCTTGTCAAAAAACGACTCTATGATGTCGGTATCACGATTGTCGTGAAAGTAGTCGCTTTACATCATGAAACGACATTTGGCGTTTAACCTCATGTGGAACGTATTTCTTCCGCGACAATTGTCTTGATTTGGTATTCTGATAGGCGTTTAAAACGATAAAAGAAGTCGATTCGGATTTTGCTAACGCCTCATAGGGAAAATCATGTAAAACTCGAGTTTTTTTTCAACATTTTAACTGAAATGGTGTAAAAATGTGTTTTGTATCAATTATTGATTTAAAGCGACATAAGGCCAAATTCCAGCATTTGGCATAAGGCCAAATTCTCAAAGTGACATAAAGCCAAATTATTTTGATACATAACAGCAAATAATAATACCAGTAAACATCAAGTGGGTCATAATTCCACATATCCAATGTTTCCTTATTTTTATATTTAGAATGGATTTGAAGTAACATATACCCAAATTTGCACCTATCCTAAATCCTATCCCCCCTTAGCTATTTCACTTTTCACCCGTTCCCTTTTAAATGTCTCAGAATGTTTAATGGAAGGTATATTTTAATAAGGTAAGCAGAATAAGATATTTAGTGGAAAGTGACATAAAGCCAGTTGGCCTTATGTCGGTTTGTGAAAATGACATAAGGCCAAAGCAAAAATGTGGCCTTATGTCGCTTGGCTTTATGTCATGGCACCTCGAGAAACCAAAAAGTGGATATATTTCCTGCAAAATGCTTGACCAGATAGTTGATTTCGATCTTTTCCCGGAACAGAACTCCGCCTCATAGCCTAATCGCACGGTGATGAGTAATCTCACCTTCGCATTTGTCAAAATGTTCGAGTCCCTAATTTTTTATTTATATATTTAGTGATTTAAACTAAAAATTTTAATTAAAAATGTCATTAAAACTAACTTATCTGTAGTATATTGAGCCATTTTTAGCAAAACAAAATCAAACACGATCACAACCAACAGCACGATAATAAATGCAATACCATTCCGACAGCTGCTCGATTGGGCTCAAAATTGCGCAATGAAAAAAGCTCTACTACATTTATGAATTTTCTGCTTAGCAGTGATGTCAATTCATGCATTTGTGAATTCTTTGCTTTGCACATCTTGCGCAATATTGCATTTATGAATGGGCTCTATCTTTCCACATAGGTAGTTTAGGTTTCCTCTAAGTCTCTGCTCTTCCTTGCTTGTGCGAACTAACTGGAGTTAACTGTTGCAGCCTAGTTTTGTTGATTGGGCAAATGGTTCTCCAACGCCGCACGTACAATGCCTTTTTGGATTTTATGAGCCCATACATCGGCACCAAGCAATGCATAAATTCACCCTGTTGTGCCAAAAGTAGGGTGTGCTAGTTCCAGATTACGCAAATGTTGCCAACCGACATCCGTAATATTAGCCACAGGTGTGGGTGCTGTGACAGACTCTACAAGGTGCACGTCTAACTTGATCTCAAATAAGATTTACATATAAGATAACTTTAAGATAAAAACAATAGCGCGGCCACGAGTATGAGTTAATACAATACTACCGACGCCTTCTATTTGTAGTTCACTCTTGTTTCTGTTAAAAAAGTGTGAATTCATAAACCTGACCTATGAGCCTGAATCGCACTGATCCTGTTCACCAAACCATAGGTTATTCGTCCATAAGCCGTTGCCAAAAGAACCAAACAATCACTGAAGTCTTGACGGGTTCATCCCTGTAGTTCCGAGGTGCATGAGCCATTGTGGAAGCTTGGGTAGATGCTATTGACGTCGAAGCAACTCGCGCTCACTCGGGTGCATTCAGCCAATTACTAATAGCTTACACAATAATAAGTTCAAAGTCAATCAAAAACGCTTCTAACACGAAAAATCCACTAAAAGTGAGTCTAGAGCTTAAGATTACTATAATATAATATAATCTCTTTTTTGAATTTGAGACACCATAACTGCTCATGAACAAAAGAAAATTAAACGAGACGTCACCAAAGAAGTTTAGCGCACTAAAGAGACCACAAGTTATGGAAAAAATGTCTACTGAACTAGTAAATCATTGGCAAAATCAGATCTAGCTGAAATGCTATTCAGTCTATTAGATGCTAAAATGAAAGACATGGCAAAAAATCAGACATTGAAGCAATCATGACAGCAAATCAAACAATGATGGCACAGAACAAGGAAATGAAAGCACAGGTCGACACTCTTAAAAAAAAAGTACGAGTTGCTTTAAAACCAGATAGAACAAATGCAAATACAGAAAACAGAAAATAATGTAATGTTTGCAGTGACACTTGCAAATGGAAAAGATGAGAAGGAAGTTATGAGAAACATTTGTACCAGCCTAGCTCAACCGACACCAATATCAGAAAATCCGCAAATTCGCCAGATCAGGTCGAGAAATGCAAGGACAAAGAACTTTATTGTATGACTTGAATCAAAACAACAAGTCACTTCCGTACTGAAAGCAGCAAAGAATCTAAAAGGCACTAGAATCATCGCTTCAAAAGATCTTCTACCAACTACACGAAAAAAAGAGGCAGATTGTTAAAGATACGCAGAAGTCTTTCGGAAATAAATCCGTCTATTAAAGTGATTGTACGTGATGACAAAATGTTCGTTAATGGTCAAGTGTTTAAATGGAGTTCAGCATCTGGTTTTCTTCATAACAATACCGAAGGAATCACGGAGCTAAATAAAATATACAATATGGATGTTGGTAAACAGGTGTGTTTTAAGATGGAGGAAGAAATGTCAGCGGTACTACTATTGGAACATTGGTGATACATAGCGGAAAAATCGGCAACGTAATAGGGGGACATCAACCACATTGGCTGATCGCGCATGGGGTACAGTTGCCGTTTGCCAAAATGTAGAATATTCGTATAGAAGAGAATTTAGTTTAAAATACTGAGTTATAATACTTATAATAATAATGGCGGCGCTACAGTCCGGGGTGGACCTGGGCCTAGCTTCTCAGCAACCACTCGTGTTGTGCGTGCTATTGTTCTCTCACGAGTGGAGGGGACCTACAGTTTAATGCCGACTCCGAACGGCGAGATTGAGAAGCTTTTCCTAGACATTTATACTCTTTGAGCATTGTCAATGACTCGAAAGAGGTGGAGCCGCGAAAAATTTTTTTTTTGAAAAATTGTTTGTGTGAACTTCGATTCGAACCTAGACTGTGAAAGTCTAATGCGCATGGGTCGACGCACGAACCCACACGGCCACGGCGCCCACAGTTATAATACTTACGGTCTTAAAATTATTATCTATATTCAAATCGCTTTAGTAATTAAGAATTTGTCTGGGTTTCGGGTGTTAAACAAAATAACAAGGGTAGTGCAAGTGGATGGATGCTTTTTTTGATATAAAAATGATATCAGCAATATAACATGTGCTTTTGAAACCATAAACGAAGTTAAAGTTATCAATATTTATACTAATAATGAAATACGTACTATTTTACCAGCCTATATTAACTGCAATCATTGGCAAAAGGACTTTGAAATAATATGCGAGGTTTTGGAATCAATATATCACGAAAATATCAGGATTATAGGACTTAAATGCCAGAATAGGAGCAAAGAAAGGAAGAGAAAACAGGATAGCAGGGAAGATACGGAATTCCAAAGATGAGGTGAAAAATACAAGAGGAACAACAATTTTGGAATTATGTGACTCATTAAGTGAAAAGGGAGAATACGCGTACTTTGAAACACAAGGTTGTTCAGTTACAGATTACAGCTTGGCTAAAGTTGAATGGATCTCACTAATAAGTGATTTTGAAGTCTAAACAGAACAATATTCGGATCATTTACCTATCCAAGTTAAAATTAACGTGATACCTAAGGAATCAGAGGAAATCCGAACCATCCCGTTCCCTCCCAAACTATTATGGAAGGAAATTTACGCTTCGAAATATAAATCAAATTTAAACCAAAAAGTACGTTTTAATGATGATCTTGATTTTGATGATATCGAGAACCATATCCGTCTACAAGAGAAGTTCAAAGAAGTAAATATGTCCATAAGGAGAAATGGTACGATGAAGTATGCGAAAAGGCGAGGCGATTATCGTTTAAATGGCTAAACGTTTTTAGAAAGTATAATAATGAACGACAGGAAGGCGCAGTTGGTTAAGTGCCTGCCCCAAGTTAGAGGGGTCTCAGGTTCGCATCCCAGTGAAATCGAATCTGGTCCAGTCACCACTTGCCGTTGGGATCAAATTAACGGCACTGGAGTAGGTTGCTACCTGGCAGTACAATGGATCAGTTTTGAGTCTGAGTGCTCCAGTAGTATTTAAAAAAATGTATACATGCAGTACAACCGCGTCACTACAACACCAAGCTTAACGGACAAATTAGTACTGGCATTCAACAAAATACTAGAGACTGGGAAGATACCGAAGGAAGGAAGCAATAATATTTCCTATTCACAAGAAAGGTAATATAGCCGATCCAGTTAACTATTGGAGTATATCATTCCTAAACGCTTCGTACAAGTTGTTTTCCAAAGTCCTAAATCCAAGATTATCTTGTTGGATTAACGAAAAAAAGCTTTTGAAGGAATATCATGCCGGATTCCGAAGTGGGTACTCAACAATAGATAATATGTTTGTCCTACAAAACATTGCAGGGTTATTCTTAGACCAGGGAAAAAAATTATACACTCTTTTCACTAATTTCCAATTCGCCTTTGACACTATTGACAGACAAGCCCTAATGTATAAGCTATATCATATGGGAATGTCTAATAAGTTTGGAAAAGTCCTAGAGAACATCTATGACGGCGTTCGGTCTGCAGTCTGGAGTGGAGAAGAAACTTCAGAATGGTTTGAGTAAAAAATGGGAGTACGCCAAGGCTGCACGCTGAGCGCATATCTTTTTGCGTTGTATATTGATGACCTTATAAATTATTTACCTGATGGAATAGAAATTGCGGGAGTATTAATTAAGGCACTTCTATTTTCTGATGATGCAGTCATTTTTGCTTTTTCACCTGATTAACCGGTTAGCAGAATTCTGCCAAGCATGAAATTTAACGGTAAGTGTTAATAAGACTAAAGTTATAATTTTTAAATATGGCCATGGTAGAATAGCGGGAAATGAAAAATGACACATTAATAATGTCCCAATTGAGTTAGTTAAATCCTAAAAATATTTGGAAATACAAATTTCAAGTAATCTAAGCATGGAAACTCACCTAAAGGATAAACTATCGAAGGCGAAAAGTGCTATCTGTGCAACATGGAATAGATGTTTCGATAACAAACTAATTGCGTATAGCGTTAAATCTGCAGAATCGATCATGATGTACGGAGCGCAGGTTTGGGGATATGTCAAGTTCGAAACTGCTCCCAAATTACATGATTCATATCGAAACCGGACTGGCACCTCTATTCATCAAAACCTTAAAACTGCACATAGACTACATTATTGAAGTTCTAGAAATGAGTGAAGAAAGACTCCCAAAAGTGAGTTCATGCCACATAATTAGTAGGAAAAAGTTGTGGTACAAAAAAATGGAAGAGCTCGCAACATATTGTGACACCAGCTACCAGCTGTTAAACACAACTGGACAGGTTTCAAGGAAGACACTCTATGAGTTTATCTCGAAAGTGAATGAGAAATTTTGAAAAGACTTCATCGATCGGGCTAGGTCATCGACTTATAGAGTAGTCTATAACAAACTGGATTATAATTTGGGTGATCGTAACTTTTTTAACAACAAGAACACATCAGAACATATATGAACAATTTTTCGTCTACGTGGGGAGTTGATCAATGAATTACATCCCACACCGTACCGACTTACCAATTTACTGCAACCTGTGTAACCTCACAGAAAGAGAAGATGTTATACACTTCGTTGGTAAATGCCCTATTTTAAAAGTAGTTAGAAAGTTATATCTTGGCAATTATTTCATAAATGAAACGAAAGTTATTGCACTCCTCAATTGCGAAGGTGATACTGTTCGCTTTCATAAATATTATGTAACAGCTACTAGATACCGTAAAAAAATTATGAATGAAGCGTTCTAGGAACTAATACAAAAATTAAATTTTTTTTATTTTATTTTAAATAAAAAAGAAATGAAAATTGAGAAAAAAATAAGATGTTATGTATTACATCTATGTTCAAGGATTTATGTACTAAATACTAATTATATAAATGTCAATCAGGCAGACGGCAAACCCATGCTTAAATGATTTATGTATTTTTTTATTTTTTTCTTAACATTGTCAAATATGTACAAAAAAATAAATAATTCAAATCTATGTATCTATCAGTTGTCAGGAGCAATCGCTGCCAAATTCGTTTTCACCAACCGGAGTGTTCGGCTCTGAGTGTTTATATTCTTCCTTGTGCCAAGTTAATTGTTGTTGTCCACCGATTGCATCGAAGGACATCTGACGCAAATGTATGAGCGAGTCTCTCCACAAAGGCCAGAAATTCTTCAAGCTTAGGTATATCATTTGAGATACGAATCTTTTATATGCTTTATAAGTAACGGATAATTCCAACCGATTGATGTGAGCGGTACAGATATAGTTTTAGTACATACAAGTGAATGAGAGAGTCAAAAAAAGGAAATTAAGTTGTTGTAAATACAGTATTCCATAAAAAAATATTCAATAATTTATTTTTCATTTAAATTTTCCAAACTGTTGAAAATCTAAATCACCACTGCCAATCAAATTTTTCTTTTTACTTTAAGGAGCAGTTCTTTTGAAATTGTCCGCCTTAGAAATGTATTTCTGTTGAATCTCCAAGGCTGTTTGTGGTTTAAAATTTGTCACCCTGAATCAATATATAACCAATCACATAAACTATCCAAGCCGAAATAAAAAAAATTATCGATCTTAGTTGGTTCTCATCAATAGTCGTTTACATTATCCTCAACGACAGATTCTGTCGTTTTGTGATACTAAAGCGACAATTGTAATTTTTTCAAACAAGAGTTACGTTTACCAGAAGCATTGTTCAATTTAAAAGTGTCCATAATTGCTTAAGGCGAAATCAACTGTCAACTGACATTTGCATATGTAGAGACTGATTCATTTCGTACCCGCGCAAATAGGCAAAAATAAACAAGCTTGCCGAAACTGAGCGAAGCGGTTATTATATATATTTTTGTGTAATCGCTTTGTTGCTTTAGTTCTCTCAAGCTTCCCTTTAGGTGGCAGTGTCGAAGCTTATGGTAGTTAGCTTGAAAATTTCACTTTCAATTAATCATTTCTTAATGCTTTCATCGAAATCTATAAAATTGTGTTTTCTTCAAAATTGGCATATCAATATATTGCAATTTTTGGCCAATAACTCCGGAACTACACACGCCGGAATGCTCGAAATCGTTTTAATCGAGTGTACCCATTAAAGCAGATTTGGTGAATTTTAAGGTTCCGTCTACAAGAACCTTTATAATTTCGGTGTGTCAGTCCGTCGTGTCTGTCACACTTTTTTATCTCCGGAGTTTATAAAGACATCGGCATGAAATTTTGGAATTAGGTACTTCAGGCCTAGATGTCATTGCCTATGCACCCAAACTTAAAAGTGGGGCCATTTGGGGGTATGCTCCAGTACAGGTGAAGTTGCTATTAATTTTGAAACATTGTCGCACCCCATCGAGTTATATATCAATCGACAGATCTTTTGAAATGAGGTGTGCTTCAGCAGTTTTTGATCCAAAGTACCGTTTAGAAAATATGGAGCTCCAAGTTTTTTTTAATCAGAAATCATCCATCAATACTATGCGATGGAACCTTCCCCGTGCGAGTACAACTCGCACTTGCCCAGTTTATTTTTAGATCAATTTGGTTTAGAAATGGGAGGAGGAGCACTCTATGACCCACTTTAGAGCTTCAGATTTCTAAAACGGGAAAAAATTGGAAAGCAAACCTCCCCCATTTGGAAATACCCGTCGTTTGATATACATACCACTTGATGGGGTGCGTCATGCACCTCGACTTTGCATATACGGGATCAAACGCCCAAATATCCCCACAATTTCCGTGCATAGAAATGGAAATCTAGGTCTTTAGCACCTAATTCCAAAATTTGATGGCGATTGCTTCATAAATGTAGGAACTGTGGTTAGGTAGATAGACAGACGGACGAAAGTAAAGTGTGACCAAAACGAATTTGTTTTTGAGCACCGGTGGATGAAAGTCTCGTGGCGTCCGTTTTTTTCGCAAGCATTAATGATTACAAGCGACATATGACGGCAAGATAGATCTACACCCCTATCCTCTAGCCTTTTTTAGATATCCAAGTGCTCTCATGGGTATTCAGAAAAAATTAAGATGTAGAATGTATTAAAGTAAATTTAAAGTTTTGGTTATTAATGTCAAAGCCTTCCATTACTTCAACATAAGCGTACTTCAAAGAATTCAAATGTCCAAATTTGAATTCCTTTTTAAAACTACTTGCATTTTCATTTACAGAGAAGAGAAGTCATAGTTTGTTTTCCCTTGTAATCTTCATAGTTAGTTTTTCCTAATATTCATTCATTTTTTCACTTTTTGTTTTTGTATTTTGTATTTGTACTTAATAAAATTTAAAAGTTTAACAGAATGATCAAAAGCATTCTTATGCGAACAGAGGAGTAGACTTAAATTTGGCGTTCAATTCTTGGTATTACGCAGATTCTTAGGCGAAAGAGACCAGTAGGTTCCTGCTCGGGCGGGAATTATGATTTTTATCTCAATAAATATAAAAAATTGCGAATCGTTCAGGGCGTTTAGGGCAGGCACTTAACCAACTGCGTCATCCAGCCGTCTCAAAGAGTATAACTGTCTAGAAAAAGCTTCTCAATTTTGCCGTTCGGAGTCGGCATTAAATTGCAGGCCCCCTCCACTCGGGAGAGAACAATAGCACGCGCAAAACGAGTGGTTTCTGAGAAGCTAGGTTCAGGTCCACCTCGGACTATAGCGCCGCCATTATTATTATATTATTATTACTTGAATACAGTGCCAATTTCGTTAAATTCGAAATTAAATTTAATTAAATTGGATAATTATCCAAGAAGCTTTTTACTGGAATTTTAAATTGGTAATGTAAGTATTAACTCATTCATTCATTCATTTACGAAGAAAAAAATAAATAAGACCTAAAAGGAGTGCTTATAAATTCGCAACGGGAAGGGAAAGATATTTTATTTCAAGTAATAGTGTGGTTATCCGAAAGGCAACCACAATGCTGTTGTATGTATGATGAGCGCGATATACTGGATTTTATTTATTTATGCATCCATAATGCCTGGATTTATATGAACAACAATCACTTGTGGAAAGTCATACGCTCTTTCTCAAATATTTCTGCCTTCGTCAGGATTGCAACCCTTAAATACAAAACTGCTTTCGAACATGAGATCAAACTCGAATGTTTATTGAAAGTAGGTTTCCACTACCGATATTATTGACAGTCATTGACTGGGTTTTTGTATGTCATTTACATGCAAAATCCCAATTCATTATCTATAGATCTTCTAAAAAGAATGATTAGTGTTGTGAAAGTAAGTGCAATTCATTTAGGTTTTCATTGTTTATTATAATTAAATAATATAATTTTATTTCTGCCTTTCAGTTGGCTTCGGCCTGGTTACTTCCAGACTTATTTTTCCATTCGCACACTTAAACAGTGCATAACATTCTGCAAACGAGATGTTTTCTAAAGAATCCCCATTAAACTTGGAAATTATATCCCCTCGTTGTAGTTTATTATCGATATCGGCATATCCTGCAGGAGTCTATATAATTGATCGTTAGTATATTTCATAATGAAGTAAGAAAATTGACATACAATATCCGTAATTGTTGCTCCTTTTTCATTTGGAGAGAGTGATATACCCAATTCCTTTCCTGGTTTCTTAACAAATTCGATTTTTAGATTCTCTATTTCTGGCGGATCATTTCTCCAAACCAATAGTGTGACCTTAAGTTACGAAAAAGTAAAAATTGTAAAAAATCATAGCAATACATGTACTTACTTTTTCATACGCCAAATGGAAAAGTTGATGGACTTTCAATGTCGTCATTTCGGCACAATTGACAGGAACACCGTTAAATTCAATAATTTGGTCAAATATGCAAAGACGTTTGTCTTGAGCAAACACACCATCAGGGTAAATATGAGTTATATTACATCCAGTCTAAAATAAGAAATGCATTTTGAAATATGTACGTTAAAATCTTTTGCAAAAAATAAGCATACAAACACAAAATAAGGTTATTCTGGAAATATTGATGAAAATGTATATACGAGTATCTAGTATTATAGAAGTTGAGGATCAACCACTTTTGTTGTGCGTGCTATTGTTCTCTAACGAGTGAAAGGGTCCTACAATTTAATTCTGACTCCGAATGGCGAGATTGAGAAGCTTTTCATAGACAGTTATATCCTTTTAGCATTGTCAGTGACACGAAAGAGGTAGGGCTGCCAACAATTTTTTTTTGAAAAATGATTGCTTGTCCTTTTTTTTAAACCTAGACTGGAAAGTCTAGTGTGTAGGGGTCGACGCACATAACCACGGCGCCCAAAATTAGCATTACACGGTAAAATATATATATACAGTAAAGTGTTTCCAAGTTGGCCACACGCGGTGCAAACATATCTGACCAAGTTAGTCTAATGGCCAACTTATAAGAGTGTCTGTTTTTTGAGTAAATTTGAAAAATTAATACTTGTTACGTTCATTTAAGCATGGGGGGGGGTCACGCCATGCACTAACTAGTGCGTGCGAGGGTTAAAAGACAACGGACAACGGGATCAGCTTAGGATAGGCACATGGAACGTCTCATCGCTCACAGGAAAGGATCTCGAGCTAGTTGGGGAGGCTGCCAGGTATCGGTTAGGTATCGTAGGCATTTCTTCGACGAAGCAAAGAGGATCTAGAACTGTGGATCTTTCGGACGGGTTGAAACTCTTCCTGTCGGGAGTGGAACCTCAAATGTCTGCACAGGCGGGAGTGGGGATACTCACAAGTCCCAGGCAGGCAGAGAGGGTATTCGAGTTAGGAGGGAGAGTCGGGATCTTAAAGCTCAAGATTGAAAGATCAGCTTTGGCTCTGGTGCAGGTGTATGCACTGAATCTGAGTGTGCGGCTTTCCTGTAAGAAGTTGATGCTGCCCTTGACAGGGTGGCTGAGATGAATTCCTTTATTCTGATGGGTGACTTCAATGCGTGGGTGTGGATGTAACGACATGGGGGAGTGTGATTGGGAGGAACGGTGATCCTCATCAAAACATGAACGGAGAGAAGATGTTGGGTTTTTGCTGTGCAAATGGCATGTCCATTATGAACACCTTCTTTCCACACAAAGCCATTCATAAATACAAATGGTACCGTCGGAGTCTTCAACAGAAATCGTTGATAGATGGTACCATCGTGTGTGAAACGGATGGTTGATGACGTTCGTGTGTTAAGAGGGGCTTAACTGTCAACTGATCATCACCTGGTGTTGTGTACGCTGTATCTTACCGATGAAGTACCCCTTCTGCCAAGGCGGAAACCAAGAGTGGTTACACGTATACAGTGGGAAAAACTACAGAACAGTGAGGTGCAGCAACATTTTGCACGGCGCATATCCGAAGGGTTTGAGCAAATTCCAACTGCTGCGTTACATGTAGAGGACGAATAGCGACTGTTTTCAACAGCTGTCATTGCTTCTGCACGTGATGTTTAAAACACCCGGAGTTCAAGAACCCATCAGAGAGAAGAAGAAGACCTACAGAGACTGGATTCTCTTTGGGAACTCTGATTCTCATGGCCGGTACACTGAGGCGCGAAAAACTTGCAAATTGGCTGTACGAGCAGCTAAAGAGCAGACTTGGAAGGAGTTCGGCGAGAAGTTGGAAAGCGACCACAGATCTGCGAAAAAGGTGTTCTGGCAAACCATTCGCCGGCTCAGAGGAAGGAAATTCAATGAGGTACTTTATCATCTTGCGCAGATGGAGCGAGCACTTTCCGGATCTGCTCAATCCCGAACAGGGCACTGAGGGTGACAGACCTGTAGTCTTGAGTAGGGCGGAAAATAGTCCATCGGTGGAGGAAATCATTTTGGCGATTGAATCGCTAAAATTCGGCAAATCCACCGGTGTGGATGAAATCCGGCCAGAAATGCTTAAGGCTATGGGTAAAGAGGGAGTTTTATGGCTCTCTCGTGTCATTAAGGTGACTTGGGAACGCGGTCTGACACCTGTCGATTGGCAGACGGGGTGATTGTACCTCTCTTCAAAAAGGGGGACAAAAGAGAGTGCTTCAACTACAGGGGCATATCTCTTTTAAGCCTCCCGGGTAAAGTCTACGCTAAGGTGTTGGAGGCGCGTTCTAGAGCTATGGTCGAATCCAGGATGGGAGATGAACAGTGCGGTTTTCGTCCCGGCAGAAGTACAATCGACCAGCTTTTCACTCTAAGAATGGTACTTGAGAAGGCTTGGGAGTACGCCAAACCGATCTACAGTTGTTCGGTAGATTTGGAAAAGGCATACGACCGAGTTCCTCGAGGTAAACTCTGGAGTGTTCTGCAGGAGTATGGGATTGATGGGTCTTTGTTAAGGGCCATTCAGTCGCTACACAAACTTTAACAGCTGTGTTCGGGTTAACGGTGGTAAATCAACACCTTTCACCGTGGGCGTTGGACTTCGTCAAGGGTGCGTCTTGTCACCTCTCCTTTTCATTATATATATGGATTGGATGTTACCTCGCAGTCGAGGCGAGGAATGTTTCACATTGGGAGAGCAGATGACTTAGTCATCCTCACATCCTACCAGATGGAACTCCAGCGCGCGCTAGATAGGTTTGTGGCCGTATGTGCTTATGCTGGGATGAAGGTTAACGTGGACAAATCGGAGGTTATGGTTATGTACAATGCACTCTACATGTTAGTGGAGTCCCATTGAAACAGGTGGAGAAGTATAAGTATCTCGGGGTCTTCTTCACGAGTGATGGGAGGAATAATGCTGAGCTTTCCTGTATGGGTCAAGCTGGGTCAATTTTGAAACAGGTTGGTCGATCTGTAATTTCGATCGAAATGAAAATTCGATTTCAAATTTATTTCGATCGGAACTTGGAGCATCGCTGAGGATCTTCCTTTTTCCCGCGACGTAATCTTTTTTTTTTAAATTAAAAACTTTAAGACACTTTAATTCAATGCACCACATACAGTTTGTCAAGAAAGTGTTTACACTATGTAAGAAAACAGCAAATTCGACTTTCACGTAATAAATATATAAGTGGTTCCAGTAGCTTTGTTGCAAATATTTTTGGTGCAACTTATAATACTACATATTAAAGAGTAAATAACGCACAAAAATAGTTAATTTCATTTAAAAACAACAAAAAATATAACAAAACATGAAAATGGACGAAAATTTCACTGTCAAGAAAGTCTTTACACACATTGACATTATAAGCTAAATTAATTAAAAAGAAGCTAAATCAAGAAAATTCATGTTTTTAATTATTATTTTAATATTTGGTGTGACCCCCTCTAGCCTTTAACCTTTTTATCATTGACCCAATCAATTTTTTTATGTCATAAATGGTTGGAATGTTTTCTCACTTTTTTTTATGTATTGCATCAATTGGTTTCGTCTTTTTGGGTTCCTTTTTGCCACTTTGTTCTTCAAATGGGCCCAAGAGTTTTCTATAGGATTAAGGTCTGGCCTCTGAGCAGATGTATCCAGTACTTTGGTGCACTTATAAAGCAGCCACGTCTTAATCATAAGCTCTTTACGTTTCGGATCATTATCTTGATAAAACTTGCATTTTTGTTTTCTCATGTTATCACCGCCATTAAATCCAAAATTTTTAGCAAATGAGCTTGTAAAATGCTCAGGTATTTCTTTTCGCCCATGGTGTTTTCAATAAAGACTAAAACTCCGACACCTTTGCTCAAAATCCACAACCCATACCATCACAGATAACTTCCCAAATTTAACGGTTGAAATTATATTCCTTTTCGATAAGGCTTTTAAGGGCTTGTGCCACGCTCTGTTAGGTCCTTCGTTGTAGTACATCATAATTTTCATTTCGTCGCAAAATATAACATCGTCCCAGTATTCGCTTCGCTGAATGCTATACTCTGTAGCAAACGAAAGCGTTCTTAAATGTTTTTACTCGAAAGATGTGGTTTTTTTCTTGCAACTCTCGATGTAAACTCATGCTTTAGAAGCACTTGTCTTATAGTTTCGTGAGAAACTTGTACTCGACACTCCTGGGTCATCTCTCTGGAGAAGTCTCTAACTGATGCTTGGGGGTTTTCATGCACTTTTCTTAGCAGGCAGCGCTCATATCTATGAGATAATTTTTTTGACCTTCCTTTTCTGGCAATAACCTCCAAACTATTTCCACGCCCTGCTCGGTTTATAATGTTATAAATTGTCTTTTTAGATAAGCCGAACAGGTCTGTCATTTCCTTAACACTTTTGCCATTGTAATAGTTGTAGTAAACCAATTGCTTAACTTCAAAACTAATTCATTTCCCAGGCATTTTGTATGCAACTGATCAAGAACAACACGATTACGAACAACACTCTCTCAAGAGCAAAAATATCAATAAATATTTTTTCTTTCAAATTTGTACATCTGTCACAAAACAGAAAATAAAAAACCGCTATAACGGTACTGTTATGAAACTGTTCATAGAGTGCGCAAGCGAACTGAAATAGGATGTGTAAACACTTTCTTGACAGTTCAACCTTCGTCCCTTTTTGCATTTTGTAATGTTTGTCATTATTGTTTAGTGAAATAAAGCATTTTTTTATGTTACCTATTTTAAAATATGTAGTTTTTCAATTAAGTTACTGAAAGTACTTTAATTTTTAATGTGAAAGTAGAGTTTCCTGCTTTTTTACTTTGTGTAAACACTTTCTTGACAAACTGTATGTACTTAAAATTCTGCGTCACATTTTTGCAAATTACGAACCACATGTCCGTTATTGAACTATTGTGCGTCCAAATGTGTTGATTAACATTGCTTGTGGCCAACTTTCGGAGATTTTCAATGAGAGAGGTGAAAAAAATACGGAAATTTCTCTCTAAGTTTTAAGACAGGTTCATAACACGTGCAGTTATTTTAAAAATATTTTGTATACATATATTTTTATTCATTCAGAAATATTCAGCTAAATTTCACAGATGTTGTCACTTGTACTCGTAAGTGCGATCAACTTGACAGGTTTCACAGAACTTACATGTACCAAAATTAAAAATTAAATGATTAAACTTACTTTGACGTAGTTATTCTTTCCACCAGTTACCACGCATCCCAATGGTTTTTTCTGAGCATTTATTTCAATATTAATCTTTTTGTTTGGTATAATTTCTGCTACCGATGGGTCGATTGGTTTCTCCGGTTCCTTTTTCTCTTCTTTAACTGTAAATGCATTGATATTTTCAATCCCAATAATTTTATCGTCAAATTATGTTACCTTGCTTTTTCTTCTCCTCCTCTGCTCTTTCCGCTAATATTTGTTCTTCGCTCTTAAGACTGCACATAACCAGTGTAACGATTCCTTCAGCTCTTTTGAGAATGGCAACTGCCTATATAAATATGCTTTATAGAGAACAGCTTTAAATTTAAAAAATTTTCGTACCTCATCGTATGTCGCTTCAACAATTACGTCTTTATTTATAGCTAAAATAAGATCACCAACTTTAAGGCCAGCCTAAATTTAATATCGGTAACATCAGTTTCAGATAATAGAATATTTATTGTACCTCCACAGCATTTGATCCCTCTTTTAGATCCGAAATGAAAATACCTCTGCCAACTTCAATATGTTTTCCTTCAATTACCATCAGCCCCAGACATCCAGACTTCTGGACTTTAACAGATTTAACATTTTTATAAGCCGTAAAAAGGTACTCTGTCTATTAGAATAAGAAATAATCACTTAAATATTGTATTTACTTATAAACCAAAGGAAAGCCACATGAAAAATGCGTTATAGGCGACCTTAACATCAATAAAATAAAACTTTATACCTCATCCACTATTGGAGGGAACCGTGTAAATGGTTTTACGGATATGCCTTCATCATTAGCTTTCCTCCTAAATGATACAATGAGTTTTTTGTTTTATATTATTTGTTTTAGCTAAAAACTTTACCTATGTATGACGAAGACAAGTTTCTCACCAGGAAGATTTTTGAATACAACCGACGCATTTAAATGACATCGGTTTTGCAAAACATTTCCATTGACTTCCAATATTTCATCACCTGGTTTTAATTCAGTTTTTGCAATTAATCCTTGTGGGTGTACTCCTGCTACAAAACAAGCCATTTTCTGACGGTCCCTATGACCTGCCAAAGCTAAGCCAAGATCGGTATTTGGAGGTCTTGTGACTTCAATTTTTTTAAGATCCCTTAGGTTTGAATACCTTTTTTTAATTTTTGCTAAACGGGAAATTAAATCGAAATTGTATTAAATATATATACTAACAAAGTTATAAATGTTTCTATTTAACATTTTAATTAAATAGGAATCATAGAATATAGGTGTCTACATACAATAAATGTCACAATGGGCAGCTATAACTTCGAGGTAGTGAAGGACTACCATAATCTTGGCTTCTAAGTAAACAGTATATGTAAACAACATCAGTACTGTGATCAAACGCAGAATAGCTCTTGCCAACCGCTGTTTGTTTGGGACTAGGATGATCCTTCTAACATTAACACGAATAATCCTCTATTATTACCAAAAAGAGTTGCGCGAGTGTGGAGTGTGTTGTAGGATAGGTGAGTGAAAGAGTTGTGAGAGTGGGGGGAGGGGGGTGAAATAGGGTGAATGTTGGTATAAAGGTCAAGGGGGAGTTTGATAGACAGAGGAAGGGAGTATGATAGTGGTGAGATGTTTTGCATTGATAGTGATTTGGACAAAGCAAAACAAACAAGTGGGCGCCGTGGCCGTGTGGGTTCGTGCGTCGACTCATGCGCATTAGACTTTCACAGTCTAGGTTCGATTCCAAGACCAGACAAACAATTTTTAAAAAAAAATAAATTTTTACGGGTCCACCTCTTTTGAGTCACTGACAATGCTCAAAGAGTACAACTGTCTAGAAAAAGCTTCTCAAACTCGCCGTTCGACGTCGGCATTAAACTGTAGGTCCCCTCCACTCGTGAGAGAACAATAGCACGCACAACACGAGTTGTTGCTGAGAAGCTAGGCCCAGGTCCACCTCGGAATGTAGAGCCACCATTATTATTATTATTATTAAAACAAACAAGTCAAGACTCGTTTACCAAACTATGCACTCATTGGATTCAGTGTACTCAGTGTATTTTCTGCAGTAAACATTGCACCCATATAAAATCAATCAAAACATTTACATGTTTCAGAGAAATTGAATAGTGCACTCATTTCGCTATCATGTCATCAAGCACTGTACAGTATTTGTCTCTCATGGTGTGATATTCTATTTCAGTGTACAGCTTGTTGAAAAATTGCAATGAATAGTGTACACTGAAGTTTTGCTCAAGTTCAGAAAGTGCGAATGAATACATTCATGCAGCTCTCTATTGAATAAGATTTAACCACAAACTGTATGAGCTGTACAGATACATGCGTCCTTCCACTCTAAGTCAGTGGGACAACGCAACAGAGGAACTCCAAATCTAAGGCGACGCATCCGAGTTGCGAGGTACTTCAACCAACTTGGCGAGTGCAGTTAGCGACAGCTAACAAAAGACTTGTTGGTTGAGGCCCAGGTCCAGTCCGGTCTGTGGCGCAAAAAGAAGGAGAAGAAGTGGATAAATTTGTTAACATAACGATATACGTATGTATTTTTAAAAAAAATCTGGGAAAATGTGGAATTTAAAAAAAATTTTAATTTGAGGAAGACTTCGGTTTCTTTTAGTTGAAGTATTCATGTTGGACATGTTTAAAATGTACTCTTTGGTTTGTTTTACAATTGAACAAGACCTTGCAATATAACCTTACATCCATTCAATGTGGTGCGGAATAAAAACCATTTAGGAAGTAGAAGGAAAATTGCGATTATTATTTTTTAAAATCATTGATCATTTGAAAGTCTGTTTTATAGCTGGACTTTAGCAAATTGAAATAAGACCGAACATGAAAATAAAGCCGAATTTTGGAATTTTGCCTTATTTCACTCGGCGTTATTTTTCGACAGCGAAAACATCCCATGAGGAGAAGGAAATGGAGATATACGAGTATTCTAATGCTGAAGGATCTTTAACATAGGGGTAATACAAGAACCATGCGGGCTCCGCGACGTAATGGGTAAGTGCGTCGACTCCTACGCTCGAAATCTGGGTTCGATTCCCGAAAAAAACGCCTTTGATATTTTTACGCCTTTATTTTGACAATGCTCAAAGAGCATAACTGTCTAGAAAAAGGTTTTCAATCTCATCTTTTCGAGTCGGCATTAAACTGTAGGTCTTCTCCATTCGTGAGAGAACAATATCACGCACAACACGAGTGGTTGCTGAGAAGCTAGGCCCAGATCCACCTCGGACTGTAGCGCCGCCATTATTATTATTATTATTAGCATTGTTTCGGCAGGTTATTAGACGTTGAAATATTGGATAGTTAAGACTGGTCCAATGATGTTCCAACACTAGACCCCAGAAGTTTAGTATAGTACAGAGACGGATCGAAAATGGATTCCGAAGTCGGAGCAGGAGTCTTTGGACACAACACTAGGATCTCTGTACCTATGGGGTCGAGTCCACTGTTGTCCAAGCTGAGATCCGCGCCATTGAGATCTGCGCTATACATAATCTACTTAAGGGTATCAAGGGCCCAAAAGTACAAACATAGCCGTAAGCGGCTTGATTGATGTGATTTGATTCTAGGGCGGTCTGAAAACGTCAGAATATACTTAGCACGCTATTCAAAAAACAGAATAAATCTAATATCGGTCCCAGGACATGAAAACCAATAAGGTAATGAAAAAGCAGACATAACAAGCAAGAACTTGCAAATACTCCATTTATTGGGACTTTCATTCTTTACGGATTCATGAGGACATACGAGTACAACCTTTAACCAATTGGTCAATGCTATATTCAATTTTGGAACAGACAAGAGGGACTTACACATTCCAAAAAAGAAATTAAGTTCGATCTCAAAGCGAGCAAGTCAGACCTAAAATTACTGTGTACTGGCCACTTCCTATGTAACCACCACCTACACATCATCGGTCACCGCAGCATAGATAAATGTAGACCCTGCGGACAATCAAAGGAAACTATGGAATACCTACACGTCGAGTGTCCAAATGTGGCATTAAGTTGATTTAAAATAATTATCAGAACTACTTTAACAGACTACGAAAAACCTGTGTATGACTTTGATAAGAAATTCATGATCTTTATCCCAGATAGGCAGGATTAGGAAAATTCTGACTTCATCAAAGGCACGCCTATTTTCACTGATGGATCGAAAACAGAAGACGGCACATAACGCATGGCACAGGTGCCAAGACATAACGCCAAACGACATAAAACCAAATTTTAAAATTTGGCCTTCTAGCATTCGCTAGGCGTTATGTCCGGGCCCCGGCATAAGGAGAGCGGGAATCTTCTGTGAGACACTAAGAATAAATAATGTGTATCGCCTTACCGACTATTCTAGTGTCTTTCAATCAGAAATCTTTGGCATTAAGAAAACTGCGCAGATTGTATAGCTAATGGACCTCCCTGACTTGGAAATCACATTTTGCTTGGACAGTCAAGCGGCCTTGAAGGTATTGAATTCCCATATCGTAAACTCAAAATTAGTCAAGGACTGCATTAAAGAGCTTAAAAGCCTGAACCGTCACAAAATCCTTCTATCCTGGGTTCCTGGGCATTCCAGCATTGATGGAAACGAAAAGGCAGTTAACTTGCACGGACATGTTCAAGTTCAGCCAAAAAACTCATTGAGCAAGTATCTGTGTCATCACCAAACGAACAATGGCAAAGCCACCCAGGCTGCGTCATATCCCACTGCTAATGGCCCAAATACAATATCAACAGGACCAAACCCCTCATAACCAACAATAAGAAAATCATACGCATCTTAAAAGGGTTCTCACTGGCCACTGACCGATAGGTGTAATGGCTAAGAGACTAAATCTCCATCTGTAGGGATGACCAAGAAATTAAAAGCAAGGTTCTTGCACGAGCTCAGCGATGAGGCGAAGGTTCAGATCCCTGACCTCAGGAAATTTTTAACAAGATCTGGGTGGTTTTGACGAAGTGGTCCGGCGTTAACCTCGGAAAACATGTAATCCTTACAGGGCATACACAATGGGCCTCCACGGCCACTGGGTGTAATTGCTGGCAACAGCATAAAGCCCTCTTAACCTAAGCTTAACATGAATAGACTATCAGAACGTCCCATCTATGGAGGTTATCAAATTTCTTACGACACCGCTCAGTGCATATGATAGTTGAATTTACTCCCTATTATCTTCAGTTCAACGGTCCTTGGTGGAATTGGCCCTATTTTCTGCAACAATCAATAGTTTTGCGCATGTGAATGTTCTCGGAGAGAGAACCGAAGATTATATGTCGTCTTCGAAAGGCGAAGTTCGAGAAGCTTTTTTTGACAGTTTTACTCGCTGGTGACTGAAGACTGGTGGTGCTTTGAAAATTAAAATTGCTATGTCCATGATCGAACCATGTACCTTTAGGGTAAGAGTTGATGCCCTCATCTACTATATAGCGTTAAGCTGTTTAATAACAACAAAAAGGTAATCTTTTCTAATTCCATCCATTTTATCACTTAATATCTTTTTTGTAATTTTTTTAATTTTATGTTGAAGAATATTAACTTGAATTTGAGGTTGATTGACCGTTCTGCACCTTCTTCAGGATGTGAAATCCAAATGGCAAGAAAAGCAGACAAAGGAAACAATTTCTTTAAGTAACATGTGCATAAATCAAGCAGGTAGGAAATAATTTTATAGTTCATTACAATTATGAAAAAGATTCAAAGAACACTTTTGTTACCCATTGTGTAGCCGAATTCATCAGGAGTTTCCTTATCTTTTTCTTGTTCAAGCTTATTTAGCTTACAATTTCCTGCTGATGCTCTGTCGATCTAACCAAAGAAAGGTTAAAAACTTTACAGTTTAAAAATGAATTATTTTTTAAAAGAAATAATACTTCAAATCCGGCTTCCGTATACATTCGACCCATCATATCCCTTGTATCCTCTTCATCATCGCCGTCTACAGTTGTTGAATTCGACGTGGGTGACGATTTGATCAGATCCTTTGGCATAAGAGGTTTATTTGTAGGTCGTCCTTAAAATAATTCAGTTAAAAAATTTTTGTTTAATATATTAAAGCAATCAAACCTGATTGAGATGTTTCATTGGAAATTGATTTAAGTGCAACTCCATTCTCAATTGACTTTTGCTTAATCGATTTAAGCATTACTTTGGGAGTATCATCTTGCTTCTAAAAACATTTAACATTTGTTTGCTGCTAAAATTTAGCTATACAAATATTCATACATGACCGAATGTTTGAACTTCCAAATTGATTTTCATGCCCGCGTCTTTAATAAGGTCTATAACGTTTTGTTCAGTTGCATTTCGAACATCGTGATCATTCAATGAAAGAATTCTGTCACCGACCTGCAATCCAGTTATATCAATATATTAGCTTTGACTACGTTAGAAATAAAGGAGGATTGAAAATAGTTTCAATATATATTTATTTATTTTAATATTATATACAATAAATAATTATTTTAACTTAATCTCTTTTTATTTGTTTTATGCTTTAATTTAATACAGTGATAGATAAAGGCAAAGAAAAACCTATAAAATATTTATGAACAAAAAGGCCTCTTTATAGAATATATTATAATATCTGTGTCACAAAAAATAAAGAAGTAAACGCTCCAAAACGTGAACATCAACTTTCGTACCAAGTTAACACTAAAATTTTAACAAGTTGCATTTTAAATAGGAATTTGTCCTTCTTGGTACAAGATTCGTGTCGTCTTTGTCTGTTCTTCGTTGTTTTTTGCATTATGTGCACATATGTAATACATTTTTGTTAAAAAAAAATGAATTATAAAGACATTTATGCAAGAGTAAAAACTAATTATTTTAAATTCGTGAAATTAAATTTTTAAATGTTTTTAAATGAATTTCAACCGTGAGATATCGTATTCTTTGTTAAAATTCAACCTTCGCAAACGTGATCTCTCTGGCAAACGTGAACTGGATTAATTTTAATTGTTCGCGTTATTGCGAGTCTACTGTAGTATCAGTGGATGATTTTCACTGTGATGGCCCCTTAAATCAATGACCACATTGTCAAACATTCAGTACAAAAACATTAAACTTTAACATTATGGTAAAGTTCGCGTAAGAACGAATAATTAAAATGTATTAATAAAAATTCCGAGTCGGTGTGGCTACTTTGAGAGCGTTAATGATTGTACTTTAATACAATTTTATTAATATATAATATAGTTTTATTAATATCTCAAATGGTTTGTATTTAATTTTAAAAAAAGTTGTCAAGTCCTTATTCGGAATAAACTCTATTAAACATTTTAAACCAAATCGAAATTTTAAGCAAAAAAAATTAGTTCATTTGAATAAAGGCAGTTGTAATTTTAATATTTGGCAGGATAATCTGTTAAATTAATGCTGTGTTTTAACTAATCTAAAACATTTTTTAAAAAAAATGGTAAGTACTTTGTCTAAAAGGTATTTTTATCACTCGGAATGCTATTCCAACAGCAACATCGAAAAGAAAATCGGCCAAAGTGCAACTTGTGTTGACAATTATTTTAAAGATACAAATTCTTTTGGAAAGAATATAAAGTAAGAGCGTCAACAGTAATTTCAGTAGGATTCAAATCTTTCGTTGTGCATCGAATCCAGTCATTCCATATTGAAAATTAAATTTCAAGCCGAAGTTAATCCCAACAAATACACCGTTTAGCTCGCGAAAAAACACCCACATAAAGATGTATGTATGTAACTTTGACTTCAATTTGTAAAATATCGTAAAAGATGGCTTGGGCAGAATCAAATTAAGAACGATTGGCGAATGGTTGTCTTCACTGGTAGAAAGAATTTTAATTTGGGTTGCTATAACTTCCACTTTCATGATTTGCCTGAAGAACAACCGGAATAGTGATATTATTTATTATGGAGCTCATGAGATTATTTTCTAAGCAGTAAAATGACAGGCATTACCTATAAAGCAGTTTTAGAGTCTGTATTTCCAAAAAAAGTTCGGACCATTACCATGGATTCTGCAACAGGATAACGCTCCAATCCACAGTTACCGGATAATAAAGACGCTTGTTGCAAGCCAAAAACTGCAGGTAATGAATTGGTCACCACATTGACCGGATTGAAACGAAGAAGGAAAGCAGAACAACTTCAAGGAATCTCTTGTTAGGGATATCGTGCCAGCTTAGGACGAACTCGTTTCCATGCCGTATGATTAAGCTAATTTCAAAAAATTGTGGTCATACACAATTTATAGTAATCAACACATATGTACGTGTTGAAAATCGTGATTTCCTTATACATGAGTGAACATTGTCCAATATCTTGTTAGTAGGGGCTAGAACATACCTTACTAGGTTGGAATATTGGTGAATATGAGCACAAAGATTAGTTTTGATTTTTGAAAAAAAAAAAAACACAAAGAGGAAGACGAAATAATATACAAAGTGAAAATACGTATGAACAGTGCAGTGTGTATTGTTAGCAGTTATTAACTGAAAAGAATTTTTTTAAAGTTGACATGTCAGTAAAGCTTAAGTTAAAAACATTATCTCCTGATGAAAAATTTAAACTTATAAAAATGTAAACAAGTAAATACATAATTATATCAATCGTATTTTACTTAGTAACTCGAAGTCTTAATAGCTCGCTTTTTTTGTGACAATTGGTGACAATTGACGAAGTTCCATTGTAATAGGTTTTTCAAAAAGGACATAACAATTTTGTATTTAAATAATTGAGATATCGGGCCTATATTTATTTTAGCGGTAGTACAACTGTTAAATTGAGGTATGGAACTCGATCTCGTTTATATGAATATCGCTGGCACGTATACTCATACATTGATCGGTTTCAATGAAAAAAAAATATCCACCACTCTTCCACATACTCGTATATCGGTCGGAACGTTGTGTAATTTTGCTATCGATATTGTTCCTGAGATCATCTAACGATTACCGAGCTTCTTGCTCAATTGTCGATATGAACGGTTGGAAGCGCCGTCTGAAATGATGAAGCTACGAAATTCTGACAAGGTAAATATTTGTATTAAAACTTTCAATTCAGTGGAGAAATTCATTTTTTAAAATAACATTGATTGTTGATTTTAAGTTAAATTTATTTAAAAATAAAATAAATATTTATCCAGGAAAATATTTTGGGCCTAGCTTCTATAGTAATCACTCGTGTTGTACGTGCTATTGCTCTCTTACGAGTGGACGGGACCTACAGTTAAATGCCGACTCCGAACAGCTAAGTTGAGAAGCTTTTTGTAAACAGTTATACTCTTTGAGCATGTGACTCAAAAGAGGTGAAGCCGTGAAATTTGAAAATTGTTGCCTGTGGGAATTTACTCTAGACTGAAAGTCTAGTGCGTAGGAGTCAACGCATATACTCACTACATTACGATAGCACCGTGTGATGTGAACTAAGAACTGGTTAACAATAAATATGTGTGTGTAGATTTATTTTTCAACACAATTTTAAGTGAATAGTGTATAGCGTAAAGTGTATTTAATATTTTTAATTAAAAAAACATGCGGGACAGTTTCACCAAGCGAAACATTCACTTCTAAATATTCTGCTATATTACTTGTAATAAGTTTGCATTTCTTAATTTATAGTCGCATTGTCCCGAATATTGTTGTAATAATTGTAGCGATTTTCTAAATCAAGTGCAGTCAAACCCGGATATAATCACACCGCTTAGGATCACAAATCGTTTCAAATCACAATTATATTCAGCCAGTTGACTTTTTTAAGTTTCCGTCTACAAAAACGGAACCTTCATAATTTCGGTGTGTTCGTCTGTCTCTCTGTCACACTATTTTATCTCTTTATGGCTGAATTTTTATGATAATAATAATAATAATGGCGGCGCTACAGTCCAAGGTGGACCTGGGCCTAGCTTCTCAGCAACCACTCGTGTTGTGCGTGCTATTGTTCTCTCACGAATGGAGGGGACCTACAGTTTAATGCCGACTCCGAACGACGAGATTGAGAAGCTTTTTCTAGACAGTTATACTCTTTGAACATTGTGAGTGACTCGAAAGAGGTGGAGCCGTGAACAAAATGTTTGGTGTTTTTTTTCGGGAATCAAACCGACAACATCGAGCGTAGGAGTCGACGCACCTACCCACTACGCCACGGTGATTATAAAGATATCGGCATGCATTTTTGGAATTAGATACTTTAGCCCTAGAAATAATTTTTTATGCACCCAAATTTAAAAAGTGGAGCTATTTGGTGCTTACTCACATATATTGAAGTCACCATGGATTTTGATATATCAATCAACAGATCTTTTGTAATGAGGTTGAGGTTTGCTTCAAAACTTGTTGATTCAAAATACCGTTTGAAAAATATGCAGCTCCAAAGTTTTTTAAATTCGTCAAAAAATTACAAGAACTTGGCTTCAATGAGTACTTTCCATTTCGAGCATTCTGTCCAAAATAGGATTGGAGATATTGGCTAAAAATGGGAAAACATCGACATGCTGACCTCAACGTAAGCATTAAGAAATGATAAATTTTAAAAATATTATTTTATGTGAAAATGTTGATATATCAAAGATTTAAAAATTCAAAAATTACTTTCGCACATAAATTACATTCTGTGATCGTCGACTCGATACGATGATCAGTGTTATATCCCACATTCATTTCAGTCCCTAAATGTCCAACAGTAATGTATTCAGCGGTAGCAGCGTTTGGGTATGATGAAATGGATTTCCTGTATTAGATATACTCGTATGTACGTACATACTCGTATATGTATTAACGGGTATTTGTTTATATCTATATATGTACAAATTCATGGTTGATTTGGGATGAAATTAGAAGAAAATTAAACTGAAATAGTTTAAATTGCTGGCAATGTGGGTCCTAGAGTATTATTTTTATTTTTATGTTTAATGTACTTTAATACGAAATTCTACATAGTAAAAAATGTAAGGTTACATTTGTATTTAAATACAAACTTGTTATGTATATGTAAATGCAAAAGAATTTTTTGCGTTAAATATCTAATATTCCTTTTTCTACATATGTGATTACTAGGGCTCGGATTTTTATGCGCTATAAAACACAAAAAATGAGAAAATATGCGCTTTAAAAATGCTTTGAAAAATAATAAAAAGACGTTGAAAATTAAAAAAAAAATTGTCTTTTATTCAGCAACAATAACAGAAAAACTTCAAAAATAAATAATCATAAAATAAATTTCATTTCACTGAAAAGAGAATTAAAATATTACACGTTAGTCTCATCTAAATAAGGTACCAATTGCCGAAATTCATTGAATATGCTTTGTTTACATATACCAAAAAGTGTTCTTTGAAATTTTCAAAAAAGAAAACTGGAAAGCTGTGTTTAGTGCTACCAAATTGTATATTCCATGTAGGTTGGAACTAATAGTTTTAGGTGCATAAGCACGTTTTTCAAAGTAAACATTTTAAATATTACGAAAGTATGAACTAATAATTCTAATAAACCAAAAAAGCATTTATAATAATATATACAAAAATGTTCTCTAACGATTAAATGCAATTTAAAGGAAACTCACTGATTCGAAAAACTATATTATTTGTTTGCTTCTATCTTTATCCAAAAAAATATTTATTAACATAGAAATCCTAGCCCTGGCGACACTGTTTCTCTACACCTAGTCATAAAAAACTTATGCAACTTTCTTCGATGTAATTATTTTTGGTGCAAATTGCTATAAAGTAGTAATAGTTTTTATACCACTTGGTACTAGTAGATAATAATCTTAATATAAACAATAATAATAATAACAGAATTCATTAAATTATTGATTCCTAAAAATTTCAATCAATTGATTGTAAAACATAGAAATAACAAAAATATACATATTAAAACACATATGTAAATTTATTACCTTACCCACTAGCACAATGCATGATTACCTTTAGTTTCCCACAAGTTTGCGCTGGACTTTGAGGGACAATTCCTTTGATGAATATCCCGGAAGTTTTCGAGTTTGGTGAATCTTTTACCTGTCATGTACAGTAAAAATTTATTTGCGAAAATGGAAATTGCATAATTTTATACCTCTCCTCTTACAATACATATTCCAAAAGATCTCTTTCCAGTTTTGTCCAAGACTACCACATGCGTTTGCGCTGAAATTGTATATATGACTATAAAAATTGTTTTTTTTTTAAATTAAAAAAAATAATAATAATCCTAATCACTCAAACAGTGGCTTAAACCGACTTACAAACTAACGATTAACAAATGTAGGGAAAATGCTTCGATACAACTCTCTATGTTGAAACGGCGAACGTAAAAATTCATGAAATGCAAATAACTGGTCTTTTCGTTGAATATGAAATTAGATATTTTAAGTAGATATTAAAACCGTTATCGTTTGTGAACCGATAGGTACCCGTTGTGCTTCAAATTTGCTGGTTTATTCGTATCGCGAAGATACCTCTTAATATGATTATGGTTGTAATATTATTTTCGGTGCATAAAGGATATCATTGCAAAAGACAATGGAGCTTCACATCGCAACATAATATTCAATTTTTTGTGCTCAAGTCGTAAGATGTGGAGTTGGACGACATACATTTTTAACAAGACTAAACCACATGATATACAGCCCGACTCGAATCAATAGATGCATAAGTGGAATTTTTTGATTTTCGAATTAAAATGGGGCAACTCAGATTATCTGATTAAAAAAAAAATCTCAGTGGGATTTTCGAAGCATAAGGCTTTGTTCCTTTAAAGGCGCTATATCGTAAAAATTCGTGGGCGCCGTGGCGTAGTGGATAGGTGCGTCGACTCTATTGTATGTTAGGTTAAGTTATTTTAAGTTAGGTTAAGTAGTTTTAACAAAAAAAAAATTAATTAGTGATGCCAAGTTTTTTAAATTTTCTTGGCCTAGCATATAAGTTTTTATTTTTTTTTTTTCTAAATAATAAAAAAAAAAAAAAACCCTTGCGCCGAAAGGCAAACTAGAATAAGATTAGGTTAGCTTAGAGCACCCGCATAGGGTCAGTAAGTTAGATAAGTAAAACATATGTTTAGTTAATATAAGCTAGTTTTAAGTATTTTTATATCTAGCATGTAAGGAATGTTTGTTTAAATAAAATAAAAATACGTTAAAAAAAAAGGTGCGTCGACTCCTACGCTCGAGGTCGTTGGTTCGAATCTCGAAAAAAACATCAAACATTTTTTTCACGGCTCCACCTCTTTCGAGTCACTGACAATGCTCAAAGAGTATAACTGTCTAGAAAAAGCTTCTCAATCTCGCCGTTCGGAGTCGGCATCAAACTGTAGGTCCCCTCCACTCGTGAGAGAACAATAGCACGCACAACACGAGTGGTTGCTGAGAAGCTAGGCCCAGGTCCACCTCGGACTGTAGCGCCGCCATTATTATTATTATTATCATAAAAATTCAGCCATACTTATGCAACATTTTTGGAAAATGGAAAATTTTCACAAAATAGGGCATCTACCGGATATATCGTTAGGGGGCTTACATGTGCCACCAAGTCGGACAGACTTGATCGGATAAATGTTTAAAAGATCGATTTTTTAAGGAATTTTCAAAAATGGTTGACGTACCCGTAGCACCGACCATGATTAGTAGGTCAGGTTAGGTTAGGGGGTGATAGCTGAGCCTCACCTAGACCACTTCAAAGTATTAACCTAAGTGTTGCCATCAAATCCTTTAAGGCAAACAAATTAAGAGGCAAGTATGCATTTGATGAGAAGATGTGGCTTCAGTAAAACCATATCATTTAGTGATTTAAAGAATAACAGCCCCAGCGTTTTTTCTATAGTTTTGGCAAAAGACGGGCAAAATCAGAGTAAATGCTCCAAGATTTGAGCTGACCCTTTGCAGTTCCTCCACATGTAGGTGGAGATTAGGCCAAGTTTACGAGCATGGTATGTCACGAGGCACGAAGTGCACTTCGGGTAACGAGTATAAATGTTTGGTTTTGTGGATGTTATAGTCAGGCCAAAATAATTTTGTTATACGACTGAAATTGCACCTGTTCCATCTAGCTATTTTTTGCGACTTAGCACCAATTTCGGTGAAAAACAGCCGAGCTGGAGAAAGGAGAAAAGGTAGACCAAAAAAATATTAAGTTAAAAAAAAGCATGATTTTGGCATTATTTTCAAAATAAATTGAATTAGGTAGTAGACAAATAAGTCAGTAGTATTAAAGACTTTTTCATTCAAGAGCGATTCTTTCCGAATACTTTTTTTGATTGCTGTAGATGTACGCCACCATTTTATTTGATATGCTAGAGTCAACATGAAAATTAAACTAGTACCATTAACATCGGACAAAACAATTGATGATACTCTGGCGAATCCGCTCCCAAGAGCAAAAATTTCGTAAAACTAGTGGAAGTTGATAAAAAACCGTATTTTAGAGAGGACGTTAAAATGGAAAATAAATCTTTTATAGTTTAAATACGTTGGTATCACTGCAAATACTTCATATTTGATGTTTTATTTTTTTTAATTTGGACTGCATTCGTTAAATTTCACTGGAGGCCACAATGCAATAACCATTTTTATAAAATTGTATTATATTATTTGTATTATACATACTTGTATTATACTATGAATTGAATGAATTATATGTAATAACAGAGGTTCTATGAACGATATTATAAATAATGAATGAATTATAATTCTAGTTTCAAATTTAAGTTAAGTGAGACGCAGTTTTAAACTGAAAAAAGTATTTTCTCAGTGTAAAAAACACTAAGTCAATCACAATTATTTGTTTCGAAATATTTTTAACACAAACATTCATGAAACAATCACATTAGCAGCAAATTAAGAAACACAACACTATTATTAAAAATTGTTTGCAAATGTAATATTTGTGCATTTCATTTTAATTTATTATTGTACAATTGACACAGCTATATTACTCACCATTACTGTCGAACGGTTGTTGAACCATATTTTCGTGTTTAATTATTTTACAATTTTAAGTGAACATTATATTTTACGTGGATAGATTCACAATTCTTTTTATCTATTAGTTGTTCCACAATAAAATACTCAATGGTCTCACGAATTCGCCAAGTCTTGACCAGAAACTAATTGGATAGAAACCGTTACCTCACGATATAACTGGGATATAGCGCGAAAGTATTGATTTTAAACGAAAGCGATTTATACAAAAAACTAATTTTATTTCAATACATACAAATTTATAGCAATATTCGATATAAATGTAAGTATTAATTATTTTTGCTTTACATTTTTTTATAGTATTACAATACTTATGAATTCGAGTTAAATGCTAAACTGTAAGCTCATAGAATATGTGTCTGTTATGAGAGACGATTTAAATTCACTTGCAATTGTGGTTGTACAAACGTGGAAAGTGAAAATCAATGAATTATTACTAAGTCACATAAAGCCTTAGAAGTGCTTAAAATCGATACCAACAGTTTGCAAGGAAAATTAAATTAAATGTGAAGCAGTCGGGTAGTTATCAGCTGTTTTTGGTAATGCGGATATCTTTACAGAATATAAGGATTACGGATTTATACATTTTTTTATTACCCTGTAAATGTTCATCCATCCTTTTTGGTAATCACAATACCCCTTCCTATTAAGTGGTTTTCTTTTACTTGATATTGTTGCACAACAATAGTACTAAGTAAAGAAAGATCTTATCTTATCAATTTCATTTAGAAGTAACTTATAAATAAATAAATAATATAAAGTAAAATGTGTACGTACATATCGCTTTTAAGAGTAATATTTGTCTGAATGCATAAGAAATAGTTTTTTTAATAACCAATTTGAACTACCTATTGATATATTGGTATACATATGATCATGCTGATACCGACTATGATCACAGGCGGGGAATTATTGAAGAAGATCCGCGTTGTGGTATACAAATATATTGTGATTATGATTATGATATGATATGATTTTCCTACGTCCTTGAAAAGGCATATAATTCAGAAACCTATACATTTTAGACAGAATTAGCTTTTAAAGCGGGCCTTCAGGAATGGTGAATGTCCTGAAAGTACATTTTAGTCAACTTATAAATAGGTACACCGAAATAATTTGTTATGTTCAACTATGATTTATCTTTCAACCAACTATTTATTTAAAGCGAGATTAAAAAAACAGTGTTTGGCAGTTATTCTGTGCTTGATCTCGGTACTCGTTGATGTTTGTACAGTTCACCGCTGAGCCGAGGTATACGAATTTTTTTGAATCCATTGAAATTATAGCTGCCTATTGTGATGTTTTGGCCAAGTAGATGATGTTGTGAGTCCTTTATCGATGAGAACTTATACTTCGTTTTGGCCTTGTTTATCATCAGACCTATTGTAGCCGTTTCCGTTTCAATGCAAGCAACGCTTCATTGACGGCTCGCTAAGTTAGACCAATTACGTCAATGTCATCCGCGTATGCCAGCAGTTGTACCAACTTTTTAAAGATCGTGCATCTAGTGTCGATCTTCTCAAGAGTGATGTTAAAACAGTCACATGACAGCGCGTCGTCTTGCATAAAAACATTTTGGCGTTGAAAATCTCCTTGAATTTGTTACGTATCTTGATAGAGCAGACATCTCCATCGTCTGACGAATTCAGCAGCGATGTCAAAACTAGAAGCTGTCCCATGCGTCCTTGAAATCGACGAATGGATGGTATATGTCGATCTGCATTTCTTAAGTTTCTCCGAGGATCTGTTGTAGTCTCCGAGGATCTGTTGTAGTCTGAAGCTCATGTTTATTAAATGCGTTACTGCAGATGCGAATAATAAATACTTTAGTATTTGTTTTTAGCTCCTTTGGTCGTATTTTATTTGTGTCCGATAATATGCTTGTTTTAATAGTTTTCAAAATGTTATTCACTTTAGCATTTGTTATCTTTTTGGACTCATTTTCTAAGGTTATAATGACGTTAAGTATAAATAAATTGGGAAAGTGCGAGTTGCACTCGCACGGGGAAGTTTCCGTCGCATAAATATTTTTTAAAGAATCATATCTGAGTATCAGGCGACGAGTTCAAACTTTGTCTGAAATAAATTTTCATCTATGTAACTCAACCCGAATCAATTATTCATTACTACATTCATACATACAAACAAACAAACACCCCTTCCTACGTGTGCGAATGTCTATATCCAAATTTATCTAACACAGAAAATTGCTGTTGGGTATAGAGTAGTCGATCATAGCATGAAATTTATGTGTGAAAATGATAATAATTGAGATATTAAATATTTGATATCTTAGAATTTTAACATAAATCGATGTTTCGATATTTAATATTTCTTAATGCTTTCATTGAGGTCTGCAAAACTGTGTTTCAACTATAACTATTTGGGGCTGATGAAATTATTTTAAATTATTTAAATAAATTATTTTAAATGAAAGTACTAAATGAAGCCAAGTTTTTGTGATTGATTTTGATTCTGATATTGTTTCCAGAGCTGCTGTTGGTTTTGCTCTCATCGATCCTGTCACCGCCAGACAGCCTGCCCTTTGAATCTTTGTCATATTTCCAAGATGGTATTTCTTTTCCAGTGCTTTTCACCAGAAAATTGAACCATAGGTTAAGATGGGTCTTACCACCCCAGTTTATATCCAATATACCACTTTGGGCTTAAAACCCCATGTCTTACCGAAAGCTCGTCTGCATGCATATAATGCCACATAGGCCTTCTTGATTCGATTGTATATATTTTCTTTCAAATTTAATTTGGAGTCTAAAATTACGAGGAGATACTTTGCAGCTTCCTTAGGTATTAGGTCAACTCCAATCATACGCGGGTAATTGTACTCTGGTTTTGGCCTTTTCCTTGTGAAAAGCACTAATTCGGTATTGGGTGGATTGACGTAGAGACCCCTACCCCTGCCCCATTTACTCACTAAAAGAAGCGCGTAATTGAGTCGTTCGCTCACCTCAGGAAGTTATTTTCCGGATACCAGAATAACGACATCGTCGGCATAGGCCACCACGTTGAAGCCATTGCTTTCTAATATTTTGACCATCTCATCCACTACTAAGAGCCACAAGAGTGGCGATAGGACTCCACCCTGGGGTGTACCCCGGACTCTCGTTCTGCCCTTTGCGTCTCCTAGAGTAGAGTTCATTATGCGCGTACTAAGCATTTGTTCAATCCACCTACATACTCCCGAATCTATTTGGGTCCTGTGTAGACTGTCTCATATTTCTTCAGTGCTTACATTGTTAAACGCCCCTTTAATATCAAGAAAGGCACTTAATGTGAATTCCTTGACTTGAAGAGAATTCTCTATCGTAGAGTCCACTTTGTGAACGCTTTATATATGCATTATGAGATTCTGATATACAGTTATTCCCGATTTCATCCTTAATATATAAATCTATTAACCGTTCCAGTGTCTTCAATAGGAATGATGACAGACTTATTAGCCTATAAACGTTGGCATTAGTATGGCTTATCTTGCCCGTTTTTGGTATAAAGACCACTCTGATTTCCCGCCAGGCCCTATGGCCCACCTACCATAGATGCACTTAAGCCATGAAACGGTATGTTCCCCAGACTCTTGCAGCATTATAAGATGTATATTGCCCATACCAGGTGCTTTGTAAGGTGCAAACGATTTGATTGTCCATGATATTTTCTGATCGTCAATTATCTTGCCGATTGTTTCGGTCCCAATACGGTTTGGCAGGGGTGTGTCTGCCGGACAGTATGTCCCTGTATCTACGTAGGCCGGGAAAGTGACATTTCAGTAGAACATCCAGTGTATTTTCATGAGAGTCTGTCCAGCCACCGTCATAGTTCTTGATAGTCGACACTTGTAAAGGAGCTTTTACAATGACCTTTCTCAGACTAGCCGTCTCTGTTGTACATTCATGGAGGGTAGCTAAATAGGACCCATTTGGCACACCGACCTCAAAAAAACGAAACACCTGTATCTGAATATAGACACGTCAACATTAAGGAGGAGGCTTATTGTCTTTAAGATTACTGCTAGAAGCCCGCGAAAATTTGCGTAGCTCACTTTTCGAAGCTTTCAGTGACGATAAAACCCTTTGCAAATGAGCATTTGGATTATTAAAATGTTCAAAGGTAAAAATGAACGTACTTAAATCTTTGCTTAAACTTGTGTTGATATTGATCAACTTTTAAACGAACATATTTTATTCAATCAAAAAAAAATATATATAAATTTGCATCTTACCTTAATAAAATCCTATTGCGTTCATCGACTTCCATCGGGGAAAAGTGTCAAATAAATTTAATAAGGGTTTCTGTTGAGAATGAAAATGATGTATAAATATAAATATTGCACTTAAGTAATTATAAATTATTCTGAGTTATTTAGATGTGAAGGCTTTAATTTTTTTTAACTTAAAATATTAATTTGTAAATGGTCTTAAGACACTTTCTATAATTAAAAGAGCTCATCCTTGATGCAATAGAATATTGGATTATTAAATCACACTTTGTGGACTTAATGTTAATTAGCTTTGCTCCTTTTTACTTTTGTCATTATATAGCTTTGTATTGAATTAACTGTTAATTTTATTTATTTATGTTTAATACATATACTATTTCTTAGATCTAGAAGCTACGTAAATATTTATCGTGTTGGACAAATGAAAAATGCAAGGTTATTGCTTCACCTCATAATAATTATAATAATAATGGCGACGATACAGTCCGAGGTGGACCTGGGCATAGCTTCTCAGCAATCAGTCGTATTGGTCTCTCACGAGCGGAGAGAAACTACAGTTTAATGCCGACTCCGAACGGTGATTTTGAGACCTTTTTCTAGACAGTTATACTCTTTGAACATTGTCAGTGACTCAAAAGAGGTGGAGCCGTAAAAAAATGATAGATGTTTTTTTCAAGATTCGAACCTTAGACCTCGAGCGTAGGAGTGCTTCACCTCAGAATGTTTTTTATGTCATTAAATCACTCCTTAATTTTCATTTAAGAACTATACTTTTGAGATAAAAAGAGCGTACACTTATTGTTGCATTTTAATGAAAAGTAACTGAATAAATTAAAAGAGTACAACAAGTGCAAATGGTCTTTCAAACATATTAACATATTAGCATGCACAATTCAATCAGAATTATCAGGATATTTCAACAAATTGCTTTGTTTTATTGTCACTTTTCTCAAATTACATGTGAATATATATTGCGTAGAATATATATCAACAAATCGAAAGATTAAAATTCATACACGACATATCGTCTTGTTTTTTCTTCGAAAAATTATTATAACCACTTAACGGCACATGTATGAATCTATGTGGGTTCATACTATTTCAATTATTCACCATAAGATCAATATTATATTGTCTTTTCCTTGAGCTTGCAGAGTGCGATATATTTTCTAAATACAAACCAAAAATATGTGACTACCAAGTAGTTCGAAGTGTAAGTTAGGTTACCAAATAAATTCAATGAATTAATTAAAACACAAATTAGAACAAAACACTTATATTACTCCAAGGGGATAAACACGTATGTGACGAGAGTATACGTAAGAGAAATAAGCAATGACTATCGCCATAGAAAAAATAAGCTATCCCAGGATCGGGTGTCCTGGCCACGAGTTCATAAATGGCTACATTATGTACATTGTTTTGACAGTACTAGAACAAGATATTATTGCGCTTGGCCTGTTTGCTTCACTATATAGCAGTCAGGATATATGTATATATATACATATACATATCCGTGATTGTTAAGGCAACAGTTCCGCCCCGTTCGGGTTGGGAACCGCCTTTAAGTCATAGTTCGCCCAATCAAAGGCGTCCCTATTATTTAACACATTTCTTCTATTTGAAGTAAACAGAGAACAAGTCTTCTCTTAGGGGAACATCAAAAGGTGTGTGTAACTGTATTGTGTTGCGTCAATAGGTTTATCTTCTTGCGGTGTTGTGTTTGTGTGTTTGTTTGTCATTTTACTTTATTTTATAAATTAATCTGCGCAATCGGAAGATAAATGCGTTTAGGAGGTGTAACGCCATTTACAAAATCATTCGCAAAGAGAATTCTCAAAATTAAATGCTTTCTATCCACTTTGAATTGATATTTACATACTTGTACATACATATATATACACACGTGCAGATATTTATTCACATCTCGGTATCAAAGGCAAAAGGAAAGCAAACACGCTTTACAGTTTTTCTTTTGTGGATAAATTTTGTTGCAATGCAACAGAATCGTTTCTTTCAGTTAAGTTTTGATAAATCTTACATTCCAACTTTTTTTTTAACAAAATCATGTAACGCATTAATGGAGTAACTTTTCAACTATCAATTTTTGTATTGTATGTAAGTAACTTATTAAAGCCAAACAAATTTGTATCCATTTATAGATTTAGTTTGTATATTCTCTAGTCAAATACTTTTATAATATATTGTTGTTCACTAAATTGTTTCTCATTTTGAGAAAACAATTTAATTTCGAATAGTGTAAATTATAATATGTTGTACGCGGAATGAAGAATCTTTTTTTTTTTCATCTTCAGTGGTCCCCATGTTCTACTAAAGGGGTCGCGGAGGCAACGTACGCACGAGAGATCTCCAGGCCACTCGATCCTCTGCCAAAGACTCTAACTCATCAGGAGCTATGCCCAAGCGCAACCAGGCGACTGTTTGGACTTGGTCCAACCATTTCATCCTGGGTCTGCAAAGCGACCGCCTACCTGATGGAATCGCAATCAACGCACGCTTCGGAAGTCGTGATGATGGGAAATTCGTGCCAAATGACCACACCATCGAAGTACAGCCCTTTCCTTTCGACGAAGCAGCTGCCCAAAATTGAGTTCCTCGCGCATGCCGTGTTTCTCACCATATTCCGGCGAGTAATTCCTACAACAGCACGGAGAAATCTCAACTCGGCAGCTTGTATTCGCTATCTTATTCTTTCGGTCATTATCCAAATTTCATGACCATAGGTGAGAGTTGGAATAAATACTGCGTTAAAACCGCTAACTTGGCCTTGACACCAAGCTCGGCCTTTCTGATTACATGGTGGTCAAAAATTCAGATCGAAAGAGTCTACTGGGCTTGCTTTACTTAACAGAAAAGGCGTTTGATACAGGTTGGCATGACTAATTCACGAACTTTTTAAATACAATTTTCTACTCATAGTATTAAAATGATTCAAAGTTTTTAAAGTGATAGAAACTTTTGTGATGAAAATACAAAATCGCATTAGTGTTCTTTTTAAATTACGTAAAATCAAAACAAAAAACAAACCTCTCAATGTCAAATTGTATTTACGTTCTTTAAAGGTAAAATGGGCAGGAATGCAAATATTTGGGAATAGTTTTCGATAACAAGCTTAACTTTTAAAAAAACATCTATTATAATTGATAAAATAAACAATTTTTTTTTTATAATTTGCGCGTGCTATTGTGTTACGAATACCCTTAAGTGTCCGGAATCAAGACACAGTACGGGCCGAGGGTATAGAAGAAGAAAGGGAATGGAAGCACCTGTGCACATTGGTCTTAAATGCCTGTGGACTTACGTGAGTGAGAAGGAGCATTCCATTCCGGGCTGGGAAGAGCATTCCATAATCGTGTAGTGCGGCTAAATCGTGTAGTGAGTCTCGAAACTTAACTGTCCGCCCGAAAGCAGGCTTAAGGTTGAACTGATGAGTATTCCTGGCGAGACGAGTATTGCGGGTGAATTCATGCAGGGGATGCAATTGGCTAGCTCACTTGAGCATCATTTGTAAAAATAAATAATAAAAGAATTAATAAGATTTCTCAACACCTTTGTCTACAGAAACTCAAAAAAGCAAAACTTAGCGTTGGCGATAAATTATGAATCTATAAGACATAGTCTGCTAGCCTTCATAAATTCCACAAAGTGGTTTCAAAATTAGGCTAATCTGAGTGAATACACACTCCTTTTCACCCCCATCTCACAAATTAGGTATCCCATAGGATGTGGTACCAAAACGGCGTTTTCATGGCGCTAATTGGGTGCGAAAACAAGACCTGTATGTCCACCGCCACTTTTACCTACCTATCTACCCATACGACTATTCTTTAACCCATTCTATTCTATGCCCTTAAGGTTTCTTCCATGGTACTAGTCGACTAGAAAACGAAAGAGATTTTTGTGCTTGCTTGTTTTATTTCCTTATTGATAAACACAGTTTCCTTAATCTCTAACATAATGTGATAGAGAAATGATTGAAAAAATAAAAATTCTAATGTCTCTCTTATTTGGAGAAAAATATACATCTTTTTCAAAATTCTTTGCAAATATAACTTCATAATATTAATACAGTAGGAGGTCGGAAAAGTTGATCGAAATGTTCCACTGCTTATCAACTTTTCCGAAAAGTCAACTTTTCCGGACAGATCTTGAAAATCTGTAGAAAATTAGTACTTTTTAATAAATAGTCTTATTTTATTGGGATTAATTGGTTTTATTTTATTTAAAAGCAAAAACTAAAAAAATCTTAGCGATGTTCAACTGGTTTGAAGTAGCTGGAAAGGGTGTTTTGCTACATTTTTTTTGTCAAATGAGTTTTACAATGTTTGTATCTATTTCGTTATCGTTATTTTCGGGGCACCATTTGATCAATGCATTCACGCTTCCAATGGCTTCTGGATACAAAAATTTTGTCGTTTCCGCCGTCTCGATATCGGATTCGTCGTTATGATTATCAGCCTCGTTCTCTTCTTCAACTGAGTCCGTATTTCACTCTTCAATCTCTTCCAAAGTCAAATTAAAACTTACCCAATTTTCGACAGCAATGTATTGACTTCTTGAATTTTGTTATTACAGGAATGATCGAACAGAGACATGTTATCATCAGCATCAAATTCATTGTCAGCCTTATGAAGCTTTTTTGCTTGTGCATGTTCAAAATTGTCGACTGCTGCTGCGAGAATTGTTTGAAGATTTTTTTAATCTTGAGAATTTCCTGCTTTGTGACACCATATTCTATTGGCAAACGACTGCCGCGAACACCATTGCCAAGTTTCTTCAACATTTCTATTTTTGTTTTAAATTTAATCGAACTTGTTTTCGTTTACCATTTTTTTTTGCCGAAATTTTGTTAATCACACCAAATAAAAATTGAATGTGCGAATGGACAATACACGTAAGAAAATATCAGTAATAATCTAAAACAACTGTAACTGGCACGCAGCTGCCGGGGAAACACATTTCTACTTGTCAACTTTTTAAGGTAAAGTATGGAAACTAAAATTTGGTCCACTTTTCTGTATAGTAAACTTTTGTGAGAGTCAACTTTTCCGAACTTCTACTGTAGTTCACAGTATCTAAAAAAATTAATCAATTTTGTGTCCAAAATGATGGTGATACTGGATGCATTTGTATTTTGCGCTCTTCCTTTTTTGAATTTATGTCGTAGACCCTGTTTGGCATTGAGCTTAACAATTTTTGGATCGTTTTTTTTTAATTTTTAGCCAATATTGCGCTCTTAAGCTGAAGAACGTTGTGGCAAACGTGCTGGTCAATTGGAATGTCTCTGTCGGAAAACCACTTTTTAGAAGAAGCCGCCAAATGAGTTGGAGCATTATCCTGTTGAAATTCCAAGAAATTTTGATCCATTTTTCGAGAAATGGTATAACATGTCTTGGTACTTCTCCGCATTCTCCCTGTTAGGAGCAGTTGCTAAACGCCCCGGTGGATTTGGCGGCTTATATTTCGAATACTGTTTATGGAATTAGAAAATTCCCTTAAACTGTGTCATTTCTGGTGATTAGTTAATGCTAGTCCCAAATTTCTTAAAATTTTGAATGAGGTGATGAAGACGATTTTACTGCCTTCCAATTTTCACGTGTAGATTTGCCACTTCTCAACAATGCAATTAATGACGTTTTTTGAATTTACTCGACGACTTTCCTGTTTCCATTTTGACAAACTCTACTCAAATGCGAAATGATCCACACTGATCGGGAGCAAATCATCGCTATTCATACAGCCATACATTGTAAAACATGTTAAAATGTTACCGTTAGAGAAAGGAAAGAGCTGCAGTCGGAGTTTGCAAACAAAAAAAGTTTGTGTGTTTGCACAAATAACTGAAAATAACAGTTAATACTTTGAAATAGTTGAAATTTTGGGCATATTTTATATTTTTGAGTATTTGACATGCAAAACTTTAGCTACAGAAAATAAACTTGAACTAAAAAAACAAAGACAAAACTTTCAACTACTAAAAATCTTGTGTAGATTGATTATATTTTTTTAAAAAACATTTTCATTGTCATTATGTATTTACAATGGTTATAAAAATACGGAATGTTAAAATACACTGTGCGAAATAATTTTGGGACCAGCCATTTTGTGTTTTGATTTTATCATTTTTTCGCATGATGCGACAATGCGAGGACAATTTCTTTAACTTATCCGATGTTTTCGTCATTGATACTGGCGGATGGACGACCGAAAAAGGTAAAGACATCAACCACAGCATTGTCGACTTTAAACTCTCAAAAAAATATTTGAGTGCTACATGACTGATGTATCAACTTAGAAAAAAAAATATTTTGACAATACCTACCGTGGTTTGTCTGAAGGGGAAAATCCGGCTACTTTTTGATCAGAAGGTATATTGGTAGTATTTGAAATTGAAATTATACTCCTATAGAAAGTTTAGACAACAATTTTTTAAAGCTTATTCCGAATGCTCAGGTACACGAAATTGTGCAAATATATAAATTCAGTTAATTTAAACCGTCTTTTCATTTTATAGCCTACTGATCGTTCACAGGCGATCTTAGCTAATCTAAGCCCTTCGACCCAAACTTTTTTTCCCATCGCAGACTATACAGAACATTATTAAAATTACTTAATACTATCTTATATGCTAACTTTCATTCTACGTTAACTAAGTAAACTCAATCCTACATCAACAACATAAACAAATTTACTGTACATATTTCTTATTTTTTTTTTCTTTGTGTACATTTTGTACAATTTATTTGTAAAATCAACTACGCTACACCTAACCTAATAGCCGTCGTGCCGTATTATCTCGTGGTTGGGGTAAAATGCATCGGAAATCAGGTTGTTAGTCGAGTTCTACCTTGCCGCATGCTTTCGAAACAACTTTATCAAGAATTATCCTCAATTATCCTCAATTATCCACTCTTATCACTTTCGCCCTGTTGTATATAACATCATTGGAGTAGATTTTTTATTCTGGGTCCATGAATTTCTATAAATGTAAAGACAAGCCCTCTCGAATAACCGAATCTTTTCCATTAACCTTGCTCCCACGTTGAACCACAAGGGACAGCCATAGGTGATTGGTTTTAACCTATTCGGGCTCTACCAAGAGCATCTTTTACGAATACTGATCTAGCCGATCTCGAGGTGTCTGACTACATTTTACTTCTTCAGTGGTTGCTGTGTGGCTTAACAGCTGAAACGTAAATCAGAAACGGATGAATGTAAATAAATAAAATTGACGTCATTGACGATGCTCAAAGAGTATAACTATCTAGAAAAAAAGCTTCTCATCCTCGCCTTTCGGAGTCGTCGTTAGAGAACAACATAAGTGATTGCTGTGAAAGCTAGGGCCAAGTCCACCTCGGACTTTGTATTATTATTAATTTGTTCTGATCCAGTTTCCAATAATCTTTAGCTAAATAACTAGGCTTTTCATTTCTCTTGGTTTACATGTCCGTTCAGAGATCAAGAAGATTGTAATTTTTTCCAAGCTTATTTATGGATCTTATTCCTACCGATAAAAATATTATTACGAGGATTGTTTAATAAGTTAGTGACATTTTGCTTCCGTTAACACCCATCAATTAATAGACTACTCTCAAGTTTTAAGCAAGCTGTGTCATTTAGGTTATGTCTGGCAGCCATTGAAAGCACATTACTTAGTGAACTCCAACTAAAATGAAAAAAAAGTGAATTTCTTGTGCTAATTAAGCATTATTTTTTGCCTAAAAAACACCGTCACCGAAGCCATGGAAAAGCTTGATAAATCCTATGGGGATTGCCTATCTGCCTATCCATTTCAATGGCAAAGAAGTGATTTACTGAATTCCGTGCTCGTACCAGCATAAATGATTTCGAACCTTCAGGTCGCCCAAAAGAGGCCGTCAAGTCAGAAATCGTCGATAAATATGTGGAATAATGATGAATGCCAAATTTCCTCACACTCGAATATAAGCGCAACCGTGTAATCACTTTAGAGGACTTTTTGGCGATGTTCAGTTGCAATCCGAACGAGTTTTTGCCCAGTTTCGTTTCATGAAACATGAACTCATCACAACATACCAGAGACTAAGAAATAATCAATATAGTGATAGTGATAGATGCGTCTGTAGGCTAATAAGGTCAAATAATAAGGTGTCATTCACATCGATTACCTTGGAAAGGGCAAAACGATCATCAGCGAATAATATTCAGAGAATTTCGACAGATTTTGCATTTTGCGAAGAAAAAAATACTGCTTCATCTAGTTAATGCATGTGTTCCATTTGGGTTACGAACTTCTACCCAAACAAGCATATTCTCTAGGATTCTAATCACATATGACAACAATCGTCTGATGATATCGACTGAGCGTAGTTTTGCTTCGTTTTCTTACTGTTCTCACGAACAGCTCTCGTAGTTCGATGCAGCGTCATTGCCTTGTTTTGCTGTATATGCCTGCCTCCACTCAGGCCCGGTTCCAGCTAAATGAGCGCCCTGTGCAAGAGCTGCGTTTAGCGCCCACACTAATACAGTTTTATAAATTAAGGAATGAGAAACGTATTTTTCAAGCATTGGCCTGTTGAAAACTAATAATAAAATTAAAATTTATTATTAAAAAATATTTTAATGTTATTTGAAAATTAGAAATTCGTTTTATATGCTTCAAGCTACTCAATATTTTCTTTTGATCTAGTGTTTTGAAATAAAATTCTTTTTCGGTTCTAAACTAGTTTGGAGGCTCCACTCTTTGTCCAACCAGGTTTTTTTTTGTACATAGGTGGTGTCGTAAGGCCTAGCACATCAGTAGCGGCATCTCTAATGGCTTATTGACAATGTTTCCATATTTCTTCTATTGTTTGTGCAGGTGTCGTTGAACTTTCGCAGAATGTCAGGAAAACTCTATCAATAAAGTTCCTACCGGTCTGTTACGATTGTAACTTCCGTCGTCAAACTGTGGTGTTCTCCCCCAACCCGGTGAAAATTCTGTAAATTGATTTTCGAAAAAATGACACATTTCACACGAAAAGATGCAGGTATGCAGAAAATGAATGATTTTTTGTCTCGACTGTTGTGAAACAAATTTTTCGAATTGGTTGGATTGTTGAAAGCTTCGTTTGCGATGACCCCATTTCTCACATAAGCGTTGCAGCGAAAGAAGTTTGTTTAAAAAAAAGTTTTGTAATATTTCATTGAATTTTATTATTGATCAAAGGATACTAAAGACACGGAAACTAGGTCCCATATTATTCAAAAACTTACTGACTGCTTGGTAAATACATCACTAAGGTTAATTAGGTACGTAATTGCCTGAGGCCGAGGTGCAACGATTGTGAGAGACAGAAAAATAATTTTGCTAATAATTTATTTATTAACATTTATTTAGTTGCCTTCGACAACGACGTATGTCCCATCAACAACTACGCCAGCTATTGTACCCAATCCTTAATATTTTGTTCGTAGACATATTACTCTAAGTACTATTATCAGTTTCAAAATCAGGAGACGCATTATTAAGGAGCTACGAGGATTGGCGAAAGGCTTCGCTGAATTTTTCACCTAAGGGTTCTGCACAATGATGACAAGGAAAATTCGATAACGTAAGAGATGAACTCATCAAAATCTCTAGAAACAGAAGAATTATTGCTTATCTTGCTTATTCATATTGCTTTTACATTAATGTTGCTGAAAATGTGTATGAAATATTTTAACATGTATTTCACATATTTATCTATGGAAATTCTAAAGGATTTTTTGCCTTTTTCTTTAAATTCACCGTCGTCGGCTTGTTTTCTATTAAACTATGGTCTTAATGAGATGACACACCTCTATCCTTTATAGTTAAGATGTGCAATTTAATAGTTGAATAAAGATGTTTTTAATCGAAATCAAAAAGAGTATTAGAGGCACTTGATATAATAAATCAGTGATAATAAATCAAAAACTAATTTAACCTAAAACTGTTGCTCATAGGTGGAATGAAAACTGTTAAATCAAATAAATAGGAAGTGCTTAATAAAGACTTTATCCCTCATCCCTGTAAAGTTATTCCAATGTCACCATGAATTTCCTTAACCAGTAGCACGCGTGTTGCTTAGCACTTAAGTGGATGTTCGCACGTGTCTGACGATTAATTTAACACCATGTATACAAATATTTCTTTATTAGAATTGGTGCGATCACAACACCAAAGTAAATATTGTTCGTTGATTGAATCGGTTGTCTTGTAGTGTTGTTTGCTTGTGTGAACAAACGAGATACTTTGATGTCCAGATTAAGTTAGGAATGTTTAATAAAATGTCTTGGGACAAAATATTTTGTAGATTCACTGATGGTGTGAAGATAATCATTTATTAGAAGCTGCACGTGTCTTACTGATATTGAAGCAGTCAGCAATATTTATATCAGAGTACAAATGTTTTAAGTTTTGAAGTAGTATCGTTGTTATGAGTTCATATGTACATGTACATACATATGCATTTTAACAAATGTTTAACAAAAAGATACAATAGAAAATAAATAAAATAAATACAATACGAAGTATAATATAATACAAAATTATTTGCCATAGAAATAGGTGAATACAATCTTTGCCTTATGGCAAAAGTGTTTATCAATTGTACAATGACTATAAACACATAGGATTACAAATATAATATTGATGGGGAATCTAATAGATAATAATTAATAAAAACAAAACTATATTCATTTAATTTACAACAAAGGAACAAGAAGTGTATCTATTGCATCATGGTCAAAAGAGAAAAGCCAAGTTTTTATATTACTTAAAGATACTGTTTTCCTTCTCTCACACCTACTGTTTTCTGCTAACATGTTAAATAGCCGTGGAGCTGCCACATAATAAAACCGAGAAAAGTGTGTTTTATAAATAGTTGGAGTGTGCAAAGTTCTTATAATTTACACGAAATCTCACATCATAAAATCCTGATTTTTCAAAAAATATTTTCAACACTTTATAATAATACAAATGTCTTAATACAAGAATTTCTAGAGAATTTAACAAGGGAAAGCTTGGAGTTCTGCGATTAACTTTCGTCATAATTCTAATTACGTGCTTTTGTTTAGTTAGCAATGGTTCTATTTTGTTAAAATACGCATCACCCCTGTATGAAATACCGTATTGCAATTTGGATGAAAATAAGCCCTTTTTTCCATTTTTAATACATGATTATTGCAATAGAGACTCAAATGATACATATGTCTTACTATTCTAGTAAGGTGGTGTTTAAGATGCAAGCAGTGGTCGTACCAATTTAGCTTATTGTCCAATATAATGTCTAAATATTGAAAACGATTGAAACATTCAGTTCTAAGACACTCTTTACTGCAAGCAGCACTTTCATTAAAAGTAACAAAATAATGTGTTAATGATCAAAAACGTAAGCAGCTTGAACTGTGGTAATATAAAGGAAGTCTTCATATATTAATCCCTTGATATTGAATTCAATAAACTTAGTCTTTGTATTTATTATGTCTAAATCGTTATTTACATCTAGATATAAGTTATAATAACTAATATTAGAGTATGATAGTACAGTGTCATCAGCAAAACATGTAATTTTGCCCTTAAAAGGTTGGATAAAGAACGAATTTACATAAATGAGACACAAAACTGGTCCGAAAGCAGAACCTTGGGGGACACCTGCATTAAAATATTTTGCAGAACTGAGGGAGTTTTTAATTTTTACTATTTGTTGACGATCCTTAAGATAAGAAGTAAACTAATCGAGTATGAAACCTCTAAACCCTGCATTGGTAAGCTATGGTTCACCAACAAGGTAGAATGGTATACAGACGGATCAAGAACGGCCAGTATCTGGCCATACGGGGATAGAAAGCAATGCAATGGCCGACTCCCTGGCAAGGAAAGGAGCATCAAAACCCTTCATAGGCCCTGAACCATTCTGCGCTGTAGGAGACCATCTCCTCAGAGAAGAATTCAGGGAACTAGAAAAAAGGAACCGGATAGAAACCTTGAATAACGCTCGTGGAATGAAGTAGGCCAAGAAACTCCTGGGGCAATATAAGCGGAAGAGATTCGAGGCATGCATCAAAATGAGCAAGAACAACTTCCGTATCCTAACAGGCTTCCTAACGGGGTACTGTAGACTCAGAGAGCATCTAAGGAAACTAGAGGTATCAGAAGAATGTCTGCAGATTTTGTGGAGAATTTAATGAAATTCCAGAACATATACTGGAATTGTGTGAGGCACTAGCCCACAAAAGAAAAAGAATCACTAGAACCATCTCTCATTCTCCGATTCCTGAAGGAAACTGGCTTAGAGAGAATACTCTAGACAGATTTATTTACCTATGCGCAATAGGAGTCCATTACCCTCAATACAACTCTGAAAAGAACTGTATTTGAGGGGAACTCGTAATGAAAGGGGGCAAAATAGATCTCAAAGGTCGCGGTGCAATATACCCTCAACCATAATAATAATAATGGTTCACCATGTCAAAGACTTAGGTTATATCTATAAAAAGGCAGCCCGAAATTTGGGAGTTACTTAAACTCGAGTATAGTTCTCCAGTCACTTTAAGTAGCGCATCTTCCGTAGATTTTTAGTTTCTGAAACCGATCTGATATAAAGACATCATTATCCCCTGTTCAAAAATTTTAGAGAAGACTGACAACAAGGAAATTGGACGGTAATTGTTTAGTAGAGTCACCCTTTTTATGAAGAGGGTTTACAAGTGCTGTTTTGAGGGAAAAATACCTTTGTATACACATGTGTTAAAAATAAAAAAAAGAACATCAGAGATCTGAAACGAAATATATTTCAAAATTCTGCTAAAAATTTTATCTAGAGCGGTTGAATTTGATATTTTTAAAGATATTATAATCTTTTGAATTTTAAGTGGAGACAATTCATTAAAGAAAAAACTTTCACCTCGATAACTAGTTTCTAATACACTATCATTACAGGACAAAGTTAAATTGTGCATATTTGAAGAACTATAAGCAGATCCTACGTTCGTACAGAAACTATTAAACTGTTTAGCAATCTCTAAAGGCTTACAAATAGTAGTTCTTGATATTCAACACAATATTACTATTATATTTTTCTTGTTTAAAATCTCATTTACATACTTGCCATTCTTTCCTAGAGTTTCCACTATTTCCGGCTAATTTCTTACTGTAATAATCATTACTGCAGATAGGTATATTCATCTGTAATTTCACTACAGATCTTATTGTAGTAATTTCTTAATCTCTGATTATTAGGATGTTTTTTAAGAACTAAACAAATTTACTTTTTCTTCCTAATTTTGTTAAAGAGTTTGAGAGTCATTCACTGCTTCAGGCGTTTCAATATGTTGTTTACAGTATTTCATTTCTGAGAACAGATCATAAGATAAAACTGCAGTTTTTTAAGAAATAAATCGAACTTAAAAGATGAATTAGAACCGGTATAAACTTCATCCCAAAATTCATAGTTTAAATAGTGTCTTAGTGCAGCAAATTTAAATCGTACATAATCCCTAACCTCAAATTTGTTTAATCTATTGATTTCGTTGTTTAACTGTAAAAATGATACGTAATCTTCAGATCACAAACAAGAGTTTCATACTTTACATGACTGTTTCAGTGAAGCCTTATAAAAAATATGATCTAAACAGGAATTGAAACGTGTATGTTCATTAACAACGGACATTAAGCCAAACGACGATAGTAAAGACAAAAAACAATCGGAACCTAGTGAGTCGGAGAGTATATTAATATTAAGATCGAGAAGCACAAAGCGAAATCACCGCATACACCGCAACTGCCGAAAATGACCTCTTATTTCTATTTCTATTAAGCGCTGCTATCCTGTTGCTTTCCTCTGCCGCCAGCACTCCGCCAGGATAATCTTTAAGCTTGCGAGGATCGTACACATGAGTTTTAAACAAAGGACCATAGTTACGGTGTATGCGGTGTTTTCGTTTTTCATAAGCAGTTACGCGTACCATCGCTTACTCGAACTCGATTTGTATATGGTGTTACAGGATGAAATGATTCAGAAATCAGTACTCGAGTTTAAATGAGACACATAGTCTATTGGTCGCTTAGCTTGCGGTGATTGTTCGCACTTCCATCGCTTTTTTTTGGAGTAGATTTTGAGTGACAATTCTAAGCGGTCTCTAATAATAATAATAATAATAATAATAATAATAATAATAATAATAATAATGGCGGCGCTACAGTCCAAGGTGGACCTGGGCCTAGCTTCTCAGCAACCACTCGTGTTGTGCGTGCTATTGTTCTCTCACGAGTGGAGGGGACCTACAGTTTAATGCCGACTCCGAACGACGAGATTGAGAAGCTTTTTCTAGACAGTTATACTCTTTGAGCATTGTCAGGGACTCGAAAGAGGTGGAGCCGTGAAAAAAATGTTTGATGTTTTTTTCGAGATTCGAACCGACGACCTCGATCGTAGGAGTCGGCGCACCTACCCACTACGCCACGGCGCCAGCAGTCTCTAATATAAACATCAATTAGTCTCTCCATCGTCTTGAGTACAAATTATGTTAGACTGGGTCGTAGGATTTAGGCAGCTCACTGGGTCTATTTCCCAGTTTGGGAATGAATGCTACATGTACTATGGTCTTTTGTGTTATAGTAGACATAAGATGTGTTAAAAGACGATCCTGGGAAATGTACCTAAAGCAACGTTCTAAGAGTATATTCTCTGTACGTCGAGTAGGTACCATCATTCTTTTTCAAAAATTCTATACAGTTCTACTTGACTTTCGACTTTATCCTCATGCTTTTGTACTTGGTGATACAGGAAATCAGTTAATTGTCAAAGAATCAACTCAAAGAATAATCACAGACACCATTAGAACTTTAAATAAGAAATGTCCACGCCTTACGACTTCAACCTATAAGCAATATAATACTAACATAATAGATGATCTCCACAAAACTCCCTAGTGGAGATCCTCCGCCAATGCCATTCGCTACAGCTAAACTTCTTTTAAAGAATCATACTATTAAAAACACAAACTCAAGATGGTCATACCAAAGCAAATTTGTCCTAAACTTGATCTAAAACGTTCACTCTATCTTCTTAGAATGAACAGGTCATCCCTAAGGACTCTCATTGGCGTTATCACAGGACACTGTGCCATTGGCACTCACGCCTCAAGCTGCAGAGACGAAGAAGAAGAGGAAAGCATAATGCATTTCCTCTGCACTTGTAGCGCTCTCTTCTCTCGCAGGGTGAAACACCTTGGAGCCTACTTCTTCAACGACTTGAGCGAATTGCACAACGTCGGCATTTATCAATTGAAGAACTTCGTTGAAAGCACCAAATGGTTTTTCGGATAGATAACATTAGATCCGTGTACTATCACAATGGGCCTAAATTGGCCTAAGTGTGACTGCTATCTACAGTCAGCCACTTCAACCTAATAGTACGTTTGCACCGCACCCAAATTCAGCATTTCGGCTAGTTTCAGCATTTCAGACCAAATCCATGGCATTTCGCCATACATTTCCCGGATTCTGGAATGTTGTATTTCAGCGAAATACAGAATTTCGTCGCTGCATTTGTAAGTTCGGCAAATCGAACAATCATCTTTACAAATTCAGCACCATTCAGCACGTCATACAATGACATTTCAGCCCGCTGAAATAACAAAAAACAGCTGCCAACAAAACAATAAATGATTTCAAGTGATCATTGCAATAAAAATGGAATATACATATATGTCAGAATTAGCATTTAAATTCATCTTTAGAGTAATATAACAAGCTAAATAGTTCAACCACTTCTGATTTCCAATCAGAAAAAAAAATATCAATAATCAATTCTAACACTAGCTGTCATTTGAATTGCTGAAGTTGCAGTGCGAACGCTAAATTGGATTCTGAAATTTTTTTCAGACTATAACCTAACCTAACATAATAGATAATAACAAACAATGATTTCGATATGTCTAGCACCGAATAGGTTAAAAACTTACGGTGTCCATATTTTATTTTAAGTAGAATCATCAATTTTGGCCTATAAAAAATTAATTTTTACTATGTTATACAAATATAGATACCGACTTATCACAGTTGAACGATTTAAATTTTGTTACGCTACATCCCGAATTTATTTGCAAATCCTGTTAAAACAGATGACTTCAGACGTCAGGACGTTGAATATATTTTTCCATTTACACATCATGTATTAATTTATTCGAAAACTTCCCAAACACAAGAAAAGTGTTACTTTGCGTATTCATGCTACTTGTGAGAGCATGTTTTTTTTTTTTTTTCTTTGGAGGATTTTAGAAACGCTACTGGAGCACTCAGACTCAAAACTGGTCCATTGTACTGCCAGGTAGCAACCTACTCCAGTGCCGTTAATTTGATCCCAACGGCAAATGGTGACTGAACCGATTTCGGAATCGAACCTGGGACCCCTCGAACTTGGGGCAGGCACTTAACCAACTGCGCCATCCAGTTGTGAGAGCATACTTGTATATTAAATGTGAATTACAAATCCGGTGCAAAGGAAATTTTGAACATGTATAATCAACAGGTATCTTCTCACGCCTTTTTTGCATTCTTATCATAAATTTGTGGAACAAAACACGAGGTTACAAATTTATTTTTGTGAATCACAAGTGCAATTTTTTTGTTGTCATGCAATTTTCAGATGTGAAAAAGAAATTGTAAATTGTAAATTGTAAATTGTAAATTGTAAATTGTAAATTGTAAATTGTAAATTGTAAATTGTAAATTGTAAATTGTAAATTGTAAATTGTAAATTGTAAATTGTAAATTGTAAATTGTAAATTGTAAATTGTAAATTGTAAATTGTAAATTGTAAATTGTAAATTGTTAATTGTTAATTGTAAATTGTAAATTGTAAATTGTAAATTGTAAATTGTAAATTGTAAATTATGTGGGCGCCGTAGTCGTGTGGGTTTGTGCACACCATACGCACTTGACTTTTACAGTCTAGGTTCAAATCCAAGCACAAGCAACAATTTTCAAAACAAAATTGTTCACGGCTCCTCCTCTTTCGAGTCACTGACAATGGTCAAAGACTATAACTGTCTAGAAAAAAGCTTCTTAATCTCGCTATTCGGAGTCGGCATTAAACTATAAACTCCCTCCACTCGTGAGAGAACAATAGCACGCACAGCACGAGCTGTTGCTAAGAAGCTAGTCCCAGATCCACCTCGGACTGTAACGCCACCATTATTATTATTATTACTAAATTGTCCATTGTAATGATTAGTGTCAATAGCATCTAGATTGTTAGATTGAACAAAGTAGTCATATATACGTAAAGCGATATTGCTAACCTTCTATCACTCATGAACTCGAATTTATTTGATTTTTGGATTCTACATAAGAACAAAGAATTAAAACATAGGTATTTTTTATTTTCTATTCTAAATTTATTAAGGATATGAGATGCAACTGTCGAGAGGTCAGTGATTTATTTCACTAAACTACGTTTCGTTTCTGGTCTAATAATGTAATTATTTTCTCTGCCTTGCTTTGATTGAAACGACATTTTTATGGGGCCGATACATATTTTTCTTGAATAAAATATAATCACATTTCCTACAATTGCTATAACTACGCCTTCGCCATAGACATTTTTTCGATTATTTTTACGTCAAATTTCAGTTGTAAACTATTATTACATACTAAACAAGGCATGTAAAATTTTTACAAAATTGCAACGTGTAAGTTGCAACTAAAAATCACTTTTGGTGAAACAGAAATGAAAGTAATCCTACAACTACAAATCAAAAACGCATATATATTATAAAAACGCTTGTAAATACAAACTTGTAAAATGTTGAAATAGGCCACAGAGTGGTAATAAAAATTTGTTTTTTTAGGAAATGTATATAAATATATGTGGGCGCCGTGGCGTAGTGGGTAGGTGCGTCGACTCCTACGCTCGAGGTCGTCAGTTCGAATTTCGAAAAAAAACATAAAACATTTTTTTCACGGCTCCACCTCTTTCGAGTCACTGACAATGCTCAAAGAGTATAACTGTCTAGAAAAAAGCTTCTCAATCTCGCCGTTCGGAGTCGGCATTAAACTGTAGGTCCCCTCCGCTCGTGAGAGAACAATAGCACGCACAACACGAGTGGTTGGTGAGAAGCTAGGCCCAGGTCCACCTCGGACTGTAGCGCCGCCATTATTATATTATATTATATAAATATATGTATCTGTGGCCACAAACCATAACCGCTAAACTCGAGTTAGGACAAAAATGAGTTATAAGTACCATTATGTTCACCATGTTTAAATCTACTTTCACTAAATTTTGTATGTCTGTACCTATTTTTAAACAGAAGTTATTTCAAAAAAAAAAACTTAGCCTAAGTACTAGCAGTAGTGGAAATTTGAAACTTTGACCGCCTCTCCTAAAAAAGCATAAAAACCGACTTAAGCGGTTATACCTTGTGACCACAGATATAATAACTTTAATAATATATACTCGTCGAAAATACCTATTGTACATTATTAACAACATATACATATGTATGTACATATGTCAAAAATGGCATCCTCATTTGGAGAGCAATAAGAAGCTCTGCCACACCATGAATAGGCACGAATTTAATAAAATCCTTCCATTGTCAAATGTTGAATAATGTTCCTTATTTGAAATTTACACAAAGCAAATAAGAGAGCTGACACTTGAATTACTGCAATACTTCTAGTAAGTATACGATGCAAAGGGACAACAAGACAAATCTTCCATTCAAAGTCAAAAACAAAAGTCGTTAGCTCAATTTATCGGGGGTGATTTCATTTAAAACTGTCTTCCAGGGTATACATATTCTCGTTTTCAAATGGTTGTATAGGTGAATATACACATACTTACGATGAATTCCGAATAGGTATAATCTTCAAAAAGTATGTATATGTGCATACATATGTAGATGCATTATTGTCCGTAGGTATAACTTGATTTATTGTTGTTCTCTTTTGAATGGTGGTGGTGGTGAAGAATACAGTACAAAACATACTTAGTGCCTCCCTCTGTATTCGCTTAATCCTTCAATGAAGGTAGACCTATTTGTAAAAGGAACTCGAATCACACTGAGCCCATCGCAATAAGTACGTATCAAGCAATAATATTTTACGCTCGGTTAATCCCTTTCAGAAAACACCAGCAAGGAATCTTATTGCTTGCTAGTCAGCAATAATAATTGAGAAAGGACATTTTGCTGCTGTGAGCCTTCCTGTAATCCAGTAGCAACCCATCGTGTTTGTCAGACCAAGTGTATAAATTAAATAGTTGATACCCGATTAGAGGTACTGAAATGATCAATAAAACGGCTTCACGCAAGCGAAGCTATTAAGCTACCGCTGAGTGAACGAACCCACGCATGAGCGAAATTGCCATAAGGGTGCGGGTGATTATGGTTTTTATATGTGGGGCGTTTTATATTTATTTACACTTGATGGTTTAATGTCTAAAGAGCGGAATGGAATTCAAACAAAGGATTAGCCGACCTTTCAATCCAAACATTTGTCAACGTAACTGCTTTGAATATTAATTTAAGAATATGTATTTAGACATAGAAATTAATTAATATATGTAATAATAATAAATTGTTCTGTTTATGTTCAATAAAAAGAAAACATACAAAACATAAATAACATGAAAAATGTCGTCTGTTGGAAAGAGTTAGGCAAATATATTTACTTGAGGATTATATTCGTCAACTAAACTTTTTCTGTAGCAAAACGTGTGAAAAATGTTTTTGTATAGCACTTCCCAATTACTATCGCCATCTCCGTTGAGTAGGGCGATTACTTCGTGTTCCTCTAAAATTGACTTTCCAAGAAACTCAGCACATATTGATCTTAAAATCGGACACTTCCCAACAAAGTGCAAGATGGTCTCTTCTTCATTTAAATTGCAAAGTGTGCAATTCTTATTACCCCCTTGAATTAAGTCCTATCAATCCTGCACACGTCTTTAATGTCCACATTATTAGTCTTCGGTGAAATTTGTCATAGAAGTAAGCCTGTCCAATAGATTCGCTAAGCATACTATAAACAGATTCTACACTTCCTGAAGGTTAATTTGCATTTGAATATTTTGCAGATTTTATATACTTGGCTTCATCCAAAGGCACATTTGCCTTTGTTGTTGCTGTCTCCGAAGTACACCAGGTTTCGAACCAGTAGATTTTTTTCTCTTGGATTAATTTAGACAATCCACTCACTTCATATCTAAATAGGGTTTTATGCGTGTACTGCAGGTGTATTTTAAGTGTGTACAGAAGCATGTCAGGAACACCTGATTCTAAGTTTATTATATAATTGGTAGTGAACTCAGAAAAACCAAACATTTTTTTTATAAAGTACCTTTGAACATTATCTACGGCGTTGAAGTTCGAAAACCCCCATACTTGAGCTGCATAGCTGAGTATCGCTGTGCTGTAACTAGAACAGCACTAAACAGTTTAAATTTAGCCAACACGTCTTTCTTGTCAATGAAATTGTTCCAAGTGCTGTTTAAACTATTTTTGGCCTTGACTTCTCTTTCTTTAAGGTGCTCCGTCATAGAAAGTTTCGGCGTCATTATAACTCCCAAACATTTATAACTTTTAACGATTTCTATTTCAGTGCCGTCGTAGAACCATTTTGAAATTTTAGCTCTTCTGCCCCTTGCAAAATATCATTATTTTTGACTTTTCGATGTTGATCACGAAATGTTGGAATTTATTGCTTTTTAAAATCAACGTCTTAATTTTATTTTGATGAAACAAATATTAAATCTGAATGAGTGTATGTATATTTATTATAAAATTATAAGTCGGCTGGTAAAAATTCAAATGTGTGCAATAAAAGAATTGAATGAATTGAATCCCCTAGTTTTGTTATTTGATGTTTATTGATGACCTGATGATTGTGGATTTTCGGATTGTGCGAGGATTCTATAAGACCTGTAAAAATATCAAAGTTAAGAAAAAACGAAAAGGAAAATTCGAGTGTAGTTTTCAAAAGTACTCATCCCAGATTATTACATTTTTTCTAGCCAAACACGTCTGAAACAAAAATTTAAAGCAATTTTTGGCGAAAATCGTTGTCATATGCTGATGCTTAAGGCTAACGGCATACGAATTTAAAAATTGACGTCAATGCTTTTTATTACTTTATCCGAAAATACTTCTCTATCAAACAAGAAACTTGTTCAAATAGACACCAACATCTTTCAAACGACCTGGAAAATCGTTGGTTAAACTGCTCACCATAAATGAGTTAACCGGTGCAACCGACGGTTTTCTTTTACGCTACAGCCCGAAAACCGAAAAAAAATGTTTTTGTGTAGTATTAAGTATGTAAATTTAAGACAAAAACGTTATGAAACCGATAAAGTTTCTCCTTCCATCAATTTTCTTAGTCCTAACAATATTTCTCTTTTATATGAATTTAAAATTACTAATATTAATACGTCGAAAGATACATTTAAAGGAAAAATATGTGTAAATTGCGTCAAGATAATTAGGTTAGTTAAGCTATTCTTAAGCGATTGTGTCTAGTAAGTAAGCGTAATGAAAAAGGAAAAAAAAAACAGTCCGAAGTGGACCTGGGCATAGCTTCTAGACCAACCACTCGTGCTGTGCATGCTATTGTTCTCTCACGAGTGGAGGGAACCTACAGTTTAATGCCGACTTCGAACGGCGAGATTGAGAACTTGCTTCTAGACAGTTTAGAGGTGGAGCTGTGAAAAAAATGTTAGATGTTCGTTCGAGATTCGAACCTTAGACGTCGAGCGTAGGAGTCAACGCACCTAAGGCGCTAAGCTAAGTCGCCCAATTTACCACCACTTAATTTTTTTCATTTTTTTCGTCATCTTAGCGACACTTGTTTATCGCAACGAGCCTGTGGAATTTTTCTTTCGAAAGTTTATAGCAATTTGGACGTATGAACAAAAAACGCATAATACGTACTTCTAATACTAAATGCAAATACTGATACTAAAATCTTAAAATCCTCCGTCTACAAAAATGGGAACCTTTATAATTTCGGTGCGTCCGTCCGTCCGTCCGTCTGTCTGTCACACTTTTTTTAACTCCGAAGTTTATAAAGATATCGGCATAAAATTTTGGTATTAAGCAGTTTAGGCATAGCTATCATTGTGTGGGGCCATTTGGGGGTTGCTCCCGTGAAGTAGCCATCGAAGTTTAAACAGTAACGCACCCCATCGAGGTAGGAAGGTAGGGTGCTCGTGCGACTGAGTCGCAGCTCACTGATACCAACAGTTGGGTCCATTGTGACCTGGGTGTGGGGGGATGTACCCCGTGAGACCTACACTTTTACTGCTGATTAGAACCACCCAGATTGTTGACATCTCAGGAGGTGCTTCAGCTCTATTTTATTCAGATCCTCCAGCTCGTCGAAGAAGCTACTGCCTAGTGTTAGCAGTCTCCTTCCCCGTAGGGAAACGAACGGACTCTGTTTTATCCTCGTCCCTGCAACTTCGACAATAGTCGCTGTGGGGGATATCTAAACTTCTGGCATGTGTGCCTATTGGACAATGTGCGGTGAGAACTCCCACCACCGTCCGTACATATATCCTTGCGACATATGCTAATCATTGATAATGATTTCTTTCTGTTCAACAGCCCTATGGCCGGGCTCTCGTCGTTAACCCTATGTCGAGAGTTAGCCATCGCTCCTTTGCTCTTTCTAAGGTTTCGTCCTCTATTTTTCCTTAGGAAACTTAACGGCATGTTGACAAAGGGTAGTGCTAGACATTTTTCTAACTGTGAGCTATCCTTTGCCAACACGTCCGCTCTCTCGTTTTCTTGAACTCCTGTGTGTCGCGTGTAGCCTGGAGATTTCGTTGACGTTCTGTCTGCATAGCTTGACTAGTTTCGATTTTACAAAATCCGACGCTATGGCTGTTATAGCAGCTCGGCTGTCGGAGTATATAGTTATCGTTTTTTCAGTCAAACTAAGCGTAAGTGTCGCCTCATTTATTGGTACCACTTCTGCTTGGAAAACGCTACATTCGTCGCTTAGGTTTCGCTTAGGGATCTTTCAAGGAGAGCACAGATCGTTCCTGCACCTGTTTTCGAGCCATCAGTATATAGGCCCCATTTGCTATTAGCTCTTTCCAACCTCTACAGTCCGGAATCCGGGTAGAAAATTACTGTAGTCAGCGTTGGTGGCAGATAATCCGACGTTTCGTATCTGTATGATGATGTCCATTTTGAGAGGATGTAAGCGTGCCCATTTGGTTTGTCTTTCCACATCTTGACTTCCCTGAGTCTCATTGCGTTTATAGCTCGTTCTGTTACTACAAAAGATGTCAATATGTCAAGATCTTACCCTTGATAGAGTCAGCCACACGTGGTCTAAGACCCCAGGTGTTTCCGAAGGCTCGCCTACATGTGTAAAAAGCTACACACGCCTTCTTGACGCGCTCCTCGATGTTCTCTTTCCAGTTTAGTTTGGAATCAAGTGTAATACCCAAATACTTAGCCGTCCTTGAGAGTTTGAGTTCCACCCCCAAAAAATACGGGTTTGTGAACTCTGGAATTCTCCTCTTTCTCGTGAAGAGCATCAGCCTAGTTGTTGACCAACCTCAATCCATGAATTAAGCGTTCGCTTAGCGTTGATAGAAACTTCCCAGATATCAGGATAGCTACATCGTCTGCATATGCAGTGACAGTAAGTCCATCTCTCTCCAACGTCTTGATGATCTCGTCCACTACTAGGATCCAAAGAAGACGTGAGAGGACCCCACCTTGCGGCATTCCCCTATCCACTTTCTTCTTAAAGCACGTGTTATCTTGAGAAGAATTGGTCTGGCGTGTCCACTGCATAAGTCCGATCCATTCGCACAGACCCCCCTCTATGTCGAGGAACGCGGCTAGTGTATACTCTTTTTGATGCAAGGATCTTTCTATTGTGGAAACCACATTATGTAGAGCAGTATCCATTGATCCGTTCTTTATATATGCGTGTTGTGATTTTGAAAGATAGTTTTCGCCCATCACATCCCTTACATCCATGAGTCGTTTCAATGTCTTCAGAAGGAAGGTCGACAGGCTGTTAGGCCTGTAATCCTAGGCGGTGGTATGACTTGGTTTTCCCGCTTTTGGGATGAAAATAACTCATACCTCTCGCTACCTCATTGGAATCTATAGCCTAGCCTAAGGCAACCCTTGTATATGTTGTTTAGCCAAGGAACAATAGTGTCCTTTGACTTCTGTAACATAATTGGGCGTATGTTATCTACACCTGGTGCCTAAAGTGGGAAAATTATCTGATCGGCCATGCTTTTTTATTTTCGTCGACCATGTTGTCAATCTTGGCAGTAACCATCCCCTTTGCTATCACGTGGATGTCATTGATTTCTATTGACGCTTCCACACATCCCGGGAAGCGAGTACTGAGGAGGTTGTCCAACGTCTCGTCGAATGATTCGGTCCAGCTGCCATCGACCCTTATTATTGAATATATTTGCGCCCGTGTAACAGCTAAGAGCCTTCTCAGCCGTGATGATTCGGTTGTTGATTCTATGGATTCGCAGAAACCATGCCAGGAGTTCTTCTTTGGAGAATAGTATTTCTTTTTTCAGGAGTTTGACGCTCTCTTTGTAGGTCGTCCATTCAATTACTCCTTCCTTCGCGAGGTTCCATTTTGACCTAGAGCTGGGCCTAAGTTCCGCGTTCCATCAGGGTGGGCATATTTTCGTGCTCGTACTTAGAGCTGGGCATGCTTCTTCAAAAGAGCGGTTTAGCAATTTGGTGAGGACTTCCACCACTTTATCGATGTCTGACGCAGATGATGTTTCCGTTAGGCCAGATCTGTAAACGATCTGTGAAGAAAGTCTCATAATATGCCGACCGCGGGTTTCTGAATTTGCAGCTTTTTGACACATGACTCTCAACGTCAAAGATCAGTACAGTGATCGGATAGCGATGCTTTGTTGGGCACTCTCCAATTTGATATAAGTTCTGAGCTGTAATTAGAGTTATATTTAAAACTTCCTTTCTGCTTGTCGTAACAAAAGTCAGTTCATTACCCCTATTGCAGACGATTAGATTGGAGCAGAGAATAAAAGATGCACACAACGAGTAATATATCAATCGACAGATCTTTTGAAATGAGGATAAGGTTTGCTTCAACACTTTTTGATCCAAAGTACAGTTGGAAAAAATATGGAGCTCCAAAGACGTTTTTAATGCCTCCCTCCCCCACACATTTCTAAGCCAAAGCGTTTGAAAATTTAAAAAAATCACAAATTTTTTGGCTTCGATGTAGTTTTGGGGATTTTGACCTAAAAACTTAAATCACCCACATGCGAATTTTAAAGGTCTGAAAACGCAGTTTTGAAGACCTCGGCGTAAGCATTGAGAAATGTTAAATATCAAAATATCGGTCTATGTGCAAATTTTGAGATATCAAAGATCTAAAATTATAAATATTTTCAGTTTCGCACACAAAGTCCATGCTGTGATCGACAACTCATCACATTCGATTCATTTGAACCCATAAATGCCCAACAGCAATATGCAGCAGGCAAGAGCAGTGATTAGGTATGATGGAAGAAATTTTCTGTGTTAGATAAATTTGGATACAGACATTCGTATATGTATGGATGGGCGCCGTGGCCGTGTGGGTTCGTGCGTCGATCCGTGCGCATTAGACTTTCACAGTCTAGGTTCGATTCCAAGCTCAGACAAACAATTTTCCAAAAAGAAAAAGACAATTTTCACAGCTCCACCTCTTTCGAGTCACTGACAATGCTAGAGTATAACTGTCTAGAAAAAGCTTTTCAATCTCGTTCGTGAGCGAATAATAGCACGCACAACACGAGTGGTTGCTGAGAAGCTAGGCCCAGGTCCACCTCGGACTGTAGCGCCTCCATTTTTATTATTGCATGTATTTGCATGTATGAATGTAGTAATGTTGGTTTGGGTTGGAGTAGAAAATTTGACTGAAATACAGTGGACGCTCGATACAGTGAACTAATAAAAACCAGGCCTGTTTACTGGAGCGAGATTGTTCATTGTAACGAGCGTGGACTGCTTGGAGCACATTTCATCAAAATGCGTATGTTGTGAAGTACAATTCATCAAAATTAAAATATAATTACAATTTTTCTTTGCAATTACTAAAATAAAGTCAATATTTATGAAAAAAAGAATATTTTTTTTCAACAAAAACAACTCAACAACAACATTCTATGTACAAGTAACACGCAGTTTGTATTTGCTTCAAACACCCTCAAACTGTGTACTATATACATAATCGTGCAAGATTCTCGCACAGAACAGAAGGTAAATTTGGACGACTGTATGGATAATGCCGACTGCATAGCACTAATGAGTTTTGGACGTGTTTGTACATGCTGAAAGGTTTAAAGAAGAAAAAAACATAGGTTCAATGTAGCGAGATTTTTTTTGTTTACTATTTAGAATAGCCTGTATAAAATTTGTTATGTTCAATACATTGAATTGTTCACTATATCGATGTTCACAATATCGAGCGTCCACTGTAGTTTGAATTCGTTGCCTGATAATCAGAAAGGATTCTTTCAAAAAATATTTATGCGACGGAACCTTCCCCATGCGAATACAACTCGACTTGCCCAGTTTATTTATTTATAAAAAGATGCCGAAAAGCTTTAATCAGAAAGTTATGCACGACGTATTTTTCGACATATCAGTATGTTTTTCTATTTTTTAAAGATCATGCGCATCCTATTTTCTATTCAAAATCCAAAAGGGGTGATATAAGAATGAACCCGCGAGCATCAGTGTCGGCCTTATCGCATTAACCATTGAGCATTGAAATTTTGATTACTACGATTAGATCTATGTATGTCGCCCGCAAGGCATAATAAACAGATGGATTGTATTATTGAGATACATGTGCAAACAAAGGGACATTTACACATACACTATGCCCTTGTTGGTAAACAGAGGATATTCCTAATACTCAGCCTTTTGTGATAGTCTAAAACGAGGGTTGAATGGATTAACACAAATCAAATATTTAAAGATGACAAATAAGAACCACTGTGAAAAGGACAATTATTTGTTTAAGTTGTCACTTTAATTGCAATTCGATGTTCTCGACTTGTAACTTGATTTGATTGTCCCGTTCATACAAAAAACGAAAATCATTTGCTTTGTTACAAAAATGTATTAATGTAGTGTTGTTGTCTTAACTGCTTAATCTAATGCATGTAACAAATGTTTATCCGTAAAGAATTGTGGGAACAATTTGAATTGGAATGAATGTTCAACTTTTCTTGGAAAGTGAATTCTGTTGTCTTTTTTATTGTGCTTTATAGATTCAGTCGATATAATATTAAGAGGATGACAAGTGCTAGCATCGTTCTAATTTATAAAAAATTACACATGATTAAATATGTAGTTCCATCGTTTTCACTACTTAACGTGTTAAGGCAAGAAATGGAACTAAATTCTTCACATCTCCTTAGAATTATGATAAATTAAAGTCCTTTAGATTCTTGTGAAAAAAAAAATTTAATAAGATTTTCGTGACTATTAAAAGTTACCACAGTGCTACATAATACTGTGAAAAATGATACATTTTTTTAAGAAGCTTGATAATATTCGTTTATTGGTCTTTTATTAGGCAAATTACGGCCTGATGTCTGTGTGAGATTTGTTCAACTAAGCTTTCAGTCGCTGACGAAGAACCTGCTTTTGAAGTCTAAATTGAAAAGCGATAACAAAAAATGCAAGAAAACATTGTTTTAGGAACTAACTTTATAAGGACTAAGAGTACTAACACGTTCCACGAAATTGAATGAATCCCTAAAGAAAAGAAAGAAAGAAGTAAGACGGAATATAAAATAGCAAAACGTACTGCCTTTTCAGCAGAAATTGACAAAAATGTTTAACAAAAACTATTTACATATACATATATACATATACAGTAGTGTCTCGGTGATGTGAACCCCTGATTGCGTGAACACTACGCTGGCGTGAACACCCATTTTTTTTATAAAGAGTACTCTATAGCGTGAACAAGAGAAACATCGATAATGTAAACCAAAAATGAATGCAGACGATTGAACATGTTCATTCGTTCGTTCGCTGGTTTGTTAGTGTTTGCACTGTGATGGACAACAAAATAAATACAACATATTCTTGCAGACATTCCTCTTTTATCCTCTACCAAATGTCCGGCCATCTTCTGGGGAGTAGGTAGGTAGTAGATCATCAATGATATTTACCGTTATCAGGAAAAATTAAGTTTATATCATTTGTTGGCTGGGCAAAAGAATAAATACACGTGTCGAAACTTTAGTCTTTTACTAAAACATAGAAAAAAAGTTTAATTAAATAGCGAATAGGTGTGTTTTATTGTTTAAAGAAATACTTACATTGAAATATTACTATAGATCAATAATTTTTATAGAAAGAAATGGGGCATAGCATTGTTCGGATGAGAAGATGGACGTAATAAGAAAAACGAAAAGCGAAAAGAATATCTTATCGGAATATAGCAAAAACTGGGGTGCTCCTTAAGTATGGTGAAAAATGCATTTAAAATAAAACCAAAAGAAGAAACCATGGGGCGGGTACGAAAAACCAGCAGAAAACCGACCATTTAATAGAGTTGGAAGCAAGAAGGTCCATTTTATCTCTTCCAACAAGATTTTAAACTAAACTTGACATCAGCGCAACAACAGTCTTGTGGAATCCAAGCTTCCATCCAGACCACCAAGTAAAGTTCCAATGCTTAGTAAAAAATATTAAGAGTAGAAAGATGTTCGCTTCTGAGCATAAAATGTGGTCCGGCGATTAGGGCATAAAAAAGTGGCGAAAGTTGCCACATGCTGCGGATAATATGCCGTTGGTGTGGACTTTCCAACAAGATAACGATCCGAAGCATACCGCTAAAGCAACCAAAGAATGGTTTACCAATAATGGTGTTGCTCTTTTGGAGTGGCTTGCTCAGTCGCGGGACTTAAATCCAATAGAGAATAGATTAGATTAGATAATAGGTATAAATTATTTTATTTTGCTTCAATTTTAGATTAATATAATATAATTCAATTGAATACATATAATATAAAATAATAATTTAAGTGGGCGTTGCCGTCTGCCTGATTGACGCGCTAATATTTTCATAAAAACAGACTCTTATTTTTTTTTCTTTCTAAATTAAAGCCATGACATATTATATATTCAGAAGAACTCCGTTAAAATATTATTTCTATATGAGGATGCTGTCTCAATGAATTCGTTTGTTGGGTTGTTAGCGATAACTTTCCGAAGTGAATAAGCATTATGTTTCTGTAAATTGGACATACATATTGCCAGGAAGTGGAATGTGTCTTATTTCATTCTCGGGTTGCATATTGTACAAATGTTTGATGATGTTTTTCTAAGCGGTGAACCATTTAAATTCAACATATCACATCTTGCTCTACAAATTAAAGATATCGACCTTATGCTATAGCAGTCTTCAAAATAGTTTTTATTTTTTAAGTCGTAATTAAGTTCGGGGTATATTATTATATTGAAGATGTTGCTTTGAGTTTGCTTAGATTTCTATGATGAATGTCGGTCGCTTCTAAAACCTTGTATGTATAGCTGTTGTTTTAAAATTATAGTATCATTATATTGTATACTGAGATTGGTGTTACATTTTCCTGTAAGTGTTATCCAATCCCTAACCCATTCTACTCTATTATTGAAGGTGTATTTCGTGAATATGTGCGGAAGCCTACGACCTGGGTATTTGAGCACTTTAAGTACATAATCAAAATGCAACTTTAGCGGAAAATTAAAAAGGTGTGCCAGTCCTGTCTCTAAGCTAGGCACTTATTTTGGGGTGGTTAAGGGGAGGCGAAAAAATGTATTTTAATAAAAATCGAAGAAGTTTTTTTACTTCTTTGTACTGCTTGTATCCCCAAGTTTGAGCACTATAGCACAGGACAGGTCGCATGACTGATTCAAATCCGGTATTTTGCAGGGCTGGGTATTTCTTGCTTGGTTATAATATTTTTCCAGGAAGCATTAATGAGACTTTGGCAGAGGCTAGTTTTTTTCCAAAGTGTAGATTGAAATTCATGTTTGGTGTTAACAAAACTCCTAGATATTTATATTAGGAAACTATTTCAATCGCTTCAGCGTCAAAAAATCATTTTTCTTTTTTTTTTTCAATTTAGTTTGCCTAGAGCGAGCTATCATCATTTTTGATTTATCAAGGTTCACTTTCAGGTGCCATGCTTTTGTGAAATTGTTTATTTTGTTTATCAAAAGCTGTAGAGTTTGCGTAGATTCCGCGAGTAAGAAAATATTAAGTGAGTAAAGAAGTAGGTACCTTTATAATCTCTGCTGCAATTCTTATACCTGTAGGAAGATGCGCTAATATATCATCTACATATAAATAATGCGAAAAGAGTTGCACTACGAAGGCAGCCTTGCTTCACACCAGATTGAGTTTCAAACCACTCAGAAATATTTTCACCATCCCATAATCTTTGACGTGTATGTGCATACATATTTCTGAGGACTTTGAGCATTTTAGTTGAGATTCCTTTTTGCGACAGTTTGTAAAAAAGTGCATTACTGTCTATCGAGTCAAATGCGGCTCTAAAATCAACAAAAAAATAAGTAGAGTCTTCTATTTTGCCTGAGAAAGTAATGGACGAAGGTTTTTAAAGTGAATATAGTCGAATCCCGATAATTTGAAATGGCAAGGGAACAGCATTTTTTTTACAAATTACCACAGGTTACGCAGGGGGAAGTGTTAGTGTACAAGATAGATAGATAGATAGTTGATTTATTCTTTCTTCTATACATGTTACACAATTCGCTTACATAAATCATTATGCATGGCTTTGCCGTCTGCCGGATTGACATTTAATTGAAGAATAATAGAATTAAATATTTAAGAATGGGGAAGAAAATACATAAATACGCATTTAGATATTTATTTTTGTTTTTGATAAGTTATTGCTGCTTTGAAATAGTTGAAAAGTATTTTATCATCACTTCCGCAATTAAGGAGTGTTATGACTTCGGTTTCCGATTTTATGTCACTGCCTAAAAAGTTGAGGATAAGACATTTTCCAATCTCTTTCCGACGTAGACTGCAATAAATGGGTAGATCAGTACGATGTGGAATTTAGTTTAGCCCTATCAGCTCCCCTCTCAGTTTAAGGATCGACGAAATATGCTCCTGACTGTTTTAATTTTTAAAGTAGTTGCGTTCAAACAAATTATGATTTAGGACGCTATATATTGATCTATGAACTGTAAATGAAAGCATCTTTTTAATAATATATAGGATAATATCGTAGGAGTTTTTCCACTGTTTCATACCTTTTATAACCCCAGACTTGTGCTGCATACATCTTGACAGATTCAGCCACCGTACGGAAAACTTTGGAGTTACCTAGGTTAACCGTCAGATTACATAGTCGTCAGTACGCTTCAAGTCGGTTTGTTATAAGTTGTAAGGTGTCGGGTGATTGTGCAAAACGTACCACATCATCGGCGAAAAGAATGGCTTTAACTAAAACCCCGGCTATTTCTATTCCACCAGGTAGAAAGTCTGTTAGATCGTTGATATACAGAGCAAGTACATCCATGTCTTACTTCCACCAATTGATTGCCATCGTACATATTCTCCACTACTTTTCCAAGCTTATAAGTCATTCCAGCTTGTACAGTTTATAGAGTAGAGCTTGCCGGTCAACGGTGTCAAAGGCAGCCTTGAAATCTACAAAAAAGATGTATATTTTTTTTTTTGATGGATGAATGTCGTAGCGATACTTTGGAGTATGAAAATATTGTCTACGGTGAAGTAACCGCTGCGAAATCCCGCCTGATATTCATTAAGTAAATTGTTGCTTCCAATCCAGTTTGCTACTCTGTTGTTTTGTAAACACCTTGTATGATGCGTTGAGGAAGAATATTCCTCGGTAATTGGCTGGGTCAGTTAAATTACCTTTTTTGTGTATGGGGAATATAACAGCTTCTTTAAACTGTTGGAGAATAATGCCCGTTTCCAAAATTTCGTTAAATGCAGTAGTGAATTTACTGGTGACGTTAATTATCGCATATTTTAAAAATTCTACAGGTATTCTATCTGCTCCCGGGGCTTTTCCATCCTTGAGTTTTTGCATAACCATAAGTTCTTTGTCGTCGCTTAAAGGTGCATCTAATATTTCATTGGGGTATGAAGGTACAGCATAATGGAAGGGCAGTGCATTTGTAGCTTAATTTGAAAGGGTCCGGAAATGCTCCAGCAGTCTATTAGCGCTGAGTAGTGTACAAATTCGTTGTTCCTTCCCGTTAAACTTATTTATCGCAAGCCTCTTTTGAATCTTTGCAGCATGTAAGTTTGAGGGCCTCATTTTCATGAAAGCGTTTCTTTTTTGTTTTGCAGGTTCTTTTAAAAGCGCTGTTTGTTTGTATATAAATACTTTTGAAAAAATTATTATTAAATTTGCGGAATCCTTTAAGCCATCCAAAACCTTGTCGCCTTGCAACCTCAAACTCCTCATCAAACCATTTTTCTTTGTATGAATATTTCATCTGTATTTGCCTAGGTGCTGGATAAGATGTTTTGATTATATGTTCAATATCAGTGACGTTAAGTTTGCCTGCTGTTTGCATGTTGCGTTGAAGATTGAGCCTATATTCGTTTGCTTTAGCTTTTCTCCACTGAAGATTAAAAGGAAATCGCATGGTTCTTGTTTCATCTCGTTCTATTGGTACAACACCAAACTTCTTTGAAATAGACAAATGATCAGAGTACGGCATACTGATGACTTCAAAAATGTCTATAAGCTTAATCCATTCACCTATTACCAGGCAGGAGTCAACAACCGAGCATCCCAATCCTCCTATAAACGTTTATTCACCGCCTTTATCCGAATCACACGCTCCATTCACAATACGAAAACCTGATGACTCGCATAGCTCCATATAGTTTAACTCCTCTTGAATTTACAGTTTCATCTTTAGATTCTCTCACCTTTCCTGCGAATCTGTTTTCTCTTCCTTCTTCTTTTCCTATTCTGGTGTTTTGGTCTCCAATAATCATTATAATAATATAATAATAATAATATAATAATAACTGTGCTCTAGTAGATCACATAATATAACAAAATCTCTCTCCCAATGGTTACAATTAATATATACTGGTAGTATAGTAAGCTTAGTGAAACCATTTTATACCCAAAGAAACATCCACCACTTGCCCCTTCCTTGCCTAACAGCAGGAATCCAAACAAATTCGAAATTCTTAAAACAATTAAGTATGACTTATATTCCTCTTTAATTAAATAGGTTTCATATAAAATTGTACGTATAAAGACTTATTACTAAGACTTGCTACATTATAAATTAATATTTTAATTTTTCTAAATTCTATAACAATGTTTCTATTTTGCCAGACGGCAGCTTTACTCTATACAGCATTGTCACATTTGGATGATGTCCCTTCCACATTGCTTCCAATTTGTCCAATAGGTGTCGCTAGTGGACGAACTCCCTTGTTGACATCTTTCATCTCCGCGGCCATACTAAAACTCAGCTGTTTTCTTAAATCTGTATTGTAAGTGTTGTTTAGCACTGTGTTTCCGTCGATATTTTTGCGCAAGAGTTCCAACGTAGAGCTCCAGCGAAACACTTTATCTCCGACATGCATTCTATCATCTCTAACCATTACTTTCACCTTTGAATTAAGTTGCAGAAGGCTACCTTATACTTTAAGCAGTTTGTTTAGTTTCTGGCGTACTATTGCGGGTAGATCTTTTGAGACGGTGACCCCTGTGCCTCGTAGTGCTTTTGACGATCTTAGCGGTGCAATTACTTGCTGCTTGAACTCGAGTTTGACGACGAAATTTCTAACACTCGTATTTTGTAATCTGATTTCAACGAGAATTAGGTTCAACGAGAATTAGGCATATGCCTTTAATTACTACCCTTTCATTTTTAATTTCCTGCGTTTACACCCTAACCATCAGATTACTTTCTGTGTTCTTTTACTGAATTTCTTCCATTTGATTTTCTAATAATTATTTTTTTTCCAGCGCAGTGACTTTCGCAGATAGTTGGTTATTCAACTCCATAATTTCTTGGGTTGCTATAGTAATTCCTGCGATGTCACTATTCTTTGAAGTGTCTTTCATTTTTGTATCGAGTATGTCACAAAGAAATTGGGCTAGATCTGATTTAGTCATAGTTCCTTGGACATTGTGTCTAGTAGTTGTGGCCTTATCGTTTTTCTTATTCCAAACAATGTCCCTACCAAATTTATATTTGTGGTAAGCTGGTATCCAATGTAATTTAAAATCGCTAAAGACTTGTTATAAGTTTCATAATTTTCTCTTGTAACAAATGTCTCGTAAAGAAAAAAATATGTCATGTTTTTTACAAAACAAAAGAAATCCGCGTTAAATAATTTACTTGCTAGACCAGCAATGTTTTGTAAAAGTATGCTAGTATTTTCAGCTTAAATTGTTTCGGGATTTAACTTCTTACTACTCCTACTACTCCTACTACTCTGCGACGGCAACTCTGTTTCATTGAATAAGTCTTTTGTTGTCTAGATCTACTACCAGATGGTCTCAGATTTTTTGACAGCTGAGGTTGACGTCTACTTTTCAAAGATGATTTGTTTGTTGATCTCATCCAGTTCCAGATAGCCAAACATCTTCCGCAGAGTATCGATTCCATCGCGGTTTCCACGGGGAACTTTCCATTTTGTCTTGTGTAGAAAGCTTTGTCGTTAACAAGTAATTTAAGTCTTAGGATTTGAGGTGTTGCCGAAGGATGTTTAGAGTTTCTCAGGAGTTATGATTAGATGGCTTTACTTTTTGACGGTAGGGCTTTTACATCTTCGAAGGTGATGTATTGGGCGTCAAGAGTTTGTTTGGTTAATCGTTTTCTGAGGATCATCTTGCATTTGTTTGTCCGTTGGAAGTGTTAAAACAAGGATTTTTTTCTTAAAAGGTACTTGAGAAGGCTTGGGAGTACGCCAAACCGATCTACAGTTGTTTTGTAGATTTGGAAAAGGCATACGACCGATTTCCTCGAGGTAAACTCTGGAGTGTTCTGCAGGAGTATGGGATTGATGGTTCTTTGTTGAGGGCCATTCAGTCTCTATACACAAACTGTAGTAGCTGTGTTCGGGTTAATGGTAGTAAATCAACACCTTTCACCGTGGGCGTTGGACTTCGCCAAGGGTGCGTTTTGTCACCTCTCCTTTTCATTATATATATGGACTGGATGTTACAGCGCAGTCGAGGCGAGGAATGTTTCACATTGGGAGAGTTGAGGGTAAGTCATCTTCTTTTTGCAGATGACTTAGTCATCCTCACATCCTCCCAGATGGAACTCCAGCGCGCGCTAGATAGGTTTGTGGCCGTATGTGCTTATGCTGGGATGAAGGTTAACGTGGACAAATCCGAGGTTATGGTTATTTCCAGAACCCCTGTTCAATGCACTCTACATGTTAGTGGAGTCCCATTGAAACAGGTGGAGAAGTTCAAGTATCTCGGGGTCTTCTTCACGAGTGATGGGAGGAATAATGCTGAGCTTTCCTGTAGGATTGGTCAAGCTGGGTCAATTTTGAAACAGCTTGGTCGATCTGTAATCAGGAAGGCCGAGCTTGGTGTCAAAGCCAAGTTAGCGGTTTTTAACGCAGTATTTGTTCCAACTCTCACCTATGGTCATGAAATTTGGGTAATGACCGAAAGAATAAGATCGCGAATACAAGCTGCCGAGATGAGATTTCTTCGTGCTGTTGTGGGAATTACTCGCCGGGATAGGGTGAGAAACACGACAGTGCGCGGGGAACTCAATGTTGGGCAGCTGCTTCTTCGAACGGAAAGGGCTGTACTTCGTTGGTTTGGTCACGTGGCACGAATGTCCCCATCATCACGACTTCCGAGGCGTGCCTTGAATGCGATTCCATCAGGTAGGCGACCGCTTGGCAGACCTAGGATGAGATGGTTGGACCAAGTCCAAACACTCGCCTGGTTGCGCTTGGGCATAGCTCCTGATGAGTTAGAGTCGATGGCGGGGGATCGAGTGGCCTGGAGATCTCTCGTGCATGCATTGCCCCCGCGACCCCTTTAGTGGAACATGCGGGTCATTGAAAATGAGATGAGATGAGATGAGAAGGTTTTTCAAGATTCTCCATGCTTGACTATCAACAATCATATCCGCAGCTTGTTTTATTGCAGCAACTTCCGCCTGAAAAACAATACAACTGTCCTCAAGTCTGAAGGACCGATTTGTATTCCGAGTATCACAGTAGAAACCAGTACCAGTATCAACATCCATCTTAGATCCGTCGGTATAGATGGCAAGTTTTTTTTCGGCACAGACTTTTCCCACATCCCACTCTTCCCTGCTGGGAATTCTGATAGAGAATCTCCGCTCACAGTTAAAATGTGGTATGATATAAGGTGGGTGCCGTGGCCAAGTGGGTGCGTGCGTCGACCCATGCGCATTAGACTTTCACAGTCTAGGTTCGATTCCAAGCTCAGACAAACAATTTTCCAAAAATAAAAAGAAAATTTTCACGGCTCCACCTCTTTCGAGTCACTGACAATGCTAGAGTATAACTGTCTAGAAAAAGCTTCTTAATCTCGCCGTTCGGAGTCGGCATTAAACTGTAGGTCCCCTCCACTCGTGAGAGAACAACACGAGTGGTTGCTGAGAAGCTAGCTATTATTATTATTATTATGATATAGGGCCAATGTGGGTAAATGTAAACGGGGGGAAATGAAAACATGGCTGATATCAAACTTTAGTTAAGTCTCTTTGACACATATTTTACTAGAAATTGCGGACTCGTGCATCTTTTATACATCAAACTCATTGCTGCCAAAAGAGAATTAATTTGACGAGGGCATTTTTCGTGAAAGTCTTTCAGATAAATTTAATTATTTTCCAGATTTAATCGGCTAATTATAATTTGCAAATACTTTTTAGTTTTAAATATTTATGTAGATTCTAAGTGAAATATAAAATCTTAGAAATCCATGAAATTTATGTCGATTCTCAAATGTTTACATGTATCCCAGAATATTGTTTTCATATGGGAAAATGTGAACAACGTTTTATAAATGTAAACATATATTTTTCGTAAAAATGGTTTAAACAAAAATAAAGTTGCTTTAGTTAATTTCTACTGCTATTATAGTAGCACCATCATCATATTCAGTCGATTATGTTGCAAAAGCGGTCGACGTACAAAACAAAAATATGAGAGCAGCTCAGGATGCATATGGGGTGCCAATATCTGTCATTTATAACAGAATCAAAGGGAGAAAATACTCAATGGACAAATTTAAACAAGGACGTAAGATTGTGGAAAATGTGATTGTCAAATGCCTTCTTTCCTATAGCAGCTGCCATTACCATGCCTAGTGAATTAAATCACTGTTTGCGTTTACCCCCGAATTCATAAAAAAACAAAAACATTGGGGGTATTTGTAAACATACCATATTTTACAATAATTTAAACAATTTCGGAAATATTTTTTTATATTTATACAAAAGAATACCATTATTTTATATTTCCATTTAAAGATTTCCGTCAAGTTGTTTCGTGAAAACATGTGAGAAAAAGAGTCAAAAAATTAAAAAAAAACCTGAAATTGTTTACAATTACTCATATTGACCCTAGTCCGTTTCCGTCGGGAGTCTCGATATATTCCATCTGTGTAGAATTGAGGCATGACTATAGGGCTTGGCTATCCATAGGCCAGATTCCCTTAGTCTTATTGCAGTTTTAGCTGTCAAGGTGCTGCAGTGGATATCAAGCGGAAGAAGATTCAATAGTATTTCCAGAGCTGCTGTTGGTGTTGATCTCATAAAGTGTTAAGTATTTAAATATAATACTGGTTGCTTTTCTGATACGACTGGATGGCGCAGCTGATTAAGTGCCTGCCCCAAGTTAGAGGGGTTCCGGACTCGAATCCCAGTGAAATCGAATCTAGTCCAGTCACCATTTGCCGTTGGGATCGTTGGGCAGTACAATGGACCAGTTTTGAGTCTGAGTGCTCCAGTAGTATTCAAAAAATTCTCCGAAAAAAAAGTTTATTTTCTCATAATTTTTAACACCACAACTAAATTTTCTGGCGGAACATTGAAGTGTATTTATTTTTTTGTCCTTATTAAAAAATCTTTAAGACACTATTTAAGATAGCTGAAATACTGAAAATCATCAAGTGGTTACAGGTGTATTTATTTTTTTTTTCATCACTGTACGTCTAGATTATTTCTGATGAAGATGAATTGTTGGAAGGATCGGTCGATCAACGACAAGTTTTGAAAAAAAAAATCGCGAGAAAGCTGTGCGGAATGTACTGCAAAATAAAAAAAACAGAATAGTATTAAGGATTTTTTTTTTATAGATAAGAGAATGGAAATTATATCTCAATAAATATCAATAAAACTACTGTCCAAGTGTATTTTATGGGCAAGAAAACCCAGTGTGGTTGACCTCTAAAATACGAAACCTTCACCTTTGCAGACCTCACCAAAATATGGATGCAACATACGAGTATGTACTCGAATATAATAATTTAATTTTTAACTCAATGGAAAACGTGTTTAGAAATTATATTATACTTAAATAATGTTTTCAGGTTAGCTACTCAGGGGAATATAAAATATACAGAGAACCAAAAAAAAAATAGGACAGCCTTTACCACTAAGTTTAATCTGAAATATCTCAGCCATTTTTGTAAGATATTGAAGTGAAATTAACAGCAAATTATATTTTCAGTCAATTGCGATGACATCGTTTTGTTTTTAATAATCTTGTATGTTTTTTACAAGAAATAAATAAGACCAATAATACCACAATTTTAACGGCAAAGAATAATAAAACAGTGTTATAGTAATAATTACTAATATTGGTTGTTGTGTTTCCCTTTCACTTTCAAAACCCCTTGCAATCTTCCATACAGATAGATGTTATATATTTATGTATTTTCTTATTTTCATTAAATTTTGATTGCATTTTATTTTTATAATTTTCTACATTTTGCACAAGAAAAAAAAGTCAAAAATACCACAATTTCAACGTCCAACAAAAGCTTTTTTACAAGGCCGCTGTGAAAGTCATGTTGCTTTATTTTCTTTTCTAAGATCATAGACAACTTCTACTATTTCGACAAGTTCTTTATCGCACTTTGATGCCATTAAGTTTCATTGCAGAAACATTTATGTAATAGCTAATAAATAATAGGTTTTTGGTTGTGTTTCTCGAAGTGAAAGGTCTTTAAAACTTTCAACGGACCAAACTAAACGATGGGAATTAAGAATTTTAAATGGAAACGCCGAAATTGCCGAAAATGTCAAAATTCTGGATAAAAAAATATCATAGATTCATCCACATACGGCATGCAATTTCATACGTGGTTACAATGATCTCACACACTTTCAAATTTGTTCACCCTTTTTGGTTAGCGGCACAAATGGTACACGTCGCAACTTTACAATTTTTTGCCAAACGTGTACCACCCCGAAACGGGTCAACTATCGCGCATTTATCCTTGAGTGACAACAGCTTTTTTTGAGCGGACAAGACAAGACAATAAATAACACGTAATGCAAAGAACAACGAAAAACAGACCAGGACGACACGAACTGACTTGCAACAAACTGAAATCAAATTTGCTCGTATTTTACTGTCAACTTGGCCCGAAATTCGTTATTCACCTTTGAGAGCATTCATGATTTGTTCAGGTTTTAGAGATGTCAATGTAAAAAAATCTGTTCAATTCCATCTATTGTATAGACATTTTAAAACAAACTACCACTCTACTGTATAGGCATTAAAACACAAGGGTGTAATACTGATGATTTTTATGATAACGATAAAAAAAATCCGAGCTTGAATCCAATAAATCACTTTTGAGCTGCGAAAAACAACAATTCATTCGAAATAATTTTTGTTCACTTTGAAGCAGGGCTAACATGTGTATATGTATTTCGTTTCAATATCTTTAAAAATGTTTGAGATTTTTTTGCGTCACTGTGTTTTGCATAAATTCAACAACCATAACCTAATCTATTCTCCCTTCATAAATTAATACATAAAAACAAACTTTTTATTATTATTGCAAATTACAACCGTATCTACATAGTTACAAATGCACATGTACTTATACATACATTTTCAGACCAAAAAAATTCGATTATGCTACAAGGACACTTCTCATGTTCTTGGCCGTGCGAACTATCCCATTGATTTTATTATCTTGAAATAATTGACGAATTTATTCATACACATTGTATCATGATTTTAAATGCATTTAAATTTCTTCTGAATTTACGCAATCATTGTCATGAGAAGATCTGCGCAGAACGTTAAGAGCGCACTGAAGACCACTTATTGAATTCACCCTCATATGCATCGTGAATATATACGGAGGTACAAACAATGATATGTATGAACATTTTCAAATACTCTATACCCTGCTGCTGTTTTTCAAGTGGCGGTATAAACAAGTGTACTCACTTCAGAGAACAATTTGCCGATGTGTATTTTTTGTAAACTTCATTATACGGGTTTTGAGTACACTTGCAAATCATTGGTAGTCCTAAGTCCTGTCATTGGTACCCTTTCGTAAACGATTGTTTCAAACACTTCAGAATTGGAGTTATTGACGTTATTGGGAAATCTACATTCATGTACAACTTGTATGTTTAAATGTAAGAACTGAGTAAATGTGCTCAGCCTTTATTAAAAATGCTGTGGGGTTCAACAGTGGTGAGAGAGAAGGTTTCATCAATATGAAATCTTCCTGGGTAATCAGAAAATCTTGTGTTCTTTTATTTTAACTTCATTTTCTGTCTTATGTATTCGCAGTATTAAGCAAAAAATTGGTGTCATACTAGGAATTGTACAAGAAAAAATGTTTGTTTATTTTAATTTTAACCCTCTGCGACTGACGTGCACTAATTTTTACAATTCTACTGACGTGGTAGTACACCAGGCACAATTTTGACAGCTTGTATTTTCAAAATTGTTTTTGTATTTTTGATTTCAACTATTATATTTTAAAGATAAGATTATGCTCTATTAATTTAATTAAAATTTCAAAACTTACACGTGTAGTAAAAGTTAAAAAAAAAACCAAATACTTTTTTCATTTAAATAAACATTTCTTAAAGTTTGGTAGTCAGACTAAAAAAAAGAGATCCATTCATTGGTTCAATTAAAGGATGTGTAGACTTAAAATCACAATTTTTTGTGGCAGGCTTCACAAAATGGTTTAGAGCATTGAAGACAAATTGGCTTTAAACAATCACAGTAAAAATATCTTGTTACTCTTTTTATTTTTGTAGTACAAATAGAGCATAGCTTTCTTCCGCTTGATGGAATCAATTGATTTCTTGGTGGTGGAGGGGGAAGATCTTTACCCAAAACTCTAGACCCTCATCCGCAATTCTCTCGGCAACCTTTCATTGTATACCCGACTTTTCATGTGATCTAGCACTAATAATCTTGCCGTATTCAAAATAAAAGTTCCTCTTCTCATTTTATCATCACACATTTTATTCAATACAAAGCTGTCATGTCTAATATTCTTTAGTAGGCCAGTAAGTAGGTCAGTCACCTTTTCAGTAATATTTCCATAAGTGGAATCCAACTGAACCAATTGTCAGCTGTAATATTGCGGTTTCAGTTTACGACAACTTTCACAAGTCTCAAAACAGATTGAGTTGGTATTGACATTTTTCTTTCTTGTTCAGTCAGGCCTATGTCATCTGAATTTTTGCCGTGGTAGATGTAGGCATTTTGTTGGGCGCGGTGGCCGTGTGGGTTCGTGCGTCGACCCATGCGCATTAGACTTTCACAGTCTAGGTTCGAATCAAACAATTTTTCAAAAAAAAAAAATTGTTCGCGGCTCCACCTCTTTCGAGTCACTGACAATGCTCAAAGAGTATAACTGTCTAGAAAAAGCCTCTCAATCTCGCCGTTCGGAGTCGGTATTAAACTGTAGGTCCCCTCCACTCGTGAGAGAACAATAGCACGCACAACACGAGTGGTTGCTGAGAAGCTAGGCCCAGGTCCACCTCGGACTGTAGCGCCGCCATTATTATTATTATTATTATTATGTAGGCATTGTAAATGTAGTATGTGCGTGCATCTACTAATAACTGTAGTTTGATACCATACTTTGCTGGCTTCTGCAGCATATAAATAAAAATTTGCAACGACCTCTAAATGGCAGCAATATTTCATCGATGCAGACTGGCTATTTAAGATGAACTTGCTAAACATGTCTGATATTAGGGCAAGTCGATCTTCCTTCAGACGTTCCCCTCTGGTAGTGGAATCATCAAAACGGAGGCAGTTGACCAAACAAGAAAAACGCCATTTGGACATTACACAGCGGAATATTTCGTGGCCAGTTCCATCGGTGGCAAATATTGTACGAAGATCAGCATCATTACACTTAAATACTGAAGAGTTGGAAGGACATTATAAATGCTTTCATTTCGGTGACATCTGTGTCCATAAGTTCTATTTTTGAACTGGGCTCGGTATTTATTGAATTTTTGATTCGTAAATGTCACCAAAGATTCCAGCATTGAATGATCAAACATTTTGGACCAAAGTTCAAAATAGCCTTCAAAATTAAGAGTATGCAAACGGCCAGGTAATCTTATTATGTTGTGGGCCGCAGTTCGTGATGTTCTGGAACACTCTTGTTTATTCCAAATAAATCCTTTTTTACCTTTGCAATATCCAGTGGGCGCCGTGGCCGTGTGGGTTCGTGCGTCGACCCATGCGCATTAGACTTTCACAGTCTAGGTTCAAATCCAAGTTCAGACAAACAATTTTTCAAAAAAAAATTGTTCGTGGCTCCACCTCTTTCGAGTCATTGACAATGCTTAAAGAGTATAACTGTCTAGAAAAAGCTTCTCAATCTCGCCGTTCGGAATCGGCATTAAACTGTAGGTCCCCTCCGCTCGTAACAGAACAATATCACGCACAGCACGAGTGGATGGTGAGAAGCTAGGCCCAGGTCCAACCGGACTGTAGCGCCGCCATTATTATTATTATTAATACCCAGAAGTTTCTTGAATCAAATTTTCAGTGGCGGGTACTTGTGGCACTTCTCCACGTGGTTCTTGATTCTCTTCCTCACCTGAAACTTCGTCGAATTCCAAGATTTCAGTTTCTGGCTGAAAATTCGGGTTCACATTTTCATCGTCAAAATCACTGAACTCGTGCTCGCTTTCTTCGTCCAACCACTGTTCTATTAGCTGGTCATGACTTGCAAAGGTTCCAGTCGACGTTCTTTTAGACCTACAAGGCCTACTACCTTTAGACCTACTTGAATGAGACATCTAAGAAACAAACGACACATGGAATTTAACAAAATAATTTTACTGACTTGTTGCTAAGGAGACTCTATGTACATATAATTATTTCACAGAGGTGGTTGTTTATCAGACACATACCTTAACACTGACGTGGTTGACTTGTGGACACCCTCCTTCACACAACAATCCACGCACACGCCACGACCGATCGCGTTACACTAATGCACGATCGAGCATACGACAGAAAGGTACTGAGAACGAGAGAGTCAACATTTGAAAAATTACGACGCAATAAAACTTTTTCCATTTTGTGGTGTCTGCCATACCACCACGTCAGTCGCAGAGGGTTAACGTCACCTTCCGATAGCGTATGGGTTCCACGTGTCGTCGACGGCGACAATCGTTGAAGACTTGCCACCATCCGCTTCATTGACAGTTTGCTGTGTTCTACCAGGCATGTCAATGTCGTCTGCGTATGCCAGCAGTTGTACGAACTTTTTGAAAATCGTGCTCTTCTCAGAACTATGTTGAAGAAGTCATAACACCTTGTCTAAAAATTTTTTAACGTTGAAAGTATTGATTAGTTCACCTTGATGGAGCAGCGAGAATTCTCCATCGTCATTTTGCATAGTCTGCCGAGTTTCACGCTCTCATATGTGTCCCTATTCACGCTTTCATACGAGTTACGGCAAGCTACTTGTAGAATACAGGCCTCTTAAAGTCGTAATACCACACCTACCAGTGCACTTATGGGGATGATTAGTAGGTTTACCAGAAAAAGTGGTTTTAATATAATAATAATAATAATAATGGCGGCGCGGACCTGGGCCTAGCTTCTCAGCAACCACTCGTGTTGTGCGTGCTATTGTCCTCTCACGAGTGAAGGGGACTCACAGTTTAATGCCGACTCCGAACGGCGAGATTGAGAAGCTTTTTCTAGACAGTTATACTCTTTGAGCATTGTCAGTGACTCGAAAGAGGTGGAGCCACGAAAAATTTTTTTTGAAAAATTGTTTGTCTGAACTTGGTTTCGAACCTAGACTGTGAAAGTCTAATGCGCATATATCGACGCACGAATCCACACGGCCAGGCGCCCAAAAGAGGTTTAAGTTGGATTATTAAAAATCCATTATTCATACATATTCATTAACATGCTTTACGAATTAAAGAAAAAGTTTCAAAGTAGGCTAACAGGTTTTTTTTATTAGCATATCCATAATGAATTTTTAAACAATACTGAAAGAATTGTTAAAAACTATAGCGGTAGTGTTTGAAATACAAATATTTTAAAAACCAATTTGTTTCTTCAGGAACACAATTGCTTAATACTATTAATCGAATTTTCACTGATTAATCTGTATTAACATAACAGCTGACATACAGTATCACAACTGCAAGAAAATGCAAACTTAAAATAGCATGGTTTGATGCAAGAACTGAAAAAACACCAAAATGTGTAAATGGATTATTATTATTATTTTTTTCTTAACTTCATATTCGATAATTAACTCCCTAACTTAATACTTTGTTTTGCACCGATGTTGTCAATAAAAGTGAGCAATCGAGCAATCGTTTAGTCAAACAGGGGCATCAATAAATCTGGTGATATTTGGTTCGAGTTTGACCTTAATTGTTCCATTAACTCAGCACAATTCGATGGCTTTCGGTTACTTATCTCCCGATCATCAAATCCCATATATTTTCTATGGGATTGAAGTTAGGAGATTGCACCGGCCACTTCTTGTAAGAAGGTTTTTATCAAACAGCTGCTATGTTAGACAGATTTGCCATTCTTTTTTGCTCGCTCTAAATTTCTTAATTTTTGCACTAAATGTTAAATTTAAATCGTTCCACAATGCAAACAAATATCTCAAAAGAAAAAATTTATTGATTACTTTTATAAAAGATAAAAAAAATGTTATACATATTTTGTTTATCATTTGTATTTTTTTGCTCGGTACTGTATATATTTTACTATATGTATATGTGTATATATTTTATTATTTATAGCAAAATTTGGCTTAACTGCTCATTTATTAAGAGGATACAATCTTGAAATAAGAGAAAAAAATATTTGCATATTCATTCATGAGAAATACATACACTCGAATCGCTGTTTAAAACCGTAATTGGGAAATAGGTACCTTATTCTCATAAGGGACTTTGCAGAAATGAAAAATGTAAATTCGATTAATTTGTTCGTTTTGATCTGTACGTTATGGGAAGTTTTAAAAATGTTGCTAAAATGTAATGACTAGATATTTAGTTTTGAGTAATATATACATATGTACATATGTATTCATAAAGTCTATTCCTTACAATTTTTGAAAGCATTCAAGTATAAAAGTTAAGAAAAATATTCAACAGAAACATATGCAAGTGCCGACGGATTCCTTCTAGTTAAAGGCGTCACTAAAAATGTAAAGGTTAGTTTGTACTTTCATATACCCTTACATAAGTATTGTAGTTAAAAGTTTACTATTATTTTTGGGGTTTTCGTGTACTGAATTTAATATTAAATGCTGATGAAAAAAATATGCGCTTTTAATTGAAACAAAAAAAATGCAGAAAAAACATTTCAATTGCATCTATTTGTTCCATCGGCGATTTACAAACCTAATAATTCGCACTTTGAGGATATCGTGTTCATGTAATTAAATCATAACACATATCAATTCAGAAAAACACATACAAGCTGATTTTAGCGAATACACACAAGGGAACAAAAATAAAAATAATACAACTTCGAGGTAGTAAATATCCTCCATATAGTAATATCAACGTACATATGTATATGTACTTATATAGTATGTAGTTATAGATCTATCTATTACGATATAGAGAAACATATAAGCTCATCAATGGCAACATGGACTTGTCACGGAATCACAAATAAACGGAAATCTTCCTTCTGTCACCAGAGAATATTGTATTGTTGTTGATGGCGTAAAATATGTAGGAAGAGTAAGGCATAGGTGGTATGTGTAGACAGCTACCTTCCCACCTATACACACAGATGCCATTGCAGACTGAAATTCACATAGGAATGAGGAGGTATATAACAAGCATAGCATGTCCTACCCATTAGCAAAATTTCATCCCCTTTTGATGTACAATAGAAAAACAAATCTTATATTCATAGAACACCATTTTATGGCATCCTCTAAAATATTTTGTTTACGTCATCCCTTCAAATAACCCAACTCTGTATTCATTCACACCAGTTACTAGCTGAATACTACTTTCCTTATCTACAGACAGCGGTTTCGATAAATAAATGTTTGAGTTGTGTAGAAATAAAATTTTGGGCGAGAGATTTTCGTTTCATTTCAGTGAACATTTCGTAAAAAGATTTTGTTTAAATCAGACGTAAGAATTTTGCCAGTGTAACTTAATTCTGAACATAGCGGTAAGAAGCCAAAAAAGAATAAATAAGTGTAAACTAATTTTTAACAGTGCGATGTTGTGATTGTGTATACACACATATAAATGTATATATTTAAAGGAAAATTAAACAGCTTATAAAATTAAACAAGAAAAATAAAGTGCTTTTTCGGAATTTTAACTAATAAATGATATTAACTTTTGTGCTATGGAAAACAAGTTTGCTTATGTTGATATTATAAATGTACTATTTTCGTAGTTCCTATTACATGATGTGTTTGTAATTGTTCATACTAATATTTTACCGTCAAATTGGATAAAAGCTAATCGTACCTAAAAATATCAGTTAGCAAAAATTGTACCTTGCTTTGGAGTATTTTGAAATGCACTCAACGGCATCCTTATCTCCGCCTCCTTTGGACTTACGGCCCGCCCCAAACACTCAGCCGCCAACCAATACAAACGCAATTGAGGATAAATCTCATGCGCCCTTAGTTAAACCGCCCTATTCTTATATTGCTCTTATAACCATGGCAATTCTACAGTCGCCTCATAAAAAATTAACCCTTAGTGGAATATGTGATTTTATAATGACGAGGTGAGTTGTTAATTTAACAGAGGTTTTCTGAAAACTAGTGTTACGATGTGATATTTTCCAAAGTGTAAGGTTTTGATTTTTATGTGCATATAAAAATATATATGCGATCTTATGGCTCCGTTGAAATACGTTCTTGTTTATTTAATCACCTATTTTGTGTTGCAAAGTGATACTAAGATTTTCCCAATTATTTACATTTATTAAAATTTCGCCAAACCGCTGTGTAATAGATATCGCATATTATACAACTATAATCATATAACCGAGAAGAATAGTACCGGATAATTCAAAAACGCACTTTCTCGAATAATTGCTGCAAAAAATATTTAATTATTTTCATTCCAAATAAAAGTTGGTTTAACTTACGAAGAGTGTATACGATAAAAATATATAATAAAATGAAATTTGTTTTCCTATTTTCAAACAGTAACATAATTCCTACCTTGCAGCATGTCAAGTAAAATACACTTTTTTATACTCTATTTTTTTTTTAATAAACCACCCTACACAGAGTAGGTCTAATTGAATCATACTTGTATTATTAATATTTAATTACTCTAAATTGTGTTGCTTTTGGAATCACGCAAAATTGTTTCATCCAATGTGATTTAAACTTTTAAGAAACAGACGGGAAATAAACAACAACCAATTCCAAATTCTCTGTTAATTGGTATAAGGAAGAGAATATTTGTTTTTTTTTGGCGGGTAATAATTCACAATTATCACATTATTTACATCACAAATATATTATTAGCACGGTATTAGTATTTTTCTTATACCTAATATTTTAAAAATAGCTATAACTATTCTAGTTCAATTACACTCATTCATCACAAGCTGAATAAACACATGTTAGGTGCATTTCAATTAAATTGAAGCTTACGCTGAACCTTAAATATTTAACAGCACATATAAATAAAAAAATTAATTGATACCAATCAATATTCAGGGATAATATTAGTGTATAAAAATATGCGTTCGTTAGGACACAAATTGAAAGATAACGCTAATATTTCTTAAACAAGATACACAATAAACGTTTTCGTACAAACACATATATTGCTACAATTTTATTTTCCCCCATTTCTAATTTGTTTTGAGCATTTTATTTTAAAAACTCTTTGTAAAACACATGGATAAAGGCATTTCCATTCTAGACAGTATGATTGGCTTGCTTAAGACATGCTATTTCAATTTCAACCACTTTTGTATCTTAGTTTTTGGTCTCTAATCTTAACGTCATATTATCAAATTTTTATCCTGTCAGTTGCTCTTACTTATTAAATTAAGAAGAATAGAACTGCGGGAATTAATGTTTAATGTGCAATGATTTCTTTTCCTTATCAATTCTTTGGCGATTTGGTATAATTAAAACTTAAGGCATCATAAAATTTGATTTAAATGATGTTTTAAATGAAATGTGGGCCAAAATATAATAATTGAATACATAAAATAATACATATTTTTGTCACCAGCTATCAATAATGTAATGAACTTAAATTGATTTTGGGCGATTTATATTTTTCATTCATAATTTTTTAAGAATCTGAACTCAAAAAGTGAATATCTTACCTTCGTTACTTTTTGAATAAATTTTGTTGTCATACCTTCTGACGGAAAAGTACCGGGAATTTTTCAACAAAACGATAAGGGTTTAATTATCATTCGGTATTCATTTTATTCGCTTCAATCGCCATAGCAAGTCTCCTACAATTTCTCCATTCCTCCAAACAAAACACTTTTTATAAGCCAATTTAGGAATGGCCATCAGCTGCTCTGCGAAGTCTCTTTTATCAATCAATCAATCATCTCAAAATGTTTTCCGCGAAGTGGCAACTTCAATAGGAATAGGAAAAAGTCAAAAGGAGCCATGTCAGTTGAATACGGAGGTTGCGGAACGGTAAAATGGCATATAAATGACATATATGACACGTTGTGTTACAACAAATTTAGCACTCTCGCCACAAGCTGAAGCACCACGCTCTGCACCGATCCGAATGACACTAAGATTGGCTGCTATCTCCCTGATGCTCACACGACGATCTCCGAGTGCAAATTTCTCAACTTATCCAATGTTTTCGTCAGTAGTAATAAAGGATGGACGACCGGAATGCTTTAATCACTTTGTGCCACTCGCACACTTGTGTTTTTGACGTTATTAACATTTTCAAAACTTCCGCACATGGTGTTTTGTTAGAGTCATTTAATATTCGATATGGCGAAATTCGCAGAACACATCAAACACTCGCTTATACACCCAAATTTACGACGGACTGCGTTCAAAAAGATATTTTTACGCCAGGTGACTGCTGTACCAACCCATAAAAAATATAACTGGGCAAGTGCGAGTTGTACTCGAACGTCGTACAAATATTTTTTTAAAAAACCTTTACTGAACTTCAAACTTTACCTGAAATAAATTTTCTTCTAACTACAACCCAAATTAACTATTCATTACTACATTCATACATTCAAACAAACAATCATTCATCCATACATGTACCTATATCTCTATCTCTATCCAAGTTTATCCAACAGAAAATCTCTTCCATCATACTCAATCACTGCTCATGTCTGCGGAGTGTGATAACACTCATCATCGCATAGAGTTGTCGAGCATGCAGCATGAAATTTATGTGTGAAAATGAAAATATTTATCATTTTAAATTTTAGATATCTCAAAATTTGCACATAAATCGATACTTTGATATTTATCATTTCTTAATGCTTACGCTGAGGTCTTTTGTTTTTGGCCAATATCTCGAAAAACTATTTTGGCCAGAGTGCTTGAAATTATTTTAAATGAAAGTATTAAAAAAAATGTGGAGTTCCGTATATCTCAAATGGAACTTTTTATCAAAAAGTGTTGAAGCAAACCTCCACCTCACTTAAAAAGATCTGTCGATTCATATATCACTCAAGTGGGAGATACGGGAGCCACTGCTATCTTCATAAATGTAAGAGATGAAAAGTGTGACAGACACGACGGACGGACGGACGGACGGACGGATACCGAAAATATAAAGGTTCCGTTTTTATAGACGGAACCTTAAAAATATATCGACAATACATCAAACGCAGTTTGTTTTAATGGGGAATTCCGGGTACTTTTGATCAGAAGGTAGACTCATGTCTTCTAAAATAGTTCTTTATCATTCAATAATGGTATTTCATTTATATTTCTTAAAATTACAAAGTTACAGGGAATATAATTAAAATTTTAATTGTATTTAGTATTAGAAATTATACTCGTACCATACCTAACCGCTTGCATTAAAAACTATCATTACAGATTTGCATACTACAAAGAAAAATTCCCAGCTTGGCAAAATTCAATTCGTCACAATTTAAGCTTAAATGATTGTTTCATAAAAGTTCCACGGGAACCGGGTAATCCCGGTAAGGGGAATTTCTGGACTCTGGACCCACTAGCTGAGGACATGTTTGACAACGGAAGCTTTCTGCGACGAAGAAAACGATATAAAAGGGCTCCAGTAACACATCGTTTTCCTTTTCCATCGGTGTTTGGTCCATTTTCACCATTTTGGATTAGAAAACCTGTTCCTGTCTTACCTGTTCATTTTAATGTAACTAATTTTGGAAATACCCACGATCCTTTTGAATCAGTTTCCTCGCAAAATGATCAAATTGATATAGCAGCATCCCCTAATAACAAATTTGATTTTTTTGCTAATCTAGACGCCCCTTTCTACCACAACACGGACAAAATTGAAATGCTTCGTCAAAATGTAGCTCGTTTTCGAAGATCAACATCGTCTATGGAGAATTTAGACATCACGAATCCATCTGAAATCCTTAATAATTCTGATTTGAATAGTATATATAGAAAATTACCGATGATTGGAGATTTTCCAGCTCAAAATAATACGCAAATAGTATATTCAAATAACGAACAACATGCTTCTGAGGAAAATTTCAATGTTATTGATGACATATCCTGCGACAGAATCGATGTTGAGAGTGAACACGATGAATCACACAAATCAGATTCCTCTGATATTGTATGCACCAGCATCGAGCGATTACGGTCTGACCTAACGCGAGAAGGTCCACCGCCGAAAAAGTTTAAACGTTGTCTTCAACTGTTAAATAACGACAAGGGTAGCAAAGTTTCAAGTGATCTCAATCCGTACGAATTACTTTTTGATAATTCTGATCAGTCCGAAAATTCTCTCACAGTTTCAACGCCTCCAGAAGATAATTTCTCAAACAAAATCCTCAGTTCCTTAGAGCCTACAAGCAGAAACATTTATAGGCCGACGTTTGTGCCCATTGAGCAAGAACATACCAAAACAAAGCATAGTCACTCAAAAGACTTTAGCATAGAAACACTGATTGGAGGTGCAACAGAATTTAGTGAAACATAGTCCTATTCCCTAATATGTTAAATTTTAAATTATTGATAGATAATGACAAAATTAATTGCAATATTTTCTTAAGATAGAATTTAAGAAGTTGTGTATATAGAGGTATGACGTTTTGTAATTTAATGCGTTTTATGCACTACTCCTATAATAAGAGTAACACACAAAAAGCGGATTTAATAGCAGGCATTGCGCTATCCTTTTCGCAAATCAAATCAAACTTTCATTTCGACCACTTTTGTTTAAACATTCGTATGAAAATAAAAGCAACAACTGCAAATTGTTTTGAAAATGTTTTTTTACGTTATAAATTTCCAGTGAAGAGTACAAAAAAGTGAAATGAAAAAATATAAAATTAATACAGAACAGCTTAATAAGTTGCTAGTTTTTTGTACCATACTGCGAACGGTGCACAGTGTGGCAGAATTCCTGTGCAGGCGAGCAAAGTTATTGCGCGTGTATTAAGACATGATAAATATTTAAAAATGTTTATGTTTATAACTTCAAAAAAAAAAATGGTTATGCATCGGGGTTTTTATTGCAATAAAGATAATAGCTATACAGAAATTCACAATGTTAAATTTTTATTTTATTTATTTATTTATTGTGGCAGCAATTTTACAATGGTTGTACATTACATTACTTGTTTACAGAGATTCGGTGTTATAACCTTACTACTAAAATATATATAAAAGTTCTTAAATAATATATCACATATGTAATTTGAAGGAAAAGTATCGGCGATACTCCAAATTAAAAGTCTACAAAAAGTTGCAAACTTTGATGTTTTGTTTATTAATGACTCTCCGATTGCACTACCTACTGGGGATACACAAATCAAAGTTGTCCGTTATGGAAAGCTGAATAAGTACATACAAAAATTAATAAACTGGAACCCATTGTTAAATTGCAATTGTTATGAGAAAATTAGTTTTTTCTCCCATTTGCATGTGAAGCATGCAAAAAAAACAATTTCATGATAGAATTTCGCTATTTTGTACTTTCTTAAACATTCAATATGAAAAGACGGACTTTATCTGTAATAGAAACTCAACCTCTTTTAAACATACGATCCAAATCGAAAATTTAAATTAGCTCCCCTAAATTCGTATTCTGCCACACTGTGCGGTGGCTTAGTTCTCAGTCAATCTACAAAAAGTTTTGTTAAAGACATTTTTTTATTTGTATTACAGGTGGGTACGCATTATGTTGTTTAAGTTGCTTACCAAGAATATTTTGTGCATAAACCAATTTATATAAATTCAATATCTACTTAAGAACAAAGCGTTTACAAATCCGTCCGTTACTCTGTTGCTTGCATTTGAACTGAAAAGAACTAAATTAAATATGATAATATAATTGAAATCTAAGTTTCGGTTGTAAGTTTTCATTAATAGAATTAACCCTTTCCTATTATATGTTATTACCTTTGAAATTCAGCTTTTTACCGACAGCTTTTTGATAGTTTACAAATTTATTTGAGTAAAGTCAAGTAATTCCCTGACAATTATTCAAAGGCAAAATAATATGCACTTTTTTATTTGCATCACAGCAGAAAAATATTATAATTTCAATCAATTCGAAAATATTAGTTCGCATTTGAAATATAATATATATAAATCGATCTCTTTGATTTAAGAAAATTATCCGTTTAAAAGGTTACAATTCTACAACTTCTTAATAAGTATTATTTCTTGTAATTAAATTGTAAAATTAATTGACTAATTTGAATGAGTGTAAATAGAAATTAGAATGTCTACTAAGTAAAAAGAGTATTGAATGTGTACATTTTTTACTTGTTCAATGTGTATTGTGATATAAAATAAATAAATAAAAAATTATGAATATATTTAGAGACATACGTGTAGTATAACTAATTTAATTTTTGATCGTCTAAATATTTAAATATTATTTTAGAATGGTAACACATCAGTGGGCGCTGTTTTGTAGTGGGTAGGTGCGTCGACTCCTACGATCGAGGTCGTCGGTTCGAATCTCGAAAAAAACATCAAACATTTTTTTCACGGCTCCACCTCTTTCGAGTCCCTGACAATGCTCAAAGAGTATAACTGTCTAGAAAAAGCTTCTCAATCTCGTCGTTCGGAGTCGGCATTAAACTGTAGGTCCCCTCCACTTGTGAGAGAACAATAGCACACACAACACGAGTGGTTGTTCAGAAGCTAGGCCCAGGTCCACCTCGGACTTTAGCGATGTCGCGCAGAACTTTTCTCTCGAAAAGACCAAGAGACTGTTCATCCGCTTGGGATATTGTCCATGCCTCTGCGCCGTACAGCAGGACTGGGATGATCAAGGTCTTATATAAAGTCAGCTTGGTCTTCCGAGAGAGGGCTCTACTACTCAATTGCCTTTTGAGCCCATAAAAACAGCGGTTGGCAAAAGTTATTCTGCGTTTGATCTCGGTACTGATGTTGTTTGTACTGTTTACCGCGGAGCCGAGGTAGACGAAGTCCTTCACTACCTCAAAGTTATAGCTGCCAATGGTGACGTTCTGGCCAAGTCGTCGATGTTGTGCGTCCTTTCTCGATGACAGCATATACTTAGTTTTGCCCTCGTTTACCGCCAGACCCATTTTAGCCGCTTCCGTTTCAATGCCAGCAAACGCATCATTGACGGCTCGCTGTGTTCGCCCAATCACGTCAATGTCATCCGCGTAGGCTAGCAGTTGAACGGACTTTTGGAAGATCGTGCCTCTTGTATTGGCCAGTGAGTTTTGCACGATCTTCTCAAGAACGATGTTAAAGAAATCACATGAGAGCGCGTCGCCTTGTCTAAAACCTTTTTTGACATTGAAGGTCTCGGTGAGTTCGTTACCGACCTTGATGGAGCAGCGAGAGTTCTCCATCGTCATCCTGCTCAGTCTGACGAGTTTGGCAGGAATGTCAAAACAAGACATGGCGCTGTATAGCTCGTCTCTATACACGCTGTCATATGCGGCCTTGAAATCGACAAATAGATGGTGTGTGTCAATTTGCATTTCTTGGGTCTTCTCCAGGATCTGCCGCAGTGTGAAGATTTGATCGATGGTGGACTTCCCGGGCCTGAAACCACACTGATACGGACCTATCAGTTTGTTCACGAATGGTTTCAGGCGTTCACACAAAACGGCAGAGAAGATTTTGTAGGCGATGTTAAGGAGACTTATCCCTCGATAGTTGGCGCAGTCAAAGGGGTCTCCTTTCTTGTGGATCGGGCAAACGATACTGAGATTCCACTCATCGGGCATGCTTTCCTCCGACCATATCTTACAGATGAGCTGGTGCATGCGCCCTACCAGATCATCTCCAGCTGCTTTAAACATTTCAGCGGGCAGACTATCTGCACCAGCAGCTTTATTAGACTTCAGGCTCGATATCGCTATCTTGACTTCGTCTAGGTCGGGGGGACGGTATTCTCTTCTATCATCGTCCATTGTGTTGAGTGGAACATTCTGCCTGACAGCGGTATTTGTGTCCTCATCGCCGTTCAACAGTCTGCAGAAATGATTTTTCCAAATTCTCAGTATCGACTGCGAATCTACTATTAGTTGTCCATTTTCGTCCCGGCAAGCTTCTGTCCGAACTTTATATCCATTCGATAAAAGTTTTACCCTTTGGTAAAACTTTCGGACATCATTCCTGCCATAACACCTCTCCATCTCCTCGATCACGCGCTTCTCGTGCTCTTTCTTTTTTTTCCTGAGAAGCCGGTTCTCTTCCCTTCGTTTCTGTTCGTAGAGCTCACGAACAGCTCTCGTGGTTCGATGCAGCGTTGCCCGGTAGGTTTCTTGTTTTGCTGCATGTGCCTGCCTGCACTCGTTGTCAAACCAGGGGTTTTTCCTAGGTGGCGTTTTAAAACCCAGCACATCAGTAGCGGCTTCTCTGATGGCTATTTGACAACGTTTCCATTCTTCGTCTATTGTTAGTGCAGGCGACGTCGAACTTTCCGAGAGTTTCAGGGAGACTCGATCGGCAAAGTTCCTGGCAGTCTGTTGCGATTGTAGCTTTTCGACGTCAAACCGTGGTTGTCTTCCTCGACTCCGTTGTTCTCTCGATATCCGGCTACAACAAGGAAATGGTCCGAGTCGATATTGGCGCCTCGGAACGTTCGGACATCAAGAACACTGGAGGAGTGTCTGACGTCGATCGCAACGTGATCAATCTGGTTGACGGTTGAATGATCAGGGGACCGCCAGGTCCCTTTATGGATGTTGAGGTGTGGGAACCGCGTGCTAGCTACAGAGAGGTTTCGCCCCGTAACAAAGTCCACCAGCCTAAGTCCTTTTTCGGACGTGGTGTCGTGCAGGCTGTGTTTACCGATGACTCTAGCAAAGATGTCCTCCTTACCCAGCTTAGCGTTAAAATCTCCTAGAACGATCTTGGTGTCGTAGCTGGAGCATTGATCGTACGTTCTTTCTAGGAGATCATAGAAGTCATCCTTGCTATCGTCATCTTTGTCCTCTGTTGGGGCGTGGGCGCAGATTAGGCTGATGTTGCCGAATTTAGCCTTGATGCGGATTGTTATGAGGCGCTCGCTTATGTACTTAAAGCCTAAGTACATAAGTACATAAGTTTCATCCTCTTTTTGCCCGGCCCATCCCATCGCACTTCCTGGATTGCGGTAACGTCTGCTTTATAGCAGTCTAGGGCCTCCGCGAGTTCATCGGCTGCACGTGGTCTATTCAGGGACCTCACATTCCACGTGCAAAACCGAAAGTCATTGTCCTTTTTTCGTTTGCTGGGGTCGTCAACAGTAAATAAATGCTAAATACAACGTTTTTCCAAAATGATTCGCTTAAATGTGGCCACAAAGCATAACAGCTTAACTTGAGTTAGGACAAAAATGAGTTATAAGTACCATTATGTTCAGCATGTTTAAATCTACTTTCACTAAATTTTCCATGTCTGTATCATTTTTTAAATAGAAGTTATTCCAAAATAGCCTAGTACTCTAAGTACTAGTGGTAGTGCTGATTTGAAACTTTGACCGCCTCTCCTGAAAAAATATAAAAACTGACTTAGGCGGTTATGCCTTGTGACCGCAGAAATGTTTGTACTTTTTTGCATATTATTTTTATTTTTTATGTTTGCTTTAGAAACAGGCGACTTTTTTCGGGCTGCTAAAGGCACTCTTCTATGCAGTATGCGGCGAACCGTACTTGCATTTACGCTTTGTATAGCACTGGACATTAGATGTGTGGAGGAGATGTGTTATAGTCCCCTCTTCTTCCTCGTCTCTGCAGCTTCAGGTCATCTATGGTTAGTGGTTCTAACGTGTTCTTTTAGGAAAAATTTATAACCAATAGGCTATTTTCAGCTGCAAATCCGATTAACATTCAATGACTTTTTTGGAGCAATAGAGAGCTAGATGATGTTGGGTGACCAGCTTAATTTGCGATCTATAATGAGACTCAGGAACTTAGCTTTGCCTGTGAGTGGTATCTTTATATCACACAGTGAAGGAGGATAGAAAGATGGAATTTTGTATTTCCTCGTGAAGAGTATTAATTCCGTTTTATTTGGATTGACTCCAAGTCCGCATTCTTTGGTCCATGAAGTTAGTTGATGGTAAGCTTGTTGCATGATATCTCTTAGTGTTGAGCCAAATTTTCTTGATATTACTTTATATCCTGCCCCTTACAGATCTAACAACAGTTCTTTAACCAAAACGTTTCAGTGAAAGAGAGACAGTACACCGCCTTTAGTAACAGTTCTGCGGATTCTGGTATCATCGAGCTTAGAGTTTATAATTTTACTAACAAATAGCTGGCGAATAAAAGCTACAAGAGACTTTTCGATTCCAAGATTGATAAGCGCAAACATGATTGCCGAAGGTTCAATGTTGTTGAAGGCTTCTTCTATATCTTGAAATGTTACAAGGGTACATTTTCTCTGTTCCAAGGATTTTTCAATCGTGCCTATAAGTGAAGAGTGTAGAGCCGTCTCTACAGATATGCCTTTATTTTACGCATGCTAAGCAGGAGAAAGTCTGAAAGAGACGATAGTGCTTTTGATATGATGATTTATCAACTTCTCTAGGGTTTACAAAAAAAGGAAGACTGGTAGGTCTGAGATCATTCACCCCGATCACGAAAGACGTTAAACGCTTTGTCAAAAAACGACTCTATGATGTCGGTATCACGATTGTCCTGAAAGTAGTCGTTTTACGTCTATATTCTGACAGTCGTTTTAGTATAGTAAAATGCCAAGTAAAACGACAAAAGAAGTCGATACGGATTTTGTAAACGTCTCATATGGAAAATCATATAAAAACTCGATTTTTTCAATCTTCTGAAATAGTGTAAGAATATGTTTTGTATTAATTATTGATTTCAAGGATTCAAATATTAGCCCAAAACAAACAATACGGCTGCTTGAACTGATGGAGGAAACTGCAAATTTAACAACGAATTTCAAAAGAAGTGTTCCTCAAACATTTCCAATCAAATCTGGGTGGAGGAGATAGCAGGACTTTCGAATAGTTTAGGGCTATCTGTGAAAGATGAAAAAGAATGACAAAAGGTATAAGTTAAATTTCATTAAAAACGTTAATAACATTGTAATTAATAGGTTTGGTGTGATCTAAAGCTTAAAGTGAGCAAGGAACTTGTGCAGAACAAGAAGGATTCCGAAGCTACAAGAGGGGAACCATTCAAACAAACATTTTAAACGACTTTTATACTATCGGTTGATAGTCACTTTAAACGAAACGAAAAAAGCACTTTATATAGTACTGACATCGATGCTATTTGTTAGACAAAATTCCGTCCATTTAAAATTTTAATTATACGCAAAAAATTAATTATACGTAAAAAGCGCAAGTGGCTCAAATATAATGGAAACTTCCTCCCTTTCTGGCGATGCAGGACTTTCACCATCGACGTCATCGACGCTACTCCAATCAATTGCCATATTAATGCTGTCCATATTTATTTAAAAACGTGTATTCCACAGAGTAATTTTATTAATAAACACCAATATCACACACAAAAACAATACATATATATTTATTTCGATCGAATTTGTGAAAACAACATAATTTAACAATTTGAAACTTCAGATTGACAGTCAGCTCAGTTGTGGAATGTATGTGGAACATAAACTCGAGTCGATTAAGGTTCGTGATACCGATACTAAAATGCCTAAAAAGTGACTTGACTGCTAAAACGCCTTGTGTCGTTTTAGTAAAACGCCTTTCGTGATCGGGGTGATATGTGAGCTTTTCCAGCCTTGGGTATGAAGACTACTGTGACTTTCTTTCAAAAACTGGGTTGAAGATGGGACTACTGGGTAGGATGTCAGTGACAATCTCTCTGTATTTAACCCAGTCCGTCTTCCGATAGTTACGAAATGACGTCTGAGTCCGGACTGTGCTCGCCAAATCATAGGTTATATAGCGGTGATCAGAGAAGGAGTATTCGGTTAATACTCTCCAGTTTTTGATTCTGTTGCATAGAGAGCCAGACGCAAGGGTGGTATCAAGAACTTCTTCCTATTTTTGTGATGATGATTGGGTCACAGCTTATGTTGGAAAACGAATCAGTTTGCGCTTAAGTATACAACTTGCAATCTGTAGCCCAGCCTTATGTTTCCTTTCCACCTTATGGGTAATAAATGGCCTGTGTTTCATATCCCTTCTTAAGATTTGTACTACCAAAGGTCTATAGAGGAAGGACGGCTGTTTCCTCTCCCTAGTGTTGCCTACTTACATCTTTAACATGGCGAATTGATACCACTTTACTGATCCGGAGACGCTCCTCAGCGTTTTGTGCGACATGAATGGGAAAGATAAGCTGTACGGCTAATTTGTCCTGTATCAGGCCATTTGTGTCCAAGAAGATAAATAATTCTAAATGGTAAATAATAATAATAATAATAATAATAAATAATAACAATAATAAAGGCCGCACTACCTTTATTAAATATATCCAGTCCGAGGTGGACGTGGGCCTAGCTTCTCAGCAACCACTCGTGTTGTGCGTGCTATTGTTCTGTTACGAGCGGAGGGGACCTACAGTTTAATGCCGATTCCGAACGGCGAGATTGAGAAGCTTTTTCTAGACAGTTATACTCTTTAAGCATTGTCAGTGACTCGAAAGAGGTGGAGCCGTGAAAAAATGTTTGATGTTTTTTTTCGAGATTCGAACCGACGACCTCGAGCGTAGGAGTCGACGCATCTACCCACTACGCCACGGCGCCCACATCGAGGTCACATTGACGTTCTTAATATAAAGTAGTAGTTTGTTTAGCTGGTTGAACTTATAGAAAAGTTCTTACAACCATGCCATGCGGGCATCCGTACATTGTTTCTTGCTCTTGTAACATTGGATACCCGATTCCAGTTTCGATGCGGTATGAATAATGCCATGATCCATTTTGAAATTGAATTGGTTATCCGGCACAATATGTTTGTCTTCAATCCACTTTAACAGAACTGATGTTCGAAATTTAAGTTGTGCACAAGTATTATACTGTTTTTCATTTGGCTATTTATCTACATGTTTACACTACAGACAAAATAACAACATATATGCAGTTGTATACGAGTGATGACCTCAAATTTTATTGGGTTCACGTCTTTTTTGAAGCATTGCTTCTAAATTCTGAATAACTCCTTATTCACCTCGATCACGAAAGTCGTTAAACGCTTTGTCAAAAAACGACTCTATGATGTCGGTATTACGATTGTTGTTAAACCAGTCGGTTTACGTCATAAAACGACATTTGGCGTTTAACCTCATGTGGAACGTATTTCTTGCGCGACAATTGTCGTGATTTGGTATTCTGATAGTCGCTTTAGTATACTTAAACGAGAAAAGAAGTCGATTTGGATTTTGTAAACGCCTCAAATGGATAATCACGTAAAAAGAGTTTTTCAATCTTTAAATGAAATGGTGTAAAAATGTGTTTCTTAAGGATTACAATTTTGACCCAAAACAAACAATACGGCTACTTAAACTGATGGAGGAAAATACAAATTTAGCAACGAACTTCAAAAGAGGTGTTTCTCAAATGTGTGCAACCAAAACTGTTTGGAAGGAGGTATTGTATTTTTTTTTGTATTATATGTATTTATTTATTTCTCTTAAATTACTTATAAATATATTATAAAAACAAATTCAGTACGTTAAAAATTAACGTAAAAATAAAAAGTAAAATAAGAAAAGATCTGGTGGCATTCATTGTCATTTGACATAAATTTGATATCACTTCATAAAGGATGCAAACAAGTTTTTATCTAATTCATACACTAATATCAAGAGTTGAAACAAAAGTTAGATCAAGTTAATCTTGAGTAAACAGCCAATTTTTTACGCGCTTTAGAAAACATTTGGACATGTGAGCACATCTGATTTCCGGGAGGGCATTAAATAAGCGATTAGAAACAACTGAATGAGAATTCTTACAAGCGGTGGTTCGATAGCTTGGCACTTGTAACATATTAAGCGAGTTATTACGTAGGTTATAGTTTGAGATTATACGAAAGTTTCGGTTACCAGACTTCATAAAGAATGCTTTTAGAACCTTAAAACAGTATAAGTGACGATAGGTAGCAGGAATTTCGAACAGCTTAAGGCCATCTGCAAGAAATGAAAAGAATGGCAAAAGGTATGTTTAACAACATAAGCTCAATTTTATTAAAATGAAAAAGAAACTTGTGCAGAACACGAAAGAATGCAGCTACAGAAGGCAGACCATTCAAACAAACATTTTTGATAAGTCGGTTGCAAATAAACTCTTTTTAAACGAAACTGTTAATCCCTCAGGAATTGTCTTTGGATGTCATAAAATTATTCTGAAACAAACACTTTATATAGTACCGTCATCTTGAGAGCGGCATTGAGAATTTTTTTCCCATATTGAGAGTTTTTCTTCCAAATTGAGAAATTTTTGTCGCATCTGACATTTGAGAAATGAAAACAGCTGACGACATTTCAAATACTTGGAAGCATGAATACAACAAATTAACAACAAGAAGCACTTTTTTATTTTTTTCTTTCTTAGCACTCATTTTCCGCAATTAATTTCTTTAACGTACAATTGTTGGACCGGAATATTTTTTGAATTGACATTTCAGAAATGAAAACAGTTGACGCAATATTTTTCATCTGGTATTTGAGAGAGAGAGGGAACAGCTGATTAACGCAGTGCGTCATCGCACTCCCTCCGTAACATGAAGTCGGCTGGCGCAACGCACTATTGTGTTTCAGCCATTAGGGTTCATGATACCGATACTTAAACGCCTAAAAAGTGACTCGACTGGCAAACCGCCTTGTGTAGTTTTAATAAAACGACTTTCGTGATCGTGTGTGAATGTAGAACACACAAAACGAGTGGTTATTGAGAAGCTATGCTCAGTTCCACCTCAGACTGTAGCGCCGCTATTATTAAATAGTTACAATGATTTGGTATGCTCTTCAATGTTATTTAACAATTATTTCAATAAACTCTTGTTTAAAGTTGAAATTATTTTTCTTGACATACATAGTTAAAAGCAATCCCCTAATAAAGACACAGACAACTATGATTATTGTTTCCGAAAGCTTTAAAAGAACTAACATGAAACAAAATAAAAATATTGTCTTCTTGTAATCAAAGCTTTGAAGCTGTTCCTGCGCAGAAAAAATGTCTGTGCTTTAAGGGAAACAAAAAATAACACTTGGTAAGAGAAAAACACAATAGATTTTCGCATGTCCTCGCAGCCGTATTGAGCAATCTTGTTGAAAACGGATACAATGTCTAGTGCATTTTATAATTAGTGTTAATAATCTAAGATTAAACGCGGTCAAATTTACAACGACTAAAGAGAAAACAAATAAAACACGATGTGATATACGCGTATCCTTTATTTCAAAACGAAAACGAAATTTGTATTAATGTTTTCACTAAGGCACAGTCAATTATGCACATTTTCTTTTTTTTTTGGAAAGGTTTTGCAGTTTTCAATAAGGAAATAATCGGTTGTAAACGTAAAAGCAAATGATTTAATTGTTTTCGAAAACAAATTTAAGAGTACATTACAGCGCGAATCCGAAGTTTTAAAATTAAATATGTATATTGTTTTGAGAAAAAATGCGTTATTTATTTTTGTACTAGCATGGTTTACATTTTTTTCTGGTAAGTTCTTTCATAAAAATAAACATACAATTTCCTATTTATTTATATTTTCACATCGCAAAAGTTAACGATATGCATAGTATTTTAATTAAAGCAAAACTTGAATGTCTACTTCAGTTTAAATTTCATTAACTCTCTACCTATACCTGTCTATTGGTATTTTTGTTGTATATGTGCTTTCTTTGGTTGTGTTCCCTTGGTAGTATCGAATTCTGTGAAAATAACAAACTTAAAAGTGCCACAAATGTATACATTGGATCGCAAAGGGGAATCCGAACCACTAATTTTGGATTGCGAATATGAATTGGGGCCAAGGGAGAAGGGATTTGTACTCAAATGGTTTTTTAATAATAATTCCATTTATCAGTGGATTCCTTCTGTCAAAGGATTTGCAATGGTAACGATGTGACTTTACACAATCGCATAGTTAAGAGAGTAAAAAAACATATGTATGTATAATCATCCATTTTTAGGGATTCATGAAATCTAAGATAGATACAAAAATCTTTTCTCTTGGGGGTAATCCTGGCGTTATATCGATTACCAAGCCGGATTGGAATATGACAGGAGAATATACTTGCTCGGTTCAGACATTTGAATCGACTGATAAGAAAAGTGCTCGTTTACAAATTATTGGTAAGCTTATTCCCTGATCGGTTATAAAATAACTTAAACATTTAACTTAAACTCTGTTGCAATAGTTCCTGAGTCAGATTTTGGCCTGGAGACGAAAATGGATATGGAGGAGAGCAATGTAGATGTGATATGTACTGTTCAAAACGTATTCCCGCAACCAGTTGTTTCTGTCCTGTAAGTATTTTAGATTACCACTATTGTATATAAAATTACCAAGTTTATGCTAACGCAGTTTTAATACAAGACGATTGGAATCTGTTCTCACTCAAATGAATCAGGATCCAAGTGGCCTGTATAGTATAACAGTGAAATCGAAAATTCCAAGGAATAAACTAGAATCGCCTACTCCGATCACATGTGCATTTTTTTTAATTGGTACGAATTACACCAAAAGAAGAGAAACTATTTTTTATGGTAAGTACAATTAAGACAGTTTATACGATTAATCCGAACTATTAGTCGGTAAAGTATACGGCAATAATTGACAGCCAATTAATATTTTTCTTAAAATATGTACTCGCAAGAAGTACACGAAAGAAGTCCACTTAATTAAAAAGCAAATATTCGTAGTCATTTGAAAACATTGGTCTATCAGCAGTATTTATACACTTCTCTTTCACCAACGTTTTCAAACATTTTTGAAAGGGGTATAAGGTATAAAATTCATTCTTTCCTAGGCCAACCTGAATTCTTTAGTTCGGTCTTAGGAGTAGACGATCTGCAGAAAGTGCTCTGCTCAAATTTCTTGGCGAAACGTCCAATAGTTTTATATGATCGAGCACATTATTGTCTTTTAGAAACTTTCAGGATTTAAGGGTTTTGCTTTTGAATGATTTTGTTCGTATTTGAAAATAGAACAAATACAGTCAAAATCGCTTACAACAACATCGGCTATAACGACAAAATTTGTAGGTCCCGCCTAAGCTCCATTATATGAATGGAACCCAATAGCATAATAAATCGTTTACAGCGACATAACGCTTACAATGACCAAATTCGTTAGTCTCTTGAAGGTCGTTAAAATCGATTTTAACTGTATAGTCAAAATCAAAACCTATTTTATTTCTCGTAAATATATTACTACGTGCTTTTCTCAGGGCTGCGTTTTGGGTCTAATCCAGTTTTTAGTTTATGTTAACTGATTGTTTATTCAAACCTTTTAGACGTAAAATCATTGCGTTCACTGACGATACTGCTATGTTCTACTCAAATAGCAATTATTTCAATATTTTTGTAGTTGTTGATTATGATTTAGACTCTTAATCAGCACAAAAACTAAGTTTATGTTTTTTTTAATGTTAAATATTATTCATTATTAAGATACAATCTGCAACGATTTTCCTTTATGTTAGCTTTCAACCGTGTGTAAGACGGTTTTTATTAATTGGTTGCGAACCCAGTTCCAATGATGATTTCAGTTGCACTGACCAATGCTTCAAAATTGAATGTGTCGAAAATTATAAATATTTGAGAATTATGTATTTTTGATCACAACACTTTATAATATCGTAAGCAGTATCTTATTAATAAATTAAGCAGCTTAATCGCCTTAGCCCTCATGCGGCTCACCATTCCTAAAACTGGTTCAAAATTGTCTGTCCAAAATTAAAACTGCAGTATGACCAGTCTTGTTGTGACAGTGCATACTTTATTAATATAAAACAGTTATTATTGAAAAAAAATAATAATAATATTTGCTCTTCTTTCCTTGAACTGTTGAGAATGCTTGGAATTCTACTTTTTGGTACCTTTACAAAGTATTAAAAACATTTTTAAAAAAATGTTTAGTAATATGTAGTTAGATTTTATGATAATCATAATTTTAAAAAAAAGTCTAAATAAAAATTAAATAAAAACTAAAATTAAAGTAAATTTATATAGGTATACGGAATTGTAAACTCGAATTTTGATAAGTTATTAATAAAACGATTCTGATCGTAGTTCACGAGTTTCGAAATTATCTGTGGCAAGCCTTATTAAGTTCTAAGTAACGAGAAATATACTCTCAGAAATTAAAAAAAATAATCTGCTAAGGGAAGAAATATTCATACGGACTTGTGTATAAGAGCTCTGTAAAGGGAAATTCAAAAAGGTAGCTATGTTAAGCGAGTAGTTGAATTTAAAGTATTTTTGGTGAAAACAAGTCCATATCGTTATTTCTTATTGCACAAGTAAGTTCTAAAGTCAGCTGTTAAATATGTAATGTGTATTATGACAAGAAAAATCTATGCGTTTATGTGTTTTTTCATATTATGTTATTATTTTTGTAATTTTTACACCTTTTGTATGCATATTTTATCCAATGTACATTCAAAGTTGGAATGTATACTCGTTCACGCATTCATAATGGGTTTCATTGAAGCCTTAAAAACGTTACAATTTACTGAATCTATGTTTGTGGTTATTTCATGTTTATCAAGAGAATCATCATACCATTTCTTCAGCTGAAAGAATAGAATCTCTACGAAGGTTAGATTATAAAAAGGATTCCATGGTAGTACTACTGATAAAGGGATATCGATTTCGTCATTATACTAATAATCATCCCAATTCTGCAATTTGTACCATGCCTTTTGTAAAACGGATCCCAAGCAAAACTGCATTACGAAAGTCGTGCTTTTGCAGTAATTCTTGAATCGACGGACACTCTTGAGCGAAAATATTCGCCAACTATGCAATACAAAAGTTTTCTCATTCTTGTTGGATTTGGATCCATTGATTGAATAGCTGCTGTTACATTTGGTGGGAGAAGCATGCAAAAATGTTTCCGTCAGAGCGAAATTCTTCGATAGCCGAGTGCGCTGTACAATTATTCAATAAGTGAATTGTCTTTGGAGGTAATTCATTTTTAGCACTAAATCGATGTACCTACGAGTAAAGGCACATATGAACTTGTAATTATATTTAAAATAACTTTGATTTAAATCAGTCATTACATATTTTACCAACGATTTACTCAACCGTTTTTAAAGAATGTTCTCTGTTATCTACGCGTCTGTAGAATAATCGCGGAGTTTTAAAATAAGGAAAGCAAAACGGCTTGGTAGGCATAACATTTAAATCAGTCAACCTTTTGCAGTCTTTTTACAAGAATTTATGTAGGTTTTATCCGAAAGACATAGGAAAAACTTGAACGTTGAACTGGTATTTTCATAAAGCATAAATAAATTGCATGACTGTTGACCTCTCGCTAGAATTTTACTACATACTTAAAAATAGAGTATTTCACACCGTAGTTTACAATTTTAGAACCAGCTTTGACTTTCCAGCAAATCATTTTGATTTTTACTTGGACAGATGGCTTTTAAAATTGGATTTCAAACTTATTGGACAGTTTACTTCGCGTTGATCTGAGAACCATTTGTACATTTGCTTCTCCATATCTACGTATGGCTTGTGTAAAGTTTTCTTTTTTCTGCAGCATAGATATTTGTTTCGAATTTTTTTTTTAATTTTTTAAGAATTCGATTCGACCAATTGATTAGCCAACATTTATTCTCGTTCTGAGTCTTGCTCTATTTTTTTAAATGTTTCATCTGCGTGGTCTGAAGGTTGTAACCGTTAACCGACTTATGGATTGCATTAATTCGCATTTCAAGAACATTCATAACGGTCGTCTGAATTTGTGTTTCACTTATTACACGTATGTGCAATACGTACTGCATTACTACTGCATTAAGGTATTTTAATTGGTTTGATTTGCAAGATTGTCACACTGAGAGCAACAAAAGTGTCAGGAAATACGCATTTAATATTTGTATTGATGTTAAAATAAATGTTTGCTTTAGCTTGTTTTCAATTGAATATCCTGAATTTGCATACCCTTACGGGCCAATTCCTTTAAACCCTATCTTTCTAACAACGGAGTTCTCATTATTTTGATAAGAAAACCACTTTTCATATGTTTAGGATCATGTTTGATGTTACTTAAATTAATGAAATTAATCTTTGTTAACGTTTGTCTAAAGCCGGGTCTATGAATAATGAAGTCACATAATTTTTATCTCTACTATAATTAAATTACAAACTACAACAAAATTTAATAAATAATAAAAAATGTAAGCTAATTTGAATTTTCAAAATATTTACTTACGACTTTTTTTATTTATTGCAGACAAAGCAAGTAACATACAAAGAAAATGGACTACTGTAGCCGTGGTGATGTCTATAGCATCATTAGCTCTAAGCAGTTAGTTAAATTAATACAATATACTAATACAAAATAACTATAATTTAGTACATTTATAGAGTTTCGCCGTATTTTTAAATGCTTTTTTGTAAATGTATGTAAATATATGAATACAAACGAAACCAATTTTATTTTTAACCGAAGTGTCTTGTTTGTGGTAAGTAAGAATTTTATGGAAAATATAATTTAAAAAAATAAATCACCGTTTCGGCGATCAGACATCTTAAAACTCACAAAACTTATATTATGTTGTTGACACTTTAATCTATTCTTATTTTACTATTTTACTTACTTAGTTACAGGAAATGAATTTTAAAGAAAATCTGGTAAACTGAGTAGAATTTAAGTTTTTCTATTCGGAATTTACTTTTGAAAAGTCAAATAAATATTTTGTTCAAATTGCAAGTCTTAAATATAAATAGTGTAGGAGTAAAGATGTTTCGCAGAATATAGACATCATCCCCATACCAGTGGCGTCGCGGGGGTTATTAAGAAGGGTGCGCGCAAGTGCATAAACCAAATTCGCACAAGCTCGAAATAAATATGCGTAGTGTGTGCAGTTAACACCGTTTTAATGAAGTTCTATGTCTATCAAGTTCTATGTCTATCATTGGAAAACAGGTGCACAGACAAAATTCGCACGAGCTCTCAACAAATGTTGGATGTATTCATAATAAATAATAATTTCTATGTGTTCATGAAGGGTAAGTCGTAAATGTTAATGTTGGGTGTGCTGTACCTTGTGTTTTTGACTAAAGTGTGCAATGCACACTTAGCACACCCTGACGAGACTCCGCTGAATTATTACTATTTCGTAAGCAAAAATGTTTGACCTGACGCGCAAAACTGAAAAATGTCAACTTATTTTTGTCCCAGCTTTGACGTCTTTTTTCCAGTTTTGACTTATCTATATCATCTATATCATAAAAAAAACATATACAACTAACACTGTTTGTAAATTCTGCGTTTGAACCGAACATTGTTCTTTTGGTAAATTTTTGATTTTTATGCAATTTTATAATTCCAACCAAAGTACATAATGTAGTAGTTTAGTTTAGTAGGGGAAGCACACCCCTCCGAAAACCCCCCCGAAAAAAAAACATTCTGGAGATGAGTATAACCCTTAATTGGTACGATTTGATCTAACACGAAAGAGCGATGTGGATCTTAGATTGTGGGGATTGATGCTAAGGAAAACCAATTCGAGTAGCTCGGGACAAACAGTCTCAACGCTAAGTAACTGGAAAAAAAAGTTGACGGTTTTCAATGGATTCGAGGTGGATACGCTTTAGACGTTCTGAGTATGGTAATATTTCTATCTCCTGTCCGGGCGAAATTTCGAAGGGCGAAGCTGGATGGCTTTAATACGTCGATTGTGTACAGTGTAGTAAGGTCATCATTCTCGAACATTCCACAAATGTTATCTTAAAAAAATATATTTTCGACAACTGCCATATGCATAATAATTTTGACTTTTCTTTTGTATGTTGCAATTTTTTAAAACATCAATATTTTATGAAAAAAATATGACCTGAAACGGTATAAGCATCATGCATTGTTCTTGGAACGCAGTTTTCGTTTTTCGCCGAATTTTCATAACAATCTGCTGTTTAGAAAAAAAAAAGAGAAAGGTCATGAAAAACGAGCGATCGAGAAGATGGAGAAGTGCTGTGGTAGGAATTATGTGCGAAAGTTTTACTGAAGGATAAAGGAACAGGACGGAAGCCTGTTGGCACGCGAACAAACAACTTGTAGTAGAGTCGCTGCTGATATTCAGAATTTGGACCAATCGTTTCTACAGACTCTTAAAGTGCGATAAAAATACCGTTGTCAGACAGAATGTTCAACTCAATTTGGATGATGATGAAAGAGTATTCTGTCGCACCGACTTAAACGGAATCAAGATAACAATATCGATCCAGAAGTCTAACAAGGGTGCTGCGACAGATGACCTGTCTGCTGAAATCTTTAAGGCAGCTGCAAATGATCTGATTGGTTAAGAGATACCCAGAGTAAAGCTGAGTGGAACTTCAGTATCGTTTGCCTGATAAGCAAAAAAGGAGACCCTTTTCACTATGCCAACTATCAAAAATAGGCCTCTTTAACATCGTTTAGAATATCTTCTCCGCCGTTTTGTGAGAAACGCTGTGATGGGAAGGCCCCATCACAATGATGACTTGGCCCGATGTTACAATAGGCAGCTATAACTTCGAAGAAGTGAATGACTTCCTCTACCTCGGCTTCGCGGTAAACTGTACAAACAGTATCAGTAACGAGACTTAACGCAGAATATCTCTGGGCACCCGCTTTTTTGTGCTCAAAAGGCGGTTGAATAATAGACAGCTTTTCGAAAGACCTTCTTCTTCTTCTTTTTCTCCTTAGGGCGCTACAGTCCGAGGTGGACCTCGGCCTCACTCAACATGCCTCTCAAGCTAACACGATCTCTCGCCAGCTGTCTTCAGTTACGCACAACAAGCCGGCCGAGGTCCCCCTCGACTTGTGTGCGCCACCTTGACATGACTAGACTCATGTCGCTGTACATCCCATACAGTTCGTGGTTGAACCTTCTCCTCCCAATGCCATCAACGCAAACAGGACCAAAGACCGCGCGCAGAACTTTTCTCTCGAAAAGGCCAAGAGACTGTTTATCCGCTTGGGATATTGTCCATGCCTCTGCGCCGTACAGCAGGACTGGGATGATCAAGCCCAGAAAAACAGCGGTTGGCAAGAGTTATTCTACGTTTGATTTCGGTCCTGATGTTTTTTGTACTATTTGCCGCGGAGCCGATGTAGAAGAAGTCCTTAACTTTCGAAAGACCTAGCTGACTTTATATAAAAAATTGAGGCAGAGACGCGGACACTAACGAAAGCGAATTAAGAATCTCTTTTCTTTTCGTCTTTTCGAAAGAAAAGTTCTGCGTGCGATCTTTGGTCCTGTTTGCGGTGATGCTAACTAGAGAAAATGATTCAACCACGAACTGTATGGGCTGTACACCCACATTTGTCCAACCAGACGCCTAAGGAGCTAATGCCTTAGATGGCTGGGACGCTTAGAGCGCAACAACCTAATAACTTAGCTCTGGCCCGAAAAATCTTCGATTTTGAACGAGTAAGGCAACGCAACAGAGCACCTGTACGTATAAAGTGGTGCACACAGGTGGGGTGTGACCTTAACCAACTTGTGTGCACAATTGAAGACGCTGGCAAAAGATCGTGCTAGCTGGAGAGATTTATTAAACGAGGCTCAGGCCCATTCTCATGTTCGTGAACATGATGGAATCCAGGTGGAGAAGTATAAATATCTCCGCATGGCAGGATTAGTTACAGTTCGATTTTAGAGCGAAAAGTGTGAAAACCGCCTGTGTGTTGACAAGTTCAGAAAACGCAAACTGTAGTGTGATTTCAGGATAGTGTTATTGAAAATAATTCAGTGCTTATTGAAACAGTCGAAGTGAATTGTTTTTATTCGTTACAATCCTGTGATCGAACACTTAATAAAATCGGTTATTAAGATTACGTCTATTTGTGAATAACGTAACAATACGTATGTATTCTATTCTACATATGTATGTAAAATTAATTTAAAAAATGTAATTCAAAACGAAATTAACGTATTCAGAACTACCTCGATTACACAAACTTAGATGTAAGTGTAGGTAGTACGTACATGTTTACAATTATCAGCTCTGTTTTTAAGGTTGCGTCTACAAAAACGGAACCTTTATAATTTCGATGTGTCCGTTCGTCCGTCCGACCGTCCATCGTGTCTGTCACACTTTTTTGTCTCCTACATTTATAAAGATATCGGCATGAAATTTTGAAATTAGGTACTTCAGGACTAGATATCATTGCCCATGCATCCACAAATTTAAAAAGTGCCATTTGGGGTTTGCTCCCGTATAGGTGAAGCTGCCATTAATTTTTAAACATTGACGCACCCCATCGAATAGTATATCAATTGACAGATCTTTTGAAATGAGGTGAAGATTTGCTTCCACTCTTTTTGATCAAAAGTACCATTTTAAACATATGCGGCTCCAAGTTTTTTTTACTGCGTGTTTAAAAGTCTGAAAAAATCTCAAAAACTTGGCTTCAATAAGTACATTCATGATAAATATCAAAATATCGATTTATGTGCAAATTTTGAGATATCTAAGATTTCACACAAAAATTTCATTCTGTGATCGACAACTCTAAGCGATGAAGAGTGTTATCACTCAAATCGATTTCCACCCCTAAATGCTCAACAGAAATGCACACACACACCGCAGGCATGAGCAGTGACTGGGTATGATGGAACGGATTTTCTGTTGGATAAACTTGAATAGAGATATAGGTAAATGTATGTATGAATGTTTGTTTGAATGTATGAATGTAGTAATGCATAGTTAATTTGGGTTGTAGTTAGAAGAACATTTATTTCAGGTAAGGTTTGAATTCGTCGCCTAATACTCAGTAATGATTTTTTAAAAAAATATTTATGCGACGGAACCTTCCCGTGCTCGCATTTGCCCAATTTTTTTTTAATAAATTAAACTCATATTCTAAAAGTTTGCCAATTATAGAAAATATACCACATTATTATAACTGAAAATATTTCACCACGTTTTCGGCTAAGTCACGAAATGTACAAAGTCACTTGTACATGTACATGGATTGTGGTTTGAAAATAATGAGTCTAGGAGTTTTCCGAAGTTTGTGTTCGTGTTAGCTTAATCCTATTGAGAGAGTTTAGCAAGATTGGAAAAGTTCAGTGCATATGAACTGGAATATTAAACAAGCTAAAGGACTGACTTACTTTCGTTTACGGTTAAAATCAGTTATTATTCCTACAATCAATGAGCAGCAGAATTTATTACGGCTACGTTTCTTATACCCGTATCGAGACATCGCGTTCGCGAACTCGACTTTGACATGGATTGGTATATTTTAGGTCGAGTTTATGAGAATTTCATGTAATAATAAAAGGGGAAAACCTCAAGTTTTCAAAACATGAGAAATTCATGCTTTTTTTTTTAAAGCAAAAAAAAAATAAATTCTCAGTTGTTTGCTAACTAAACGTCTTAACGTCTAATTTTATTCATTGAACATGGATTTCCGTGATTACGAACAATTTATAATAAATAATACAGTAGTGTCTGGGTAGTGTAAGCCCCTGATTGCGTAAACACTCCGCTGGTGTAAACACATATTTTTTATAAAGAGTACTCTATAGCGTGAACAAAAGAAACCTCGATAACATGAACCAAAAGTGTTCGTTCGCTGGTTTGTTAGTTTATGCATACAAGCAGAACAGTTATCTACACTGATAAGTGTTTCCTTGCAAAAATGTCTTTTAAGAAGCCGAAATTCTTTTCATTGAAAGAAAAAATGAAGTTATTGCGAAATCGGTAAGAAGTGAAGGCGCTTCGAGTATGTCTCGGCAGTATGGTGTAGCCAAATCTGCAATTTCTTTTTTTTTAAAAATAAAAAAGACAAGCTAGTAGACAGGCTAGTATTAACGATTTTTTTTAACTAAATAAGATAATGGAAATTAAATCTCAATAAATATCTATAAAACTAAGGATTTTATGAGTAAGAAGACACGATTGGATAACGTGAACAATCTTGTTTGCGTGAACGGCCTGTGCACTAATTAGTTCACGCTATCCAGACAGCACTGTATTAAATAAATCAAACATATAACTGTCCAAAAGCCCGAGATAGTAGATAATAGTGCTCGGGCTTACGATATTACGATATGTGCATAAGCTAACGCCCGAGTTTCCATTTCGATTTAACAGACACATGTTTTTACGTAAACTGTAAAAGCCAGAGCACGTGAACGCGCCATTACGAAATGGGATTACAAATAATAAAAGCACGAGTTGCTCATTTCGGTTTGAAAAATTGAGGTTTCAAATAACATTTCCATAAACTCGACCTTAAGTGACAGGGATAATATAAAAATAATATAATATAGAGCATAAATTTGGAATAAAAAAATAATATAATTGCTTGCTGTCAGAAGGTATTGTAAATAAATAGTTCATACGATTAAATGCGGATTTGATATCCTGAACTACCTTATCCACAGACGAATAATAAAATGTTCTTAAACCACAAAGACCAAATCCCAACAGCGCGTTCACGCGACCCTGTCAAAGTTCGAGTACGTTCACGCGTCTCTGTCAAAGTCCGAGAACGTGAAGTTGGTATTGGCCTTTATGGTTTAAAAACATTTTATTATTCGTCTGTAGATAAGGTAGTTCAGGATATCAAAACCGCATTTAATTGTATTTATTTGCAATACCTTCTGATAGCAAACAATTATATTATTTTTTTATTCCACATTTATGCTCTATCTTTCGATTTTATTTTCCTTCAATTTTAATATTCTTCTTCAGAATTCAGTGTATATCAATAAAAAACCGTCACACTATATTATCTCATTTGTTTGAAGTTTTGTAACAGTTGTCAAAATTATTTCAAATTTTGCTTTTGGGGGTTGGTTTCATTTCTGGATTCTGCTCTTTGTATAAAAATTGTACTGAGCATGACTTCTGTTAAATTGTGGATAACTGTGCTACAAGAGAGGGTTAAACGAGGAACATTCGCATATACATAAATGGGATGAAAAAGGACTAAGATATGCACCCATCTCTAACAGCAATGCAAATCGTTTTACTTCAGTTTAGGTTGGTTAAGTAACGGACGTCTGTGAATTTTCGCTTCCTTGTAATTTATTTAGTATTTAGTACTTCTGTAAAATAATGACTTAGAGTTAAATTATACTTTATTCATTAACCAAAACTAAATATGGAGTCCATTGATGGAATAAATTCCATTGACATGGAGTCATCGTCTGTGTCAAATACAAAAAACGCGGATAATTCTAGTTGTGAAAAAGATGGTAATTTAATTAAAATATATTTAGTAAACAACATTTTCAATCCTTAAAATGGCATAGGGAAAGTGGAAGAATAAAATAAAATCACCTGAAGTTTTTTCTCTTTTCATAACAAAATCTGCAATCAATACCCACAAATGAAGGAAAAGTTCCTCTCCTTAGACTTTAAAATAATGTCATACCCAATTTTTTTTAGTGTAATGTTTTTTTCTAAAAGGGAAGATCTGAATATGCATAAATAATAATTATATACGAGTAACTTATATAAATTATCATACACTGAAAAAATTAGACATTCAATTGAATGTATCCATATAGTGGTTTTTATCATAATTAACTTTGATTTATTACAAACATAAAATTTCAGTTGCCAAATTAAATCAATATGAATATGTAAAACCCTTGAAAGATATAATAGTGTAATCAAGGCAAAGAAGCATAGAAATAACTAGTTGAAGTTATGGTGTTGCTTCTGGTCAGTACTTTTGCACTTGCTCTTGCAACAACTTTTCAGAAAAAAATGTGTATCTTCATGTTCTTGCTGATGTTTTGTGAATCATGCTCTTTAATAAAATCTGTTTCAGATTCATAAGCTTTATAACTAAAACACATGTAAAAAATCGTGTTTAATCCGAATGTATACGCATAATACTTTAAAAGTATATTGTTTCGTGGTCATAAAAGATACTTTACTTAAATCTAAATATCTTTAAGTATAACTTCTCTCAAAATCACGCCTTTAATAGAATTGTTCATGTATATTGTAACATTCATTTACAAACTAATAACATTAAATAGTATTTAGCGATAGTACAAAAATTAAACGTATTTTCAAAATGGAAATTACATTTATGAAATTAAATACAAAATGTAAATGAAATTCATACTTTGACTCTTAGATATTATATCCTATTCGGTTATATTGATTTATCTTAGGAATTGTCATCGTTCGTTAACTATTCAGCCGAAGAACCACATATGTTAAAAATTAAAATTATTAATCTTACTGCTAACCTATCATAATTAACCAAGACTGGTACTTGGTACATGCTGTAAATTTCTCTAAGCTTACTCGATATCCGAGTACTGTTGTGAGCTTAATTAACAACCTTGATATCCAATTTTAATTTCTTCATAATATTCAAAAACGGACCTTAGATTAATAGAATTTCTGCCTTTAGTGTCTAGAAAATAAACGGATATACAGATATCTATTAATTCTATAAGACTTGAGATATATATACAGAGATACATATAATTCTTTCTCCTTTCAGATCGCTTAGGGCAATTGTCGACACCAGAGGTAATCATACATTAAAAATAAAACTTTACCCAGTTATTATAAATTTTGTATTTAGGGTCAAAGAGGTCAGAACGCGAAATATGGAAAAGTTGATAAGGAGCGAAAAATCGGCCATCGGAGAGTCGGCGAAGGCGGTGAGATAACGTACAAAAAAATTCAAACATCACAGATCATGGGCTCCATTCAATTGGGAATTCAACATACAGTTATAAATTATGTGATATAATTTATTTCGAAAATATTTAAATATCTATATTTAAAGGTTGGAAGCCTCGCATCAAAACCAAAGCGAGATTTACTTATGATGGATTTTTGGGAAATAGAAAGCATATCATTTCCTCCGGAAGGTTCCAGCTTAACACCTGCGCACCATTACAGCGAATTTAGGTTTAAAATTTATGCTCCTATAGCGTTCCGTTACTTTAGAGATTTATTTGGAATCCAACCAGATGATTTCATGGTAAGTTTATGATTCAAATAATTATTACTTATTGACACATTAATACATCAACATTCTTCTCCGTGTGTGCCAATAAAACATTTCACTGTTCTACTGATTTATTCTTTATTCGGAAAATCGCTTTTCTACTAATACTCTACTCACAATTCCTCACTACTACTATTTGATAAATTTACCATTAAGCTGTGTCTGTCTTAGGTTGCTGCATCGTTATTTATGCCTTAATTTTACCATTCTAGAATTTACTTCTACTCCTTTCAGTCCTTTTTGTACTATATGAGGGACATAGCCTCTCAATTCAGATATAATGTTGATGATTGCTTTAATTTGTAGTTGGAAGTTGCAGGAATCAGAGTTTATAATCTAAAACAGTTCTGTTGTGTAGTTCTTGAGTAGGGCGGAAAATAGTCCAACGTTGGAGGAAGTCATTTTGGCGATTGAATAGCTAAAAGTCGGCAAATCCGCCGGTGCGGCTGAAATCCGGCCAGAAATGATTAAGGCTATGGGTAAAGAGGGAGTTTTATGGCTCTCTCGTGTCATTCAGGTGGCTTGGAAACGCGGTGAGACGCCTGGCGATTGGCAGACTGGGGTGATTGTCCCTCTTTTTAAAAATGGGGACAAAGAAAGTGCTTCAACTACAGGGGCATATCTCTTTTAAGTCTCACGGGTAAAGTCTACGCTAAGGTGTTGGTGGAGCGTTCTAGAGCTATGGTCGAATCCAGGATGGGAGATGAACAGTGCGGTTTTCGTCCCGGCAGAAGTACAACCGACCAGCTTTTCACTCTAAGAATGGTACTTGAGGAGGCTTGGGAGTACGCCAAACCGATCTACAGTTGTTTTGTAGATTCGGAAAAGGCATACGACCGAGTTGCTCGAGGTAAATTCTGGAGTATTCTGCAGGAGTATGAGGTTGATGGTTCTTTCTTGAGGGCCATTCAGTCGCTACACAAACTTTAACAGCTGTGTTCGGATTAGCGATAGTTAATAAACACCTTTCACCGTTGGCGTTGAACTTCGCCAACTTCATCTGCTTTTTGCAGATTTCATCCTCACATCCTCCTAGATAGAACTTCAGCGCGCACTAGATAGGTTTGTGGCCGTATGTGCTGGTGCTGGGATGAAGGTTAACGTCGACAAATCTGAGGTTATGGTTATTTCCAGAACGCCTGTTCAATGCACTCTACATGTTAGTGGGATCCCATTGAAACAGGTGGAAAAGTTTAAGTATCTCAAGGTCTTCTTCACGAGTGATAAGAGGAATAATGCTGAGCTTTCCTTTAAGATAGGTCAAGCTCATCACTACTTCCGATGCGTGCTTTAAATGCAATTCCAACAAGTATGCAACCGTTTGGCACACCCAGGACGAGATGGTTGGACCAAGTCCAAAAACCCGACTGGTTGCGCTTCAGCATAGCATAGTTAGAGTCGATGGCGGAGGATCGAGTGGCCTGGAGATCTCTCGTGCGTGCATTGCCCCCGTGACAGTGGAACAGGTGGGCCACTGAAGATGAGATGAGAATCTTAAACTAATACCAAACAAAAGAGACACACCGAATACTTCTTGTTGTACAAGTACTCATTCTAAACATTAAACATTTCACAACAAATGATACCAAAATATTTTTTCTCGATATTCCATATTAAATTATATTTTTGCTTTTGTAAATTTATTCCTCCACAGAATTTTAAGTTACAATATTAATTACTTAAAACTACCATACATTACTGTACTATAGGAATGTCGTTTAGGCACTAATTAAAAAAAGTTGCCACCACGCGGCACTTAAACTCGGTTTCCTCTCATCAATTGTCGCCACAAGTATAACCAGAAATCATCTACGAGGAGATGTTCAACTTCGCAGCGGTTGTCCTCGTCTTCGAAACATATACATACATCTTTAATGATCGTCCTTATCTTAAGAGGGAAAGAAGATCTGATGTCATTAATGATTTTTGTCTGCATACTTTTTCATTGTTGGCATGAAGACCAGCTCCTATTTCAGTCTCTGCTTCAACAAAATCTTCCACATTCGTACATAAAATTTTTCTTTTCGACCACATTTATGTTCCCAAATTCTTGACAAAATATACACAAATTGTCATTTTTTCAATTAAATTTTACACAAATTGCGCAAATTAGATTACACATTTTGTCACAAAACGGGTCGCACCAACACAAATGTCAAACCACATGTGACGTCACACGAAGAACAAGTGAACAAATAATATTCGGTATATCCTGTTTGCCGACTACATTTGACACACTCTCTTCGTTGCTTTAAGATTATGCAAACCAATACGCTACACAGACGCTACAAATACAACAAGCTGTCAAAAAATGTTCAGCAGTATAGAGGGTTATAGTTAATCATCATTAACTGACTGATTTGCGAGTGTAACGAATAATTTCACTTCAACTTACTATCTATTTTATTACCACTTCTGGTGTTGTTGTTTTCTTGTATGTAAAAAATTACGAATATAGCTGGACTGTTGCGAATGAAACACGCTACTACCTCTGTCAACACAGAACTCAAACATTGTTTTTCAGAACTACATAAGATCATATAAGTAAAAACTCGTAGTTCAAATTACAGACTAGAATTTCTTAATTCTGTTTATTAACTCCCTACTACGTTCGCGACTCCAAACTGTTTAAAGAGGAGCTTCTAAAACCATATTGCTAAGATGGTATAGATCGATAGATTATTTCATTTCAGCGTCCCTATACCTGACATCAATATAACATTATGGCTTGGAAAATTAGCTTACACATTTTAATTTTATTATTTACATATTTTTTTATCCTCTTGTACAACCCAGCCCTTAGCAGCGACATTGCAACCTAGAGAGATCTATTGTATTGAAGGGTTGGAAATAATCCAAAAGAGGTAGTGCTTCCCTTATGAAAGATAGTATATCTTTTATAGCGGAGTTTTTGAACTGACTAAAAAAAGCTTTTCAATCTCGCCGTTCGGTATCGGCATTAAACTGTAGGTCCCCTCCACTTGTGAGGAAACAATAGCACGCACAACACGAGTGGTTTCTGAGAAGCTAGACTCAGGTACACCTCGGACTGTAGCACCGCCATTATTATTATTATTATTTTTTTTTCTTGTTCAACACTCGCGCTTATAAGTTTAGCAAGTTGCTTCCGAATGGACATTAACCAGTAACCGATGGCCACCACTAGGAGGTAAAATAAACGCAGTTGATGAGTAGTAACAGTTACAACACTGGGCATCGCCAAGTTGATACCAGTCAGTGTCTGCCCTATTACCGCAGCATCCAGCCAACAATGCCTAGTAAACTACATATGTGACAAACACTTATATCATATATTTATTATACATAAGCGTGTTTCGCACTGCAACAAAGCTTTATAACTTATCTAGCAGCTTCTAAACACAAACGTTTAGCAGGAAAATGGCGGCGAGTTTCGAAATTTTGTAGCGGTTTATAACTAGGGGGTTTTACTTCAGTTTTGCATTGAATTAAATAAAATCCGTACAGCGTTTATAAATACAGGCTGGTTTATCGGGTTTACCCTTTCAAGCCTGAAGGGGTAACTGGCAGTATGGAAACTTAAAATAACTGATCACAGATCGCTGCTTAACTGCTTTGCTCTTAAGTAATTTCATTAACAAGAAAGGTACATCATCCACTCCTACTAAGTTAGTTAAAATCAACTACCCTCAACTAAACGCCAATCTGTTGGATGAATAACTCTCTTAAAACAAATTAATACCAAGCATAAGGTACGTACCAAATGTTGTAAACACCTTTTTTACCAAACTTTAAAAAATAGTTGTAATCACAAATAAATAAGAAAATTAGAATCTGTTTCGAAAAAAATTCGAAAAAAAGAGTAGGAGGCTGTAAATAACATACGTAATTAGGAATTAGGAAGGGCAATTATTATTATTATTATGGTTGAGGGTATATTGCACCGCGACCTTTAAGATCTATTATGGCCCCTTTCAATACCTTAGCACAATTACGAGTTCCCCTCAAATACAGTTCTTTTCAGAGTTGCATTGAGGGTAATGGACTTCTATTGCGCATAGGTGAAGAAATCTACTCTAGAGTATTCTCCCTAAGCCAGTTTTCTTCAGGAATCGGAGAATGAGAGATGGTTCTAATGATTGGATTTCTTCTTCTTATCTTAGGTACTTGCCCAGACATCTTTTCCTTTTGTGGGCTAGTGTCTCACAAAATCCCAGTATATGTTATGGAATTTCATTAAATTCTCCACAAAATCTACAGAGACCTTCTTCTGATACCCCTAGTTTCCTTAGATGCTCCCTGGGTCTACAGTGCCCCGTTAGGAAGCCTGTTAGGAGGTTGCTCATTTTGATGCATGCCTCGAATCCCTTCCGGTTATATTGCCCTAGGAGTTTCTTAGCCTACTTCATTCCACGAGCGTTATTCAAGGTTTCTATCCGGTTCCTTCTTTCTAGTTCCCTGAATTCTTCTCTGAGGCGCTGGTCTACAGCGCAGAATGGTTCAGGGCCTATGAATGGTTCTGATGCTCCTTTCCTTGCCAGGGAGTCGGCCATTTCATTGCCTTCTATCTCCGTATGGGCAGGTACCCAATAGAGTTTTATTCGGTTTCTCCTACTCAACTCTTTAAGCTTCTGCAAGCATTCCAAAACAAGCTGGGATTTGATGATGTAGGAGTCTAGTGCCATAATAGCGGCTCGACTGTCCGACATTATTGCTATGTCGCAGTTGGTATAATTACTTTTAAGATTGATCTGAACGCATCTGTCTATGGCATAAATTTCCGCTTGAAAGATGCTGATACATTTGCCCATCGATTCGAAGTATTTTGTCCTGGGTCCAAAAACTCCTGCTCCAGTTCCTTCATCAGTTCTTGATCCGTCTGTATACCATTTTACCGCCTTGCTGCTCAGTCTGTGGACCATGAAACATTTGGTGCTGAGCTTGCTGGTAAATTTCTTTTGGAAGTTGAATTTCTTAATCACGTCATCCTTCGGAATGGCCAGGATTGGTAGCTTTTTGACTAGAGCGTCGAATTGTCTCGCTGTAATGCACCTGTCTTTTCCTATCCCTTCTTTTGCCATTCTCATGATTGTTTTGTTTGCACACTCTGCTACCACTAGATGCAAAGGAGTCAGCTCCAGTCGCACCTCCATGGCCGCAGTTGGGAAAGTTCTCAGGGCTCCTGTAATACAGAGGCACGCCAACCTTTGAATTTTGTTGAGTGTCACCCTCGCGCTGATCCCTATTGCACCACAGGTTATTGTAGGTCGAACATGTTAGAATATTTGGACTACATCCCCAGGATTTGCCCGCCAAGCTTCGACAAATCATCAGAGCACGCGTCGCTTTCCTGGTTATCTCTTCTGTATGTTTTTCCCAGATGAGTTTGCTGTCCAAGATTACTCCCATATATTTAAGACTTATTGGTTTTAGTCGTTCCAGTTTTCGTTTTCTTGTGGAAGGTACTATGGTGGTTTTTGCCGGATTTAGGCTTAGCCCAGCCGATAGGCACCATTCCTTAGTTAAAGTTAGGCCCCATTTGATAATATCGCATAGGGTCTCCTCCATTTTTCCTCTGACTATGATTACTATGTCATCGGCATATGCCTGACATCTGATGCCATGGTTAATTAGTATCTCTAGAAGCTCGTCTACAACTAGGCTCCACATGAGAGGAGATAGAACTCCTCTTTGTGGGCATCCTCTTGTTCTGTCGACTTTTATTATGCCTCCTGGTGTGTGAGCCTCCGCTGATCTTGTGCTCAGGAGTTCATACATCCATTTCGATACTGTGTGGTTTACTTCCTTTTTGTCCAGAGCTCGAACAATTGCATCGTGAGATGTGTTGTCAAATGCACCTTCAATATCCAAGAAAGCACATATAACTATTTCTTTCAATAGTTTCTGTCAGTTGGTAGAGTGCAGTTTCTGTGGATTTGCCTGCCCTGTAAGCATGCTGACAGTAATGAAGAGGAGATGTCTGTAGCACTTCATCTCTTATGTAGTCGTCCACAGCCTTTTCCATAGTTTTAGGAAGAAACGATGTTAGGCTGATGGGTCTGTAAGACTTTGGTAGGCTTGGGTCTTTTTCCCCAGTTTTGGAATGAAACACTGGCATGATTCCATCCAAGGAAGGGCGATAGCAATATTGCAGATCCTGCTACTGTGGCAAACGAGTTTAATGAGTATTTCTCCTCATGGGGAGAATTGCCTATTTCTTATGAACCGTAAAAACTCTGCAGCCGTTGCTGCACATCTGTTTTTCACAATACTCCTCTAAAGAATAATTTCTTTTTTGAACACAAAAGTAAATATAGGGGTATCTCAAGGATCTGTCCTTGATCCCACTCTGTTTTTAATTTATGTAAATTCTATATTTCTTCTTCTATTTTGTGGTAATTTTAAAGCTTTTGCGGATGACATTGCCTTTGCCTATAGCACAGCAAACAATCTAAACCTAGTTGCGTTAACCACGATGTACATGTACACGATGATCCGACTCTGGTTTGCAAGACATAAACTAGTGATAAGCAATAAAACGAAGCTAATGTTCTTCAGTTTGTGGGGCGTGGCGTAGTGGGTAGGTGCGTCGACTCCTACGCTCGAAAAAACATCAAACATTTTTTTCACGGCTCCACCTCTTTCGAGTCACTGACAATGCTCAAAGAGTATAACTGTCTAGAAAAAAGCTTCTCAATCTCGCCGTTCGGAGTCGGCATTAAACTGTAGGTCCCATCCACTCGTGAGAGAACAATAGCACGCACAACACGAGTGGTTGCTGAGAAGCTAGGCCCAGGTCCACCTCGGACTGTAGCACCGCCATTATTATTATTATTATTATAATGTTCTTCAGTTTATTTGTAAAAGAATCACCAAACGTTTAAGTCAGCTTTCATGCAGCCACTTGTTGCAGACACAACTTAAATTGCGTCTATACTGAACAAAGCCCAGATGTCTTATTTAATGAAAAAATTAGCTGTGATGTAAACTGCTTCAACATAGGGATTGTTAAGCAATACAAATACTTAGGTGTATTTATCGACCGGAATTTGAGTTGGTACGACCAAATTTCAAGTGTAAACACGTATCTATTATCATCCTTACGTATTTTTTATTGGGTTCAGAATTAGTGTTCTACGAACACATTAAAGACAATTTATCTAGGGCTTTTCAATCGAGATTGCAGTATGGATTAACCTCATGGGGTGGTGCTTATATATACAGCTGATTATTATTCAAAAAAATACCATTAGAAAAATATGTAAAACAACCCGTCTGACTCAATCTATGGTATTATTAAGGAAATTAGAGGTGTTACCTCTAAATACTTTTTTAGAGAGCTGAATATTTACAAAGCCCTATTTCAGATAATTATAACCTACGTACCAACTCTGAAACCGTTGTCTGTATTCCCCCTATTCATACTTCAAGCATGAGAAACTTTTATTTGATCACTTCTTCCAAGTTCTTTAATAGTCTACCCGTTCAAATACGAACCATTAGATTACTCTCCGAATTTAAAAAAAAATAAAATTATGGCTTGGCTATGATCACAATGAAATTGAAACCTTGTTGCACTTCATACGTTGATGTGTTTTGATTTATCCGCTTTTATTATTCTTTTAATTGTCTCGTGTTGATTTTGAATTTTTATGAATTAGATACATGCAATTGAACTTTGAATCATTAAACTATAATTTATTTACATAAGCTATTTCTATCTAATACTAATGTAACCAACTTTTCTTAATTTATATTTCATAGTTTGTAATAACTAGTTGTATAAAATGCATTATATAAAATGAGAATGAGAATAAAGAAAAAGAAAATTTAGGTCACTTTCACCTGCTTACACGGTAGGGAAATGAATCACTCTATACGTATGCAAATCTCACTTGACAGCTGAATTCTCTTAAAGTTACTATAAGTAATTGTGGACACTTTGAAATTGGACGATTCTTCTGGTTACTTTTCTTTTAGTTATGACATAAGCTTATTTTTTGTACGGTCATTATGGTTGCCCCTTTAGACCATTGTGCCACTGCTTAAATAGAGGTTTATACCGGTATATTTGGTTATGGTATTTTTGGACTTCCGTACCAGAATGGTTGGTGCTAACGGAACTCTTATAGTTTTACTTCTATCGTCACATTTATTTCTATTGTTAGTATAAATTGTATAAATAATATGAGCAATAATTGCGATTCGTTGTGACATACTCACTTACGAGTCTTTTTCGAAGATATAATGCTAAGATTTTGCACAATCATTCAAACAGGACCATTTTTAATTGGTGATTTTGTTCTTAGTTACGTATTTAATAATATAATAATAATGGTGGCGCTTCAGTCCGAGGTGGACTTGGGCCTAGCTTCTGAGCAACCACTCGTGTTGTGCGTGCTATTGTTCTCTCACGAGTGGAGGGGACCTACAGTTTAATGCCGACTCCGAACGGCGATATTGAGAAGCTTTTTCTAGACAGTTAGTGATAGCCGTGAAAAAATTTTAGGTGTTTTTTGGAGATTAGAAACATAGACCTCGAGCGTAGGAGTCGACACACCTACCTACTACGCCACAGAGTTACGTTTTTACTCTTATTAAAAACTATATTTTGTTTACAGATGTCAATGTGTTCGTCTCCTTTGAGAGAATTATCCAATCCCGGTGCATCAGGTTCAATATTTTATTTAACTGATGACGACGAGTTTATAATAAAAACCGTTCAACATAAGGAAGGAGAATTTTTGCAAAAACTACTACCAGGGTGTGTTTATAAATATTTACTTATTTAAAAAGAGAGGTGATAATAGTGGTATTTTTGTTTATTTCTATTAGATATTATATGAATTTAAATCAAAACCCAAGAACTTTACTGCCAAAGTTTTTTGGCTTATACTGCTTTCAGTGTAATAGCAAAAATGTTCGCTTGGTTGTTATGAATAATTTATTGCCATCATTCGTAAAAATGCATCTCAAATATGACTTAAAAGGGTCCACATATAAAAGGAAAGCTTCAAAGGCTGAACGAAGCAAATCATCACCCACGTTCAAGGATTTGGACTTCATGGAACATCATCCCAATGGAATTCTACTTGAAGCGGATACTTATAACGCACTTATAAAAACTATACAGCGGGATTGCACTGTACTTGAGTCATTTAAAATAATGGATTATTCACTTTTAGTTGGAGTTCATAATTTGGATCTTTCATCTAAGGAAAAACAAAATGCTCGGAAAGCAAAAGCAAAACCCAATATGCCGCGAACTGAAGATTCCGATTTGGAAGATGCGCCTGAAGCAGATCAGTGCACTGCAATGGAAGCTCGTGAACGAGAAAACTGTGCTTTGAATCGAAACAGGTACCATCAACTTAAATAAGCAATGATTCCGAATTAGTATGCCTTCTAAAGTAGTTTATTGTATAGATCTGTTAATAGACAACGGTTAGTAGCCCATTCTACAGCTATGGAGAGCATTCAAGCGGAAAGTGAACCCATAGATGACGAAGATGACGTTCCGTATGTTATTTGGATTTTTTTCTTCTGAGCTAAGTTTTCGACGTCTACATAACAAATATATATTACAGACCCGGTGGAATACCTGCTAGAAGCGAAAAGGGAGAAAGGCTTCTTTTATTTATTGGAATAATTGATATTTTACAGTCTTACCGCTTGAAAAAAAAGTTAGAGCATACTTTTAAAGCCATAATACACGACGGAGTATGCTTTGAGAAACCAAAAAATTTGTTGTATTTGTAAAACGAAAAACCTTTTTTATAGGAAACCGTTTCTGTTTGCCGCCCGTCATTTTATGCGCAACGCTTTCAAAATTTTATGGCTAAGCAAGTGTTTAGAAAAATTCCTTCACGTAAGTAGATAACCAATTCAAGCAATATTATACCCATGCTAGTTAAATCGGGAACTAACTCCATTTAGTAAATCTAGCACATTCATGTAAAATGCTAATAATAATAATTTTTTCATTGCAAAGTGGATCTCCCAGAAATTAAGGGAAACCATAGAAAGTTCCGTACCTTGGTATCCAGTTACATAGGTAAAAATTCAACGCAAAATCAAATCTGTAGTAGTTGTAAATTGTAACTTTAATGTTTGTTTAAAGTATTTAACTATTATTACTAAGACAACGGATACATTAACGATCCCCTGGGAAACATTTTGCATGCTTTTTATTCTATACACAATTAGAATTGCCTTTCTAGAATGTACATCATTTTGTTCTTTGCTTTTAATTTTGGTTTTTATTATGTATTATATTCTTAACAGCTTTTCACATATTGATCAGGCTTTTGTATTGAGTATGCATACACATCTTGAAACCTCGAATATGAAATTAATATATTACAGGAGCTGTACTGTCTCATTTTAGCGCTCAAACATTCCCCATCGAAGAGAAAAAGCTTATCCCGAGTCATACAAAAGTCAATTGAAAGTGAAACAGAATCTCGGTGTAAGTATCAATTGTATCGCAATTATAACCCTATTTGTGTTACAAACATATATGTTGCTTGCTGATATGAATACAGATGAGTCTTTTTTTATATATTTAATTTAATTTACATCCAATTTTGAAAATGTTTAAAACATTTAAAATAATTGTTCTAAAATCAGGTTCAATAAGATCGGGGTTGTTCCCGTACATCCCACCGGATGACATATAAACTGACAGCTTATTTGAAATGAAGTGAACAATTTTTTGATCCGTTTGAGAAATATGGAGCTCCAAAAACCTTTTTTAATGCATCCCCTTGGCATTTTTAAATCATTTGGTAGTTAGGTAGATATGTGTGTAGACGAGCGGAAACCACGTCACAATTAGTTCCTTGAGGACCCATTGTGATGCCCAATTGAGGATTGGTATCCCCTTGTTTCCCTTGCCGTACTCATGGTCCTTCGTTGTTCCGTAGCCATCCCGATGTTCTTATGAACCTGTAAAGATGATTATTTTAGATTTCATAGAGATCTTAGAAGAAGTATTCTCTCAGTGTTCTGTAGCGCAACTGACAAAAACTAGGACAGTCGCAGAAGTAGTGAGGAGTATCCCCTCGTTCTACATCACCACAGCCTCTACAATAGTTGTCGTTGGTGAGTCCCATTTTCATGGCGTGGTTCCTAAGACGACTATGACCAGTGAGTGCTCCAAACACCATCGTTAGTAACTCCTTGTCGCACTGAAGGGTTTGGTCGGTTTTTGCTCGATCGTATCTGGGCCATAATGCTTTAGTAGTCTCGGAAGTATGTAGGGCACGCCATCTACCGTTTGCCATTTCAAGAATCTAACTATCCACCTTTTTCCTCAGACCTGAGAGGGGCGTTTTGATTTCATGAATTACTTGTGACAGGTTGGTCATTGACCCTTTTCTGGCAAGTCCATCACCTATCTAATTGCCGGCAATGTCCCTATATCCAGGGACTCAGCATATTGATCGAGTGCTGTGAGCCAAGAGTCTTCAGATCATCGCGACAGCTTGCGACTAGCTTGGACTTGATTTCTGTTGCGAATATAGCTTTCATGGTCGCCTGACTGTAAATGAGAATGGTAATATCAACTGCTGGTATTGCCATCATTGATAATATCGTTTTGCCGCTTCTTTGACCGCCAGGACCTCCGCTTGAAACACACTGCCATAATCAGGGAGTCTGCTTGAGCAGTGTGAGTTTAGCTCATCGGAGAAAATGCCCGCGCCTGTGTCTGGTCGTGTTATTGATGGGTTCATTGGACACCCACTCCTCTCTGGTGGGGTATTGGCAATTAAAGGGTATCTCAAAGTCGAGGTATGGGTGCCTATAGTCGCTCTCGACTTCTGATACTGCAAGTCTGTTAAGAATATTTGCATGTCCTATGGTGCATGAGCGCCAGTCGCCAGATTGACTTTTAGCCAGTTGACTTTTAGCGGCTGTTGCCTTCATATATAGGTAGTGGTAGCATGTGTAGGATCGTTTCAGATCCAGCTGTTGGGGTGAAGCTGCCAGCCAGTAACTCCCATACACGCAAATCTCTGTATTTTTGTCAATGCCTTAAGATAAATGGCTTTCAATGCTGCCTGCCACCAGACTACGCTGCCATACGTAAGGATGGGTCTGACAATATCGATGTTTTTGTTTGGTTTGGTCCCCATTTTTTACCGACAATTTTTACTTTCATTGACATTGAGTTTCCAGTTTAGTTTTTTGTCAAGAATGATACCTTTGTATCTAGCACTGTCGGATAACGCCAGTGGGGTTCCTTCAATAGGTCGAAGTCTAAACTGCGGAATGACTCTTCTATTAGTAAAGAGGACCAACTGGGTCTTGCTTGGGTTAACACCTAGCTATCCTCTTGAGCAGGCGAACAATGGTTGATGTTATTGACTGTTCCATCTTGGCCTTCCACATTATTGAAAACGCCCTCAATGTCCAGAAAAGCTGCGAGTGCATACTCTTTGGCTTTGAGAATACTTTCAATCACGTTGACCACAATATGAAGCGCGGTTTCCACACCTCTGCCTTTCATATAAGCATGTTGCGCTGTGGAGATTATATTGGTTGGAAGATTGCTGCGAATATAAGCATTGATTACCTTCTTAAAGGTCTTGAGAACAAAGGAGGTCAAGCTTATAGGTCGGAAATCTTTTGCAGTTGTGTGGCTAGCCTTGCCGGCTTTTAGAATGAAAGCAACCTTTACTTCCCTCCAAACCGACGGTATGTAGCCGTGTACCAAACTGCATCTATACATTTTCCTTAGGACAGGGATTATCATGTCTTTGGTCTTTTGTAGCATAATTGGGTATATACCATCTATTCCCGGGGATTTAAATGGGGCAAATGAACCTGTGGGCGCCGTGGCCATGTGGGTTTGTGAGTGGGCTCATACGCAATAGACTTTCACAGTCTAGGTTTTAATCACAGATCAGACAAACAATTTCAAAAAAAAAATTGTTCACGGCTCCACTTCTTTCGAGTCACTGACAATGCTCAAAGAGTACAACTGTCTAGAAAAAGCTTCTCAATCTTGCCGTTCGGAGTCGACATTAAACTGTAGGTCCCCTCCACTCGTGAGAGAACAATAGCACGCACAACGCGAGTGGTTGCTGAGAAACTAGGCCCAGGTCCACCTCGGACTGTAGAGCCGCCACTATCATTATTATATTATTATATTAATTCGATGCGCCGGTGAAAGAAATCTGCTAAATGATCTTCGTCCGGCCAAAACTTTCCTATGGATACCCGTGTGGTTTAAAGTAGGAGCAAGCTTCATGGAAAGGATTCCGATGTTTGTGAGAACTTTTCTCAGGGCTTTCCTTAAGAAAACACCAGAGTCACAGTACAAAAAAATTTTATTCTTATGAGATTTTTTTTATAAAAAAGGCGGGTGGGAAATTTCTTGGTGAGGTTGATACGGAGAGATGCTGTAAGAGTAATGAACTCAATCAATAACTTCATGTTCGGGAGGATATTGGGTTTATAACCCAATTCTTATTTACCAGTTTTTTGTGGGCGCCGTGGCCGTGTGGGTTTGTGCATCAATCCATACGCACTAGAATTTCATAGTCTAAGCTCAAATCACAGCACAAGCAACAATTTTTCAAAACAAAGTTGTTGCATCTCTTTCGGGTGACTGACAATGCTCAAAGAGTATAACTGTCTAGAAAAAGCTTCTTAATCTCGCCGTTCGGAGTCGTCATTAAACTGTACGTCTTCTCCACTCGTGAGAGAACAATAGCACGCACAACACGAGTGGTTGCTCAGAAGCTAGGCCCAGTTCCACCTCGGACTGTAGTGCCGCCATTATTATTATTATTATTATTATTAATACTTTGTTCTACCATGGGAGGATTTATTATCGCTAATAGTCCATAGAGGACACGCCTAAGTAAAAGCTCTTTTATAAGTGTTGTTTATATCTTTAGCATTTTTCTCAATATCGTTTGTGAAGACGATTGGTCTAACCATGAAATACCTAGAGCAACTGCAGACTTCTGTACAGAAACGTGCCCAATTCGTGCTTTTGGGATTCCTTAATATATCCTCTCTATCCATCTTATTGATAACAGTGAAGGTAATTATATGGTCTGAGAAGGACGGTGTTCCTGACACTTTCCAGATGACTTATATAATGTCTAGAACTTCTTCCCAAGCAATATGTGATAAACGTAGGCTTATAACAAAAATTCGCTATTCTTAAATTATTCAATATGATAAAATTATAAAGTTCGCCACCTCTTGCATTGGAGTCCGAGCTTTCCGAAAGGGTCTTCGTGATCTCCTCTGGTGAGCCGTATACCGCGTCATAGGGCATCTAGGCAAATGCCACTATAAGCGGGGGCCTATTCTATCTTTTAACCTTAACAACAGTCTAGTCATAATTAATGTAGGTAGATAGAAGGGAAATATTAGAGTTGTTCCTAGCTACAATACAGGATCTTGCTTTACTTGCTGTCGAAGTTGCGTGATAGGTCACCAACTCGTTTTTATTCAGGCCTAGTACTCTACCTCGGCGTAGCCAAGGTTCTTGCATCAGGGCAATGTCCACACTCCGTGTTGTAAGCAGGTATGCCAGATGGGCGGTGGCCGCTTTGCTGTGGTGAAAGTTTATTTGCACCATTTTCATAGCGACCAGCGGGATCTGTTTTTCTTCTACTGCCATTGGCTGCCAGCAGTCTTAGCTTGCAGCGGGTTGTTCCTACACTGACTTTGGTCGAATGTTCTCCCACCTTTGTTCTCTTCAGGCAACTTTCCCGCCCTGCCGCCTAAATTGTTTGCAAAAGAATCTCTTTCCCTTTCCGTTAAGGATTTAGCATCGCGGCGCTTTAGCCTGTTTATGAGGCGCCTGGCATTGGCACTTTGTTTAAGCGGGTCCCTCAACCCTGACGTGGTCGCGGTTTTGATGACTACCTCCCCTGGAAGCTTTGCTGGCTTTCGGTGAAGGAGGGTGCGTCCGACCTTTGCTGTCAATTGCCTCTGTCTTAGCATCCTCATCCCCTCTTCATACTCAGACCTTTATTCTTTTTGCATTTTTTTGTTTTTATTCTTAAATTACAATTACAATGTCTTAAATACTGGAAAATGCTTAAGCAAGTTTATAGTAAGAACAGATATTTCAATTATAACCTAAATGACCTTCACAGGCGCTCTAAGCTAATCTAAGTCTTATTTGTCTTAATGTCTTTCGACCTAACCTAAACGAATTACATATTGAAACTAAAAAAATTACTAATTTATTATATAATAATTTGTTACCAAGAAAATATTATAAAAAGAATTAGTGGCTGTACGTTGCATACTCAGACCTAATAGTACGTTTACACCGCACCCAAATTAAACATTTCGGCTAGTTTCTGCATTTCAGCCCAAATACTTTGCATTTCGCCATACATTTCCTGCATTCTGGGATGTTGTATTCCAGCGAAATTCTGAATTTCGTCGGTGCATTTGTAAGTTTCTCAAATCGAACAATCCTCTTTACAAATTCATACAACGACATTTCAACCCTCTGACGTAAACAAAAAAGAAAATAGCTTATTTTCTCATTTGTCGAGACCTTCGACATTCAACGCGAACTCCATACCTCTAAATTGAGTCAGCAATATATTTAGTATGTCCGAATTAGCACTTAAATTAATTTCAAAATTAATATAACAAGCTAAATGGTTCAACCGTACTATAACAAACGTACTATAACACCGCCAGTGTGCTCATCGGGGCCTGGCCTAATGTCAACAACGGTCACTTCAGTCTGAGTGGTTGCATTCCGCGGTTCGACCTCTACTTCCTCCAACGTACTGCGGCAGACTGATCCGGTTTTTCCTTGGCCTGACGGGATATGTCCTGGCACAGACAAGGGGGGTCGCATCAGGGCTTCCTCACCCCTGACCTTCTCTGGAGCATTCCTTACGAGGGTACTAGCTAATGGCTGGATATCTCTTTAAGGAAGTCGCTAGCTTTGCGAAGCCTTTCTCTCTCTTCTTATTATCTGGCAATGGAGCAAGAGTCGTCATCTGTGTTGAATAAATCAGCCAGATTGACTATTGCTTCACCGCCATCCTCACCCAAAATCTCCTTGCTAGACGGAGTCAGAAGACGATTTTCTTGTTCATCCGTCATGTCGAGTTGGAGCCGGTTTTATGAAGAGTTCTGGTGTCCGGCAACTTTGTACCAGACCTTATTTTTTTTTTTTTTTCGGAGTATTTTTTTTGAAACACTACTGGAACACTCAGACTCAAAACTGGTCCATTGTACTGGTAGCAACCTTCTCCAGTGCCGTTAATTTGATCCCAAGGGCAAATGGTGACTGGAACAGATTTGATTTCACTGGGATTCGAACCTGGGACCCTCGAACTTGGGACAGGCAGTTAACCAACTGCACCATCCATTCGTCACTTACGAGGTTCCGTCTACAAAAACAGAACCTTTATAATTTCGGTGTGTCCGTCCATCTATCGAGTCTTCACAGTTTTGTATTTGTATTTAATTTATAAAGATGTCAGCATGAGATTTTGGAATTAGGTACTTTAGGCCTAGATACCACTGCAAGTTGCCATTAATTTTTAAACATTGACGCACCCCCTTGAGTGATATATGAATGGATAGATCTTTTGAAATGAGGAGATTTACTTTAACACTTTTTGATCCAAAGTTCCATTTGAAAAGTAAGGAGCTCCAACGTTTTTTTTTTCCAATGCCATTTCTAAACCAAAGTGTTTAAATATCTGGAAAAATCACAAAAACTTGGCTTTATTGACCACTTTCATTTAAAAAAATGCATTCTGGCTCTAATTGTTTTCGGGCAGAAACGGTCAACCATCGACATGCGAATATTGAAGATCTGAAAACGCAGTTTTCTTTTATAATGTATAATCAAATGCTAAATATGAAAGCATCGATATATGTGCACATTTCGAGATATCAAAAATTTAAGATTTTAAAGTTTATCATTTTCATACATAAATTCCATGCTGTGATCGACGAGTCGATACGATGATATTCATTTAATTTCAACCCCTAAATGCCCCACAGCAATATGCAGCAGGCATGAGCAGTGATTTGGTATGATGGAAGGGATTATCTGTGTTAGATAAATTTGGATATTGACATTCGTATATGTATGGATGGATGTTTGTTTGTTTGTTTATATATATGAATGTAGTAATGAATAGTTGATTTAGGTTGAGGTTACGTAGAAGAAAATGTATTTCAATTAAAGTTTGAACTCGTCGCCAGATACTCAAAAATTATTCTTTAAAAAAATGTCTATGCGACAGATAGAGTGCGAGTACAACTCGGAAGTTTATTTTCATTTCAATTTTACGTTTTTCAGGTTTTTTGTTATATTTTCTACAAAGATTTTCAGAGTTAATCCCATCCAGTCGTTTAGAACTGTCAGACCCACGCACATTTTGGTAACGGGTTGCTTAATATGTCACATTAGTCTTAAGTGGTAGGATATTATATATTCACGAATCGTTTCTTTTTTTTTTCACTATTTGAAACCTACAAACGTGTCACAAAGTGTTAACAGTTTGTCTTAACACAATACTTTAAAAACTCTAGTGGGTCTGGAAAAAAGTTCGTGGTGTTTTTTAGTAAAATTCAACTGGTTTTAACTGCTCCATAATTATCGACAATGAAATATTATGACAAGAGAAAAAACTGAATCAAGTGATTTTAAAGTGGCCTAATTCCATTCAGAGAGTTCTGTAGAGATCGAAACATGTGATAAATAGGTTCAAGCTTCCTACCCAAGCTCTCGCAATTTTTGACGGGTCATCAATGAAGTGTGTGGTCGGGCGTTGTCATGATGGAAGACAACACATTTCCTATTAATTAATTCGGGCGGTTTTCATTCAATTGCCTGGCGTAATCTCTCTACTTATTTACATTCGAGTTTAAAATCAAACAGTCTGACCAATCGCAACACACAGCATCACATCTTTACCAACAATCGAGATTTCGCGAGCTTGTGACGGCTCACCATTCCTTGTCCACGATCTTTGGCGCTTCCGATTGTCGTACGTGGTCCATTTTTTATCACCGACTATAACCAGTGCTGACAGTATTTTTAAGTAAAATGTACCACACTGGACAAGAAAAATTACCATATCACTTAAAATTTACCACTTCCAAAAAATGTGAGCTATAAACTATCAGCATTTTTTTGCAAATTCAAAATTTATAAATATTGTTTTTTAAAAAGGAGCCGAATGGTTCGTGCCATGTTAATTGTGGCATTATGCTCCGTGAAGAAAACTGTTTATTTCACCTTATTTCATGCAGGTGTTGGATTGCAGTTGTATTCCTTAATGTTTGCTTCCTCCACCATGCTTTATTATTTCTGCTTCTTAGCTCTTCTTCTTAGGGCGCTACAGCCCGAGGTGGACCTGGACCTGCATCTTAGCTCTGCAGCTCCCTTTTTTGTGACACAGGTTTCAGCCATCCCTTGAACCCAGAGTATTCCAACCATAGATTTGTTAGAGAACATAACCAAACGGAAGGATATTTGTTTCAGAAGAAATTTACCTTTTTCTGTGTGAAAATAGCTTTTTACCAAATGTGTGGAATAGGATTTGAAATGGCAGCACTGTCTATACCACGTTTCGAAAATGTCTCGATTTCAATGTGTTTCAACAGGGCATCGGAAATGTTAATTCTGCCGTTAATTCGATCATGTTTTTCGCGCTCAACTCATAAGGAACCCATAAATCGAGCTTTTTTTATATAATAATTATTACATTACCTTATGACAGATGGCTGATTAGTGCTCTGACTATATCTACCTATTTATCAATTTGTATTCTCCTTCACTGGCATTGATGCTTTTAAAGAATATTTACGCTACAATATTTATTGTTATATTTAATAGCAATTCCCCAGTGTGTTAGTCTAGTTTTTCTGTTTAATATTATGATTTCTTTCTCTGAAAGTTTGCCCAGTTTGTGAACGTCTATATTAATTTCTTAATGCTTAACTGCATTTAAACAAGGAATATGTGTATGCTGAATCCTAAAAGTGAAGTTTTAGAAAGAATACAGTATACACTTACCGGATCTAAGTTGTGTTTGGCTTACGTGTACCAAGTGATTGTTTGCCAGTTAATGTATCGAGTACACAATTTGAAAATGTTGGTATAATAATACAGAATAACTGTTATTTGGTTTTTGTCTATCAGCAAGATAGCATCCGGAAAGTATATTCTTCTCTCTGTACAAAAGAGAATTAAGCTTAAAGTGTAGGCTTTCATGTCATGTTTTTTTAACCATTTATTATCAAACATGAAATGATACGTTTTCTTTATTTTTCTGATTTGTCTTTGAATTCAGATTAGTACACTTAAAAGTGGAAATAATATATTTTTAATATTAAGACGTGCCAGAACATGATTACCCAATTATTAAAATTCTTGACAGACAATAGCAGTCACCCTAACCTTACCTATTAAAATTATAAATTATTTGCTTAACACACAATCTAATTGGTGGCTTCATGGTGTGGTGGGTATATGCGCCTACTAGATTTTCAGTTCTAGGTTCAATTCCCAGCACAAAAGAAATAAAATTAAAATGTTACGGCTCCATCTCTTTCGAGTCACTAACAATGCTCAAAGAGTAAAACTGTCTAAAAAAAAAGCAGTCTCGTCGGTTGGAGTTGGTATTAAACTGTAAATCCTCTCCACTCGTAAGAGAACAATATTAATAGCAACAATAGTTTAAAAGCCAAGTCTTTAACGCAAAAACAAATACTAAACCTAACAGAGAAAAATCCAAAAACAAGGATTCTTCCTAACCATAGCAATACTTAGTGTAGGGAAGCCTGGTAATAGTACTCAATAGCAGATTTACAAAGTTTACGGATTATACGGTATACTTATGAATTTCACAAATTTTGACAATGGAATGAAAGTGATATTACAATAGTTGAAAAATTAAAATTAATTGAAACAAAGTGCGAGCTATCTTTTTCACAAGAAAAATAAAACCTTGCTAAAATTTGTTAATTGTTTTTTTGTTAGGTTTTTCATATTCTTTAATACTGATAATTTAAAATGTACAACTAGTTTTAAAATTCCCTTGTAATAAGATTCGTAATTTATTCCCAAATCTGAAACACATGTGTGAATTTTGTTTTGACATTCACTATGTGTATGTATTTCCCAATTTGTTGCTAAAATCTGCTTAATTATATATAAAGATTCATTCCCAAATCTCCGTTATGTAAAACCTCAAACGGAAGAATACAATCTTATTATTAATGTACAATAAATGAAGATAACATTATAATAATAATAATAATAATATGTAATAATAATTATTTCTTTACATGCTTTCAATATCAATTTTTCGAAATATTGATTTAACTTTACGAAAGCTGCCAACACTGGTGCTCTCTCTCAAGTATCTGGTTCGCAAGCATCTAAGCCACCTTTCCAGAGCAAAACTACAGCTATGATATCAGCTTCAAGCGGCTCTCAAGGCAAACAAAAACCAAGTGCTATTAAACCGAAAGTACCACCGCCTGTGCCACCTAGAGGTTCTCCGCGTAACAAAAAGGGAGATCAATCACGACAACCTAAAGCCACCTCCGTGTTCGAGGAACAGTCAATATTACCACAGCAACGAGCTTCATCAACAGGTAGACCAATGATAAATTTTGCTAGCAAATCACAAAAAATAGAGCACCTACAGGCTCCAATACCGAAGTTTGGAGAACGTCGCTCTCCTAGTAATGTAAGAGATTGGTTAGAATTACATGATCTGTTTGAGCTTGACAATGAACCACAGAACAAATCTTTGCCTACGCCAAATATTGAGTCGAAATCAGAAGCTCCTTGTGAAAGCGTAAGATCAAGTTTCCAGTTTCAACCAATTAACCAATTAGATCTGTTTAAACGGCGAACAAGTTTAATGTCACATAGTTATATGTCAACAGTTGGATCAATTGTGCGTAATTTTCCACCAATTCAACCGGAGAATCCGACACCAAACATGCAACCAAAAAGAAAAGTTCATGCAACAAAAAAGAAAAGAAATGAAGAAAAATACATACAATATGCTGACATGGCATTTGGAGGAGATGAAGTTGAGGATGAAAATCTTATGACATCATTAAACACGTTTATTGAAGTTAAAAGGGAAATTGAATCAAATCAACGAGCCAAACGACTTAAACCAAAATTGGAACCTATCGTAGACACACAATACGCAAAAAATACAGAAAATCAACATAAAGAAAAACAAACGAAACAAGTTAAAAGTAAAAACGTACCAGCAGTTAAAATTGAGAGCTATGGATCAAATGTAAATGCAAATCTGCCAAATAGTACAAAAACTCCCAACCCCCGATTTGTGCAGGCCCGACAACGATTTGAATTACATAATATGAACTTAGATAATGTATCTATGGCATCCAGTGGGCACCTAATATGAATTTCCCGCCACTAAATATCGGCTGTGTTTTAATTGTGTCAAAACCGCTTAGATTTCATATATATCTATTGATTCACCTACCATCTTATTATTTTTATTCCCTTAATAATTTTATTTTGTTTTGATTAATCTATTCTTCAAGATCACTTATAAATAGTTCAATTGTTATAAGTTAGATAACATTCAATTCATGTATTGCTAGGCACTACACCTTCTTGTTGCTCGACACCTCCCCCTGCTTTTGATGAAATTTCTGAAGAAAGCTTACAGAAACAAAGCTCCGGGCGAAGAAAGAATGAACGAAAAGTAAACACCGGCGGGTCGATATTAAGAACATCTGCAAAGGAAGATGCAGTTAGGTAAGACAATTTCAATGTTTTATTACTTTATTATTGAGATTTTTATATGTTTTTATATGTTGTATCTCAGACGAATAATGTTTTGATCGTAAGAAGCTACAATGTTTCTCGAAACTAGTCGCTTTGAATCTTCCTCAACTCATAGAGTTCGAAGATGAGATTTATTCTTTATCATGTAAATCAGCTGTAAAAAAAAAGTTTTATGTGATTCCGTTCGTTTTATTAAATTTATTCTTATATTTTATACTTAAACAATGAGCTTTATATTGTATCTTGTTAGATTTTATAAAATACAATTTATTTAAATTTCTCCTTTTAAGCGAAAAATAGGAAAAAACTTAGTGAAGTACCACTTAAATATACAGTGTGTACCATGCAAAAATTTGTAAGGTCAGTCCGTTTTTAGCTATTTCTTTCAACTCCTCGCATTTCAAGAGGCGATGATAAAATTCACTTAGACGGAGATGAAGGGAGAGGAAACTAAAGGAAAATCTTATGTGTACTTTATATCCATAAAGATGGATAGATAGATAGTTTATTTCGTATACAAGTACATTTGATTAAGTTTATCGAACAATATATATTACAGAGATGTGATACATTGTGTATCTTTCTTCTGAAAACAACATTTGTTTTATTTTAAGCTAATTACCTAATAAATGTTGAATTTGAAAAAAATCGTAGATATGAAAAAAAAATAATAATATTATTTAAAAAAAATAAATAAAGAAATGAATAAATAACAAATAAATAAATATAATTAACATTTTAAAAAATAAATAAATAAATATAAATATTAAATATTAAATAATTATAAATCAATAAATAAATAAATAAATAAATAAATAAATAAATGAATAAATAAATAAATAAATAGTTTAATAAATAAATATATATACAAATAAATAAACAAATAGATAAACAAGTTGATAAATGAACAAGCAATTAACCAACTAAATAAACAAACAATCAAATTAATAAATAAATGGTTACATAAATAAATAAATAAACAAAACACATGTGTAACGTTGTTTTTTTCAGTTATTGTTATATAAATCGTTAATTTAGGAATTATCGGCCAAAACGCATGAATTTATAAACTTGTTTGTTAATTTTATTATTCTTGTAGCTATTGGGTCAACACCCGCTTTTTCGTGTAATCTTGAAGTAGGAAAATCATAAGGCAGATTTAGCATAATTTTAAGGACTTTATTTTGAGCTACTAGTAACTTAAAATATAAAAAATAACGTGCTGAATTTCCCTACACCGGACATCCAAAAGTATAACTTGGAATATAATCTTAAAGATTATACTTTTGTTAGATGTAGATAATAATGATTTTCTATTGATGAACGGGTAGAGAACTGTCGCTAACTTTATATCCATGTTTCGCATAGATTTGAAGAAACTTAGTATGACCCAACATTACACTTACTCCAAATCCTGCAGTCACCCCAGCAAGGAGATTGCTAAGGGGTAGTAAATCAAGTAGTACGTTTACACCGCATCCAAATTCAGCATTTCGGCTAGTTTCTGCATTTCAGCTCAAATGCATTACATTTCGCCATACATTTCCTGCATTCTGGAATGTTGCATTTCAGAGAAATGCAGAATTTCGTCGCTGCATTTGTAAGTTCGTCAAATCGAACAATCATCTTTACGAATTCAGCACCATTCAGCACGTCACACAATGACATTTCAGCCCGCTGACATAAACAAAAAAATAGCTGTCATCAAAACAATAAATCATTTCAAGTGATCATTGCAATAAAAATGGAATATATATGTCCGAATTAGCATTTAAATTCATCTTTAAATTAATATAACAAGCTAAATGGTTCAACCACTTCTGATTTCCAATCAGGAAAAAATATTAATTATCAATTCTAACACTAGCTGTCATTTGAAATGCTTAAGTTGCAGTGGGAACGCAAAATTGGATTTCGAATTTTTTTTCCTTGTTGAATTTGAAATGAATGTTGAATTTGGGTGCGGTGTAAACGCACTATAAAGCAGTTAACTTAATTCAAAAGAAATTATAACAAAAAACAAGTGTCAAAAGTGATAGTGTACACTCACAATATAAGTAAAAGAAGAAAAAGTGTTATCTTACTGCAGAAAAAAACTAATACTTAGTATGCATTCCTCTGGATTTGATTACTACATCCAGTCTTCGGGGCATGGATTCTACGAGTTGGTTGTAACTGCTTCTGGAATTAAGTTAAGACTTCCCGTAGGGAAAGTGCAGATGTAATGTGCTTTCTTATCTGCCGGTGTAATATGTTCTCACAGATGTTCAGTAGGATTCACATAGATTGGGAACGATAATCAAATTGCTTTGGGGTATTATACAATAGCCATTCTCGAACCAGGAGCAATGTTTGCTCAGGATCGTTGTCATGTTGGACACGTTCTTGGGCAACCCACTATCGACACATTTGTTAGCACATTCTCATTAAAAATGATCTTGTACCATCGCTTATCAATTATTGAAACATTGAAAACTAAATTTCCCACGCCAGGAGGCACCATACATTCTCACATCATCAATCCACCTCGACCATGTTTTACTTACTTACTTACTTATGAGGCCAGCGTCCCATGGAGGGACTGGGCCTGAGCTATAGCTGCCTACATCCATAACGGTCCCGGACACGCTGCTTCCAGCTGTCTAGACCAAGCTCACGATATACAGAATACAAGGTATTATATTTCTCTTATCTGTCAAATTCGCGTGACGTCACACATATCAGGGCAACTTTACATTGAATTCAAATTGTATGGAGAAAATCTATACTTATTCACTTCAATGATTGCGTATATACTTTCTGTAACATTAATTAAATGAAAAACGGTGGTTATAGTATAAATAATAGAAATGATTTTTGTTATTATTGGTGTTACAACCAAATACTGCACAAACTCCCATTTTTAAATAAAACTTTTCGCAAATTTCAAAAAATTAGTCACAAATGTTCACAACGCTGTTCAAATTGTTCGCGGCAAAACATATGTCATGATACACATGACGTCACACGCAGCACAATTCAAAAAAATAAGTGACGGGAACATAATACCTTGTATTCTGTATATCGTGGACCAAGCTTTCTTGCGTCTGCTATGACCTAGTCTTTAAACCGGAGGTTCGGTCTCCCTATTATTCTCGAACCAGGCGGCTCGAATTCGAAGACCCTCTTAGCTGGAGCAACAATGTGGCCGAGCCAATATAGTCGACGAATTTCTGCATTCCGGACTACGTCCATATCTTGGTACAGCCTATAGAGTTCGCGGTTATGCCTTTTCCTCCATTCACCTTCCTCGCAGATAGGATCATATATCCGACCATGTTTTACTGTTTTAGAGGTTCCAGCTCCTTATTTGCTCCTCCATACTTTGCCCAAATATAAAATTTGCATTCGTCAATAAATAAAATTTTCTTCCGAAACGATTCACCTTTTGTTTGTGATGTCCTACAGTCACCAATGTAATCAGATGTACACCCACTTTTCACGCTTGTATCTAGCTCCCTTTTTCTTTTGAATTAACTTAACTACTTTATGTTTACAGCTATCTTAGATGAAATGTATCACATGTATGATTTCATATTTAATTAGAGATATCAATGTCTAGCGTAAGTCATTTCTGTCAATTTGAATTTAGAGGACAAAATTTCAACTAATGATAAAACACTCACTTTTGACGCCGAAAGTATGTCCCGGTGGGGTGGGACATATGCACGAAATTTTTTAATATTGCTTTTATAACGCAAAGAAAGTAGGATTTCTTCTTATTGCAATTGACCAACACCTCTGAATTTTTATGGACTTACGATCCAATATTGTGAGCCATTAAAATCTAATCAGTGGGTCAATAGAAATTCCGTTTGAACTTATGGCCCACTTTAGATGGGTCAAAAGTCCATTTGTGGACTTTAAAAGCAAAATAAAAAACTTGTTTTGATTACTTTATTATTGTACGAAATAAATTTATGAAATATCTCTCTAGTGTTTCAGAAGTTCATTTAGAAACATACTTAGCAGTTGATACCTCATTAAGTAGTCAATATTCTTCCCGTGGTGGTTTGGCATGGACACCACCAGCATCAGGAGAAGGCTCCACTCCAACATGGACTGAAGGTACACCTAGTTTTACTGATTCAAGTTCAAGCGGAGACTTCGGTATGAAGTACATATTTAAAATTTTAATTAATAAAAACAAAAACTTTTAGATAATTTTTCGCCTATAAGTAGACCGAAATTCGATAGACACAAAGCAACGGTTGAAGATGCTCTAAGTTCGCTGACTTCGGAAATGGTATTTATTTTTTCTAAATATTTATATAATTTCTTTATATTATACATTTTCCCTTTTAGATAAACTAATATGGATAACGCTGATATATACATAAAACATTAATACATATGCCACATATAATTTTATCTAGTTCTAGTTAAATTTGTTCGTTTAACCATAGATAGTCTATACGTATGTACAATAACTCGTTGCATTCATTTGTATCTGATATCAAATATACTGTAAATCTTGTCTTATATAATGTATGTATGTTTGTAAAATATTCAATAAATTTAATCGTTCATCATAAATTAATTTACCAAGATCACATTTTGCCTTTTATTTTATCATTTACTCGATATTCGATCTTCATACTAAAAATTAAATCAAATTCTATGGAATGCTTTAACTTGATTTGGATAAAAACTATCCCATTTGATTTCCCGGCAAGAAAAGATGTTAACATTTAAGACATAATCATTAGATTCAAAACAAAGTGAAATCAAATCTGTTTGCACCTAATGAAACTCCACACTTCTCAAAAAATATATTTTATCCATTGCTAAGCATTCTCACATATTCAGTCTGTGGAGTGACTCACATTAGGGAAAGAAGATTTATAAACTAAGATTATCGATGGATACAAGTGGGTTAAGGGGATGGTTTCCTTTTTAAATAAAACACGTTCAGTGGTTTAAAAACAAACTCAAATAATTTTAGTTTTATTGCTTTTGTAAATTTTGTGACGTGTTGGTACCACTTCAAAGGATTGTCCAATGACATTTTTGTTAGGGTCGCGATAATTATCCGATTCATTCTTTCGATTTGACCGTTACCACGAAGGACACCAGTTGTAATTTGAATGTGAGATATCGTTCGCTGGTCGGCAATACTCTTTAAAGTTATTTGAGGTAAATGCGAAACCTTATTATTATCATTCGTGCTGGATTACCGAAAATATTCTAAAAAAAAAAAACTAATTTTGTTAACACCTCATCTGTTGTCGTCGATTTCACTGGGAAAATCCATACAAATTTCGTAAAAGCGTCCATAGTTAAGAATAGATACTTATAGTTTTTTTTACAGTTAATGGCATTGGTCCTAGATGATCTATGTGGACGGAATACAATGGTACATCGACTTTCGTAATTGGATTGAGATAACCTTCTTGTTTACCACTTTTCTTAGCTGATAGAATGCAAGCCACACAATTGGATTCTGCTTCATACGGGTTTCGACTTTCTGTGAATTGAAATGTCTGGTGTCGCGTATGTTTCGAATTATTTCCTTTTGCATAGGCTTGGGAACTACCAGAAGATAAGCTTCTTCTACGAATCTATATAGGACACCATTTCGGTTTATGTAGTCCTCATACTGTTCCCGCTAAAGTATGTTGAGAATGAGTTGAAAAGATTCATCTTTGTTTTGGGTTTTTTTCTAATCTTCTATAAGACACTACCCGTGTGCTCATAGTAGTGTCAGATTTTTACTGACTAAACACACCCTTCACTTTTGTAATTTTATACTAAGTTTCCTCATCCAGTAGTTTCACTTTCAATATTTTTACGCTTTCAATATTTTTACGCGTGAGGCAGGATTTTCCGTAAAATCACCTGCTAAAACCGTTAGGAGCGGCTACTACTCATTGCGCTAAATCGAACGGTTTCGTTCGTTTAAGTCGGCGCACGAGGTTTCGCATGTCCAATGTTTGGAGTATGGCATGGTTACAATGACCATGGAGTCGAGTTCGCAACTTCCTAGCAAAGTTTGTTATTTCTTCGCCCACGGTTGCGATTTGTAGATCCCTTTGTATATCACTGTTACGAAGATACCAGGGAGCACTCACGATAGCTCTTAAAACCTTATTTTGGAATGACAGTATAAATTCTCTGTTATTTGCTTTAGTGCAGCCCCAGAGTTGTATACCGTAGGTCCATATAGGCTTTAGCACTTGCTTATATATAAGTAGATTGTTATATATGCTTAACTTGGAATGTCGTCCGAGTAACCAGTACATTTCTCTAAATCGATTCTCAAGTTCGCCAGAGTTTTGTCCAATCGCATATTTTGGTTAGAGCTAGTTGCAGTTTTTCGGTAGCGGACTCGATTGTGCTTTCCGTAACGAGAATAGCCGTATCGTCCTCGAACGTTGCTACTACTGTACCCTCAGTTTGAGGTATGTCGCGTGTATATAATAAAAACAGAGTGGGACCAAGAACACTCCCTCGCGGAACTCCGGCCGTAATCTCCTTAAACCCGGAGTAGTCCATTCCGTACTTAACTCTGAATATTCTATTATCGAGGTAGGATTTTAGAATCCTATATATATTTTTCGAAAAGATCCTACTTTTTTTCAATTTTAGACCATCGTGCCAAACTTTGTCAAAAGCCTGTGACACGTCAAGTAAAACGCTAGAGCAAATCTTTTTTTCCTCCAATGCTTTTTCAATTTCGTTATTTATTCTATATACCTGGTCAATTGTGGAGTGATTCGTGCGAAATCCAAATTGATGATCAGGGTTAAGTCGTCTTGAATAACTGAAATACATTTTTCGAGTTCTATTTCTAACTCAATTGGTGTTTTTAGTGACACATTCAACACATTCATTCATGAGTTTGATATGCTATGATATGGTATGTTGAGATCTTCGCTGAGGTAAATAATCTGACCCAGCTTGTGGATGAGCCTACACGAATACCTGACATTGCAGATCATTCCGCCAACACGCTGGACCTGTTTCTCACCTCTCATCCTGATAAATATTCTATTGATATATTGTCGCCTCTAGGCTCGTCTGACCACTGTGTCGTATACATAGGCCTACATCCCCCCCAAACTTGAAATAAAGCTCATATCTGGTCTGGTGCTCCCAAGACCTTTCTGCACCTGCTAGATAGAATACAACAGCAAACGATAAAACTTATAGGAGATAGTTGTATCCCGAAGTCGATAGACTCGCTCGAATATCGCCGTAATGTCTCGTCTTTGTCATTGTTTTATCGCTATTTTAATAAGAGATGCTCAAGTGAGCTAGCCAATTGCATTCCTCCCCTCCATGAATTCACCCGCAACACTCGTCTCGCCAGGAATACTCATCAGTTCACCCTCAAGCCTGTTTTCGGACGTACAGTTAAGTTTAGAGAGTAGTTTTTTAGCCGCACCACACGAATATGGAATGCTCTTCCCAGCCCAATATTTCCCACTCACTACAATCCGCAGACATTTAAAACCAATGTGCACAGGTACCTCCTTTCCCTTTCTTCCTCTATACCTTCGGCCCATGCTGTGTTTTGATTCCGGACACTTAAGGGTAGTCTTTTTTCCCTTTTGCACGCGCAAATTATATAAAAAAAATATAAAATACTGGATGTAATGCTCTATCGTGACGTTGAAGCAATACTGCTACGAGACCGATTGACCGATGTAACTCAGTATCTAAATCGGGATCAAAAAGTTTAAGAACTGTTTCTTGGCACAGAAGTTCTTTCAGTTTTAAGAATGAGCCTTTTTGCTCATGCTCACCGTCGAATTTTTCTTGTCATATCAGACAAAGGCTTAGCAATGCGTGCGTAGTTGGGGATAAACTTTCGCAAAAAGCCCGTTAAACCGAGGAAACTTTGTAGATTTTTTAGGCTTTGTGGTTCTGGAAAGTTTTGAACTGCTTGAGTCTTTGCAACTGAAGGTCGAACAGAACCATTTTCCACTGTGTGGCCGAGGAATTCAATTTTTCGCGTAACGAAGCTACATTTTTCCCACTTAATAATAAGTCCGTTCATTTCCGCGACGTTTAGAGCTAGCTTTAAACTGGTTATGTTATCTTCTTCATTATTCGATGGGATTATTAAATCATCCATATAAATTAGCAAACGTTTCTTGTGAACCAGTTCTTTAACAACTGTGTTAATGAAGCGTTGATAGACTGAGGGCGAATTACAGAGGCCAAAAGGAACCCGGCAGAACTCGTATTGACCATCCGGTGTAACGAATGATGTAACCTTCCGGCTTTCAGGATGAATGTCAACGTGGAAAAACCCGTTTTTAAGGTCCAAGCTCGTAAATACACACGCGTTGTACAAATTCTCTAAAATGTCTTCGATTACCGGTAACGGATATCTGTCTTTGATGATCTTCGCGTTTAGTCTCCGATAGTCTATACAAAGTCTATAGATGAAATACTGGTTTTCATCTTCCAATTAAATTTTTATTTCAACGCAACGATTTTTTCGGTTTTTTGTGTCTGTAAGAATTAATTAGGTTGATGATTGTTTCTTTTATTTTTGTATTTTTTATAACGTCTATGTTATATACTTTTTTATTTTCTGATTTTAGATTTTATGTATCAATTTTTTTTTATGTCGTTTACGTAAATTATATTATCGTAACATTTGTTGTTTTCTTTTCGTTTAAAATGTACTTTACCGTTTTCGATCACCAGATTAGCGTATTGCAAAATGTTCGTACCAATTATAACATTTTCCGACATCCACTTTTCATTAACCACATAAAAAATTAAAATGTAGGGCATTTCACCGACAATGACTACCATTTTCACTGTGCCAATTGATTTATAAATGGTTTGTCCTATACCTGTAAGCAACGTACCCGCACTGTCAAATTGCTTATTCATCTGTAAAAATGCAGAATTTGTCATGAGAGCTGATTGGCTACCCGTATCAAATAAGGCGTCTAACGAAAACGAATCTATCTTTAAGCGCATTCGAACGATTGGAGAAGAGTCCCGGTGTACCGTTGACGAGTTTGAAACCAGGCTTCTTTTTTGATAATTTTTCAACAAATGGCCAAAATAATTGCAGTTGAAACAAAGGGGTCCTTTGGCTTTATGAGGGCATGAGTATGGTCCATTGGCCCCGCACGTCACGCAACGCTGCTTTCTTAAAGCTTGAAAATTATTTTGTTCATGTATGCGATCTGAATTTTGTTGTTTTTGCAATGGAGCTTTCATTTCCTCATGTACTTTAAATTTCGATTTCAATTCATCAAACGTTTTCGCTTCGTATAGAATAGTTTTATACGCAATACTGTCATTAATACCGGACACAATGTGAGAAAGTAATGATTACTCGTCGACATTTCCTTTATTCGCTATCAGCTTCATTTGAAACATGTATTCAAGATACGACCCGTTACCATTTTTTTGCCGTGACTCCAGCCAACGATGAGTCAACAATCCGGAAGTGATTTTACCGAACTCTATCTCCAGCGTGGACTTTCCAAGTATGAATGTTTTTTCCGGATTCGATAGCTAACTTCGCGGCACCTCTTAGCAATCGTCTCGCGTATAGGTAACGTTGAATATCATTCCACTGACATACCGGCGAAATGTCCTCAAAATCTGTTATCCAGTCCGTAACATTTTCCCGCTTTTACTATTAAACACGTCTTCGACGTCTTTGAAAACAACGTTATTTTGCATCATTTTTAATGAAATTTCGGTACAATTTTTAGTGTTAGTTTCGAATTTTATGTCTTGACCGATGAAATTTGTAAGGCCTTCGGTGGCTGCTAAAATGTTTACGTCTCTCGGCCCGGCGTTATCACCGTTTTCACAATCGACACACTCTTGAACTCCATTTGAACTCTCTTCGCTTATTATCCCTTCTAACGCCCGTTCAAGATCTTCCGTGAGCAATGCGTTCTTTAACCGTTCAACAAGATCTTTTATGAGCTTATAATAATAATAATAATAATAATAATAATAATGGCGGCGCTACAGTCCGAGGTGGACCTGGGCCTAGCTTCTCAGCAACCACTCGTGTTGTGCGTGCTATTGTTCTTTCATGAGTGGAGGGGACCTACAGTTTAATGCCGACTCCGAACGGCGAGATTGAGAAGCTTTTCCTAGACAGTTATACTCTTTGAGCATTGTCAGTGACTCGAAAGAGGTGGAGCCGTGAAAAAATGTTTGATGATTTTTTCGAGATTCGAACCGACGACCTCGAGCGTAGGAGTCGACGCACCTACCCACTACGCCACGGCGCCCATGAGCTTATAGCTATACGAAAGGCATCGTTCTTTTAATAACCTCTGCAGCTTTCGTGTAGAAAAATCTTCGATATTCATTTAGATATCCACGTTAATGAAAAGGAAAAAATCCACCCAATACTTATCGTTTTTTATCTCCTTATGCAAGGAATCGTTTTAATTTGACGTTTCTTCACACTGATGGTTGATTATTTGTGTTGTTTCACATGCGCTTTTGACAAACACTTTTCACATGCGTTGATTGTTCTTTTCTTTTCAGGTAACTTGTAATTCATGTATTTTATATTGTAAAAAGAACCGACAACTTCTGTCACTTATATTCGCGATCGCGACACCAAGTTAAAAAGAACACTTTTGACACCATGTGGGTGAAGGGGATGGTTTCCCTTTTTAATAAAACACGTTCAGTTGTTTAAAAACTAATTCAAATTATTTTAGTTTTATTGTTTTTATAAAAATTAAAAGAAATTCAATTATAGAAAAAAGAAAAGAGAAATTAGAAATATAATTAGAATTAGAATTAGAATAGAGAAATTACTCGTAGCGTCCTGATCAAAAGACATGATCAATTACTCTTCGTGGGTGTAATTTGTACCAATAAGTCTTCTCTCCTCAAAATCTCCTCAAAAAATGACGATTACCAAATATGGTAATGAGAAGCTGCATTTTGGAGAGTGAAATTTGCTGTGGTGGGTTTCATCATGGGATTTTATTATAGGGTTTTATTATTGCAGGATCTAGGTGGAAATTGTTAGGCACATTATGCCTACTCGTACATACATTACATAGTTGTTTGTTCAAATCACTAATTCTGATTAAAGGCTTACACATACAAATTCTTTTCAGGCCGGGAAATTGACGAAATTGAAATTTGTGTTTCGCTTAGCACTTTTTCAGGGATGCTTACTTCCCTAATTTTTACCGGTGTCATTTACATACGGTCCAGTTTTTATAATTCTGCTTCGAATGTTTGCTGAGATATGCGCATTTCCGTTTTTTTCCCTGTTTTTTTTGGTCTTCTTCTTTTCATGGTCTTCCGAAGGAAGACCAGCAGGCGCTTCTGTGATGAGGAGCCTACATTATCAGCTCTCACCTCATTAGCACCGAATAACTGCCACCTGATCCGAGCAAAGGCGGGACAATGGCAGAGGAAGTGCTTTGCAGTGTCATCGTCTTCTCCACAGACGTCGCAGAGGGTTTCATCATCTTAGGCCAAGCACACTTTGGCGAAGGTGTAGTGTCCCGAAGCATACGTCGGTGAGTTGTCTGCAATCTTTTCTGTTAAGAGATAACAAGAAAGCCGCGGGTTTATTACAGACGTTGGGGAGCATGCGCTTGATCTGTCTACATCCTGGAGAGTCATGCTACCTGCGGTTGTGCTCTCGGGAAGTCCAACCATCGATGCAAGCTCTAACCAAGGACGCAGGCAGTCCCAGCGTAGGTTCAGGTCAGAATGCCTTATCTGATCCTCGCCCAGCAAGTTCATCGGCGAAGGCTTATTCCACCAAACGACCGATGCATAGGAGAGAAGGGGCGTCATCATAGCCGTGTAGATCCATACGTATCTTTTTGGTGATTGACACCAGGATTTGCAGAAAATTCCCCTACACTGCCAGAAAACTGACAGTGCCTTCGCAATCTTCGTTTTGTTGTGTTTTTTCCACAGAAGATTCGTATCTAGAATGACATCACCTTTTAGTTGAGTCAAACAACCAATCGTCACCGTCGTCGATCACGTCTAGAGCTGCCTGCGCTTTTGAACACACAGCCGCTAGGGATGACCCGACAGACAGAACAGCTACATCATCCGCATAGGCCTGGGCGTAGATGTTAGAACTATTGAGAGCATAGAGCAGAGTCAACTAGCATTCACCATAGCAAAGAAGACAAGACACCACCCTGCGGGCAGCCTCTATTTACCCCCGCCATAACATACTGGCCACAATCCGCGTCCGCAATAATAGTTCTATTCATTAGCATTGCTTTAATCCACAGCACTAATGATTCATCTACACCGTGTACTCTTTCCTGTCAATTCTGCCAACGAGATTTTGAAGTGCAGTCTCGCAAGATTTTCCGCGCTGATAGGCATGTTGCATCTGAGACAGAGGATGAATTCGCAAAGCGGTTTTGCACACATGAAGCTCAACCAGCCTTTCCATGCTTTCCAACAGCAAGGAAGTTAGACTGATTCCCTGTTAGGGGAAGGTGGTGACGGGTGGGGGAAAGGTATATATAGCAAAGTTAATTTAAAAAAGTTTGACATTTCTGTTTGGATTTTTTGGATTTTGGGAGCAGGAACCTGAACCTCAGTGGATCTTTCAACTGATTAATTTTGTTCATAGTTTTCGTCATTCGCGTTTTATTTATGTTTTCATTCGAAGTGGATTCGCTGCCGGAAAAATAATTGAAGAGAGTTGATAGGGATTATAATAATAATAATAATAATGGCGGAGCTACAGTCCGAAGTGGACCTGGGCCTAGCTTCTCAGCAACCGCTCGTGCTGTGCGTGCTATTGTTCCGGCGAGCGATCTCATGATACGCTTCATTGGGGTAGTAAGCTGCAAATATCAGCTCATTTTCCAAGGTCATAGCTCGTGCAATGTGTCTTCGAATCAGCTTAATAATAAAATTATCCACCCTGCTTACGTTTGCTTCTTTATACAAGAACTCGGTGGAATATAATTTAGGCCTTGTATAACGGAGTTCGGAAAAGAATGGTTTCACACTTCTGGTAGTTCCAGTTCAACTTCCAGTCGTCGGAAAATCGAAGTCACGTTGCAGGAGGATGTTGATAATCTCAACCTTCTCCGCTGTCCTGTACGCCACCAAGTCATCGGCGTATGCAATCAAGTGCTGCATGGAGCCAATCAGTTCACTGGTGAAAATAGTGAAGAGGATTGGTGAGTTAACTGCACCCTGCTGGAGCCCATTTTTTATGTGGAAAACATTGGTGAAAATCATGTTGCCACTTTTAACAACAAAACTTTTACCTGTTATCATGTCATAAATCGTGTAAAGCAGCGACTTGCTTATACCCATCCTCGTCAACTTAAGGAAGAGACCTTCTAACCATACGGTGTCGAATGCCTTTTCCAAGTCAACGAGGCAGGCCCCGGTGCCCTGGGTTCTAGCTTTGTTCCATTGAATGTCCGACCCAATTTTGACGCGGCATGTATAGTATCATGCCCCGCCTTAAATCCAAATTGGTTGTTCGGTATTATTTTTCTGTCCTCAGCACACTGTAACAGAACTCTATTGACAATCTTCTCGAAAACTTTGCTTATGCATGGAAGCAGACTAATCTACCGAAGATTTTTCGGAAGAGAGGAATCTTTGTCCCTTTTAGGGAGGGGTTTCCCTACCGCCGTCTTCCAGTGCGGTGTTTAATATGCTTACTCAGCGCATTGTTGAATAGGATTGTGCATATCTCTACCGCCTCATCGGGGAGATGACGCAGCACAATATTCGGTATGCCATCTATCCCCGTCGACTTTTTGTTTTTAAGACTTTTGACGATGCCCTTGAGATTCTCCCTCATGTGATCCATAGGCGACGGCATTATTCGTCATTGAACCTGGTGAAACTAGAATTCTCAGAACGCCATTGTTGTATTTCATTCCGAAGACAGAAATGGTTAAGCAAGGCTCTGTTCTCCTGAAAAACTGCTCCTATTGCTTTAACCTTCTCCTGAGGATCCTCAACAATCAAGAAGTCATTGTCTAGCACGGCCCCATCCAGATATATGACAACTGACGTCAGTAGGTTCGCGTTGTCAGTCGTCCCTCCGGAAAATTCGGTTGACTTGGGGAAACATACCAGGACCGTTGGAACGAACCTGTAGCCCGAATCCTGTATCCCCAATACGAATTGACTGCAATTCGGTAGTTCATCCGAATTAACTTCTGGAGGTTTTTGATCTGCGACTTGAGCGACCTTAGTTCCTGGTCGTCTGTAAAGTGTCTTAAGTCGCGACAACAGTCTGATTTTGTTCAGGTACAGTGCGTCGATAGTAGCGTTCCGATAGACGTCGCCATCTGTGGTCGGTGCTACTTTCGGAAGGGTCGTGTCCATGGTACGTTTTATTGTATTGTCCACTTGTCTGAGGTATCTGTAAACCTCATCGTTCGTCCGGTTTCTGTTTGCGCGTGGAGTGTTGTGACTCGAACGAAGTTCTCTGGATAAGGCCCTGGAGAAACGCGGCCAACGAGCCTTACGATAATTATAAGGGTACGTCTCTACGAATTGCTCCAGTTCGACCAGCTCATTCGGGAACTGAATAACCGCGGCAAGTCAACAGTGATCACTGTCATACTCCACCGTTGTTAAGCAGTTCCTTGTGTCACTGTCCACATCGCGTAATGTCAGTCGTCTGTCAATCAGCATTAGATCCAAACAAGACCCACTTCTGGGAAACGATGGTCTATCGGTTGCAAACAAATTCAGCTTGAACTCAATAGAGTGCTCCGTCCACCAATCAAGGAGGGAGGTTCCCCTTTGATTTGACACAGAATTATCCCATTCCTCATGCTTCGAGTTCAAATCGACGGCTATGATAAAATAGTTCTCGTCCAAGCAAAGCCGAAGTTTTCTAAAGAGAGTCTCGAGCTTCGATATGAAGCCTGTGGCACGAGTTGCGTCTAGCGCATAGACCGCGACCACGTAAAATTTCCTCCCACCTTGGAGAAAAATGCACACAATACACGCTTCCAGTACACCGAAAATTCGCAATTCACCGCAATACACGAGTTTGTGGCGTATACTCGTACCTTTTTTAATGAAGAGAGCGACTCCACCCCCTTGTGTGGAGTGGTGGCGGTCCCTTCGGATAACGGTATGATCTTTGTACCTGAGTATGTGCTTCGGGTTTCACTTACCATCAACACGTCAGGCTTATAGGCATCCAACAGGTTAAGTAAAGCCAGCCTTCTTTCAATCCTGGCGGTGAATGCTAATTCACTCGTCTCCAGCCGCCGGTGTATCCATTATACTGGATACGCACTTGACCCAGCGGGTCTCGACGAAAGGACTTGGTCCATCCGCGCAAGGTTTTTTTGAAACTGTGCTATCTGGGCCTGCATTGAGGCCACCTTTGACAACAGCTCCGCGAAACCCACATTTGGAGTCTCTACTGTAGCCTGAGCTACCTTTTGCGTTGTCTGTTGTGCTTGTCGTCTATCAGACGCCATCTGAATCCACCACTATTGTTTTTTTTTTCCATATTTCTTTTTGGCATTTCCTTCACCTTCGGACAACCCCGATAGCTGGAAGAATGTCCATTGGCACCACAATGGTTGCACTTCAGCCGAGATCTGTTCTCGACCTTTCCTTCACCCACAGGACACTGCGCGGACAGATGCCCCTCTGCGCATTTACTGCATCGAGGCGGCATGTTATAGTTGTCTGCAGCGTGCCCGAATCTCAGGCATCTTGCGCAGAGAAGCATCTGTTTATCCGTAACCTTTCCCAAGAGACGGCCTGAAAGTCAAGAATCTTAATGTTTCGCAGACTCTCAAGCCTACTCTCTGGTGTCACTTGCACTAGGAAGTTGGGAAGCACACGTACCGGTTCCATCCTGGATCGGATAGCGGAAAAGCGCTTCACTCCCAAAAAATTTACGTCGTCGATGTTCGCTTGCCGCAACGACTTCATTACGTCCTCCGGCTCAGCAGAGACTCTCAATCCCTTGAGAAGAACGGATTGGGTCTTTTCTCCCCTGGGAGTGTAAGAATAAAAGTCAGCCCCAGCTAACGCCATCTTCTCTCCACTGATGAGAAGTGGTCGTCTCTGCTGTAGCCTCTTCTGCTGCGTCTTCAAAATTGTTCGTCTTTTTTTTTTAATTTTCATCGCTGCTATTTTCCGACTTGTCACTCGGAATAAGCGACAGCTCCGCATCCATTATCATTCAAGTCTTATTTTCGTTCCTTTTTTCGAAAATTCTTGAATTATGATATTTTTGTTTTTTTTCCCTTTTTTTTGATTTTTTAGACAAGACTCTAATTTTTGCCAGGAATGCTCAGTATCGAATGAGTTGATAGGGATTCTACGACCGCGTATTCACAGATATTTTGAGCTGTACCTGTAACTATGAGAAGCCATCAACACATGCCAGGCTTTTTTTGACTGAATCTGCCTGCAATCCATCCCATGCGTTAGATAGAAGGGAAATTTAATTTTTATTTCATGGTCTCATGGATTTGCGCTTTTTCAAACGCTTCATGGTTGCACTCACATTTGTGAGCCGAAATATTGTTGTCTTTTTTTCTCTATGATTTGCTAGACACCATTTTATGGAGTATAGTTTTGGGTCAGACTGAATGTACAAGGGTAAAACCTGGCAGAGAAAAAAGGGAATTTATAAAATTATTTTTGCGTTTTTTATTCATTTCTGGAACCCTCGCTTAAATTTTTTTGTGCCTCCTGTGAGGACTTTTTAATGAATTTGATAAAGCATTGTAATCAAGAATATTCGACCGCTTGGGTTTTTTACATACATACATACATAAGTTTTACTGCTGGTTCTGCAGTTATAGTAATTTTGTTCGTGGATGTCAGATGAGGAGTCGATTTATTGCGAGCCGACAATCATAGATGAGTCAGAGTGGATTGCAGAAGAAGTGAAATTAAGTTCGTATGGTACATCTGAGCCTCTGGTGATGGAGGATCAACCGTACGACTGCAGTTACCGCAATCAAACGTATCGCAGACAAAATCACCAAGGACCATTTCTCTGGCGACCAATTTGGCCTTCAACAAGAACTTGGCACATTGCAAATGCATTTTGATCGGTTAACAGTTGCTCATGATGCACTCATTGGTGTAGCCCAGCCCGCAGAACTCGAAGCGCATTTAACGCATTTAACACAAACGAAGGGAGTTGTAGAATTGACTGAGGATATTTTTTTTTTATTGATTGAGGATATTTATTAGTATTAGTATACTTTAAATTTACATTTCATTTAAGATATTTTACATTTTACAATTTATTAACATTTCAATTGTGTCTTCTTTTTATAATTTCAATACATTTTATTTTGAAAATTCTACGGTTTACCTCTGATTTTACATCGTCCGGCATGCCATTAAACAGTCGTAACCCCTTTACCATAATAGTATTTTCCTCTGCAGATGTTCTTACTCTTTCCACTCTATAGTCACACGTGTTTCTTAGTCCGTATGGCTGCACTTCCCCCACCCTTATTACGTTATTAGGTTGGCGCATTTCCATTCTTGATGTTGAAAACAGCTAATAAAGTATTCAGTTCCAGTGTTTGTTCAATGTTTAACCATTTCAACGTCTCCAGCATTTGATTTATTGGTGTCATCCTGTTGCATTTTAATATGGTTCTGCGACGGGAGGAGTAAACCTCCTAAAATAATCTCTAATCCAATGGTGGAACAGCATACGCCGAGGGATGCGTGGCTAAGAGAGAGCTTAGTCTCTAGTATGCGAACTCCGAATACCTGGCGACCTTCGGTTTTAATCTAGCCTTCCCTAGGCATATCGGGCGCTACCTAGGGTGACATATATTTCCCGAATACTCGTGGGATCATAATTTCCAAACCAATTTCAAAAAAAGATGAGTATGGTGAAGCTCCAAATTCACCAGCGTCTGTTCATGCTGTGGAGCATGCAGACGGCAATTTTCGGGACGCTATTGAGCCTCCGACGGCCGCTCCACCTTCGGCCATAGTCAACCAGCTCGAAAGCGAGCCAGCTACAGTCCTAGCTGACAAGGAGATTGGGGCCAAATGGGCACAATCCTTGACAGCTACCAGCGCTAGTGTCAGTTCAGAGGAGTCTGACACATCCACGGTCATAGACACTTGCAGTGTAGTCACGGAGAAATCCGGATGTTCTTCCATTGGGAAGAAACTTGACAAGCTGCGTCTAGGACCAGGTGGATTTGTCAAACTGAACTCAGCTGAAAAGAGAAGATACAACCAAGCTATTCGCAAGGGCGAAACTAGGGAAAATGCCCTAGTATATGCGAAATCTCCTCTTGGAAATGAGTTCAAAAGGGTGAGATCAAAGGATCGCACCCCCTCTGAACCGGCAGCCAAAAAGGCAAAAGCCAGACATGCGCCTGACGCGCCCACCTTCAGTCAGGTTGCTAGTACTGTCAGACTAGGAATCGTCCCAGCTGACATAGATAAACAGCCTCTGTCAACAGAGCAAATGGCTCTAATACAGGAGGCAGTCATCGACGTGTCGATTGACCTGAGAAACAAGGGCGTGTGGCCACATTTCTCAGGCTCTCAACACAAGTCGGGATGGCTAATTTTCATCTGCTCTGCTACTGCTGAGTGGATGAAAAGCAATTTCGATGCTATCAAGGCCAAAAGTGGTCTTGATATTGTACTTGTGGAGGAGGGATCTTTTCCCAAATCTCACATAGTCCGTGGTTTCTTTCCACAGAGCACCGAATTGCCAACGACCAAAGTCCTAGCGACGCTTGAAGCACAAAATGAGGGCCTTCAAGCTTCTTCATGGAAGGCAATGCAAAGGATGAAAGAAGGTTCGCTCCTTCATCTCGTCTTTGCCGTTGACGATGCGTCCATGAAGACCCTGAGCAAACTAAACAACAAGGTTTGCTATAGATTTGGTCAGGTCAAGTTGATCGTCTCCCACAAGAAGGTCAACGCAGATGATTCTCCATCTGCTTCTGCAACAACAACCTCATCTGCAGTTTCCACTTGCAGCGCTGCAGGGCATGTAAGTGAGGACAGTACTGCCTCAGCAACTAAGACCGCTGACAGCGAGCCCATTGCTAGCACCAGCGGCCTTAGTGCAGTAGGAAAGAAGGTGACCCGTGTTGCTGCACACAACAAACAAAAAACCGGTTCAACAACAACGTCATCTGCAGTCCCCTCTTGCAGCGCTGTCGGGCATGCAAGAGAGGTCAGTACTGCCTCAGCAACCAAGACCGTTGACAGCGAGCCAATTGCTAGCACCAGCGGCCTTGGTGCAGCAGGAAAGACGGTGACTCGTGTTGTTAAACCGAAAAACCGAAATACCGGCATAAAGCCCGGAGTTCCGAGGAAAACAACCGGCGCCGCAGGGCACGTTACTCGGAAGGAAGAGTCGGGGGGGAATTCCAAAAAAGGTCATCCCTCAACGGCTGCTTGTCGCAAAAAGAAAGGCCCTAAAAAGGCCCAACTGATGCGGCAGGCCAGATCCTCGATGGAGGATCAATGAGCTCCATCAAGGTGCTGCAGGCGAACCTGCATCACGCGAAGGGCGCGTCCGCTACCCTTAGCAAGCGGTTCGCCGAAGAAAATATAACCCTTGGACTTATCCAGGAACCTTGGGTTAGAAGCGGACATGTTAAAGGTCTCCGGAATGGCAAAAGTAAGTTAATCTCTAAATGTGGAGACCCTGCGCCAAGAGCGGCCTGTCTCATCAGCAATGATATTAACTTTCTTCCCATTCCCAATTTCATTAACAGAGACCTGGTGGCCCTACTACTGGAAGTTCCGACGGAGAGGGGAACACATAACATCGTGTGCGCCTCGGCGTATTTCCCGGATGACAACAGCGTCATACCACCTAAGGACGTCCAGGACCTCATCAGTTACTGCAAATCAGGCAACCTGCACTACATCATCGGTTGCGATGCCAACGCGCATCATGAGGTCTGGGGTAGTAGTGACACCAACAGAAGAGGTGAGTGTCTTTTAGAATATCTTATTAGTAGTGAAATAGATATACTAAATAGAGGCTCAAAGCCTACCTTCATAAATGCGATTCGCGAAGAGATACTTGATCTCACACTTGCAAGTCCATTTATTTCGAATTTTATTGAAAATTGGCATGTGTCAGATGAACCATCTTTGTCAGACCACCAACATATCAGGTTTGACATCCCTGGTCAACTCTCATATGTCTCTAACAGATACGATCCCAAACGCACCGACTGGGATCGCTATCGAGAACTAGTTCTCTCACAAAAAGGGATGCTTCTTACGTCTATTGAGTCCATAGGGGACCTGGATGAAGCAGCCTTCCAATTAAACAATGTAATGATCAATTCCTATCACGACAGTTGTGTCCCCAAGACCACTTCAAATAATCGCAAAGTGCCTTGGTGGAATGATCATCTGACAAAACTCAGGAGTAAAGTCAGAAAACTCTTCAATTCTGCCAAGAAAACGAAGAGGTGGAACGAATATAGGTCCGTTCTCACAGAATACAATTCTGAACTTAGACGATCCAAGCGGGCCACTTGGAGGAAATGCTGTGAAAACATTGCGAACATGCCAGTAGCAGCACGCATCCACAAATCGCTCGCAAAAGATCAGGCAAACTGTGTAGGGCTTTTAAAGAAAAGCGACGGTACCTACACGACGGGCAGAGAAGAAACACTTAAAACGTTGCTTCAGGTGCACTTCCCAGGCTCGTCTTATAGCACCTCTCAAGTGCACTCTAACACAACAGACCATTGGGTCTTTGTTAATAGAAGAGTTAAAAGTTTATCTGGAAAAATTTTCAGTACAGATAAGGTTGAATGGGCTGTTGGCACTTTCGATCCCTTCAAGCTCCCGGTGGTGACGGTATATTCCCTACACTATTGCAAAGATCAATAGACCTCATCCTACCGGAACTGACAGCTTTATTTAGAGCCAGCTACAACTGGGGTTACATACCAATCTCCTGGAGAAAGGTCAACGTAATATTCATTCCCAAACCGGGTAATAGACCTAGTGAGCTGCCTAAATCATACAGACCTATAAGTCTAACATCATTTGTACTCAAAACGATGGAGAGACTAATTGATGTTTACATTAGAGAACGATTAGAGTTGTCTAACCCTCTAAACTCGAACCAGTATGCATATAGGAAAGGTAAATCCACCATAGGTGCCCTTCATTATCTCGTCAAAAAGATAGAAGGCGCACTTGCTTCCAAAGAAATAGCCCTATGTGCATTCCTCGACATTGAGGGCGCTTTCGATAACACTGGCTACGACTCGATCGCAAGAGCGATCAGTAGCAGAGGTATCGAAGAATCGACTAACAAATGGATCAGAGCCATGTTGGAAAGTCGTTCGATTACATCTTCTTCCGGAGGAGTGTCGGTTTCTGTAACCGCGGCAAAAGGTTGCCCACAAGGGGGGGTTCTTTCCCCCTTATTATGGTCACTAGTTATCGACAAACTGTTAGTAGATCTTCAAGGATCAGGCTACACCACAATTGGTTATGCTGATGACCTGGCGATTGTTATAAGGGGTAAGCACGACACGACTATTTGCAATATGATGCAAAGTGCGCTACTACAAGTCGTGCAACGCAGAGGGTTTATCGATCAATCCCTGCAAGACCGTTCTAGTGCCCTTCTCAAGGAGGACTCGTATCAACCTTGAACCCATAATAATCGGCAACACCACACTAGTTTATTCCAGCGAGGTAAAATATCTCGGAGTAATCCTGGACAGACGACTTAACTGGAATTCACATATTAAGTCCGCCATAGAGCGAGCTACCAGAGCACTGTGGGCCAGTAGACGTCTTTACGGTAGGACTTGGGGTCTCTCTCCCAAAATTATTCATTGGTTGTACACAATGATGGCGAGACCCATTATCACATATGCGGCTATCGTATGGTGGCCAAAAACCCTTCAACAGTCATCGGCAAACAAACTGCAAAAACTGCAAAGGGTTGCCTGTCTTGGCATAACAGGTGCCATGCGCACCTGCCCCACAACAGCTCTCGAAGCTATTATCGGGCTGACACCTTTACCCATCTTCGTTAGGAAGATAGCTGCCACTTATGCCATTAAACTGCAGCTAGAATATCAATTCAAACCAGGTGACCTAGTGGGTCACCTTAGGATACTCAACTCAATCCCTAATAGAGACATGTTTTGTACAATGCCGGACACTATGGTCAGGCAGAACTGTTTCGGCAGGTTATTTGAAGTTGAAATATTGGACCGGGTAGACTGGTCCAATGGTGCCCCAACACTAGACCCCAGAAGTCTAGTTTGGTACACAGATGGATCGAAAATGGATTCTGGAGTCGGAGCTGGTGTCTGTGGACCCAACACTGGGATCTCTGTACCGATGGGGTCTAGTCCCACTGTGTTCCAAGCCGAAATCCATGCCATTGAGATCTGCGCGAGACATAATCTTGGTAAAGGTATCAAGGGCGCAATTATACAAATCTTTTCTGATAGCCAGGCAGCACTTAAGGCCTTATCGTCCAGTCAAATAGACTCTAAAGCCGTCAAATGTTGCCACGATGCTCTGCAATCCCTAGCCAAACACAACAAAGTGAAACTTGGTTGGATCCCTGGGCACAAAGGGATTGCAGGTAACGAATCAGCAGATGAACTCGCTAGAGCAGGTTCAAGTACTGCGTTCATAGGCCCTGAACCATACTGCAGTGTCAATTGGTCGACGGCTGCAGCGCTGATTAATGAATGGGAAAACAAACTTCGCCTAGATCATTGGACCAATGGGTCAGGTCTCAGGCAATCCAAAAAATTAATCAGACCCTATTCCTACAAGGAAATCCTTAGCTTAGATAAGGAGAGCATAAGAAAGCTAACGGGCTTTCTTACTGGCCACTGCGGCTTGTATTACCACCTTAACAAAATGAACTTGTGTCAAAACACGGAATGTAGGTTCTGTCTTGAAGAAGACGAAACATCTCAGCACATCTTATGTGAATGTCCGGCACTACATTGGTTAAGGAAACGTATTCTCCACAGGGAAATACTGACTTCAGTGGAATTGAAAAACTCCACTACAAAAGATATACTATCTTTCATAAGGAAAGTGGTAAATCTTTTGGATTAACTCCAGCCCGTCGATACAATAGATCTTTTTAGGTCGCAGTGTCGCAGCCTTTACGGCAGGGTTGTACAAGAGGAAAAAAAAAAAATATGGTTCTCATTCCTTTATTTTGAAGTTTTTGTAGTCTGCCTAATTGTCCTTGATATAAGTATATTATTGTTGCACAGTATTCAAAATGCGGTTTAATTATTGAATTATATATAGTTACGGCTGTCATTATATCTATTTTATTACGAATTCTTCTAAAGAATCCTAGTTTCTTGGCAATCTTCTTGCAAATATAGTCCATGTGTTTTACGAATTTCAGATCTTTATCAATAATAACTCCTAGGTACTTAATATGGTCCATTTTTTCGATGTACTGTCTATTGATTTGTAGATTATCGTCAGTAATAAAGTTAATTTCCATCCACTTTGTTTTTTGTTCATTAAGTTTAAGGTTGTTCATTTTTAACCATTTATTTACCTCTTTTAAATCGTCTATTAACATTTTTCTGCACTCCTTTTGATCGTCTTCTTCTGCGTAAATCAGCGTATGATTTTGCAGTCTTTTAGAACGTTTAAAAAGTCATTGACATACAAAATATATAGTATCGCACCCAATATTGAACCTTGAGGGACACCCATGTCTATGTCATTGATGTTGGATACATTATTATTTACCTTTGTCCGTTGTTTTCTGTTTGTCAGGTACATTCGAAACCAATTTAGTTCACAGTCTTTTATACCATAAGCTTTAAGTTTTTCTAACACTATTTTGTGGTCAATAGTTTCAAAAGTTCTTTTAAAATCAAGGAATAACGCGATAATATTCTTATTTTTACTTCTTTTCCATTAATAAATTACATTGTTTCGCAGGAGTAATGCTTTCTAAATCCTGATTAAAATTTGGATAGAACTTTGTATTTGTCCATATACGGTATTATTTGTTCTTTGACTACTGCTTCTAACATTTTTTCCATTGTCTTTAATGTGACTAGGCCGGAATTCTTCACATTTTTTTGTATTTACTACTTTTTTTATTGGAATTAATAATGATTCTTTCCACGATTCCGGAAATACCCCCGATTCCAATGATCTATTTACTATTTCTAATAATATTGGTCCCAATATTAGTCCCAGTTATCCGTCACTAATTTGAGTGATATTTTTCCCGCATCTGTTTTATTATTTAGGGCGGTACAAATCTTGTACAGGTCCTGTCACCATTCTAAATTTAAAAGTGGTCTCTATTGGTGTAATATGATTTACATACACAATTTTGTCAATGGAATCTTGTATATCTCTTATGCTCGTCACAAAATATTCATTAAACGTTTTAGCAATATCTTTATCTCTGTCATATCACACATTGTCAAATACAACGCTCTGTCCCTTTGCTTCGGTTATTTTTTGTCTTATGAATTTTTTGGTAACACATAATTTGTTTAAGTTGTTTTTGCCTTTGCTCATTATTGTACCATTTGTTTCCCTTTTATAAGAATTCGCCTATTATAGCATTAAGTACACTGTCGAGTTTTTCTATATTGTCATGTAAGTTTCTTGTTTCATCATATTTTAAATTGCTCATAACCAATTTTTGTGCAAATAAGTCCTTCCTGAATTTAAGTACCTCTATCTCTTGATTATCCTTCTGACTTATGTTCTGGTTGATTATTATTTCTATAGCTTCGTGATCTGATATCTTTTCGTCTTCACTGGGTTGAGCCCTTATATTTATCATGTTTGTTAATACGTAGTCGATCAATGTTTTTGTATTGTCTGTTATTCTTGAATGTCCTTTTATAATTTGCCTTAAGCAGTTGTCTTCAAAAATCCTTTCTAACTCTTTTTTGTATTTGTCGTTTTTATTCTAGTCAATGTTAAAATCTCCGACTATAATCACATTTTTACTGTTGTCTAGTGTATTTTCTAAATTATCATTAAAGAAATTACAGAATCTTCCCTCGTAATAGCTCGGTGATCTACACACTCCTACTCCTATCCTTATTTCTTTTTCGTTATATTTAATATTGCACGCTTTTAGCCAGCTTTCACAGTCTATTGATTTTTTTAATGTCTTATCTACTTTCCACTTATTTTTAGTGTAAATAGTTACTCCTCCGGATTTCGAAGCGTTAATACGCGAACCATGCAGACACAAGCGTCTGCAACCTATTAACTATGCACCTATAACTATTAACGAACTCCTACTCTCACCTGCCCGTGGTGAAATCCGGGAGCCGAGTACCCTTGACAGAAGATGTGGTAACCAACCCTCGTGGGACGTCTGGGCGGCTGCAAACGAGAGAGGGGGGCGAGCGCCTCATAACAATCCGCATCAAGGCTAAATTCGGCAACATCAGCCTAATCTGCGCCCACGCCCCAACAGAGGACAAAGATGACGATAGCAAAGATGACTTCTATGATCTCCTAGAAAGAACGTACGATCAATGCCCCAGCTACGACACCAAGATCGTTCTAGGAGATTTTAACGCTAAGCTGGGTAAAGAGGTCATCGGTAAACACAGACTGCACGACACCACGTCCGAAAACGGACTAAGGCTGGTGGACTTTGTTACGGGGCGAAACCTCTCTGTAGCTAGCACGCGGTTCCCACACCTCAACATCCATAAAGGGACCTGGCGGTCCCCTGATCATTCAACCGTCAACCAGATTGATCACGTTGCGATCGACGTCAGACACTCCTCCAGTATACTTGATGTCCGAACATTCCGAGGCGCCAACATCGACTCGGACCATTTCCTTGTTGTAGCCAAGGTAAGGACACGGATATCGACAGAACAACTGAGTCGAGAAAGACAACCACGGTTTGACGTCGAAAAGATACAATCGCAACAGACTGCCAGGAACTTTGCCGATCGAGTCTCCCTGAAACTCTCCGAAAGTTCGACGTCGCCTGCACTAACAATAGACGAAGAATGGAAACGTTATCAAAAAGCCATCAGAGAAGCCGCTACTGATGTGCTGGGTTTTAAAACGCCTCCGTCAATGATGCGTTTGCTGGCATGGAAACGGAAGCGGCTAAAATGAGTCTGGCGGTAAACGAGGGCAAAACCAAGTATATGCTGTCATCGAGAAAGCACGCACAACATCGACGACTTGGCCAGAACGTCACCATACGCAGCTATATCTTTGAGGTAGTAAAGGACTTCGTCTACCTTGGCTCCGCGGTAAACAGTACAAACAACATCAGTACCGAGATCAAACGCAGAATAACTCTTGCCAACCGCTGTTTTTATGGACTCAAAAGGCAATTGAGTAGTAGAGCCCTCTGTTGGAAGACCAAGTTGACTTTGTATCATCCCAGTCCTGCTGTACGGCGCAGAGTCATGGACAATATCCCAAGTGAGTGAATAGTCTCTTGGCCTTTTCGAGAGAAAAGTTCTGCGCGCGATCTTTGGTCCTGTTTGCGTTGATGGCATTTGAAGGAGAAGATTCAACCACGAACTGTATGGGCTGTACAGCGACATGAGTCTAGCCAGGCGTCTACGGATCCAACGCCTCAGATGGCTAGGCCATGTAGAGCGTATGGACAACTTAGCTTAGAAGAGTCTTCGACTCTGAGCCTGTGGGACAACGCAACAGATGACGTTCACGTACAAGGTGGCGCACACAAGTCGAGGGGGACCTCGGCCGGCTTGGTGTGCGAAACTGGAGACAGCTGGCGAAAGATCGTGCTGGCTGGAGAGGCATGTTGAGTGAGGCCCAGGTCCACCTCGGACTGTAGCGCCCTAAAAAGAAGAAGACACAGAGTGTACGCGTTAGATCAAAAGCCAGCACTGATGGCTGCGACCACCATATTAGTGGGAGCAGCACAATTGTGGAGCTGTAGCGTAACTGACCCGGAGTGTGCGCATGTGGTAAACGAGACTTTAGCGAACATCGAGGAGGTTCAGGGACGGCAGTTGGAGAGGTTCGATGCCCGGCAGCAACGGCCTGCATCGTATCAGACAGCAGACCTCGTGCTCGTCGAAAACGATCCTACAGCCACTGGTGAGTCCAAGAAGCGGGAGCCTCGGTACCGTGGGCCATATGTCGTTGCGAAATTGCTACCCAACGACAAGTACGTGAGAGAAGATGTCCCCCACATGCAGCGAACCCAACGGAGGCTGAACACCGTCGTGGCACCAGACAAGGGAAAGCGGTGGTGCGAGCTCCCGGACGAAGGTATCCACAAGGACGACAGCGATGGCTATCACTGTCGAAGTGTTTCCCACAGTGATCGGATAGTGATGCTTTGTTGGGCACTCTCCATTTGAGATTAGCTCTGACCTGTAACCTGATATGAAAGTAACATCTAACACCTCCTTTCTGCTCGCCGTGACAAAGGTAGTTTCATTACCCCTGTCAGACGAGCAGATCGGAGCAAATAATAAAATCGAAATCCCCCCTGGCGTTGATGTCGGAACTACTCCAAACAATATGATGAGCATTCGCATCACACCCCATAATTAGGTTTCTCTTACCTTGTTGCACCGCTGCTATGAGCGCTCTCAAGTTGTCCGAGGGGATATTCAACTCATCTTCGTGTAGCATGTATACCGATGCAATTGTGATATTCACCTCCCCTCTCAATTCGACAGCAACAGATCACGTTCAGAGATTTCCTCGCTACTATACAGGAACGAAACTTACCTCTCCTCCTCTTACCCCTTTGTGTCCGCTTGTACAGCACCTCGTAGTTTTTTTGTTTCTTACGCAGGGTTCTTGGATTAGAGTCAGGTCCTAGCCTCAGATTTTCCGAGGCGACCTTACTGTGGTGGAGACTTATTTGTACTACCTTCATTGATTGTCGTACGGGCAGCGCTGCCATAACCGGGTAAGGTTGGATACAACAGACCCTCGCCATGGCGTCTGAGGGAGCTCGTTAGCGATTGGTTTGACTCCCAACCTTGCATTCTTGGACACGGTTTACTATCTGCTCACACCACCATTGAAATCGGGTTGGCTGTTTCTATCATCAGACCTACTTAAGCTACTACGGTACCACGAAAAGGTCGATAGCCCCGCCGAGGAAAAAAATTGATAAATATAAGTCAACGTATTGATAATTGACAATCATAATAAGGCCCTAAAATATAAATAGCAAGCTCCGGAAATTTATGTAGTCTAAATAAACTAACATGGATGACAACCTAACTTTAATAAAGGTATTAGAATAAAAGATTCCATCCACAGATTTTTGTGATCTCACAATTAACAGCAATAAATAAAAGCTGTAGCTGTAGAAAAAAATTAAGTATTGTATTTTAGTCACCAAATGTAAATAAAAATCTATACTAATACTAATTCAGACTAAAAATATGTTGCATCTGTTTTTTTTTTAATTTCTAAAAGCTCCAACTTCAAACGTAACAATATGTATGACGTTATTCATAATAACACAGAATTAATCGGCGTATCCAGCGACAGTCGATTCGATTGACAATCGACAACCGCAATATTGCTGAATATTCTGCATAGTTAAATTTATTTTGTCCATAATCGTACACATTTTTTCCGAGAATTAATTTTGTGTGGACGTTTGAGTCTCAAAAAGTACAATCCTCTCACTATGATTTTTTCCCGTTGATTTGTTCTTTCAGGGACTAAGATGTTATTCAACAAAGTATTTTTGAACTCCTGATTGATACCACTACATTTTCAATATAAATTGCATAAGACGAATAATTGGCTCTTCTTCTTCGCAATATCCGCATTCTCCTCCACAGTTCACACAGTACTAAGTTGCATAGTCGAACAAATTCAATAATGGATGGAAGTTCCGTACTAGTACCTGGCCCCTTGTTAGGATAAGTCAACATTTGGTCTTTAAAGGATATTATGAATATGGTGTCATTAGACCATTTCCCACCTGTCAGTAACAGCGTACATCAGATTGTCGGTCAGTACAACACTACACAGCCTTATTATATGCAGGAATCGTGCATTAGGTTTCGCCCTTTTGATCTCGGTGGACGACACCTCTCCCGATCTCTGCTCTTTATATGTTCAGTTACGGACAAGTTCTTGGCTTTGTTAAAATCTGGAGATAGAGTTCTTATACTCGTCGAGCTCCTCCGCAATGACCAGTTGGTGGTTATGGCACTGGAGTATAGTTGGAAGTGTCGTCCATCTTGGGAGCACCGGTCTCATTTCCATTTTTTTGATTTTTGTTCAAAGTGAGTCGCATAAATGGCGGAAAAAGGAAGGCTAGATAGCGGAGTGATCCGCATTACGAATTTTAATGAGTCCAGAGGTCAGCCAGGTTGATACACGATATAGCCCGTATGGTGATCGCTGTAATGGTAATTGACCTTTTTTAATATCCGGTCACTTCCAAAAACAGTTATCTATAAAAAATGTCAGCAGATGCCAAAAGTTACAACTGGCACCGTCAAAAACAAGGAAGTATTCATTCTGCGTGTAGATAACCCAAAATAAACATGCCTTGAATAACAATAGAATGCATCTATTCTAAAATTGTTTAAGGCTCAGATTCATCCCGGGTGATAGAGCCGCAAGTTTAATCAAAAATGTTTAAAATTACTGAATGGAGTCTGCACTGAAATTAAATGTTAAAGGAAAACAAAATTCTACAAAATATAGATTTCCTAACAAATAGTAATTCCGTTATGTAAACTGACGTCATAAATAATATAGTACATATGTATGCACTTTAGTTAAAAACCACAAGTCTCTGATCGCAGAAACGCTTTATTTGTTTAAGTAAGCATAATTGATTAGAGAATGTTAATTCTATTTAAAATACAAATATAATTTTTAACAAAAGTATCCAGTACGTATAAGAAAAAATACTTCAATTAACTTATTCAATCCTTCGCCGGAACTTCAATGACACGGGGTTTGTCGATAATTCTAGCACTTTTGTTCCCTTTTTCAACTATCCCGATAATCCATGCCTGGTAACCTTCTTGTTTTTCTATATCTTTACAGTATGCAGCGGCTTGTTCTCGAGGCAAACATATAAGTAGACCACCTGACGTTTCCGCAGAATGTCCTTGAAGTAGCTGGAACATGTTTCCACAAGCTTTCGCAACAGCCGCCATTTTAGCAATTACAGGAAGATTATGGATGACAAATGAGACATCCTTCTTTTGATGTGATGCAAGAGTTTGTGCATGTCCTAATAAGCCAAAACCGGTTATATCCGTTGATCCATGTGCGTTGTATTTGTGCATTAGCCGCGCAGCAGTGCGATTCAGTCTAGACATGGAACTCATTGCTCTATGATATGCTTTACGTACATCCTCCTCTGATACAACCAATTTTATACGATTCCACCTCTCCGGTTGGTCTAACCATTGATGTGCATTAACGGCAACCTGTGTTCCCAGTGGCTTTGTCAGAACTAAGACATCACCAACGACAGCATTATCTGGAACGATATACTCATTTGGTTGGCAAATTGTAGATGCCACACCTCCAATCGTGCACCAAGGATTGACTACACTCTGACCGCCAGTTACAGTTGTCCCTGCTTCTAAAGCCGAATCTTTAAATCCTCTCATTATCAGAGGGATAACAACATCTCTTTCCTTTTCAGTCATCTTTGTACTTACAGCCAACAGCATCAGCATATTATCACACTCAGTCACTCCCATTGCATAGAGGTCACTGAGCACATTCGCACAAGCAATCTTCCCCATCATGTATGGATCATCAACAATAGGGTAAAAAAAGTCAGTTGTTTGTACAAGACACAGTCCACCATGTCGAAGTGGTATTACAGAACAGTCCAACCCGATTCCAATCCGAGGTATTGCCATGTGCATGAACTGGGATTCATTGTCATGCAACGAGTAGTCTTGCTGCAAAGAAGAAACCAGCTTTCCAAGTACTTCTTGAGGGACTTTGCATCCTCTGCCCTTTAGATCTGCAAATCTGGTCAGACGGAATGTACTCTCTAAGTCGTGTGCTGTCGGATCAAACGGCCTTCTTAAGGCAGCTGGATTCCCTTGTAATTCCAAATGAGCTGCATTTAATGCATCGGCTGTTACTGTTTGGTATTCACTCATCTTATATTGCTTTTGAATATTAAACACAACTGAAATTACTGGATTTCAATGCAAAACAAAATATGGCGTACAAGTTTATCACCAAAAGCGCTCGAAGAAAAATCGCGTTCTCCCTCAAATAAAAAATTGCTGCACACTATCAAAGCAGCAATTGCATGTATACTTAGGTTTAAAAATGAAATGCAATAATGTTGGTATTGACGTCGCTCATTGGCTAAATTATATATTTGAATTCAAAACGGGCGAAGTCAGTATTTCTCCCTTCAGAAGAGCCGGTGTTTCGCAGAGGATGGACGTGTCTAATGAAAAAATGAACACATTCAACCATGTATGGACATATATTGTAACATATGATACGGTTGCATTTTTAATAACTTTTAATTTTGGAAGCTATTCTTCTTATATAGATTTTAAGTAACAAATGTATATATGCATGTGCTGGAATTTTAATAATTACAACGATTATATGTAATTCATTCATATGTAAAAAAAGTTTTTATTTTAAATTTTACTTTATGTCCACGTTTTGAAGAACCAAACCACTTCCCCTTAATTCGAGTAAAATGCTATTTAAATATCTGCTATTGAGTGGAGAAAATTAATGTAATAAATGGAAAAAGTGTCTACTCGGAATCAAATATACTTCACTCCAGAGAAATATAAAATACAAACAATAACATTAAAATTATGGTATTATTCCTTCCGTAAGAGATTTACTTAAACTCTTCGTTTTCCATCTGCTTTTTCACAATTTCTTCTACCTTGTTAATTTAAAACTGGCAATCAATAATAGACAATTAAATGTCCACTAATTTTTTACCTTTTTTTGTTGATATTACTCTAGATATGACTGATGGAAACGCTGCATTTATTTTCGGTTATTTTTCGCATGAAAGTATAATATTTTATAATATATAATATTTTTTTTCGTATGTAAGTATAATATATATGAATCCTTGTATCCCTTCCAATTATTTTTATTCGATTAATTTAAAGTAAACAAAAACCGTCGCCAAAGTAGCGTATATATATATATTTTTTAAATTCGATAAATAGTCACGTACGTATACATATTTTTTCCACTGAATACGCCCATAAGACTATGACTAAGTTCAGTGAAATATTGTTAACAATTAAATACAATATAGATGGCGCAGTAGTCTTCGAAAAGATAACACCTACGCGAAACTACTTTTACACCTTGATTTTTGTACACGCAATTTTTCTGTTTCTATCAAATTTTTTCAGATAATTAAAAGAGAAAAAAGTGCAAGAAATTGCGAACAATACATCTGTACGGCAATTCGGTCTACCACCGAACTTTCCCCTCGAATTGCCACAGCTAAATTCCTATAGAATAGAATGGTGCTTTGCGATTTTAACGTTTGTTAAATAAAAGAGCTCTGCAAATACGTTAATTGACATATGTTGGCATTTTTTATAACCACGACGTAGTTTACATAGTTTGTAAAATATTTTATTTATGCTATAATCGCAAGTAACAGAATATTATACTGTTGCTTTGAATTTCTTTGCCGATTCTCTTTTTCAAAGGGCTAACAGAGCCACGTTGGGTAGAGATTGGATACGTCAATCAACTACACCCACTGTTTGCGCGGTTAAGTAGATTTTCTATTGAAAGTAGTAATAAATAACGCGGGGCAAATGGCCTATGTGGATAAGTGGAGAGGCAATTTTCCAATCTCCTGCAGCAAAATTAAAAAAAAAACAATTTTTTAAAAATAAATCTAATTTTAGATATGCAAGTATGTAAAATTAACTTAGAAACACGAAAATATTTTAAGAGCAGAGGTTTGCATCAGAAATCAGTCATTAGTTGATTTCAAGTTTGCATACTTACTACCCCTGTTGAGGTCGCTATATGTAAAGATTTAGGATAGGTGCGATGCTGTGTATGGTCAAGCTCAAATTTCAACACAGCGTAATTAGGGTCTCAAGTCTTGATTCTGAGCGTTTTTCATGTTTTTATTTATCTTAAAGATTTGCATATAGTTTGTCAAAATGTTCGCAAAAGATCGTGCTGGCTGGAGGCGCATGTTTATTAAGGTCCACTCCAGAACATAGCGCCACAAGAAGTTAACTTTAGCAAGCAATCCGTGGATAATCACTTCCCGTCAGAAATCAAATAGTAAATTTTGAAAATTGATTTCTACTTCCCCTGCTAAACATATGCCATAAATCAGCTACATAGTGCCTGATTACATGGGCAGAAGAAGGCAGGATTGAGAGGGATACAATATACGACTTTCACAAGCCAGATTTATGGGTTGGATGCGCCGAAAATCGGCCTTTTTCCACCGAAAATCCACTTTCAAATCGGATTCTCGGGTGAAGCGGGTATATTTTCATCCCTTTTCGTTCCGTTTTCGACACGTTTTCCTCATTTTTTGGTAATCGCTTATCGAGTAACACCTCACGCATGCTACGTGGCATTTTTGAAAAATTGATCACAGGGACGATTTAAATGCAATTTTAATGTTTTTTTCACTGCATACATATAGTACTACATGCTGCTACATCCGAACAAACAATTTTTTATCCGTAATTCATGAAAAATACGAATTTAAAGGAGAGCATTACCAGAAATCAACTACAGGTTTAAACGTACTATAAGCATATGTAAGAAATCAGAAATCAACTACAGAGAAATACTCAACTCTCGAGCTTTTTTCGTCTCGCCTATGACCGTCCATTTCCAATATTTTTCCAGATTTTCCAATATTTTCGTTAAACTCACGCATACTGCCTTATTTTTACGCACACTGCCACATTTTCACGCACACTTCCACAGAGTTTAACGAACTCCCGTTATCCTGGGACATTTGCCCACGAAAATGGCGGACATTTGCCCACGATAGTGTCATTTTTTGTCGAATTTGCCCACTACTGGAATAATGCACTGGTTGTGTTCATGAGGCCGAACATTTTTCAAATATTAAAAAAACGTTGGATATTGTTGTAAAAATGTTGCTTAATATATTGACATTAAAAATTGTATATGTTGTATATTTGGATACTATTTAATTGTGTAAGATGATATTTCATAATTATCACTCCGTATTTATTCACATTTACACTGCATTGTTGTATATAAATAACAAAATTAATTCTTCAAATAAAAAAAAACACGATTGCAGAAGTACAAATAAATTAAAAAAACAAGTTGTATACATAACTGCATATACTTATATAGATTCATGCATATTTAATTTCATCCGTAGTTATTTGTGAATATAGCCTTTGAATTCCTAAACAAAGGAAAATATAAAAATGTTGGAAATAAAATTGTCTTTTTTAAGGATGTTTTGAAACATTAATGCATTATCACGAAAAAACTAAAATAAATGCATAAATCCATGGAATTCAAAACAAAAAAATTTTCTGAATTTCAATATTAACGTTTAATAAAGGAACACTTTGAAAAAACAAACCAGTTGTTTTCTTAAATCTGAAGACCACAAGGAGATACTTCGGTCATTTCAATACTTAAGAATGAATTTAAATTTTGTTAACTATTTTATTTGATTTTCTCAGGTTCAAGGTCAATAAGTACATTTATCACTTATCTCTCTGATTGTTTCAGTATTTCCAATGAAATTAGAATAAATAAAAAATATATCAAACCTATTTCCATATATTTCATAATATAATAATTTAAACTTCAATTTAAAAATAACCGATAATTAATAGTTTCCAATAGTCCTTCCAGTCGTAATTATTTATGTAAAATGAATGCTCTTACTGAACATTTCGTTTTCGTTGAACTTCCCCTTCTTTTCGTGGTGAACGTATTGCAAAGGATTTGTGATAGCGTTTGGAAAAAAAGGAGAGTGGGGGTATGGCCAACCCCCTGATAGATTTCTTCCCATATGTATGTAGATAAGGAATGCATGTTTTGCATGAATTTGTTTGTTTTTTATAACATTTTTTCGTACAGTATCCGTGAATACGTGTGATTTGTTTTGAACAGCTGATTGACTTCCCCTCCAAACAAATTCATGCAAAACATGCATTCCTTATCTACATACATATGGGAAGAAAAAAATGCGTAAAAATATGGCAGTATGCGTGAATTTAACTAAAATATTGGAAAATCTGGAAAAATATTGAAACGGGACGATGACAGGCGAGACGAGAAAGGCTCGAGAGTTGAGTATCTCTATTTAGCTGATTTCATTTAACTAAAATATTGGAAAATCTGGAAAAATATTGAAACGGGACGATGACAGGCGAGACGAGAAAGGCTCGAGAGTTGAGTATCTCTATTTAGCTGATTTCTTACAGAAATCTCAGAAATTTCTGTATATATTTTATTCCAATATTTTAGTTAAATTCACGCATACTGCCATATTTTTACGCACACTTCCACAGAGTCTAACGAACTCCCGTTATCGTTGGACATTTGCCCACGAAAATGGCGGACATTTGATCCTTTGCCCACGATCAGTAATACAATACCTACATTATAATGGTGATTGGTGATGGTAGTAGTGTTTCACTTGAATTCTTGAATTTATACTGTCTAATTGTACTTCATTATTACAAATACTAGAAATGCAATTACACAATTCAGAAATAAATCGTTGTTATAATAGTGAAATTTATATTCCACATTCAATTCTGTGTTTTTTCCTATAAAAACCTTTACTGCGGTCATATTTAGAAAGTAATTAATTTGAATTTTATGGTTTTCGGCGAAACTATCTTTGGTTGTTAACGATTTTTATTTGTTCTTCTCGTTTCATTATTTATTTTGCTTTTTGCATTAACTTTTTCGCTTAAAGAGTGCCTAATACATTTGGCCAAGGCTGTATGTTGTATCTTGAGATACTATTCAATTCTATGAGATCATATCTCATAATTATAACTCCGTATTTATTCAAATTGGCATTCCAATGTTGTACATAAATGATAAAATTAATTGTTCAAATCAAAGAAACACGATCGCAAAAGTACAAATAAATTAAAAATTCAAGTTGCATACAAGTTATTTTATATGAAATTAACACACCTTTTATTTTCAATTATTTTTATTGTATCCAAGTTCAATTAAATATAATTTCTATATATATATATATAATATATATATAATGTATATATAATATATTTAATCTGAAGTTTTAAGGTACTTCTGCACGCGGTCCAATTGAGACTGACTGACGTCGGCATATTCTTCTCACACATTTTCGAATTCGAAGTTTGCACTGCTCCTCCCGACTGTGTTTTTGGCGATAAGAGAAAAAAATGAAGTCAGAGCCGCACAGTTGCCAACCAGGAAACTCAAATCAACATCCAAGCCCCGCTTGAATGCCAATGCCAATCTGTTGTTGACAGTGGGGTCCATAATTTACATAACTACATACACTTATATAGATTCATACATATTTAATTTCATACGTAGTTATTTGTGAATGTTGCCTTTTCATTCCTAAACAAAGAAAGTACAAATGTTGGAAATAAAATTTTCTTTTTTAAGGATGTTATGAAAGATTAATGCATTATTACAAAAAATAATAAAATTAAATTAAATACATAAATCTAAGGAATTCAAAAACTAAAAGACTGTTCTAAACTTCAATGTTGATGTTTAATAAAGTAAAACTTTGAAATAACAACACAGTTTTTTTTATTAAATCTGAAGACCACAGGAAGATACTTCGGTCATTTCAATAATTCAAGGATGAATTTAAATTTGTTTAACTATTTTATTTGATTTTGTCAGGCTCAACGTCGATAAGTACATTTATACCTGTTCTTTTATCACTCTCTTCTTTTATTTTTCTGATTATCACTCTGATTGTTTATTTATTTCGAATGAAATTATATAAATATACATATCAATCCTATATATTTTGTTTGAGTTTGTTTTTCTTTTTAATATTCTTCGTTTTCATTTAAAGCTTGCAAATTCGTTTACTTTGAGGTGTTTTGTGCATTTGAAAAGACAAATACACGAATACCATAACAATAACTCATGGCACACCATAGTTATCCACCGAAAAAATACGGTATTTGGCTCAATGTGAAGTAGTGCAAGTCAAATCTGAGTAGGCATTTGACCATGGACAATTTTTTTTTACAACCCTTTCATTGGCTAGTTAGTTGGAAAATGTCAGTTGTGGGAACCCTGAAGAAGGATGAACGCTATTTGCCAGATAAATTCAAATAATACAGATAATACAAATAATTCCTTGAAAAGCCGAATGGTTTTGTCCTCCGTGTCTGGATTTAGTCAAAATGCTGTTTTGTCCTCCTACTTCCCAAAGAAAGATAAGTCAACTCTCCTCATTTCATCGTGATAAGTCCGTTTCCGGACCAAAACAGAAACCGGATAAAATCTACTACTATAATCGTATTAAAGGTGGAGTGGATACCATAGACAAAATGTTGAGCCAGTACACAACGAAGGGAAGACATATAGATGACCGTTTTTTTTTTCGGAGGATTTTTGAAACGCTACTGTAGCTCTCGGACTCAAAACTGATCCATTGTAGTGCCAGGTAGCAACCTACTCCAGTGCCGTTAATTTGATCCCAAGGGCAAATGGTGACTGATGTATATACGCGTATGTCGCGGAAATATTGGAAAAAGAAAATTCAAATATCTACCCGAGTATGTACTGTTCATGTGTTAAGCGATCAACCTTTTAAAAACAAGCTCCTATAATTCTAAGTTACAAAGATTTAAAAAAAGGAAAAATAACTATGTACTCTTCCATTTCTCTTATACAATTTATTTTCAAACACTCGTTATTTTCTATACATTTGTTTCTATTTGAAACATTAAATATACATGTAACACAATCACATAACTTTATTATTTCCTTTTCCTGGGAAAATTGTAGCTTCACAAGGGACTCAGCAAGAAACTTCAAAGACGTTGAATATCCTCTAGAAATGAGACGAAAATTTGAAGTAATAATAAAGTTAATGAATTGCAAATAATACTGTAGGTATTAACTTAACTTAACTGTTCTCCTCCGGCAGTGTCAATTATTTATATTATTTATTTGTTGTTCCAAATTAGAGAGAAATCGTTGAATGTAATAAATCTGAAATCTTAATAAACGAGACGAACGAAATGTCAAAAAATACCTTTTTACTTTGGAGGGAAAGTCAATCAGCTGTTCAAAACAAATCACACGTATTCACGGATACTGTACGAAAAAATATTATAAAAACGCTGTCAAATGAAGTCATGAGGGTAGAGGCGAAAGAGCTGAGCATCTCTATGTAGTTGATTTCTGACATATGCTTATAGTACGATTAAACCGCACCCAAATTCAACATTTCAGAAAAAAACTCAAAATCCAATTTTGCGTTCCCACTGCAACTTCAGCATTTCAAATGACAGCAAGTCTCAGAATTTATTTTTGATATTTTTTCCTGCTTGGAAAACAGAAGTTGTTGAACCATTTAGCTTGTTATAACCATTTTCAGATGAATTTAAGTGGTAATTCAGACATATTAAATTTATTGCTGACTCAATATAGAGGTATGGAGTTCGCGTTGAAAATTATGTCCACTCTAATTCACTAATTAGAAAACATATTTTTTCTGTTTATGTCAGTGGTTTAAAAATGTCATTGTATGACGTGCTAAATTTGTAAAGAGGATTGTTCGATTTGACGAACTTACAAATATAATAATAATTATGGCGGCGCAACAGTCCGAGGTGGACCTGGGCCTAGCTTCTCAGCAACCACTCGTGTTGTGCGTGCTATTGTTCTCTCACGAGTGGAGGGGACCTACAGTTTAATGCCGACTCCTAACGGCGAGATTGAGAAGCTTTTCCTAGACATTTATACTCTTTGAGCATTGTCAGTGACTCGAAAGAGGTGGAGCCGTGAAAAAATCTTTGATGTTTTTTTCGAGATTCGAATCGACGACCTCGAGCGTAGCAGTCGACGCACCTACCCACAACGCCACGGCGCCCACGAACTTACAAATGCACCAACGAAATTCAGAATTTCTCTGGAATGTTGCATTCCAGAATGCAGGAAAAGTATGGCGAAATGCAAAGTATTTGGGCTGAAATGCAGGAACTAGCCGAAATGTTGAATTTGGGTGCGCTGTAAACGTACTATTGCACGCATGCAGAAAACAAATAGTAAACAGATCACAAATCAATCAAACGAGATAGGTCTCTTTCCAGTGGAAAATACTCTCACCAATAGCGAAACACGCATACTTCTATATTCGTCAAATATATTTCACTCACACTTTCTCAAGTGGTGTCTTTCTGCAAATTTAGCCCATTATAGTGTCTAAATTCGTCAGTTGTTCATCAGCTGTTCGTCAGTTTGCCCACGATCTAATACCCTTGTAGGGACTGCTGGCGCGTTGAAGGTTGACCCACGATCTGGTCGAGGACAGATCTCGGCTGAAATGCATCCATTGGAAATGCCATTGGACATCCTTCCAGCTATCGGGGTTGTCCGAAGGTGAAGGAAATGGCAAAAAGAAATATGAAAAAAAAACAAAGGTGATGGATTCAGATGGCGTCTGGTAGACGACAGGCACAACAGACAGCGCCAGAGGTAATTCAGGCTACAGTAGAGGCTCTAAATGTGGGTTTCTCAATGTTGACCTCAATGCAGGCCCAGATGGCATAGTTCCCAAAAGACCTTGCGCGGATGGGCCAAGTCCTTTCGTAGAGACCCACTGGCTCAAGTGCGTACCCAATATAATGGATACTTCAGCAGCTGAAATGCGAATTCACTCGTCAGGATCGAAAGAAGATTGGCTTTACTCAACCTGTTGGAGACCCATAAGCCTGATGTGTTGATAGTTAGTGAAACTAAGGTAAACCCGAAGCACATACTCAGGTACAAAGATTATACCATTATCCGAAGGGACCGCCACCACTCCACACAAGGGGGTGGGTTTGGTGTCTTCATTAAAAAAGGTATAATCCACAAAATCGTGTATTGCGATGAATTGCGAACTTTCGGTGTACCGGAAGCGTGTATTGTGTGCATTTCTCTATAAGGTAGGAGGAAATTGTACGTGGTCACGGTCTATGCGCCAGACGGTTTCATATTTGAGCTCGAGACTCTCTTTAGAAAACAACGGTCTTGGTTCCATCCTCATTTCCGATTCCTTCAAAAGTCTTAAGAACAAAAATTCGACGGGAATATATGGCATACCGAATATTGTGCTGCGTCATCTCCCCGATGAGGCGGTAGAGATATACACAATCATATTCAACAATGCGCTGAGTAATGCATATTAAACACCGCACTGGAAGACGGCGGTAGGGAAACCCCTCCCCAAAAGGGACAAAGATTCCTCTCTTCCGAAAAATCTTCGGTAGATTCTCCTTCCATGCATAAGCAAAGTTTTCGAGAAGATTGTCAATAGAGTTCTGATACAGTGGGCTGAGGACAGAAAAATAATACCGAACAATCAATTTGGATTTAGGGCGGAGCATGATACTGTACATGTCACGTCAAAATTGTTGTCGGACATTCAATGGAGCAAAGCAAAAACCCAGTGCATCGGGGCCTGCCTCGTTGACAGAACCAGGAAGATAGTAAAATAAACCATTTGTTCCATATCTAGTTTAAGTATTTTTCCTAGAATGTAAGACTTGTTTTAAAGATACAAATAAAAAAATGCATTCAAACTAAAACTAACTATTGTGGTTTGCTTGGTAATTTAAAAAAATATTGCAATGTAAAATATAATAAATAAATCAATAAATCAGTTGATATTTAATCCAATACAACAGCCGAGTGCGTTTCATTAATAATTAACTTAAACCAGGTAGATAAAAGTTGAATATCTCTATCAATTAATTTCTTTAGTATGGTTTACAATATTTTATAATTATAACTGACTAAATATAAATGTATTCACAAGGCAATCTTTTTCTTTTTACAACCCACCAAACCGCCTATCTGTCCCCGCTGCTGTTGCTCAAAATTATAATCCTTAGCACACCTACATCAATTATTATTAGTATAGTGTAAGTTTGGAAATGCTCTTCAAAACGGACAGACTTTGCGATAAACATTTTTCAGAGAAAATGTTCGCAAACTATGAGAAGAAACGGTTGATACCTGAAGCAATTCCAGATAGCCTGTGTGTCATTAAAAAGGAAGATGATGAAGTCATCTTTAATGACCATTTAAATCAGCAGGAGAATGCCATTTTTAGTGAGTGTATAAACCAGGAGGAAGACGTCAGCTTCTTGATGTATGAAACTTGATGTAAACAAGCATACCAAGCAGTTCAAACAAATGAGTTCCTAAGAAATCGTACCCCTAAAAAAATTTGTCTTCGCAAAAAAGTTGGTTCAAGCTGAGGCCAATTTGATAAAAAATGGAAAAAAAAGTGCAGCGAACAACAAAATACCATTAAGGATCAAAAATCTCAAATCTTGTTCTTGGAAGGTCAGGTTCAAAATTAGCAAGACATGAATTCTCGAAATTTCCTTCTGTCAAAAAAATATCCAACATGTTGAATAATGACGTGCGTTGGGATTACGTTTTACGCTTTATTACGATCCTCTCATCTCTCTCATTTTTCAGTTACGTAGGTTGCTGCAGTATTTCGTGAATGTCCATTGAATTGTGTGCGTTGAAAGACAGCGCTGACGCTGAAACACAATAGTGCGTTGCGCTAGTCGGCTTCGCGTTACGGAGGGATTGCGTTGACGCACTGCGTTAATCAGCTGTTCCCATTCTCTCTCAAATACCAAATAAAAAATATTCCGTCAGCTGTTTTCATTTCTAAAATGTCAAATCAAAAAATATTCTGGTCAAACAATTCAACGTTAAAGAAATTGATTGCGGAAAATGAATGTCAAGAAAAGTTAAAAAAAATGAAAAAAGTAGTTCTTGTTGCTAATGGCGTATTCATTCAAATTAGTTTTGTCGTTGAAATAATTTTAGTCAGCTGTTTTCATTTCTCATATGTCAGTTGCCACAAAATGTTCTCAATTTGGGAAGCATTTCTCAATTTCGCTCTCACAGCGCATCCCTCTGTCAAAAAAATATCCAACATGTTGAATAATGACGTGCGTTGGGATTACGTTTTACGTTTTATTACGATCCTCTCATCTCTCTCATTTTTCATTTACGTAGGTTGCTGCAGTATTTCGTGCATGTCCATTGAATTGTGTGCGTTGAAAGACAACGCTGACGCTGACGCACTATTGTGTTTCAGCCATTACGCAGAGAAAGAAACTCGAATGTGACAATCAACAATCAACTATCGCATTAGCCGATTCCACCCCAGGGTTTAAATTTCCATGGTTTAGCCAGATTATTAGAAGTAGATGCTTCTAAGCCTTATTTTCTCGTAGGTGATAGTAAAATTTTACTTAAGAGTACGCGCAATTCCTGTTCAAAAATGATATTTTGTTTAATGGTACTTCACGTGCTTCGTGGAGCGATATTATATTTCTCTACAATGAAGATAGCAAATTAGGAATAAGATTAGCTTCTAAATTAACTGAGGCACATATTAGGCTAAACACATTCCAAAAATATTAAGGTCAAAATAGCTTCACAGGTCTTGAGCAACACTGTTTCAGCTGGTTGTTTGGAGCAATTTTTCGGTGAAGCAAGTAGTGTAGTAGGTAACAACGGCCACCTTACTGTTTTACAATTTCAAAGCGCCTTCCAGAAGCTTTGGGGACTGCAATATTTGAAAATTGTAAGAACCGGCAACTGTGAAAGCGTCGAAATGGAGCGATTGTTTTCCACCACCAATCAGACTCTTGTAGAACAAACATCTTGGGCGCAAGAAAAACTGAATGATAGACCGAAATTTACATTCACGGAAAATTTTACTGCGGGCATAAATGCAAATGAAATTTTGAAAGAGAATAGTCTCGTTTATGTCTGTGGTTGGCTTTACCGAAAGTTTTATGAAAGTCATACATGTAGTTTATCATTACCAACACTAGCCACAGCGCCAGCATCGTCTAGCTTAATATTTTCTAACTTTAAGCAATTTGACGGATGTAACCTGGTAGAGCCTCCCTCGAACTTCATAGAATATATTCGCGAACTAGATGATTTTTTTTGCAAATCAATCAATGAATGTTATCACCTGAGGGGTGTGGCTAATCGACTGACCGAATTGCTTCACACGGATAAAAAATATACGTGCTATGAGAATTTGTACTTCATTTTGCAATATTTTGTAAGAATCCTTATTTATTTCATTATTAAATTTTGGAACAGAGACCTAGCCAATTCCACTTTCAAGAACAAGCTTTGACGCGTAACGCACATGTGAAGATTTTCAAAATAAAAAGAACTAGTCTTCCATTTTTCTCTCATAATTTATTTTGTAGATACTAGTTGAATCGAGTTGATTATTTAATTTCACTTATTTTTTCTTTCACCTTTTTTTGATGTTTAGTTTGTCTTAAATTTTAGTGCGAGTGCAATAGGCCTCTTGGGGAAACCAAACCTCCGCCAAACAAAAAAAGGTTAACGGGCCATAAAGCTACCGCAATGGTGGTGAGGAAATGCTTATTATATTAAATACATATTAAAATTGAAACACAACCATGACAAATTCACAACACACAACATCACAATTGTTTCCAATTAAAGCAAGTAAATTGACTTTGTTTCATCCAGATTGGACATCATTCTTCATTATCCTGTAGATGGTAAACAAAAGTTTGGAATAATAATTAATTATTTTCAATATAAGTAGCAACTTAGCTTTCAACTTTTCAGCACATGTTGCAAAATATTTATTTTCCAGCGGTTTTCCGTATTTGGTGAAATGAGATTACTTCAAATATAAAATTTGGATTATAAAACATTTGTTTCTATCATTTATTAAGTAAATACATTTTGTTTTCTATGGAAATGCACAAATTTGTCACAACTAAGAATTTAAGTGTGCATTTTTGTAAACAAAACGAAAGGAATGTCAAATAATTCACCATATCAACTTGGAGGGGAAGTCAATCAGCTGTTCGGAATAGCTCACACGTTTCTCAGAATCATATGAATATAAACATATATATATATAGTGACCATACATATTGGGGGACCGCATTTCACATAGCTGTCCCGCATCATAAATTGTACCACCACTTTTATCCCACAAAGTCCCACAAAATAATAAATGTACAATTTTTTAAAATTGCTCTCTACATTTGCCTCTTTGGACTTCGCTGCGATCGGTTTGACAACAACTGGTTTGGAAGTTTTGTTGGATGTGATGAAGTTGGGATTTGTCTCGCTTTTTTGACGTTTCTCGAACCTTGCCACAATCTTTGAGTCCTTCTTTATCAGATGCTGATCCCCAACTAAAAGAGTAGCAGGGTCTTTCAACTTCATCCTGTTCAGGTACTTTTTTACACTTTTATACACTGAGAGGGCAAAGTTTTTGAATATTTTGGAGCTATTAGACCCACTACTGTATTTTCCAGGAGCCCATCTTCTATCTCCGAGTCAATGCATGCTTGGCCATGAGCTCATCGACATATTTCCAGCTCCTAGGGGATACCCTATAGCTTGCCGTCTCTCCAGTTCGGGACGGAGTGTTCTCGCAACTGATTTCTCTGCCATATCCTTGTTCGTGTCCGTGTCCATTATCATATCATTCGAGCCAAGTAATGTGCTTCCTTCACACCCTTGGTTACTAGTGTGACCACCTCTATTCATGCCAAGTAGTGAGCTTCTTCCACACCCTTGATGATACCCCTTGTAGGGTATCATTCCGTCAATATATGCCTTCTAAATCGGATAAATGTGGAATGAAAATTTGGTGGATTTGCGATTCCAGCACCAGTTATCCGCCAAATGGTATTCCGTATCCTGGAAGAGAAGGGACGAGCCGCGCAATAAATCTCTCTACTCAAGTTCCTGAGATGCTATGTGAACCTTTGTGTGTCATGCTTTAACTATATAGCGAAATACGCGTAGATGGCCTATCGCACAATTTTATAATATCGTTGACGTGTATCGTGTATCGTATTGCAACAAAAGTTATTTGGCTGAATTTATACCCTAACTGGGACCAGGCGAAGCTAAATTCTCGGCGGAACCTTTTTTTGAAAGAACTTGCCAAAGCCTTAGTTATTCCAAATATACAGCGTCGAAGTGGGCCATTTTTGTCAAAGTATTGAGAAACTTATCAACAATCCCAGCTCCAACTGTATCGGCAGTACAATCAAATAAGAGACAATGCTGTTAGTTCTGCCGTTATGAAAAAGGACGATCTTCTAAGCAATGCTGTGGTGTTTTTTCAGAAACCCGAACTTTCTGTTGTTGTTTACTTTATTTATTTTTATAGATTGACTAAAATGTTTTCTAATAATATAAACTACATGTGTATAACCAGAAATGAAGTATTTATTTTAATTAAATATCTTATTTACAAAAAAAAAATTTTTTTGTTAGAAAGTGTCCCGCATTGTAAATCAAAAAATGATGGTCACTATAAATACATATATATGACTGATTGATTGACAGAATCGTATCGGTGAAGATGTTATAAAAACGCTATCAAATGAAATTAAGGGGCAAGAGAAGTAGAAGTTGGATATCTATATGTGCCTGTTTACAAACGACTGGGAAATCCGACTAGGCAGGCAAAACTTTTTGCGTGTGGAACACTTGCATCATGTTTTCACCCAGTAATGTTCTACGGAAAATTGAGTAATGCTCTCTTTTAAATTCGTATTTTTCATGAATTACGGATGAAAACAATTTTTGTTTAGGTGCAGCAGCAACGTTTTCATTAAGTACTGTAGGTATGCAGTGAAAAAAACATTAAAATTGCATTGAAATCGTCCCTGTAATCAATTTTTCTAAAATGCCTCGCAGCATGCGTGAGGTGTTACTCGATCAGCGATCACCAGAAAATGAGGAAAACATGTCGGAAACGGAACGAAAAGGAATAAAAATATACCTGCTCACGCGAGAATCCGCTTTGAAAGTGGATTTTCGGTGGAAGAAGTCCGATTTTCCGCGCATTCAACCCATGTCCCTTTAGCTTGTGTAAATCGTATATTGTATCCCTCTCAATCCTGCCTACTTCCGCACATGTAATCAGGCACTATGTGATTGATTTGTGTTCACTACATTAGCTTTGAGGGGAAGTCTATCAATTGTTCGGTATAGCTCACACGTATTCTCAGAATCGCGTCGGTGAAAATGTTATAAAAAAAAGCTGTCAGATGAAATTAAGGGGCAAGAGAAGTAGAAGTTGGATAAAGAAAGAAATTATTCTAAAATATGTATCTACTGAAAAGAATGTAGCCGATGTACTGACTAAGCTGTTTTTTTCTTTGTCCTCTTGTACAACCCTGCCGTTAAGGCAGTGACACTGCTACCTAACAAGATGTATTGTATCGACGGGTTGGAGTTAATCCAAAAGACTTACTACTTCCCATATGAAAGATAGGATATCTTATGTAGTGGAGTTTTTCAATTCCGCTGAAATGAGTATTTCCCTATGGAGAATACGTTTCCTTAACTAGTGTAGTGCCGGATATTCACATAAAATGTCCTCGGATGTTTCGTCTTCTTCCTTGCTCTGGTACAAGTTCATTTTTGTTAAGGTGGTAATGCAGGCCGCAGTGGCCAGTAAGAAATATCGTTAGCTTTCTTATGCTCCACTTATCTAGGCTAAGAATTTCCTTATAAGAATAAGGTTTGAGTAATCGCTTGGATTGCCTAAGACCTGACCCATTGGTCCAATGATCTAGGCGACGTATGTTTTCCCATTCATTAATCGGCGCTGCGGCTGTTGTCCAATTGACACTACAGTACGGTTCAGTACCTATGGACTCAGTACCTGAATCCGTCCTAACGAGTTCGTCCGCAGATTCGTTACCTGCAATCCTCTTGTGTCCAGGGACCCAGCCAAGTTTTGGCGAGGGATTGCAGTGAATTGTGGAAACATTTGACTGTTTCAGAACAACAAAAACTTATAACAAAAGAATCTTTATTTTTTGAGTGTTGACACTTTGAATATAGACGACGAACTGCGTCGAGCTCTTACACAAATTGCACCTTGTGCGTGCAAAATTGTATCGTAAGCAAATTCAAACCGTGCGACCTAACTCCGATGGTGTCGAAAATGTTTGCTCGTGGAGAATACGAGACACGTGAATTTTGTTAGCGAGTTCTTGTCCCACGGTTCGTTACAGAAATTATTGATCGACTGAAATACAGTAACTTTAACATATTATCCTCTTGAAGGTTTCTAAGCCTATATATAAATATATAAATAAATAATCAAATACGTTATTTTGATATGAGTTTACATTATTACTTATGATGAGAAATAAATTGAGAAGAAATGTTTAATTATTAAATGATGAGAATGTGCAAAACCTTTTGAATTCCAGTAAAACGTTTTCAGTCAAATGCAAAGGGTGGGTGCTGCCCTGACAAATGAGATACGCGGTTAGACTAGAAACCTGAAATCAAATAATAAAGACATATCCAACGTTTACCTCTCTTGCCCCTTGATTTGACAGCGTTTTTTATGCGATTTTTCGTATCGTGTTTGTGAATAAATATGAGCTGTTTAAATCAGCTGATATTCATTCAAATAAATGAGGTGAACTACGCCTTTTATTTGAAAAACGTTCAAGCACGTTATTTCAAACCCATATTTTCAACACGAAAATAAGTCCAGATGGTGCATTCACATGAGCTTTGCAATGTTTCTATTTATTACTTACTGAATATCCGTTATTATTTAAATACGGAATTATAAATTATAAAATATGTAAATGAGGAGTGGTTTAATGGATGTGTATTGTACAGAAACACACATATAATGAATTTAACCGATAGTAGTGCATTGGATATATAAAAAATGCGGTGAAGGATATATACAAATAAAAATTTACATATATTTTATTGATATTTGAAGTTTTAGATTTCCGTTCCCATAATTGCGTCCAAAGGTCACATATTTTGAAAAGTTTGTTTGTTAACTTTAAACTGAGTGTGCCGGCTGATAGTTTTAACCTCATCTTCAAGGACTCTTCAATCTGGCCGTATTCAGTTAAGGTAAAACTATTTGCTAATCGTCCAAAAAACGAAGAAGTTCTTCGTTTGGTGACACCGCCATAATACATGGTGTCAATGCTCCTACTGATATTGGTGCTCCGGATACTGCTGGCATAGTTCTATCATCTTTAAATAATAATTCTTCTATCTTCAATAATCTTTCAGTATATTATCAAAATGTAGGTGGCTTAAGAACTAAACTAGATAGTATATATGTTTCCTCCTCATCAGGATTAAATGATATTATTATAATAACGGAAAGCGGAAAAATCCGAGGTTATGGTTATTTCCAGAACCCCTGTTCAATGCACTCTACATGTTAGTGGAGTCCCATTGAAACAGGTGGAGAAGTTCAAGTATCTCGGGGTCTTCTTCACGAGTGATGGGAGGAATAATGCTGAGCTTTCCTGTAGGATTGGTCAAGCTGGCTCAATTTTGAAACAGCTTGGTCGATCTGTAATGAGGAAGGCCGAGCTTGGTGTCAAAGCCAAGTTAGCGGTTTTTAACGCAGTATTTGTTCCAACTCTCACCTATGGTCATGAAATTTGGGTAATGACCGAAAGAATAAGATCGCGAATACAAGCTGCCGAGATGAGATTTCTTCGTGCTGTTGTGGGAATTACTCGCCGGGATAGGGTGAGAAACACGACAGTGCGCGGGGAACTCAATGTTGGGCATCTGCTTCTTCGAACGGAAAGGGCTGTACTTCGTTGGTTTGGTCACGTGGCACGAATGTCCCCATCATCACGACTTCCGAGGCGTGCCTTGAATGTGATTCCATCAGGTAGGCGACCGCTTGGCAGACGTAGGATGAGATGGTTGGACCAAGTCCAAACACTCGCCTGGTTGCGCTTGGGCATAGCTCCTGATGAGTTAGAGTCGATGGCGGAGGATCGAGTGGCCTGGAGATCTCTCGTGCATGCATTGCCCCCGCGACCCCTTTAGTGGAACATGCGGGTCATTGAAAATGAGATGAGATGAGGTGAGAAAGCGGAATAAATCAAAGTCATTTAACAGCTGAAATCTTTACCAGTAATATGTATAATGTATTTAGAAAAGATCGATGTTACTCTATGACTGGGAAGGAGAAGGGTGGCGGTGTGCTTATTGCAGTTCGAACGGCCTTGCGATGTAGGCAAGTCGAATTGCAATCTAGTTCGTCGTTCTTCAACCTAGATGTTGATCAGGTTATAGTTAACTTAATGTTCAATGTAAAAACTGAAATATTTGTAATGGTTAGCTACATTCCTCCAAGGAGTTCTCTTGAATTGTATAACTTACATCTAAATAATTTTGGTTATGTTTTAGATAATTTAAACAGCAATCAACATGTATTATGTGATGGTGATTTTAATTTAGCATATATAAAATGAATCTTTGATGAGGATGAAAAACATTTAATACCTTATGATGTAAATAGCGATATTGAAATATTAGTAATCGATTTTTTTAGTCAATATGATTTAATACAAGTAAATAGTTTTCCTAACGATTTTAATCATATTCTTGATTTAATTTTTGTTGACAAAGAATTTAACATTTCAGTTGAAAAGTCAGAATTTCCTATTGTGAGAAACTCTATTTTCCATTTTGCCTTGGATATTAATATAAATTTTGTTGATTATTCAAAAAAGGAACAATGTAGGAAAAGCTTATGTTTTTAGTTGATGCAATGAACCAGTTTTTTGTCTTCACAAGCGCGGGATGATATTTTATTACCTAATAATTTGGATAAAGCATTTGGGTCATTTATTTCAATTTTAAATTATGGCGTAAGTCCTCTCCCTTTCTGGTTGCCTTGACGTGGCGGGAGGGCTTAAGAGTCAAAGAACCTCGGTTCCAAAGATCCCAGGTGAGACATCGAACCAAAAGCCAGAAACGTCTTGACTTTGACGATAAACAAGTTAAAACAAGTATGACGGACAAACAAAGATTGGAAACTACTCCAGGTGGTACTCGCGACAGCGAAAATCCACCCGTAGTCTTCTCGACTACGGCTGGGGCAAGGATTCTGGAGGCCCCAACCATCATACTACCCCCCCCCTCCGCCCCCCGGGGCGCTGACCATGGAATCGCTGGTACCCAATCCGAAGATTCCTGCCACTCACTCTACGACAAGTTCGATAGACTGAGTTGGAAAGTTGGAGAATGTAGCGGAGAGGCTCTGCCTGATACGCTTAATCTCCAACCACATAGTCAAGTGGCTGATCAGAGTGTTGCTTCTGATGGTACGACCCGGAATGCCGAACAGGTTGAACGGGCTCCAAACGAGGCAGCCTCTGAAGGGCTCCTGACTAAGAGTCAAAAGAAGAGGAGAAAAAGGCTAGCGACAATCGCACGGCGCAAAGAAACTCCGGAGGAGGTTGAAGGCGCAAGTGCTGAGAGTCGCACCCCCTTGGTGGCGACGGCAAAGAGAAACAGGTCGGCAGAGGTAACTCCAACCGAAACCGATCAGTCTATTGGAGCCAACGCTACCTCCACTTCTGCTGACTCGAACAGGATCAAGAGGAAGAAGGTCTCTAGCTTTCCTGATCCCTCTGCTGATGGCTCTCCCCGCGCACAACGTCCGGATGAAACTAGTGCTGCAACCCTCAAAGGACGCAGCTCTGGCGGACGGAGGTTGAATGACGCGGGAAGATCCACCAACAGAGGTATCCCAACTCCTGTTGGCGACTCCTCCTGCGCGCAAGATCCAAATGAAGCAGGTGCTTCAACCAGCAAAGGTTGTAGCTCCAGTGGATGGAAATTGGCCGATGCAGGCGAAACCGCGAAGAGGAAGAAGGAAAAAACCGAGCGCAAGGAGCGAGAATTGCGGCCCTACAAAAGAGCTGCTATCTCCTCTTTGGCGCTCCGAATTGGAAAAGCTGGCAATGATGACAGTATGACCGACGCGGAGTGCAAACACTGCGAAGATCAACTGTGGGAGCTAGCTACGGCAGAGAATGCTTGCTTTCAAGTGGAGGGCTGTGGTTTGGAAAACGGAACCTTTGTGTTGAAGTGCTCCACCCAGCAAACCCTTGAATGGCTGAGCAAATCTGTGCCGAAAATCCCCCCCCTGGGAACCACAGCTTTTGAGGTTTTCAGGCCGCCAAAACTGACGCGCGCTGTCTGCTGGATTCCGGGGCAACTCAGGAAAACGGCAGATGTGCTGGCGCGATTACATATCCAGAACCCTGGCCTCGAAACCAAGAAGTGGAAAATCTACTCTCATAGGGAGAGTAAGAACCGGGAAAATAAGGACGGTTCTTCTCTCGTTGTGGGTCTAGACGAAACTTCGGTTGAGACCATCCGTTCTAGGTATGACTCCCGTCCCTATCTGCATCTTGGAAGGATTAATTTCCACTTCATTTCCAAGTAGTGCGGATAATGGACGAAAACCACGGTAAACATCAAAATAATTTTTACCCAGATCAACCTTCACCATTCCAAGGATGCTACTGCCCTCCTATGTAGCAGACTTTCCATGGTGAAGACAAAACTACATATCGCATCCATTCAAGAACCATGGGTGTGGAAAAATCGCATCTGTGGTCTTGGTGGCTTGCGAGGTTTCTCACCACTTTATGACGAGCGGTCTGAAAGACCGAGAACTTGTCTTATTGTGCCGAAATTTCTCTCAGCAACCAAGCTTGTACAGTTCTGTGGACAAGACTTGGTTGCTGCAGTTGTAAGCTACGAAGCGAATGGAATGTGGCGTAATTTCGTCGTAGCGTCAGCTTACTTCCCCTACGATTCTGTTCTGCCGCCACCACCAAGAGCGGTATCGGAACTCGTAGAGTACTGTGAAATCAGAAAATTAGGCCTAATCATCTGCTGTGATGCTAATGCTCAGAATACCTTCTGGGGCAGCAGCAAATGCAACAAGAGAGGGAATGATCTTCTGAATTTCTTACTATCGTCTGATTTGGACATCAACAATGTTGGCTCCCAACCAACTTTTGTTACGACAAGGAGACAGGAAGTAATCGACTTAACGTTATCCAACAGATACATTAAGGAGATTACAGACTGGAGGGTTCTGTCGGAAGTGTCCCTGTCAGACCATAGGTACATTGAATTCCGAATCGAATGCGAAACCACAACTTTGCTGAAGAGGAGGAATCCAAGAAAAACCAACTGGATACAGTTTAGGGATGAGCTAGATAATCGTATTGAACCTCTCCCTAAGCTCAGAACGAGACAGAAGGTAGAGAAAGCCGTTCTAGACTTGAACAACACTCTAACCAAATGTTTTGAACTGACGTGTCCAGCTAGAAATACCCCCTGCAGATCACCTGTTCCATGGTGGAACGCAGAACTGCAGACAATTCGCAAGGAAACCAGGAAACTTCTAAACAGATCTCTCAAGACCGACTTGGAAGAGGACTGGAACCTGTACCGATCAAAACAAAAAGAATATAAGAGGTTAATTCGGATATCGAAAAGTGCCTCCTATAGGGATTTTTGTGGAAAGATCGAAACACTCGGTGAAACCAGCAGACTGGTTAAAGTTCTTAAAAGGGACAAACCAACCAAGCTGGAAACACTCAGAAGACCAGACGGTACCTACACTGAGTCAAAAGCTGAAACGCTTAGTCTCATGCTAGAGACTCATTTTCCAGGTAACCGGATTACAACCGGCTCAAAACCATTTCCTATCCCTGGAAGTGAGGATGAGCTGATAAATGTAACACGACGATGCTGGTTTGTTTCATCGCTCGTGGTGACAGATGAAGCTATCAAATACGCAGTCGCGTCCTTCGATGGTTTCAAGTCGCCTGGTACCGATGGCATATATCCAGCCTTGTTGCAAAAAGGTATAGACAAGTTGCTGCCGGTTCTGAAAAGAATCTTCACAGCCAGCCTGGCACTCGCCTATATCCCGACCCCTTGGCGTACAGTTAGGGTAGCCTTCATACCAAAGATCGGTAAGGGGGACTACTCACTCGCCAAGAACTTTAGACCTATCAGTCTAACCTCTTTCCTGCTGAAAAGCATGGAAAGGCTGGTTGAGCTTCATGTGCGCAAAACCGCGTTGCGATTTCATCCTCTGTCTCAAATGCAACATGCCTATCAGCGCGGAAAATCTTGCGAGACTGCGCTTCAAAATCTCGTTGGCAGAATTGAATGTGCACTCGACAGGAAAGAGTACGCGCTGGGCATTTTCATTGATATAGAGGGTGCTTTTGACAATGCGACTTTTGATGGCATGTGCAACTCGGCCAGAGAACACGGTGTAGATGAATCATTAGTGCTTTGGATTAAAGCAATGCTGATGAACAGAACTATTATTGCGGACGCGGACTGTGGCCAGTATGTTATGGCGGGGGTAAACAGGGGCTGCCCGCAGGGTGGTGTCTTGTCTCCTCTGCTATGGTGCATGCTGGTTGACTCTCTGCTCGATGCTCTTAATAGTTCCAACATCTACGCCCAGGCCTATGCGGATGATGTAGCTGTTCTGTCTGTCGGATCATGCCTAGCGGATGTGTGTTCAAAAGGGCAGGCAGCTCTAGACGTGATCGACGATTGGTGTACCAGAAATGGGCTTTCAGTCAACCCTCTTAAAACCGAGGTTGTCCTCTTTACGAGGAGGAGGAAATTGACTGGTTTGACTCAACTGGTACTAAAAGGTGTCACTATCCGCTTTTCCGATGAAGCTAAGTATCTGGGTGTCATTCTAGATAGGAAGCTTCTGTGGAAAAAACACATTGAAACGAAAATTGCGAAGGCACTGTCAGTTTTCTGGCAGTGTAAAGGAATTTTCGGCAAAACCTGGGGTCTATCACCAAAAAGATCCGTTTGGATCTACACGGCTATGATTAGACCCCTTCTCTCCTATGCATCGGTCGTTTGGTGGAATAAGCTTTCGCGTAAATACGTAACTGCTGCTCTCACCAAGCTTCAAAGAACGGTCTGTCTCGGCTGCATGGGGGCCTTCCCTAGCACGCCTGGCTCTGCTCTTGATGCCCTGCTGAATCTCCCCCCCCTAGATGTTCATATCATGGGGTGCACTCTCAAGGCCATCTTCCGTTTAAAAAGAAGTGGTTATTGGTACAACTCGCACTGGAGTTTTGATGATCTTGCGCACCGCATCTCCTTTGACCCCAGTCTTATGGATATGCCGTCTGACGCACGGACACCAGTACTCCTGCTGCGACGAACATACAAAGTCGACTTTCCGTGTACTCAGGACTGGCTCTGGCCAGAATCTGAGCCAGGAAAGGAATGTAGTCGAATTTTCACGGACGGCTCCAAGACCAGTGAAGGATCTGGTGCTGGTGCCTTCGTGGAGAGCGACAACTTTAGACTGCACACCTCGTTAGGCAAATTCGCGTCGGTTTTCCAAGCGGAAACCTATGCGATCCTAATGGCTACGAGCTATATTGTGAAGAATAGGTGGAAGGGGCGAAGTATTTGTGTCTGCAGCGACAGCCAAGCTGTGCTTAAGGCCTTGCTCAACCCTTTAACCACTTCCAGAATAGTTCAGGAATGCAAGTCTTCTCTGAATTTGATCGGTAGATTGAATTCGGTAAGACTTGTCTGGGTTCCCGGGCACCACGGGATCACGGGAAATGAGATCGCTGATGAACTTGCTAGGCGAGGATCAGATGAGGCTTTCTCAGGACCTGAACCTACGCTGGGACTGCCCGCGTCCTCGGTTAGGGCTTCCATCGATGGTTGGACTTTTCGAGAGCACAACCGCAGGTGGCATGACTCTCCAGGATGTAGACAGACCAAGCGCATGCTCCCCAACGTCTGTAAGAAATCCGCGGCTTTCTTGTTATCTCTTAACAGAAAAGACTGCAGACAACTTATTGGCGTACTAACGGGGCACTACACTTTCGCCAAACACCTAAGTGTGCTTGGCCTAAGTGACGAAACCCTCTGTGACGCCTGTGGAGAAGACGATGACACTGCAGAGCACTTCCTCTGCCATTGTCCCGCCTTTGCTCGGATCAGGTGGCAGTTATTCGGCGCTGATGAGGTGAGAGCTGATGATGTAGGCTCCTCATCACAGAAGCGCCTGCTGGTCTTCCTTCGGAAGACCAGGAAATTTCAGTAAAAGTAGGTTGCTGCCTGGTAGTACAATGGACCAGTTTTGAGTCTGAGTGCTCCAGTGTAGTGTGACAAAAACCTACGACAAAAAAAAAAAAAAAAAAAAAAAAAAATGGCGTAAGTCAGTTCGTACCTAAACAGAGGCTAAAACGCAGCTGTAATCCAATTTGGTTTAATAAAAGTCTTATTAAGCTTAAGAATCAGAAAAATAAGGCATACAAATTATATAAGTGTAATAGAGAGGATCCAATGATTCGAGCTAGTTATTTCACTAAACAGCGTGAATTTGATTCCCTTAGCAGAGCCTTGTATCGTGAATATGTTCTACCTGCAGAATCCACACTTAGAACAAATAGTAAAAACTTTTGCAATTACATAAATACAAAGCGCAAACTGTATGAGTTATTTTGGTACAAGGACTTGTGACATACAGACCATTTGCAATCTTTTTGCGGATTATTTTGAATCCGTTTATTCGTCTGAATCTTCTTCTGATCAAAGGCTAACATGTATGCCCATTTGTTGACATTGGATTTCTACACTTAGCTATATCAGAAGTAGAGGAGGGCTTACTGAAAATAGATCCAACAAAGGAAGAAGGGCCGGATGGATTAGGAAATGTGCGTTAACGCTAGCTAAACAACTTACCTATCTATTCAATCTATCACTTGCTAGTGGTAACTTCCTGGATCAATGGAAAGTTTCGTTTCTTTCCCCAATTTTTTAATCTGGATCCAAACAAGATATCACAAATTATAGACCTATTTGCAAGATCTCTGTAATACCTAAGCTGTTTGAAAAAATTGTTTTTATGAAATATTTTTTCTCATTAAAGAACATATATCTGTTTTCCAACACGGTTTTATGCCCGGTAAATCGACTACAACTAATTTATCCATCTTAGTAAATCATATAATCAAAAACTTTGAAAATAGGTTACAGACAGACATCATATTTACGGATTTTGCCAAAGCTTTTGATAGGGTAAACCATAGGATATTACTACATAAACTTTCCTGTATAGGTTTTCATTCTAGCTTTCTGAGTTGAATCGAATCTTATTTGACTCGTCGAATTCAAATCGTAAAAATAGATAATAACTTATCAAAACACATTAATGTACCATCGGGTATAACTCAGGGTCATTTGGGTGCATTACTTTTTCTTTTGTTTGTCAGTGACAAACCATTAATCTTTAGGAATTCTCACTGCTTACTTTATGCGGATGACCTTAAATTGTATCGCAAAATTTCTTCTAGAAGCGATTGCGTTCTTCTGCAAAATGATCTGATAAAGCTGATTCAATGGTGTGAGGTTAATTCTCTACATTTGAATATTTCCAAATGTCAGATTTTTTCGTGTTCTAGAAATTGCTCAACAATAAACTTTAATTATAATGTTGAAGATATTGACTTAGAAAGGGTAACTTGTAAAAAAGATCTTGGTGTTATTCTAGATACTAAACTTACCTTTCTGCCTCATATTGATTATATAATAATAAATAATAATAATAATAAAGCTAATTCGATGCTTGGGTTTATTAAGCGGAATACCAAAGAGTTCACAGATCCTTATGCATTAAAGTCAATTTTTATTTCATTAGTGAGATCTGGTCTAGAATACTGTAGTACAGTTTGGAATCCATATTACTCTGTGTCATCTAATACGATTGAAAGGGTTCAAAGAAAATTCACTAGATATGTTATCTTTAAGCTGAATTGGGACTTTGAGATGCCCTCTTATAAAAGTAGATGTTTACTAATTGGATTACAATCTCTTGAGGAACGACGGAAGTACTTTATTATGTTCATTAGAGATATTTTAACGTATCATATTAAATGTCCTATTCTTCTCGCTATGTTGAATTTGCATTCTCCCATAAGAAATCTACGCGAATTCTATATTTTTCATGAAAAATTTCATCGCACTAACTATGGTCGAAATGAACCGTTATCACGTTGCATTAGAGAAGCTAACTCAGTTGCTGCAATATAAATTTTTTTAATAATTGTTCTAGAGATATATTTAAATCCAATGTCTTATCTTTAATATCTATAATACCTTAATACATGTAATATTATAAAAAATATAGTATTGATTGTTATCGTAGTCTGTAAGAAATTATCTGATAGATGAAATAAATAAATAAATAAATAAAATGACTGTTCAATCACTTTTGACGCTAACTGTATATTTATCACTCCTTCATAGCTTGATATTTCTGTAAAAAATTAACCAAAAAGATACATTTTATGCAGCTACAGAGGAGGTTAAATTTTACTTCATAATTGTCAAAAATTAGCCAGAGAATACAATTTTAACGTTGTTCACAAATGAAATTGTAATAAAGTTAGAGATAAAGAGAAAATGCTTGATTTCATTTAAAGCTGCTCACCTTAACCTCTCGGTTGTCAGAAGCTTTTGCAAGGATCGGCTATGAAAAATCTTATTTATCAACCAAATATACATATATCAGACGAAGCGATAAACGAAGCTTCTTCGCGTAGTTGTTGGTTATATTTAACATCTCATACTCTCAATGTGATAACATGTCATTCAATTTTACATGGCAACTCTCATCGACACACATTTCATGTCATACATTTCACCTGTGCAACTAAATCGAACATTACTATATCTTAGACGTTGTCAATTTGCCATCAACCTTTGGGAATGCATATTTATCAGAGTGTTAGGAAACTTTTTTATTAAAATTCCATAGAACTCGTTTTTACTAATACAAGTTTAATTGAGTTAACTAAAATCCTTATTTACAGTGCAATTATTAAGTGATAAAATAAAAATAAAAGACAGATTATAGGAAGTATAAAATTAACAATTCGTAATTTGCTTGCTGACAAAATATTGCTTGCCTACAAAAGAGCTGAGTAGCGAACTTCGTGAAAGTGGGTACAGATATTAGTCACTCTCACTTTTATTCGAAACCAGTTGCTATTCATTACGTTGTTATTTATTCTATGTTTTAAGAACGAGGAATAATCAATGGCCTTTTGGACAATACAAAGAGCTTTTAATCATGTGGAACTATTTTCTTTTCTTGTTGCTGCCTCAGATTTGCACATCTGTTTATTTTGAAGATCCCAAGTACAAGTGTCCTGAAAAGTATGTTTATTTTTATGTTTGTTTTGGTACTAATATAACAATTTCAGAGATCAATCAATTTACCCATGTCAATGTGAAAGAGGTTCTGACGATGGAATATTTGTACACTGTGAAAATGTGAATCTAGCTACGTTATCTGTAGCTCTGAAGAATTTGGGGGCACTAGACACCGAAATAGCATCGCTATCAATATATAAGGGAAATATTGGTGAGTTGTTTGAAGTTTTTGAGTTTTTGTGATAACACACACAGCGAAAACGCGGATACCGAATTGTAACCGATGTTTGATTGATAGAAAAATATTTCCAATATGCACTTGACAGCATATTTTTACCCAGAAAGTGCATACATGAAATTTTAAATTTAAGTTTATTTCGAGTGTATACTTTTCGGCTATCGGAATTGCTTTTTTTTATTTTAATGTGTTATACAACTAATAATAATAATAGCGGCGCTGCAGTCCGAGGTGGACCTGGAAAAATTTCGTTTTTTGAAAAAGTGTTGCTTGAACTGGGATTTGAACATAGTCAAGTGCGTATGGGTCGACGCACAACCCTACACGGCCACGGCGCGTTATTCAACTACTCTTTTTATATATATATACACATGCCAATATTTTTTAATTAATATTTCTTGATTTCTATTTATAGCTCGCTTATATGGACCATTATTGTCCAAATTGAGTGCTAAAAAATTAATTTTAAATGAGATTCCCATAAAAACTATAGAAGAATATACTTTCCATGGAATCAATGAAACTTTGGAGGAACTTCACATAATAAACAGTAAGATGGAGATATTTCCAGCTGAAGCTTTAGGGGTAATTGAATGAATTCAAATAATATGGCTGGGTATTTATGTATGTTTGAATTTGCAGGTATTAAGTAAGCTTGCAATTCTTAACATCCATGGACATAGTATGGAAACATTAGAAAAAGATATTTTCTTCGGAAAAGAGATATCAAATCATTTGGAAATACTTCGAATTACCAATGGCTCATTAAAAGAAATACCAATTGAAAGTTTTCAGGTGCGTACACTTACTCATTTCTTGTCTTGTTTACGTTTAGAAATTTTTACTAAAATTTATAACAATTGAGTTTTTGCAGATAAACATCACATTTTCAGTTACATTGGTTCTTTTAATGACAATTATCACAGAGCCCTTAAAGCTATTTAGTTTGCTTGTCTTATTTACTAATATTTTTATTTATGTCCTTTAACCCCTTGGGAGCATAGCGCATCAACCACGCCTGCGCGTCAACTCGCTCGGCTTCCTCAAACTAATTCCTAAAGAATTTATTTCCTCTTTGGCTGTTCTGCGCCACGTTTGCCAAGGGCGTCGCGATATTCTGCCACTGCATGGCGTACTTCACCATAGAGTTGTTTCGTGCCGAAGGATGTGTTCAAGGTTCTGTAATAAAGAACCTGGAAGATGAACACGAGCAGCACCGACTCCACGTTGGAGCGAAACAATCGCAGCTTGGTTCTCAAGGTGGTGTCACTGATTTTGCAGCATTCCGAACGCAGCTTTAGCTTTCCCCGTGCTAAGTTAGCTAAGGCTATACTTCCTATATATAGAAAGCTGTCAACTTTCTCGACTTCCTGGCCGTCAATTTTTAGTTGGGCGCGAGTGTTCCATGTTTTCGCGGCTTTAGTTTTAGCTGAGTTTATTTTTGAGTTCCAATTTGTTTTTTTGTGAGCGATCAGATAAAGGTACATTATTCGATGTGAAAGTAAACAATCATCGTCAGCGTAGTCAAGGTGTTTAAAATAAGATGGCATAATCCATTGAATTCCATACTTTCCGTCCGTTAATGATGCATGGAGTGCATAACTGATAACCAGAACAAACAATAGTAGTGACAGTGCAGAGTGCATACCCTTGACGAATTGTACTCGATTCAAGCTCTCAAAATGTAGAGGTCACCTGTACTCAACGCATTACTCGATTATCCGTAAGCTGTTTATTGTGGTCAATGCAGGATGATATAGCGCGGGAAGCTTTCCTGTTCGATGTCGAGAGTTGAATCTAAATGCTCTTTGATTCGTTCCAGAACTATTCTTGCCTCTCAAGTTTCCACATTCTTTCAATTTTCATTTTTCGGGAGCTTAAAGATCATCCACATTTTCCACTCCTGCAGAAATTGTTTTTATCAGAGGATGGAGCAAATCTGCTGATATATTTGGTGCCGCTTGAAATGATACGACATCAATACCCACCGTCGTCTGGTTTTTCTTGAGGAACTTGATTGCTGCTATTATTTCAGTTTTGCGCGGAGGTCTGGAGCGAACTCGGGGATTTGTAGCGTCTTAATACTCATTGGAGTTCGAAATTATATCGCTATCGGCTGAATGGTTTAAGACAGTAGCGGAATGCCTTCTCCATTTAGTGAGCTGATCCTCTACCGAAATCCAAAGTTTACCATTAAGATTCATCACCGGGTGTTATTTGGAAATCCGATCACTAATGAGTTCGTTGGCATTGTTATATGTCCTACTTGCTACTACACTTCATTCTTGTTCGCTCGATATTGGGATTCTAGCTCAGTTCTCTCTACTGCTAACCCCGTTGCTGCTAACCCCGAGTCTTTATTGCAGATCATCATCGATCCGTCTCCAGATATCTGCTTAAAGCCATGCATATGCAATGGCGTTTCTGCCTTTTATCTACATATATAGGTGTGTGCCCCAGTCATCGCATCTTTTTTTGAAAACTTTTCACCCCCATTATAGTTTTTTTATTATTAGTATATTATTAAGAATCTCCGTATATATACATCACAGCCCAATTCGCTTTGTTTATTGTATAATACAATATATATCATTAATGTATAGTTTCACAATTGATTAAAAATCCATTCATACATATCTTGTAGCCCTTAAGGAAACTAAAGACCTTAGATTTACACGGAAACTCTCTGGAAACCTTAAAGAGGAACCAATTCAAAAATTTGAGAGATGTTGAGAATTTGGATATTAGTTTCAACAAAATAGTTAAATTGGAGTCCCAACATATTGCTGATTTAACGAAGCTTGGTTGGTGTAACGTGTCAAACAACGCCATTGTAGATCTTCCACGGTATTAATTAAAACCTTTGGTTTTTGAAAGGTAATAGTTGTTAACAGTTAGAATAATTGAAATATGATTTTACTTTAGAGGAACCTTTGCTCGGAACTCAGTTCTGAAAGTTCTTAACCTTTCATTTAATAAAATACAACGTTTGGATGCAAACAGCTTTAGAGGAATGCGATTTTTAAGGTAATAATAATTCCGAGCTGATTAAGCCGATAATAATTTCCTTATTTAATTTTAGACGGCTCTATCTGAACGACAACCAACTATCTGATATTGGACGAGGAACTTTTGGATCGATCACTAGAATTGGAACAATTGACCTAGCCCGAAATCTATTGAAAAAAGTTGAATTTCAAATGTTTTCGCAGTTGAATTATGTTGAAGTAACTATTGACGTTTAACATAAAAAAGCAAGTCAATTTCAGATCCACATAATTTGCAGATTATTGATTTGGCGGAAAACAATATTACAATTGTTGAAAAAAACTCGTTCAAAGATATTTATCAGTCAAAAATAAATATGTCTTATAACGCGATCGAAACAATTGAAAGTATGTCCTTCGAGAATTGCGTTAATATTACAGTATTGGATATTTCGAACAACAAACTTACAAATTTTGCTAAAAATACTTTCGATGAGACAACTTTTGCGACTGAGTTGCAGCTTTCACACAATCACTTTACTGATTTAGCACAGGTGAATAAATAAATCCTTGTACGAAACATCTTCATCACCTTTTATAATTTTCAGATTCCACTTGGAAATATGACTGGATTAAAAACATTAAATGTTTCGTTTAACGATATTCAAAAAATTCCTAAAAATACATTTCCAAAACTTTATGAGCTACATACAATCGATTTGGCTTATAATAATATATCTTTTATAGCAAATGGAGTATTTCAAGTTCTCTTTTCGTTGAGAAATCTTAATTTAAGTCATAATAGTTTGGAGGAAATCAAAACATCTATGTTTGGAACACTGCCGACAATTCTGGAATTGAATTTAAGTCATAATAACCTGACCAACATTGTACGCGGAGCTTTAGCTAAACTGACAAGCTTGAGAATGCTAATACTCGAAAACAATAATTTAGAGAGAATTTTTCAAATTCCAATATCACTAAATGAATTACATATAGCACATAATAGAATAAAGTCGTTACCAGCAGGCACATGGCCAGTTATGAACTCGCTACTTTATTTGGATTTATCGGACAACGACATTGGTGATTCTCTTGAATCAGACAGTTTTACAGGTTTATTAGTTCTACAAACTTTGATTTTAAATAGAAACAATATCTCATATCCGCCAGTTCAAAGTTTATCTCGGATGTCGACGCTTCAGTACTTGCATTTAGAGGTACTTTATTTTATTTGTAACATTAAAATTAATAAAAAAAAATTACCAATTTTTTTTTAGGAAAATCACATAACTAAACTAGAGAAAAGTGCTTTTGGAAAGCTACCGGTTTTATTCCATTTGAATTTATATCGGAATGGTATCACAGCAGTCAGGTGCAGGATAACTATAATATGCAATAGAAACTGGAAACTATTTTAGAACATTAAACTTTCAGTCAGCGGGCGTTTGATGGTCTTTTACAGTTGTTGCTGTTGAATCTTTCAACAAACGCTTTGGATTCCATTCCTACTGAAAGCTTTAGAGGTCTCCCTTCGCTTCGAACGTTGGATTTGTCTTTTAATTACTTGACGAAACTTGACAACAAAACACACGGAGTTTTAGATGATCTTCTTAGTTTGGAGAAGGTACTTTTTGCATATACAATATTTGTGTTTGGCTAAATAATTTATTTTTCTAATTTTAGTTGAACTTGAGTCATAATAAAATAAGTTTTGTTACGAAGAAAACATTTCCGTCAAATCAGTACATTCCGTACAACCTTAGGGAATTGGATTTAAGCTATAATGCAATGCCTGTTCTCACTTACGACATCACCTTTGGTACTAAGAAACTGATCAAGATTAATCTCTCTCATAACAGCATCAATGATATCAGAAAGGGTAAGGCATTGTTACATTAATTACATTTTTTATAAAAAAAACAATATGTGCGTCACGCAACAATATATTACTGTTGTTGTTTATTTTTAAATTGATTAAAGGGCAACTAAGATTTTTTTTTTCAACCGAATGCTTAATTGAAAATAGTTCGTTCATTTTTAACATTCGCGTTTTTTTAGTGGTATAAAAATATACAGTTTACTTTGTGCAAAAAAATTCAACCCAACTTTACATGTGGAATGAAATAGAAAATCTTCACGCCAGTTTATATAAATCTGAAAGTTTCAGTTCACGCTAGATTTCTCATATTGTCCGTGCTATGGTGCTCAAACGTAATTTGGTCGCCTTGAATGGTTTAAGTTTAAGAATATTGACAGCTATGCCTTTAGACTAATCTACGAATATATTTGTTTCAGGAGAGTCCTCTTGTCAAGTCTCGAGAGAAACGAATTCAATGCGTCTTACTGTAATTGTAGTGGCACGTTTGACCGAACTTTTCAAGTTCTGCAACTTCATTGAGAATCGTTATATTGGCACATAGGCTGCAATAGTCACTGTCGTGCATAAATGTGCGCAGGCAATTTATTGTTTTTTGGTCAACGCGAAACCTTCGCATTTAACCGCTGTACGCGGCTTTGTACTTCATTTATTTAATTATGAAGATCAACCTCCTTGAGTAGAGTTAGGTCGGTGCCTTCTTTCTACATTAAAATTTTTGTGACTAATTTGTATTTCTGTGTGAGCTTAGTTTCACACTCCAAAAATACTTCAGGACTTTGGTCAACTTGTACAGGGATTCTCTTCGATCTCAATCAATGAATTTTCATAACATTCACGGCAGAGATTTTCAAGGATATTTCAGTCCCGTTCGCGCCCATTACGAGAGGTGTTGGGTTATGCTTTGCAGAATCGTGTAGATGTAGTCCGCATGCCCTATCTGCTCTTACAACTTGCTCTGTGATAGTTAAACTCTCGGACATTGTACATGACTCGGGAGAGATTCAGTGATTTAAGTTTTACTAATACATAAATTAAAAAAAATGTTATGTTAAACTTATGCATACAAGAAATATTAATTTCAATTGATAATATACTAAAAACAAATTATAATTATTTTTATAGGCGTTGTTGGAAATCTGACTGCACTACAACATTTGGATATATCTTTCAATAACTTAACGGATCTGACGTCCGACGACAACTTTATAAATTTACCTAAAAATCTAACAACATTGAATATTCGAAACAATCAAATTTTTCGGCTGCCATTCGATAAAATGCTAAAGGACTTAAAACTGAGAACGCTTGACTTGCGCGTTAATAGCATAGACAAATTTCCTTTGTCTCTCTTATGGGCAATGAAAAATGGAACAGACGTTTTATTTGAAGGGAATTCTTTGTACTGCAATTGTGCCGTGCGACCATTAAAGCACTATTTATTGGCAAAAACGAATTTATCAGAATCTGATTCACAAATTGCTTGCGCTATGCCTATTCACTTGTCAGACAAACCATTGTATGATGTAACAGACGAGAACTTACAATGCACTGTAGAGGACAATGCGGTTTACCAAGATCAAATTTACGATATATTACCTGATGTTCGTTTTAGAGATTCCTTTGTGTAAGTATTGGGTAAAAGTTGTATTGAGGTATTTCTATATTTGTTTTTTTATTTGCTTTTAGACAAAAGGGTTATGTAACAGTGAGATGGTTCGTGACAGCGGTAACTGATATATCGGAATTCTCAGTTTATGTTCGAAACAAGAAAAATGAAATATTTTACCAAAAGGAGTTTGAGTATATGGAGAGATCAGCTAACATCCCTGTTGGAAGTATAGAGAATGCGACTAAAGATGGTAACGTCGCAGAGATATGTATTATATCACGAGAGAGTTCCGGTGAAATCGGTCGTTGGTTCGAATCACAGTGTATGACACCACCAGATACTTCTAAAAAAACATTCAGAGAGAGTTTCTGGGCTCGTAGTTGCTCAATGCACTTAAGACATAATTGGTTCACATACAGTTTTGTTCTTCTTTTGTTTTTAAATGCCATGTGAAATCGAATTCATTTTATGAGATTAATTGTTGCTTTTTTTTAACATATGCATACATATAATATATATATATATATATACTTTGTACAGTATTTGTACATAAAATTGTTATTTTATTTATCTCGTTTTGGGTTGTACCCCATGAAACCCCGATTTAAACTTCAATCTGTAAAAAGAAGCTTTGGAACTGGAATGCGTAGTAACACAAAAATCTGCCAAGGAACTAAATTCCTTTTTGATTTAGACTTGTGCTATAATTAGTCTCTACTTGTGAAAATATACGTAAACGATGTGAGTATTCTGGAACTCTAGAAAATTGCATTTGGTGGCAATATCACAAGAGCGACTGTAGCAGAAATAAAATAGTAATCTACTTATTATATACGATTTGGTTTTTGGGCGGATTTCGAAGCGTTAACAGGCGAACCATGCAGACACAAGCGTCAATGCCCTAGGTACGACACCACGATCGTTCTAGGAGATTTCAACGCTAAGCTGGGTAAAGAGGACATCTTTCCATATCGGAAAACGGACTCAGGCTGGTGGGCTTTGTTACGGGGCGAAACCTCTCTGTAGCTAGCACACGGTTCACACACCTCAACATCCATAAAGAGAGCTGCCGGTCCCCTGATCATTCAACCGTCAACTAGATTGATCACGTTGCGATCGACGTCAGACACTCCTCCAGTATTCTTGATGTGCGAACGTTCAGAGGCGCCAACATCGACTCGCACTATTTCCTTGTTGTAGCCAAGGTAAGGACGCGGATATTGATAGAAAAACGGAGTGGAGGAAGACGACCACGGTTTGACGTCGAAAAGGTACAATCGCAACAGACTGCCAGGAACTTTGCCGATCGAGTCTCCCTGAAACTCTCCGAAGGTTCGATGTCGCCTACACTAACAATAGACAAAGAATGGAAACGTTGTCAAAAAGCCATCAGAGAAGCCGCTACTGATGTGCTGGGTTTTAAAACGCCAACAAGGAAAAACCCCTGGTTTGGCAACGAGTGCAGGCAGGCACATGCAGCAAAGCAAGAAGCCTTCCAGGCAACGCTGGATCGAACTACGAGAGCTGTTCGTAAGCTCTACGAACAGAGAAGAAGGGAAGAGAACCGGCTTCTCAGGAAGAAAAAGAAAGAGCACGAGATGCACGCAATCGAGGAGATGGAGAGGTGTTATGGCAGGAATGATGTCCGAAAGTTTTACCAAAGGGTTGACTGCACCAATTATCGAGGGATAAGTCTCCTTAACATCGCCTATAAGATCTTCTCTGCCGTTTTGTGTGAACGCCTGAAACCATTTGTGAAACTGATAGGTCCTTATCAGTGTGGTTTCAGACCAACAAAGTCCACCATCGATCAAATTTTCACACTGCGGCAGATTCTGGAGAAGGCCGAAGAAATGCAAATCACACACCACCTATTTGTCGATTTCAAGCCCGCATATGACAGCGTGTATAGAGACGAGCTATACAGCGCCATGCCTAGCTTTGACATTCCTGCCCAATTCGTCATACTGAGCAGGATGACGATGGAGAATTCTGGCTGCTCTAACATGGTCGACAATGAACTCACCGATTCACCTCCAATGTCAAAAAAGGTTGTGTCGTGTGATTTCTTTAACATCGTTCTTGAGAAGATCGTGCAAACCTCACTGGCCGACACAAGAAGCACGATCTTCCAAAAGTCCGTTCAACTGCTAGCTTACGCAAATGACATTGACGTGATTGGGCGAACACAGCGAACCACCAATGATGCGTTTGCTGGCATTGAAACGGAAACGGCTAAAATGCGTCTGGCGGTAAACGAGGGCAAAACAAAGTATATGCTGTCATCGAGAAAGGACGCACAACATCGACGACTTGGCCAGAACGTCACCATAGGCAGCTATAACTTTGAGGTAGTGATGGACTTCGTCTACCTCGAGTCCGCGGTATGGATCTGTCCTCCCAGTTGGAGGTTGTGCGTGGGGTTAACTTCTTCATCACGTAAAAAATTACGAGTTCAGAAACAACAACCTGCCTCGGATATGAACGGATTTATTGTTGACGACCGTAGCAAACGAAAAAAGGACAATGACTTTCGGTTCTGCACGTGGAATGTGAGGTTCCTGAACAGACCACGTGCAGCCGATGAACTCGCGGAGGCCCTAGACTGCTTTAAAGCAGACGTTACCGCAATCCAGGAAGTGCGATAGGATGGACCGGGCAAAAAGAGGATAAAAAACTGAGATATCTACTACGGCGATTGTTACAGAGAGCGAAGGCAGCGATTATTTGGATGTGGATTTGTTGTTCCAGGCACAACTTATAGATATCCATCTTCGCTGTAATATAGATCAATCTATATTGTCAGCCTCTCAACACGCATACACTAAAGGAAAATCTGTAGAAACTGCCCTACACTCACTTTTATACTCGATTGAGAAACCCCTTCACCATAAAGAATATACAATGGTAGCTTTTCTGAATATTTTTCTTACAGACGTTGGAAAGCATGCGCTTGGTCTGTCTACATCCTGGAGAGTCATGCCAACTGCGGTTGTGCTCTTGAAAAGTCCAACCATCGATGGAAGCCCTAGCCAAGGACGCGGACAGTCCCAGCGTAGGTTCAGGTCCTGAGAATGCCTCATCTGATCCTCGCCTAGCAAGTTCATCAGCGATCTCATTTCCCGCAATCCCGTGGTGCCCCGGAACCCAGACAAGTCTTAGCGAATTCAAGCTACCGATCAAATTCAGAGAAGACTTGCATTCCTGAACTATCCTGGAAGTCCTTAAAAGGTTGAGCAAGGCCTTAAGCACAGCTTGGCTGTCGCTACAGACACAAATACTTCGCCCCTTCTACTTATTCTTCACAGTATAGCTCGTAGCCATTAGGATCGCATAGGTTTCCACTTGGAAAACCGACGCAAATTTACCTAACGAGGTGTGCAGTCTAAAGTTATCGCTCTCTCCGAAGGCACCAGAACCAGATCCTTCATTGGTCTTGGAGCCGTCCGTGAAAATTCGACTACATTCCTTTCCTGGCTCAGATTCTGGTCAGAGCCAGTCCTGAGTACAGGGAAAGTCGACTTTGTAAGTTCGTCGCAGCTGGAGTACTGGTGTCCGTGCGTCAGGCGGCATATCCATAAGACTGGGGTCAAAGGAGATGCGGTGCGCAAGGTCATCGAAACTCCAGTGCGAACTGTACAAATAACCACTTCTTTTTAAACAGAAGATGGCCTTGAGAGTACACCCCATGATATGGACATCTAGGGGAGGGGGGACAAATTCAGCAGGGCATCAAGAGCAGAGCCAGGCGTGCTAGGGAAGCCCCCACGCAGCCAAGACAAACCGTTCTTTGAAGCTTGGTGAAAGCAGCAGTTATATATTTACGCGAAAGCTTATTCCACCAAACGACCGACACATAGGAGAGAAGGGGCCTAATCATAGCCGTGTAGATCCAGAGGAATCTTTTTGGTAATAGAGCCCATGATTTGCCGAAAATTCCCTTATACTGCCAGAATACTGACAGTGCCTTCGCAATTTGCGTTTCGATGTGTTTTTTCCACAGAAGCTTTCTATCTAGAATGACACCCAGATATTTAGCTTCATCGGAAAAGCGGATAGTAACACCTTTTAGTACCAGTTGAGTCAAACCAGTCAATTTCCTCCTCGTAAAGAGGACAACCTCAGTTTTAAGAGGGTTGACTGAAAGCCCATTTCTGGCACACCAATCGTCGATCACGTCTAGAGCTGCCTGCGCTTTTGAACACACATCCGCTAGGCATGATCCGACAGACAGAATAGCTACATCATCCGCATAGGCCTGGGCGTAGATATTAGAACTATTGAGAGCATCGAGCAGAGAGTCAACCAGCATGCACCATAGCAGAGGAGACAAGACACCACCCTGCAGGCAGCCCCTATTTACCCCCGCCATAACATACTGGCCACAGTCCGCGTCCGCAATAATAGTTCTGTTCATCAGCATTGCTTTAATCCAAAGCACTAATGATTCATCTACACCGTGTTCTCTGGCCGAGTTGCACATGCCATCAAAAGTCGCATTGTCAAAGGCACCCTCTATATTAATGAAAATGCCCAGCGCGTACTCTTTCCTGTCGAGTGCATTCGATTCTGCCAACGAGATTTTGAAGTGCAGTCTCGCAAGATTTTCCGCGCTGATAGGCATCTGAGACAGAGGATGAATTCGCAAAGTGGTTTTGCGCACATGAAGCTCAACCAGCCTTTCCATGCTTTTCAGCAGGAAAGGGGTTAGACTGATTGGTCTAAAGTTCTTGGCGAGTGAGTAGTCCCCCTTACTAATCTTTGGTATGAAGGCTACCCTAACTGTACGCCAAGGGGTCGGGCTATAGGCGAATGCCAGACTGGCTCAGGGTCTCAGCTTTTGATTCAGTGTAGGTATCGCCTGGTCTTCTGAGTGCTTCCAGTGAGTGTTCTTTTTAAGAACTTTAACCAGTCTACTGGTTTCACCGAGTGTTTCGATTTGTCCACAAAAATCCCTATAGGATTTCGATATTCGAATTAACCTCTTATATTCTTTTTGTTTTAATCGGTACCGGTTCCAGTCCTCTTCCAAGTCGGTCTTGAGAGATCTGTTTAGAAGTTTCCTGGTTTCCTTGCGAATTGTCTGCAGTTCTGCGTTCCACCATGGAACAGGTGATCTGTAGGGGGTATTTCTAGTTGGACACGTCAGTTCAAAACATTTGGTTAGAGTGTTGTTCAACTTTAGAACGGCTTTCTCTACCTTCTGTCTCGTTCTGAGCTTAGGGAGAGGTTCGATACGACTATCTAGCTCATCCCTAAACTCTATCCAGTTGGTTTTTCTGGGATTCCTCCTCTTCAGCAAAGTTGTGGTTTCGCATTCGATTCGGAAGTCAATGTACCTATGGTCTGACAGGGACACTTCAGTCTGTAATCTCCATAATGTATCTGTTGGATAACGTTAAGTCGATTACTGCCTGTCTCCTTGTCGTAACAAAAGTTGGTTGAAAACCAACATTGTTGATGTCCAAATCAGATGATAGTAAGAAATTCAGAAGATCATTCCCTCTCTTGTTGCATTTGCTGCTGCACCCAGAAGGTATTCTGAGCATTAGCATCACAGCAGATGATTAGGCCTAGTTTTCTGATTTCACAGTACTCTACGAGTTCCGATACCGCTCTTGGTGGTGGCGACAGAACAGAGTCGTAGGGGAAGTAAGCTGACGCTACGACGAAATTCCGTTCGCTTCGTAGCTTACAACTGCAGCAACCAATTCTTGTCCACAGAACTGTACAAGCTTGGTTGCTGAGCACAATAAGACAAGTTCTCGGTCTTTCAGACCGCTCGTCATAAAGTGGTAAGAAACCTCGCAAGCCATCAAGACCACAGATGCGATTTTTCCAGACCCATGGTTCTTGAATGGATGCTATGTGTAGTTTTGTCTTCACTATGGAAAGTCTGCTACATAGGAGGGCAGTAGCATCCTTGGAATGGTGAAGGTTTATCTGGGTAAAAATTATTTTGATGATTACCGTGGTTTTCGTCCATTATCCGCACTACTTGGAAATTAAGTGGAAATTAATCCTTCCAAGATGCAGATAGGGACGGGAGTCATACCTAGAGCGAATGGTCTCAACCGAAATTTCGTCTAGACCCACAACGAGAGAAGAACCGTCCTTATTTTCCCGGTTCTTACTCTCCTTATGAGAGTAGATTATCCACTTCTTGGTTTCGAGGCCAGGGTTCTGGATATGAAGTCGCGCCAGCACATCTGCCGTTTTCCTGAGTTGCCCCGGAATTCAGCAGACAGCGCGCGTCAGTTTTGGCGGCCTGAAAACCTCAAAAGTTGTGGTTCCCAGGGGGGGGATTTTCGGCACAGATTTGCTCAGCCATTCAAGGGTTTGCGTTTTCCAAACCACAGCCCTCCACTTGAAAGCAAGCATTCTCTGCCGGTGCTAGCTCCCACACTTGATCTTCGCAGTGTTTGCACTCAGCGTCGGTCATACTGTCATCATTGCCAGCTTTTCCAATTCAGAGCGCCAAAGAGGAGATAGCAGCTCTTTTGTAGGGCCGCAATTCTCGCTCCTTGCGCTCGGTTTTTTTCTTCTTCCTCTTTGCGGTTTCGCCTGCATCGGGCAAATTTCCATCCACTGGAGCTACAGCCTTTGCTGGTTGTAGCACCTGTTTCATTTGGGTCTTGCGCGCAGGAGGAGTCGCCAACAGGAGTTGGGATACTTCTGTTGGTGGATCTTCTCGCGTCATTCAACCTCCGTCCGCCAGAACTGCGTCCTTTGAGGGTTGCAGCACTAGTTTTATCCGGACGTTGTGCGCGGGGAGAGCCATCAGCAGAGGGATCAGGAACGCTTGAGACCTTCTTCCTCTTGATCCTGTTCGAATTAGCAGAAGAGGAGGTAGCGTTAGCTCCAATAGACTGATCGGTTTCGGTTGGAGTTACCTCTGCCGACCTGTTTCTTTTTGCCGTCGCCACCAAGGGGGTGCGACTCTCAGCACTTGCGCCTTCAATCTCCTCCGGAATTTCTTTGCGCCGTGCGATTGTCGCTAGTCTTTTTCTCCTCTTCTTTTGATTCTTAGTTAGGAGCCCTTCAGAGGCTGCCTCGTTTGGAGCCCGTTCAACCTGTTCGGCATTCCGGGTCGTACCATCATAAGCAACACTCTGATCAGCCACTTGACTATGTGGTTGGAGATTAAGCGTATCAGGCAAAGCCTGATGGTGGTTGGGGCCTCCAGAATCCTTGCCCCAGCCGTAGTCGAGAAGAGTACGGGTGGATTTTCGCTGTCGCGAGTACCACCTGGAGTAATTTCCAATCTTTGTTTGTCAGTCATACTTTGTTTTTAACTTGTTTATCGTCAAAGTTAAGACGTGACCGATGACATAATGAAAGTAATAAATTGTCAATACATTGCTGTGACAATCTCGGGCAAATATCTAACTGGATCTTATGCTAAATACTCCCTCCAAATTATCTGTGTGGACCAAGGAAAACGGCATCAACGCTCATAAAACGGAAATCGTCCTCTTCACACGGAAATATAAATATGCTAAAATAGACCCCCCTTACCATCGACGGCGCCAGTTGTAGATTCTCCAAATCTGCCAAATACCTAGGGCTTATCCTAGATAGGAGACTCAACTGAAAGCCTGCCTGTAAGACTACACTTCCTCTTTAATAATAATAATAATGGCGGCGCTACAGCCCGAGGTGGACCTGGGCCTAGCTTCTCAGCAACCACTCGTGTTGTGCGTGCTATTGTTCTCTCACGAGTGGAGGGGACCGATGCTATTAAAACAGTAGTCGACATAGCGGCTGCAGCCATAGAAGGCCGTTCTTGGAGGTGGGGCACAAAGCAATACTGCGCTGTTGTCACACTAGACGTTAAGAACGCATTCAACACAGCCGACTGGTGTCAAATAAAGAGATCGTTGATGAGGATGGAAACACCGTACTATTTACAACGGATAATTTCCAGCTACTTCACAGGTAGAAAACTAAGATACGACACAGAAGAAGGGGTTAAGTACCATAACGTATCCGCCGGCGTCCCCCAAGGATCGGTGCTGGGCCCACTGCTCTGGAACATCATGTATGATGGAGTACTAAGGCTAAGGTTGCCCACAGGAGTAAAAATCATCGGCATCGCTGATGATATAGCTATTGTAGTCGTTGCGAAACACATTCACGAAGTTGAGTCAACCACGAATGCGACAATTGGCCAAAAAAAGCTGTGGCTCGAATCAGCAGGCCTCGAACTAGCGGACCACAAAACGGAAGCCGTTCTCATCACGAGCAGGAAAACCGTGGAGTATATTAATATTCAAGTCGGCAACCAAAATGTTCAGTCAAAGGAAGCGGTAAAATATCTAGGAGTGATGCTTGACAACAGGCTACGCTTTAATAGACATGTGGATTATGTGAGCAAAAAAGCTTCATCCATACAAGCGGCACTTTCCAGGATACTGCCGAACGTGGGCGGACCCGGATACGCAAAAAGGATGCTTTTAACTAGAGTCGTCAGCTCGGTTATTTTATACGCTGCACCAGTCTGGGCGGATACCCTCAAAACAAATAAATCAACATGCCGGAAACTATCCTCGATCTACCGGCGATGCGCGTTAAGAGTAATAAGCGGCTACAGGACGATCTCGGACGAAGCCGCATTTGTTATAGCGGGAATGATCCCCATTGATATCCTTGCGGATGAGATGAGGAGGATTCACCACAGAAAACCCTTAATCCCAACGGAGGCCGGGGAAATAAGGAACATGAAAAAGGAAGAAAGGACTCGTTCAGTAGCTCTGTGGCAAACTCGATGGGATAGCACCACGAAGGGCAGATGGACCCATACCTTGATTCCACAAGTTTATACCTGGATTAGCAGATCGCAAGGAAACTGCAACTACCACCTAACTCAGTTTCTATCTGGCCACGGTGGGTACCGAAAGTACCTGCACCGTTTTGGCCATGACGACTCGCCGTACTGTCCAGAATGTCCAAACCAGGAGGAGGACGTGGAGCACGCATTCTTTTACTGTGGACGCTTCACAGACTGGAGAGGTAATCTACCAGACCCACCAGATCTAGTAAAGAGAATGATGGAGTCGGAAGATTACTGGGTGGACATATGCGGACGCATAAAAAACATACAGGTTGAGCTGCGGAGAATAGAAGCAGCAAGAAGAGCAGTAGCAGCAGAAGCAACAGAGTCTGCTGAAGCACAGGAGTAGCATTAATTGCTTGCCAGCCCCGCGAAGTAATACCTAACGGCAGTTCCGCGGGGAGAGTGGTAGAAGAGTGCAGGGTGTGGGTTAGTACGTAGGCGTATTCCCTTAATCGAATACTTGGGTTTGCGAATCGTGCATGCTGATAGCACGGGCTATTAGTATCTTTCGAAGATTGCCACATCCTTGGACGTAACCAAACTAACGAGTGGAGGGGACCTACAGTTTAATGCCGACTCCGAACGGCGAGATTGAGAAGCTTTTTCTAGACAGTTATACTCTTTGAGCATTGTCAGTGACTCGAAAGAGGTGGAGCCGTGAAAAAATGTTTGATGTTTTTTCCGAGATTCGAACTGACGACCTCGAGCGTAGCAGTCGACGCACCTACCCACTACGCCACGGCTCCCACACACTTGCTCTTTACGTAAGTAAAAAAGCCATAGGCAAAAATGGGGTCTCCAACCTCATACGATTCATTGGATCTACGTTACCGTCATTAGACCCATGCTGTAGTATGGGAATTTTTTGTAGCCTATCCTAGACATAGCCATACACTACAATAACCTAAAGAAAGTTCAACGTCAAGCCTGCATCTGCATCGGAGGTGTATTGAGAACTACGCCGTCTAATGCCTAGAACGTTATCCTGAACCTAACCCCACGTGACATTTTTGGCCGCTCTTCGACGCTATTTAGGTATTGTCATAGATAATAAGCTTAGTTGGTACAATGGTGCCATGACATAACGCCAAGCGACATAAGGCCAAATTTTAAAACTTGGCCTTATGTCGCTTTATCAAAGTGACATAAGACCAAATTTTTACTTTGGCCTTATGTCACTTTCACAAAGCGACATAAGGCCAATTGGCTTTATGTCGCTTTCCGCTGTATATCTGATTTAGGTTTACCTTATTAAAATATACCTTCCATTATACATTCTGAGACATTTAAGAGGAAACGGGTAAAAAGTTAAATTGGTTTGGGGGGGCATGCTGCCCCCCTGCAACCCCCCTGCTTGGCCACAGATAGGATTTGGGGTAGGTGCAAAATTGGATATATGTTACTTTTTCAAATCCATTCTAAATATGAAAATAAGGAAACATTGGATACCACCAACCTCGCACCTATCCCAAATCTTATCTGCGGCCAAGCTGGGGGTTTCAGGGGGCAGCATGAACCCTCATACTTCACTTTTTACCCGTTCCCTAATACTAACTCCACTGTTCAATTTCATTTTAATTACACATATACATGTTATTAAGAGTTATGGAATTATGACCCACTTGATGTTTATTAATATCATTATTTGGTGTTATGTCCCAAAAAAATTTGGCGTTATGTCGCTTTGTCGAGCGACATAAGACCAAATTCTGAAATTTGGCTTTATGTCACTTTGAGAAAGAGACATAAGGCCAAATGCTAGAATTTGGCCTTATGTCGCTTGGCGTTATGTCCGGGCCCCGAATATTTTCTTTAATGACCTTTTGCCTTTACCCTTAGACCAACATGTTTCGAATCCTGAATGCTTATACAAAGACCTGTTGCAAACGAGCGACGATGTCTATCGAATCTGCGTAATCCAGCAGCTGGACCGACTTATGGCTGAAACACAATAGTGCGTCAGCATCAGCGTTGTCTTTCAACGCACACAATTCAATGGACATGCACGAAATACTGCGTCGACCTACGTATGTGAAGAATGAGAGAGATGAGAGGATCGTAATAAAACGTAAAACGTAATCCCAACACATGTCATTATTCAACATGTTGGATATTTTTTTGACAGAGGGATGCGCTGTGAGAGCGAAATTGAGAAATGCTTCCCAAATTGAGAGTTTTTTTCCTAATTTGAGAACATTTTGTGGCAACTGACATTTGAGAAATAAAAATAGCTGACTAAAATTATTTCAACGACAAAATTAATTTGAATGAATACTCCAAATTAGCAACAAGAAGCACTTTTTTGATTTCTTTAACTTTCTTGGCATTAATTTTCCGCAATTAATTTCTTTAACGTTCAATCCAATTTGACCAGAATATTTTTTGATTTGACATTTCAGAAATGAAAACAGCTGACGGAATATTTTTTATTTGGTATTTGAGAGAGGGAGGGAGGAGCTTATTAACGCAGTGCGTCAACGCACACCCTCCGTAACGTGAAGTCGACTAGCGCAACGCACTGTTGTGTTTCAGCTATAATGGCTATAATGGCTATAATGGCTGAAACACAATAGTGCGTTGCGCTAGTCGACTTCACGTTACGGAGGGTGTGCGTTGACGCACTGCGTTAATAAGCTCCTCCCTCCCTCTCTCAAATACCAAATAAAAAATATTCCGTCAGCTGTTTTCATTTCTGAAATGTCAAATCAAAAAATATTCTGGTCAAACAATTCAACGTTAAAGAAATTGATTGCGGAAAATGAATGCCAAGAAAAGTTAAAAAAATTAAAAAAGTGATTCTTGTTGCTAATTTGGCATATTCATTCAAATTAGTTTTGTCGTTGAAATAATTTTAGTCAGCTGTTTTCATTTCTCAAATGTCAGTTGCCACAAAATGTTCTCAATTTGAGAAAAAACTCTCAATTTGGGAAGCATTTCTCAATTTCGCTCTCACAGCGCATCCCTCTGTCAAAAAAATATCCAACATGTTGAATAATGACATGTGTTGGGATTACGTTTTACGTTTTATTACGATCCTCTCATCTCTCTCATTTTTCATTTACGTAGCTTGCTGCAGTATTGTGTGCATGGCCATTGAATCGTGTGCGTTGAAAGACAGCGCTGACGCTGACGCACTATTGTGTTTCAGCCATAACGCAGTGCGTCAACGCACACCTTCCGTATCATGAAGTCGGCTAGCTCAACGCACTATTGTGTTTCAGCAATTATAGAGGATAGTGTCATTATAGAGGATACACCTGCCCTCCGCACTGTTTTCTTCAGAACTAGATTGAAAAAGAAACACGACAGTTTATCTCATTGTCATTATCCGGTACAGGTTTCAAACGGTCCAGAACCACAATTTTCCCAGGATCTTCCTATTTTGGCAGAAAAGAAAAACAAACACGTGCATACATCAACACATGTTTTTGCAAAATGTTAAAGACACATTAAAAATGTGTTTAAGGAAAACCACTGCTAATGAGAGTGAATGGTACAAATCTTCAAGGCAACTGAACGCCTTTGATTCATTATGTGACTTAAATAGCGCTGTCGTCATAAACTCCGTCATCATTTCTTAACAATTCGTGAGAGATGATTTAATCGACGTTTTTTGAATAAAAGCTATTCAGTCAGCTTCCTGTGCTGCATGCCTAATTCAAATTTCATTCAATTCTTGTGCAAAACCGCACCCAAAGAAGCTTTAAAAGTCTAAAAAAAAGATACAGAAAATAAGTCATAAAGTAACCCGACGTGTAAAAACTCAATTTTTAAAAAATATTTGATTTATTTACTTTTTTTTGCTAAATAGCAAACAGGTCAAACCAAACATAAAACAAAATGAAAAGAAACTTTGTGTGTTAAGAGTGAGAGCATCACTAGATACAACTAATTTCAAAGCACTTCTAGTACAAAAGCTCTATAAGATATTCATACGTGTTGCGATCATGTCCACAAAGTTCGATCGAATGAGTTTATTTTTGGATTTGCTATAGTGGAGGCAGTATAGCACAGACTGTCGCGACATATTCACGTTCCATTAAGTAGGTAAAACATCTTAAGTTCTCATCTCATATCTACAAGTATGTATACGCTTTGGCCTTGGGTGTCGTCTATAAACTGCTCGAATTTTTGTAGTTTATTAGTTTAAAAGAAAGTTTTATGGATTTATATTGTTAACCGGGAAAAAATATAATTTACATATTCTGTACACTGACAATGTCAATTTGATAATGTAATGAATCTTTCCGACATAGTGTTGTATAAACTTAGTTATTAATTACTAGATGAAGCCTTGGCAGTGAAGTGAACTAATTATAGATTTATTCTTGAAAAAATCAAATTCAATGTTTTTTTCTCCTGCGGATACATACTTTCATATGAATGTTTTTTTTTTCTTCCCGCCTACGTGTGTTTTGTTATTTTATTTGCATGTGTGAAATAAGTGTGTTTTATATGTGCTATATTAATTTTATTTACCAGCTTTAGTTTACCTCAATGAGATCATTTTTACATTTACATTTTCCGTTTTGATTTCATTTTCATTTGAGTAATGTTTAGCCCCCGCACACGTATTTCTTGCGTATAATTTTGGGTGGGTTCACTCAAAAGAAAAAAAAAACAATTTCACACAACTTTTTAAAGAGGTACATACATATATACTTTGATGCATATATTTGTAATCACCGACGCGACGCCTAAATCATTTGAGGTAGCAGGTTTAGCAGATGAAATTTTGCTTCAATGAGATCATTCGTGGATGCATGGTAAACTTTTTCCAACCTTAGCCATATGTTCAGTTTTAAATTCGTATATTTAATTTTACTTTGCAAAAAATTGCGTTTCGCGTTTGAATCGTGTACTCATGACATCGTAAAAATTAAAAATAAATTAGGTAATGAATTTGGTCAAATGTTTTTGTTATTGTGCGCAACTTTTACAGTCTGTTAAAGAAACTAACAAACACCATCTTTTCATAATACTTATTGTAGGTATTGTTTGTGTCAATCATAATCAATCATAAGTTAGATTGTATTGATTTCAGAATGTACAATCATCAACTAGAAATATTCCGCATACAAAATGTATCCTACGTCGTCTACATAAATATGCCTACACTTTGAGACTCACATACATAGATATATGAATAAATCCATATGAATCTGTACTTTTATATTATGCGGACATTTTCATTCTTATCCTATTTTCCTTTCTAGAATCGAAATGGATTTACATCACGTAACTTCCGGAAGTCTTATGACACCTATTCAAGACTCTCCATCCAAATACGGACGGGTGAGTGATGTGTAGCTTTTATATGCAAATATAAAGTTAATATTAAAACCTGTAACATTTTAAAGGATCAAAAATATGTATATAAGAAAACATCTTATCAGTATTCAAATGCTGATGGAAATGCTGGAAATACCTTTCTTAACACGGAACAGAATGTCAATCAATTAGACGCTCTCCTTGAAGACTTAAAAAATGAACGTGAACAGACTAGAGAAAAAGGTAAGGGTTTGACAACGCATTGATGGTGAAAAAGTGTATGCATTTAAGATGAATACTGTTGTATTTTCACGTGAAATATAAGACCTCTAACGCACTACTTACAATCTTATATAGTAAATGACTAATATGTACGAAGAATTCGTTGTCGACACACACACTTTTAACGCAACTGACATATGTGGTAATAACACCTCCAACTTTGAAAGGAATGCGCGATTTGCAAAAATAATTTCTTATCAGGTTTTCACATCATGTCTACTCTTTTTTCAATTTCTTACAAGTCGTTGATTGATAACAGTTGAACAGACATCAAACGAAGACTAAAATATGTTGATTAGCACTTGAATTGTCAAATAATTGTTGTTAATGTTTTCAAAATAATCGAATCAAGACGACACAGACGTAAGAAAACCCCAAGATATTGAGCAAAAACAAGGGTGAGGGTGCTAGAACTTTCACTTTATTTAGCACTGACCGCACAGTAGTAGTTTTTATCTGTCCTTGTAAATACGCAAAATATATACAGGTTTTGCTTTATATTGATCACTCATTTTGAATAAATCTCTTCTGCATTAAATGTCACTATTGTGGTCCCAATATTTCGGTGAAAATAATAGCATGTATAAACAAATTACAATTTCTTTCAAATGTGGGTTTCGGCAGTGTGATAATTTCTAGGAAAATATATCTTTATGTTGTAGTAAACAACCCATGATCTTAACAAAATTATCAATTCCACAATACAAACAAATTATTTTTGTGATCTAATATTTTAGCCGTTTTTTTTTAATGTCTTCCATGATCTTACAGATATTGTTCACACTTCAACAACAAATTATAGAACTTTGTAAGTATCTAGCACACTTCCCATCAGTATTCTAAATAAATCCAAAATATTTTCTCTTTCAGAGAGCCAAGTGGGACAATTACAAGAACAACGCGCACTGTCAAGACTCATCAGATGCCTGTAGAAATAGAAAGTGCATCTGAATATAATTCTTATAACACTGTCGATGGGTCAAATGTTGGATATAAGGATATTAAACGCAACGAATCTTCTGTGTATTCATTAAGTAACTTCACATTTTTATCATATAAGAACAAAAACATTTGTAAACATAACTTTAAATACCTTTTGTAGATAAAACTATATCTGGAAACATAAATACCGCTAATAATTCGTATGAATCAAGTAATGTGTCGCATTCCGAAAATAGTGCTCTCGTTCCAGTGCTTTTAGAAAATGATGCGAAAAATCTAAAGCTTTCTGATGATATCTTACCTATACCAGGAACGAAAGTGACTACTACTGTTCGTACATACACGTATGAAATACCGGCAGATCCGGGCACCATAAACAACAGAACACTGTTATATAAAAACAACGTTTACAATTCATCAGGAAATGAATTCATTTCCGAACCAAATCTGCCACAGTCAGTGGTCTATAACTTAGAGAGTTACAATACAATTGGGCCCAATGGACCTACCAGTCCCAATTTGGAAAAACCACTTGGACCAGGACCTACGTCCACAACTCGAGTTTATGAAATCAATGATTCACGAGAATACCGGAATCAACGAAATGAACATTTTATTCCTCAACCAGTCCAACCAACGACCAAGACAATTGTGTATAATATAAATAAAACCGAACATAATAGTAATACCATTCAAGCAACGCCATTGCTACCACAAAACTCGCCTTCTCACACCCTTTTACCAACTCGGCCACAACCATCCCCTCATCATCATCCCGGGGGCACAAATAACTACTATTACCGAGAAACCACAAACACTGTCAATACTTTACACGGTCCACCTGGGGATAATTTACCTCCAAATGTGACTGTTGAATATCCAAAAGATTCGTACGGACCTCCACAAAATCCACCAAACACAATCACGTATAAATACTCATCTTCAACCACTAACTCTCGCAGAGGTCCGAATTATGATTCGCCAACATCACAACCACCTCCATTTCCAGTGGATGGTGTTATTTATCCAGATCAAAACGGTAATCCTCCAGCAAAACTCAACGAACTTTTGGATTCATTTGGAGGCGTGAGTTCAATCATGAAACTGTAATCCAAAAAAGAAAATTTTTTTTATTTATTTATTATTTATTTATTCAACAGCAGGATAACGTTGATAGTAGACAATACGACACAAATCACCGTCCCAAAAAAGAAATTGAAACAGCCGTTGCTACGACCAGTCAGCAAGTTATTCCCAGCGTGAACAAAGCAGGACCAGCCGTATATTATCCACCTGGACATGAATGGCTATCCAAAAAAGAGGAAAGCAGTGCTGGTGGTTACGCAGCTTCAGTAAGTTTCAAACTTTTTTCTTCCAAAGACCATCTTATAATATAATATTTTCAAAACTAGGGAAAATATGCTAAAGCATCTGGAATGTACGAATATGAGTCTGGCTACAAGTCTAAAAGCTCTAGTAAATCAGGTGCAGCTGTTGTGCCAGTTTGTTTACCACTTTGTTGCGCAATGCCATGTAGCATTATGTGATTTTCTAATCATTCACAGTGCTTTATTGTTATTTTTTTTTTCAATCTTCATTGCTATTGTTAAATAACTTTTAAGATCTACAAACAAACCTTGCCACTATCGGATTTTGTATGTATGTACGATCACTCCAACTAAAACAACAAGCAATGCATAATACTCAAACGTATACACTTATTAAACATGATGTCTTAATACATGATTTATAACGAAACAATTATTACTAAGATATTTGTATAACAACAATATTTGTATAGAACATATTTTTTTATAAGTAAAACAGCTTACTCTGTAATAATTGATATTAATAACATATTATTTGAAGCATAAACAATTGCTAGTTTGTATACCAATTAAACATTTCACAGGTGTATGAAATTAGTTTGATCTAATAAAGAAAACTTGTTTGCAAAAAGTATATTAATAATATCAATAATGGGGCGTTACAGTCCGGGGTGGACCTGGGCCTAGCTTCTAAGGAACCACTCGTGTTGTGCGTGCTACTGTTCTTTCACGAGCGGAGGGGACCTACAGTTTATTGCCGACTCCGAACGGCGATTTTGAGAAGCTTTTTTCTAAACAGTTATACTCTTTGAGCCTTGTCAGTGACTCGAAAGAGGCGGGGCAGTGAACAACTTTTTTTTTTACATTGTTTGTTTGAACCTGGACTTGAAAAATAGTGCGTATGGGTCGACGCACAAACCCACACGGCCACGGCGCCCAAAAAAGGTATATTACTCTACTTATAAAAGTACTTTTGTTTACCATTTATTGTTATCACTGGTAAATCGAATTACTGTTCAGAAGCATATCTATCTTTCATTTATATAGCTAACTAGCGTACTTAGTGTGCTGCGCTACGCCTCCTTCAATCATGATTATTGTTGAACACAGTTTCATGTCTAATTAAAACGTTATGCTCACACCACAAATCCTTTAGACTCCTATAGAAAATATCTCATCTTTTCTCAAAAACAGCTATAAGACTTTTTAGGCTGATACGATGATTCCAGGAATGAATTCTGTATGAGGTTTTTTTATCCAGATTTTAACCACAAAGGATATTAGCATTAATGCTCTCTTTTAGCCATAGACCTTAACGCAGTTTATATCCTCAGAGAAAGTTTGTCGCCACATCAAGTAATTCAACGTACACCATTTTCCTGGATAAAATATTTTCCGGTGCCCTTTACATATATACATATATTCCAAATTTAATATTTTTCGAGTGTTGCCTGGGATATGCGAATTTCCATTTTTTCAGTTAGAGAGAAGGGTTAAGGGGTGTATAGCCTATGACCGATTCCTGGTCAAACCTAACAGTGTGAAAATTGCACAAGGCTTGGTTCATAGTTTACAAGTTTATTCCATACATACAAACGAACATTCAATTATATGTAGATAGATAGAAGAAAACATTTCTTCAATCTACATTTAGGAGTACGACAGTCATCACTGAATAAAATGTGTCTCCAATTTGAAATACATACGTGAAACACACATGATTCTTTGAAAGACGTTTTTTTTCTTCATTAAACAGCTCACGCAGATCCAATTAGATTCAAGAATGTTTTGTTTGCAAAATAAATGGATAGTCACTTGTAATAAATGAAAAAAAATATTAACAAGGTGTGATGCCACGTTCATATATTGGATTCAGACAAAGCAGAGGTCTATCATTTAGATCACGTATGCATATAGCATATTGTCTACAACAATTGTGGCGCGTTAATACATTAATAAGTCTGCGCGTTATGTGCGTACCATAGTAACGTGATATAATTTATAGTCTGTCTTTTTTTTTTTTTTTTTCTTTTTTTTATGATTTCGGAGCGTTAATACGCGAACCATGCAGACACAAGCGTCTGCACCTAGCCTCTATTTACGAACTCCTACTCTCACCTCCCCGTGGTGAAATCAGGGAGCCGAGTACCCTCGACAGAAGATGAGGTAACCAACCAACGTGGGACATCTGGGCGGCTGCAAACGAGAGAGGGGGGAGTGTCTACCAGAGTGTCTACCAGGGCTTATCACTCTTTTTAGGATGGCGGCGGAGGAGCTGGTCAGCTGATTGGCCAACGGCGGCATCCACAACTCCAGTCAGCAGGAGCTACCTGGTTTCCATGGTAAGGTCGGGACCCTGGAATAGAGATGGCGGCAGATGAACCCTTCTCGTAGGGCCAACGGCGGCGCTCACAGCCTGCAAGAGGCTACCGACACCGGATCCTTCCGGACCCCTTTGTCCGGGGGCTAAACAGGTCCATCTGTCCTCCCAGTTGGAGGTTGTGCGTGGGGTTAACTTCCTCATAACGTAAAAAATTACGAGTTCAGAAACAACAACCTGCCTCGGATATGGACGGATTTACTGTTGACGACCCTAGCAAATGAAAAAAGGACAATGATTTTCGGGTCTGCACGTGGAATGTGAGGTCCCTGAACAGACCACGTGCAGCCGATGAACTCGCGGAGGCCTTAGACTGCTATAAAGCAGACGTTACCGCAATCCAGGAAGTGCGATGGGATGGACCGGGCAAAAAGAGGATGAAAAACTGAGATATCTATTACGGCGATTGTTACAGAGAGCGAAGGCAGCGATTATTTGGATGTGGATTTGTTGTTCGAGGCAGGCTTAGGCAAAAAGTCTTAAGCTTTAAGTACATAAGCAAGCGCCTCATAACAATCCGCATCAAGGCTAAATTCGGCAACATCAGCCTAATCTGCGCCCACGCCCCAACAGAGGACAAAGATGACGATAGCAAAGATGACTTCTATGATCTCCTAGAAGGAACGTATGATCAGTGCCCCAGCTACGACACTAAGATCGTTCTAGGAGATTTCAACGCTAAGCTGGGTAAAGAGGACATCTTTGCTAGAGTCATCGGTAAACACAGCCTGCACGACACCACGTCCGAAAACGGACTACGGCTGGTGGACTTTGTTACGGGGCGAAACCTCTCTGTAGCTAGCACACGGTTCATACACCTCAACAGCCATAACGAGAGCTGCCGGTCCCTTGATCATTCAACCGTCAACCAGATTGATCACATTGCGATCGACGTCAGACACTCCTCCAGTATTCTTGATGTGCGAACGTTCAGAGGCGCCAACATCGACTCGCACCATTTCCTTGTTGTAGCCAAGGTAAGGACACGGATATCGATAGAAAAACGGAGTGGATGAAGACGACCACGGTTTGACGTCGAAAAGGTGCAATCGCAACAGACTGCCAGGAACTTTGCCGATCGAGGCCCCCTTGAAACTCTCCGAAGGTTCGATGTCGCCTACACGAACAATAGACAAAGAATGGAAACGTTGTCAAAAAGCCATCAGAGAAGCCGCTACTGATGTGCTGGGTTTTAAAACGCCAACAAGGAAAAACCCCTGTTTTGACAACGAGTGCAGGCAGGCACATGCAGCAAAGCAAGAAGCCTACCGGGCAACGCTGCATCGAACCACGAGAGATGTTCGTGAGCTCTACGAACAGAAACGAAGGGAAGAGAACCGGCTTCTCAGGAAGAAAAAGAAAGAGCACGAGAAGCGCGCGATCGAGGAGATGGAGAAGTGTTATGGCAGGAATGATGTCCGAAAGTTTTACCAAAGGGTAAAACTTTTATCGAATGGACATAAAGTTCAGAAGCCTGCCGGGACGAGAATGGACAGCTAGTAGTAGATTCGCAGTCGATACTGAGAATTTGGAAAAATCATTTCTGCAGACTGTTGAACGGCGATGAGGACACAAATACCGCTGTCAGGCAGAATGTTCCACTCAACACAACGGACGATGATAGAAGAGAATACCGTCCACCCGATCTAGACGAAGTCAAGATAGCGATATCGAGACTGAAGTCTAATAAAGCTGCTGGTGCAGATAGTCTGCCCGCTGAAATGTTTAAAGCAGCTGGAGATGAGCTGGTGCATGCGCTCTACCAGTAGATAAGATATGGTCGGAGGAAAGCATGCCCGATGAGTGGAATCACAGTATCGTTTGCCCGATCCACAAGAAAGGAGACCCCTTTGACTGCGCCAACTATCGAGGGATAAATCTCCTTAACATCGCCTATAAGGTCTTCTCTGCCGTTTTGTGTGAACGCCTGAAACTATTTGTGAACAAACTGGTCCCTATCAGTGTGGTTTCAGGCCCGGGAAGTCCACCATCGATCAAATTTTCACACTGCGGCAGATCCTGGAGAAGACCCAAGAAATGCAGATCGACACACACCATCTATTTGTCGATTTCAAGGCCGCATATGACAGCGTGTATAGAGACGAGCTATACAGCGCCATGTCTAGTTTTGACATTCCTGCTAAACTCGTCAGACTGAGCAGGATGACGATGGAGAACTCTCGCTGCTCCATCAAGGTCGGTAACGAACTCACCGAGACCTTCAATGTCAAAAAAGGTTTTAGACAAGGCGACGCGCTGTCATGTGATTTCTTTAACATCATTCTTGAGAAGATCGTGCAAAACTCACTGGCCAACACAAGAAGCACGATCTTCCAAAACTCCGTTCAACTGCTAGCTTACGCGGATGACATTGACGTGATTGGGCGAACACAGCGAGCCGTCAATGATGCGTTTGCTGGCATTGAAACGGAAGCGGCTAAAATGGGTCTGGCGGTAAACGAGGGCAAAACAAAGTATATGCTGTCATCGAGAAAGGACGCACAACATCGACGACTTGGCCAAAACGTCACCATAGGCAGCTATAACTTTGAGGTAGTTAAGGACTTCGTCTACCTTGGCTCTGCGGTAAACAGTACAAATAACATCAGTACCGAGATCAAACGCAGAATAACTCTTGCCAACCGCTGTTTTTATGGGCTCAAAAGGCAATTGAGTAGTAGAGCCCTGTCCAGACCAAGTTGACTTTGTAAAACACCTTGATCATCCCAGTCCTGCTGTACGGCGCAGAGGCATGGACAATATCCCAAGTGGATGAACAGTCTCTTGGTCTTTTCGAGAGAAAAGTTCTGCGCGCGATCATTGGTCCTGTTTGCGTTGATGGCATTTGGAGGAGAAGATTCAACCACGAACTGTATGGGCTGTACAGCGACATGAGTCTAGCCAGGCGTCTACGGATCCAACGCCTAAGATGGCTAGGCCATGTAGAGCGTATGGACAACTTAGCTCCGGCCCGAAGAGTCTTCGACTCTGAGCCTGTGGAACAACGCAACAGAGGACGTCCACGTACAAGGTGGCGCACACAAGTCGAGGGGGACCTCTGCCGGCTTGGTGTGCGAAACTGAAGACAGCTGGCGAAAGATCGTGCTGGCTGGAGAGGCATGTTGAGTGAGGCCCAGGTCCACCTCGGACTGTAGCGCCCTAAGAAGAAGAAGAAGTCTGTTTTTTTATTAAGATCTTTTCACTATATCAAACAAATAATGTTTACAATCATCATTCAACTCTTGTAAGCCCCAATCGAACTAACCCATCATATCCATCAATTACCTCCAAAATATCAAATTCTGTATTTATAAGGCTAAGCTTGGGTCACAAAGACTTTACGCACGAATATCAAACTTCTCCAACATTTGCCACTCACAATTTGACATCAACATTACCACAGGATGCATACATTTATTAACTGAAAAATATACTGCTGAGAAACCCCCAACATTAAAATATCTACAATTTACAAATATATTAGGCACATAAATATAGAAATTTGAACAGATTTGTATCTACTACATACATATATATAACTTAAAAAATTCAGAGCAACGAGAACAGCAACCATTTTTTTTAAGATAATTAATAGTTACTTTGTTTTTATGGCATCGTTAAATTCTTCTATTTGCCTTCTGTCTTATCTTGTGCATAATTCAAATATGTTAGCCTATGTACGAGTATATGCATATCTTTGCATATCTCTCCTTCTAATCATGAAGCAAGATGTTATAAAAAAAACAACTTCTACTTTAAAAGTAACTTGAACACATTCATTTGGCTCACTATAACACAATGCAAAGCTCTTACGAAAGTTGTTTCCGAAGAAAATTTTAAACAAATTTAAAGATAATATTTCTGGAAATGTTCTGTGAATATCGGATGAGAGCTTGTGCAAGGAGGTGAGCACAAATGAGAACAACCGGATACTATAATCTTATCCTTTGTGTGTGCATGCAGAATCACTCGGCTGTACGCTATATTAATCCATTTCAATAGCAGACTTCGAGCGGAGGAATAGATGTAGATTTAATGTGTACTTAAGTTTATACGAATCTTATACAGTCCATACAACAATAAAATAAAGCAAATTAAATAAAATTTGTGCTTTATTTAACAAAACCTAAAGTAAGAACACACTACTACATGCATTCCCTCTTTATTACTATCAGCATGGACATGTAGTATGAAGGAAGTAGACCACACAGTATCCAAATGGATGTATGAACTCCTGAGTACAAGATCAGCGGAGACACACATCAGGAGGCGTAATAAAAGTCGACACAACAAGAGGATGCCCACAAGGAGGAGTTCTATCTCCTCTTATATGGAACCTAGTTGTACACGAGCTTCTAGAGATACTGACAACCACGTCAGTCATATGCCGATGACATTGTAATCATAGCCAAAGGACAAATGGAGGAGATGCGATATTATTAAATGGGGACTAACAATAACTAAGGATTGGTACTTGTCGGAGCTTGTCTTGTCGGTACTTGTCTAAGGAGCGACAACTTAACAGACTGATGACCGGTCTTGAGTTAGGAGACAGGCGACCATCAAGTCTCTTACGCGAAATGCGTAATTTAGCTGGCGAGAATATTCTCGACGATACGCTTTCGACTCTCTAGATGAATCATATGCCCAGTCACGTTCGAGGCATATTGTCCGCCAATAATGGGCTTTCTCTTCCAGCTCAAGCTGAGATTGCGGACAGGATCATCGAAAACACATCTGGTCCTGCAGTTTGCTCAACACAAACACAAGAAGCGACTTCGTCGAACGATGTGTATAGGCGTCTCGATGCCATTGAAGAAACACTGTCGTCGCTGAAAGTGTGGATCAAAATCTTTCAAACAATGGAAACGCATTCCAAAGACAACGGTCACAGTCTCGGCAACGCAACAATAAAAACAGTTATCCAGCCAGAAACACAAACCATCTTCCCTCAATAATTTGTAAGTTTCATAAACGATTTGGTGACGAGGCTAGGAAATGTCAACAGCCGTGCGCCTACTCAAAGGGTTTAAACTAGAACCGATGTTACCTTCCAAGGCGGCACGTATTTAACAAGAATACCCACGAGAAATTTCTAGTTGACTCTGGCTCCACCGTCCCGGTTCTACCTCGTCCACACAACTGTAATAGCATCTCCACACACCAAATTCTTTATGCGGCCAACAATACTTCAATCCGGACATACGGTGAGAAGACACTAATCCTTGGCTTACGGCGTAATCAATTGGAAATTCGTCATTGCTGAGGTCAAAACCGCAATCATCGGAGCTGATCTATTGGCTCACTACGGACTAATCATTGATTTAAAATCTAGACGCCTAATCAACGCCAAAACATCTATTGTAATACCCGTATTGGTTTATTGATAGTGGATGCTCAGCATAGATATAAGGATATCATCGAAGAATTCGTCTCTTCGCCATCACAGACGGGTACTAGCAGCAACATGGTTCATCATCAAATCATAACAACTGGACAACACGTAGCAGAACGACCACGACGTCTTACCGGTGACAAACTGAAGCAGGCAAAGGCTGAATTCAAGTCCATGATTGAGAAGGGCATTTGCCGACCATCCAGCAGTCCATGGGCCAGTTCTCTCCATATGGTACAAAAGAAGACATGAAGTTGGACGCCATGCGGCGATTACCGAAGCCTAAATGCACAAACACGGCCAGATCGTTACCCAATTCCTTATCTCATGGACATCAATGATCAGCTCAATGGAAAAACATCTTCTCATCGCTCGACTTAGACAAAGCCTATTACCAAATACCTATGGCACCGGAAGACATTGAAAAACAGCTGTTACGACGCCTTTCGATTTGTTCGAGTGGAACGTACTTCCATTTGGTCTTAAGAATGCTACACAGACCTTCCAGCGACACATGGATAGAGTCCCTTTTGGTTTGGATTATGTATTCTGCCACATCGATGATATCCTTATCTTCATAGGTTAGCAGAGCATGGCTTGAAGATAAACGTCGGAAAGTTTGTTTTCGGAAAGTCCGAAATTACATACCTCGGACACACTGTTGAAATGAAAAATAAATCTGGCATCACTGTAAATATTTTTACTTGAAGTTTTAAGATTTTTGAATTATCTGTCAAAACTGAATTCGGTTAATAAAAGAACGCTTAAGTCAGATCAGATCGTTCCTCTTTATTATATTAAGAACGGATAAAATACAGCAGGTTATGGGCCCAGGCAGGCACCAAGACAAGCAGTTTTAGGTGTGTTAAATCATGGACAAGTTATCGGATCACATAGAGAAACTCTCAGGGAGAGATAATTTCCATAAATGGAAATTCACGGTGGAGCATGCAATGAAGCTCCAAGGTTTTTGGAAATCTGTGCTGGGAACGGAGACTGACGAAGGCATCAAGGAGAAGGCTATGTCAAGACTCGTTTTGTACATTTCCCCAAATTTATATATCCATATTCAAGGTCTTTCATCGGCCAATGAAATTTGGAAAAATCTCGAAGCTACGTATGATGATTCAGGTTTGACAAGGCGCTGCGGATTATTAAGAAAATTGACAACGACACAGTTGGTCAATTGTTCAAATATTGACTAATACGTAAACACCATCAAAATTAAATCAAATTGTATGAAGGTAGATGAAGAGTGGGTTGGCAGTTTGTTACTTAGCGGTTTACCAGAACGTTTTAAAGCTATGATCATGGCTATTGAAAGCAGTGGTCCAAAGATAACTGACGATTCGATCAAAACAAAATTTTTTCAGGATTATGATAGCTACAACGAAGAGGCAGGAACAGGTGACAAAGCTGTTTTATATGGCAGACACTAAGGGAAAGGTTTCCGAGGAACGGCTGTCGAAAAGCGTAAAAATATTGTATGCTACAAATGCAAGAAGGAATGACATAATGCAAAGTATTGCAAGAACAAACAATAAGCTGTCTACAGTGGTAAAGACAAAACATTAGCATCAACATTTGCTGTAAAGTTCGATACAAAATCAAGAGACTGTGTGGTCGATTCTGGAGCATCATCGCACATGGCGAAAAGAAGAGAAGAATTTACAAATTTTCAAGAATTTGCACAGAAGGAATTTGTGACTGTAGTAAACAACACACAGCTAGAAGCAGTTGGAAAAGGTAATGTTTTAACATACCTATGTACATAATGGCAATTCCATTGAAAAGGTTAGGATCGAAGATGTTTTGCTGGTCTGGGGAATCTGCGTTAATTTACTGTCGATAAGTCAATTGACTAGAAAATGTTGTACAGCAAAGTTTTCTGCAAGCATATGTAAAATCTACAAAGATACTGAGCTTATTGTAGAAGCAAAGGCGACAGACATCATGTTCATTTTAAATGTAGAAGGTAATCACAAACATTTTCACGTGATTAACCGCAACATTTGGCATAAGCGCTTGGGTCATACAATAAATGGTTCAGGCTGCAAACCACCACAAAACAGGGTTCGAGCTATCTTGGAGTATCCAAAGCCAAACACCATTTCTCAGCTCCGGCGCTTCCTCGGGATCGTCAGTTATTATCGACGATACATCCCAAAGTGCGCACATATGCAAGCAACCCTGAACGAGTTTCAGAAGAACTCAAAGAAGAACGATAATCGGCAGATTCCATGGACATCTCAGGCAGATGATGCTATCACTCAATGTAAGGAGAGTATCGGCAAAGCAACAACACTCAGTAACATTGACCCTGAAGCACCAATGGTCCTAACAACAGATGCCTCCGACACTGCAGCTGGCGCCAAACTTGAACAGCTAAAGGACAAACATCTCCAACCGATCGGATTCTTCTCATGTAAGTTTTCAGAAACTCGCTACTGCACATACGACAGGGAATCGCTTGCAATATATCTGGCAATCAAATTCTTTAAACATTTTTTGGGTGGTCGACAAGTAACAATCCAGACCGACCACAAGCCATTAATATACAAGCCATTAAAATTGGATAAGGCATCTCAACGTCGACTGAGACACCTGGACTACATTTCGCACTTGTCCGGCGAAAATAACGAAGTCGCGGATGCATTATCTCGAGTCAGAGCAATTTCCATGCCAACAAAAATAGACAATACGCTTTTACAAACAGCACAACAGGATGACACAGAACTAAAGGATATTTTAAATAATGCAACAAATTCATCACTTAAATTACAAAAGCTAACAATAGAACCAGATTGTCAAAATTACTGCGACATCTCAACTGATTTCATCCGGCCCTACATACCACAATCACTACGCCGAACAGTTTTTAATTCTATCAATAACCTTTCCCATCCATGCGGGAGAGCCACTAGTGTCCAACTTTCGATTCGATCAAAACAAAAATTTTTCAGGATTATGATAGCTACAACGAAGAGGCAGGAACAGGTGACAAAGCTGTTTTATATGGCAGACACTAAGGGAAAGGTTTCCGAGGAACGGCTGTCGAAAAGCGTAAAAATATTGTATGCTACAAATGCAAGAAGGAATGACATAATGCAAAGTATTGCAAGAACAAACAATAAGCTGTCTACAGTGGTAAAGACAAAACATTAGCATCAACATTTGCTGTAAAGTTCGATACAAAATCAAGAGACTGTGTGGTCGATTCTGGAGCATCATCGCACATGGCGAAAAGAAGAGAAGAATTTACAAATTTTCAAGAATTTGCACAGAAGGAATTTGTGACTGTAGTAAACAACACACAGCTAGAAGCAGTTGGAAAAGGTAATGTTTTAACATACCTATGTACATAATGGCAATTCCATTGAAAAGGTTAGGATCGAAGATGTTTTGCTGGTCTCGGGAATCTGCGTTAATTTACTGTCGATAAGTCAATTGACTAGAAAATGTTGTACAGCAAAGTTTTCTGCAAGCATATGTAAAATCTACAAAGATACTGAGCTTATTGTAGAAGCAAAGGCGACAGACATCATGTTCATTTTAAATGTAGAAGGTAATCACAAACATTTTCACGTGATTAACCGCAACATTTGGCATAAGCGCTTGGGTCATACAAATGATGAAAACATAAAATGTCTTTCTCAAGACAAATCACACAAAATTAAAATTTCGAAAGAATCAGGTCCTGAAAAATGCATTCCATGTATTCAAGGAAAACAATCAAGGTTGTCATTTCAAAAGTCAAAAAGCCTAACAGCTAAAATACTGGAGTTGGTACACACGGATTTTTTGTGGCCCGATGGAGCAAAAATCGAAAGGAGGAGCGCAGTATTATGTCCTATTTTTAGATGATTATTCTAATAAAGTTTTTATGTACATAATGAAACAAAAATCAGAAGTTCCAGAGATTTTTAACGAATTCAGAATTATGGTTGAAAATCAAACGGGAAAGAAGATAAAAAAAATTGAGATCAGACAATGGTCTGGAATTTTGAAATGCAAAAATAAAAAATATCTGCAAGAAATATGGAATTATTCATCAGACATCAGCACCATACAGTACAACTAGTTTTAATGATGAAACTGAAAGCACAAATGATTTTGCTGGATATGAATCAGGTGAAGAAACAGTCGAAAATAATAATCATCAGGCAGTGCGACGATCATCAAGGATATGTAAGCCACCAGATATGAGTAACTACATGACGTATTTTGTGAATGAAAATGCAAACGATTCGAGAGATTATATAGAAGCTACAAGTGGTGAGGATAGACAGAAGTGGACAAAAGCTATTGATGAGGAATTGAAATCATTGAATGCAAATAAAACTTACAGATTTACCCACAGGTAGGAAAGCCTTATCAACAAAATGGGTTTTTAAAACTAAATACAGTCAGAAAGGGGATATTTTAAGGCATAAAACGAGATTGGTTGCGAGAGGCTGTGGGCAACGAAATGGGGTTGACTATAGTGAAACATATTCACCTGTTATGCGACACAATTCCCTGCGATATCTTCTGTCATTAGCTTTGGATTTCGACTTGGAAATAGACCATTTAGATGCTGTTACCGCTTTTCTACAAGGTGACTTAAATGAGGAAATCTATTTACAAGCACCTGATGGAATTAAAATAGCTCAAGGTAAGGTCTTACGATTAAATAAACCAATTTATGGGCTAAAATAATCATCACGAATGTGGAATAAAAAACTTAGTGATGTTCTGTTAAAATTCGGAATGAAAAATCTGAAAAATGATCAGTGTATTTATATTTCAAATAATAATACTGCTAATATTCTAATACTAGTAGTATACGTCGATGATATGTTGATTTTCTGGAAAAATTAAAAACAGAAACAATCTTTAGTAAATCATCTTAAAAAATGTTTTTACATGAAAGAACTGGGAAAAGCTCAATCGTTTTTTGGGTTGCATCTTAGATTTGAGTACCAAAAGTACATTTCGATTGATCAAAAGCAGTATATCCCAAAAATACTTGATAGATTTGGCATGACTTTGTGCAATCCTGTTTCTACTCCAATTGATACAAATGCAAAGTTCAACAAGGATCAGTGCCCATCAAATGAAAAGGAGAAATTAGAGATGGCGAAATATCCTTATCAAGAATTGATTGGAAGTTTGTTGTTTGCAGCTCAGTTAACAAGGCCTGACATTTGTTATGCAGTGAACATTTTTAATTAATTTAATTTTAATTAATTTATTATGGAGTTTTTAATTCTAAGCTTCAATACGGTATAAATTGCTGGGCAGGTGGCTACCAAAACAAAGTTCAGCCATTGCTAGTCTTGCAAAAGAATGTTGTCCGAAAGATTTGTCGTAAACCTGGTAGGTATCCTAGTTTTCCTTTGTTTTGTCAATTAAGTATTCTTCCTGTTCGTCACTTATAATGTTTAAAGGTTCTAAAAGCATTCTTTATGAAGTCTGGTAACCGAAACTTTCGTATAATCTCAAACTATAACCTACGTAATAACTCGCTTAATATGTTACAAGTGCCAAGCTATCGAACCACCGCTTGTAAGAATTCTCATTCAGTTGTTTCTAATCGCTTATTTAATGCCCTCCCGGAAATCAGATGTGCTCACATGTCCAAATGTTTTCTAAAGCGCGTAAAAAATTGGTTATTTACTCAAGATTACTATAGTTTAGACTCTCTTACTTCTAATATTTTGATCTAACTTTTGTTTCAACTCTTGAAAATTTTTTGTTTGCATCCTTTATGAAGTGAGAACAAATTGATGTCAAATGACAATGATGTCAAATTGATGTTAAAAGAATTAAATTGCTGAAAATTGTTTTTTCTTTTCTCTATTTTTTGTTCAACACCCCACCCCATCTTATTGTATTGCTCCTTTTGATGTGGCATTCAACACTATTTGAACTCACTCAGTATAAAATATCGAATGCCACCAGATCTTTTCTTATTTTACTTTGTAATTTTTAACGTACTGAATTTTTATATGGATTTGTTTTTATAATATACATACATACATACATACATACATACATACAACATGCTTAGTCGTTTCAATAATAATCCGGGACAGCAGCATTGGCAAGCAGCAAAGATAATTCTCCGATATTTAAAGGGAACTATTGACTGGAAACTAACACTCAATAAACAGACAAATTCTAATGTAAATGGCCTAGATGATAGAAAGTCAGTAGGTGAATATGTATATCTTAAAGTAGGTGGAGCTGTGTCATGGGGTTCAAAACAACAGGCGACTGTGGCTTTGTCCACATGTGAAGCTGAATATATGGCACTTGGTAATGCAGTTCAAGAAGCGCTGTGGATCAGAGGACTAGAGGAAGAAATTTTCAAAGTTCAACCTAAGGCGACTGAAATTTTCTGCGATAAGTAAGCAAGTAAGTAATTCATTTATTTACAATTTTCATTATACATTAAATTTCTTAATTTGAATTTAGAAGCATTGGCTGTGCCGTCAGCTCAATGGCAATAATTAATAATATTTAATATCATACAGTAACAGGATATAACAAACAATTTATATTAAAATGTTGTATAATTCTTTGTGCATTAAATGTTATGTGTTATATTAAATATATTCGAATTCAGTTATTATTAGCATTCTGAACTTCATTATTTCTTTCAGGTAGTTGGCAAGGGTTTTCCAGTCAGGTCCATTTAGTAATTTGATTGTCTCCTGCATTGAGAGGGAAGCTTTTCCAAAGTACGCCATTCTTTGGTGTCTTAAAATTGGGCCAAACACTCATAAAATGAAAACAGTCTTCTTTAGATTTGAAGTTACACAACGAGCAGAATTGATTAAAACTCCCATTATATGGCCTTCCGTTTATGTTTAATACTTCGCATCTCAGTTTGAAAATCAAAGTGATCTCTTTGGAGTTAAGCTCATCACGAAAATAATTATCATTATATAGGTTATATGTTAGTTGGCTGTATATTATTCTGCTTTCAGATTTAGCTGCTGTCTCCATTAAGATATTCCGAAAGTAGTCTTCTTGTTTTTCAATAATTCTATATAATTGAACTCTTAGGGTATGAGTGTTGCTTACGTCCATTTGTAGGTCTTCACCAAAGTAAGTCGCGTATTGATGCCACTTTGCAAACCACCAGTTTTTGTTCCTTGTTTCATAAAGTAACATATTTGGTTCGGATAACCCAATACTTTAATTAAATAATCAGCCTGTAGTTTTAACGTGGCAATAAAAAGCTTTGGTAATACAGTTTCTAAAGAAATAGCATAATTTGGAGTGTTTATAGGAAGGTTGAATATTTTCTTAATAAAATTCCTTTGGAGTTTCTCTACTTCTTCATACTCTTCCATTCCCCAAACCTGCGCAGCATAACACAATTAAGATTTAACAACTGAGTTGAAGATTTGGTACTTGGTTGACAGATTTATATTGTTATTTGCAAATATCTTTTTCCATGCAAAGTTAATTATACTTTGTGATTTTCCGGATTTTTCAGTAAGGTGACTTTTAAAATTTTATGTTGAATTAATTATCACTCCGAGGTACTTATATTGACCTACTACTTCCAAACGCGCTCCATCCAACATGAAATTCCTTCTAGTACAAGTTCGATTATATCTTGAGAATATCATAACTTTTGATTTTTCGATATTAATTTTAAGTCCCCATCTTAAACAGTAATCTGACAAGCGGCTTATCAACAATTTTAAATTTTCTTCTGACTGATATAATGACCAGGTCATCAGCGTACAAAAGGACGTTTATTTGTAGTCCTGCTATTCTTATTACACCAGGAAGATAGTTTTCAATGTCGTTTTCTGCGATAACAACGGAGCAATACATCTGGCTTTCAATGAATCTTATCATAAGCGGACAAAGCACATCGACGTACGCCATCAGTTTATTCGTGAAGCTGTAGTCAACGACAAAATGAAGCTGGTACCATTAAGCTCGGACAAGATGATTGCTGATACTCTGACGAAGCCGCTCTCAAGAACAAAAATTAATTATTTTGTAAAACCAATGGGAATCAATTAGATGTTTTATTTTTAGTGAGGATGTTGGAATGAAAAATAAATCTGGCATCACTGTAAATATTTTTATTTGAAGTTTTAAGTTTTTTGAATTATCTGTCAAAACTGAATTCGGTTAATAAAAGGACGCTTAAGTCAGATCAGATCGTCCCTCTTTATTTTATTGAAAACTGATAAAATCCAACACACACAATAAATGGTTCAGGCTGCAAACCACCACAAAACAGGGTTCGAGCTATCTTGGAGTATCCAAAGCCAAACACCATTTCTCAGCTCCGGCGCTTCCTCGGGATCGTCAGTTATTATCGACGATACATCCCAAAGTGCGCACATATGCAAGCAACCCTGAACGAGTTTCAGAAGAACTCAAAGAAGAACGATAATCGGCAGATTCCATGGACATCTCAGGCAGATGATGCTATCACTCAATGTAAGGAGAGTATCGGCAAAGCAACAACACTCAGTAACATTGACCCTGAAGCACCAATGGTCCTAACAACAGATGCCTCCGACACTGCAGCTGGCGCCAAACTTGAACAGCTAAAGGACAAACATCTCCAACCGATCGGATTCTTCTCATGTAAGTTTTCAGAAACTCGCTACTGCACATACGACAGGGAATCGCTTGCAATATATCTGGCAATCAAATTCTTTAAACATTTTTTGGGTGGTCGACAAGTAACAATCCAGACCGACCACAAGCCATTAATATACAAGCCATTAAAATTGGATAAGGCATCTCAACGTCGACTGAGACACCTGGACTACATTTCGCACTTGTCCGGCGAAAATAACGAAGTCGCGGATGCATTATCTCGAGTCAGAGCAATTTCCATGCCAACAAAAATAGACAATACGCTTTTACAAACAGCACAACAGGATGACACAGAACTAAAGGATATTTTAAATAATGCAACAAATTCATCACTTAAATTACAAAAGCTAACAATAGAACCAGATTGTCAAAATTACTGCGACATCTCAACTGATTTCATCCGGCCCTACATACCACAATCACTACGCCGAACAGTTTTTAATTCTATCAATAACCTTTCCCATCCATGCGGGAGAGCCACTAGTGTCCAACTTCGCCAAAAATACGTCTGGCCGAACATCAAAAAGGACGCACTGCAATGGTCACGCACATGCATACAGTGTCAGCGTTCCAAAATGGTGCCGTGAACGAAGGCCATATGAACTAACGCCATAATGGCGTTAATTCGCATTTGAAAGTGAATTAACGCCATAATCCACTTATGGCTTTAATTCACTTTCAAATTTGAACTAAAGCCATATAGCGTTAGTTCGTTTTAGGAAGTGGCCTTAGTTCACATTTGAAATTGAATTAAAGTCACTCGCATCAATCTCAATAATTTACATTTTTTACATGGTCCTAAGAAATGAGGTAGAAACTTGTAGGAAAAAAGTTTACGGCGTATAAACAGTAATGTTGGAATGGGGGGCATGCTGCCCCCCGCAACCCCCCTGCTGGACCACGTGTAGGATTTGAAGTAGGCGCGAGACTGAGTGTAACCATGATTTTTTTTATCCATAATTTGCATGAGTTTAAAGAAAGTAAATACAATCAAACTCGCACTTACTCCAAATTGCATATGTGGCCAAGCAGGGGCGTTGCAGGGGGGCAGCATGCCCCCCCATACATACCTCATATGTATGTATGCATGTAAGGGGTAAGGGAGGTAGGTTGGTTGGAAACTAAACGTGGTTCGATCATGGTGGGACATTGGACAGATAACGCGCTTTAGAGCTCAAATACATTGTATTGCATTAGTTCCCATTCGAAAGTGAACTAACACCATATGGCCTTAGTTCAATTTAATGTATGGCTTTATGGCGTTTATGGCGTATGGCCATTATGGCGTTAGTTCATATGGCCTTCGTTCACGGCACCTTCCAAAATTCACCAACACAACCGGCTGAATCCAAGCACAATTCCTCAAGCAGATCATCATGGTCTATGCGACATCGATCTCATAGTTTTGCCTATATACCGAGGATACAGATATTGCTTAACTATGATCGATCGATTCAGAGGTGGCCGGAGGCTGTGCCGCTAAGTGACATGAACGCAGACACAGTAGCAGCAGCATTTTACACCCACTGGATTGCGCGTTTCGGCTCACCGAAGACCTTAACAACGGACCAGAGTACACGGTTCGAGTCAGCGTCCAATGGAATGATCGAGCGCTGGCACAGATCACTCAAAGCAGCACTCATGTGTCACCCAAACACCAGATGGACGAGAATACTCCCAACCGTCAGAGTTGTAAAAGAATGCATTGATTTGGGAATGCATTCTTAGAATTTGAAGTCAGTTTCGGTTTTTTTGTCGATGTAATCAAAACTAAAAAAAGACTGGGATTTAAAAAATTTGAAGTCACCATTCTTTTGAAATCATTGACTGGTGCACACAATATTTACAATATTTAGCAATCATAGAATTGAAATCATTGATGCAAGTCAATTGAATTCACTTAATTTGACTTGAATTCAGCAGTGAATTCACTTTAAATCAGTTGAATTCAGTGATTTCAACTTTAAATCAGTTGAAGTCAGTGATTTCAATAGAACTTATTTGAATTCATTTAAAGTCTGGGGATTCTCATCACAACATTATTTGGTTATAATAAAAACAGAAGTAGAAAAAATTACCATAGGCAAGACTTCTCATTAATCATTGCAACGTTGAGCCACCGTAAATATGCTTTTAATTTATTTGTCTAAGTAAACAGAATAATAAGCAGTTTTTCTTCATTTTATTCTAATAAGTATAATAAACTAAATAAGAACTCAACTTAATCAAACAAATAAAATAATATTCTACGAATTAAACATTTTAAATTTCCTCAATGTTATTAACTTTTAATAACACAAACCGTTCAAAATGTTCATCCGAAGGCTCGCCTAGCCAGCGGGTGTTGATTAAGCACAGCCCCGGCGGCTGTGCAGCCATTGAACGTCTCAAGCCTACACATCTAGATTCTGATGATATCTCCACACCACAAACTAAGTGGCTGTTTACAAACGACTGGGAAATCTGACTGGGCAGGCAAGATTTTCTGCCTGTGGAACACGCGAATCGGTTCATTTGCATCATGTTTTCACCCAGTAATGTTCTGCACCGAATTGAATAATGCGCTTTTTGAAATTCTAATTTCTAATGAATGACGGATAAAATAAATTGTTTTAAGGTTCTTCAGCAATGTTTGCATTTAGTACTATATCTATGCAGCAAAAAAACATTAAAGTTGCATTTAAATCGTCCCTGTGAACAATTTTCCTAAAATGCCTCGCAGCATGCGTGAGATGTTACTCTATGTGCCTGATTACATGAGCGGAAGAAGGCAGGATTGAGAGGGATACAATATACGATTTTCACAAGCCAGAGAGAGATTGGTTTGATGCGAAAATCGGCCTTCCACCGAAAATCCACTACTCGGGTGAAGCACGTATATATTCATCCCTTTTCGTTCCGTTTTCAGCATGTTTTCCTCATTTTCTAGCGATCGCTGATCGAGTAACACCTCGCGAATGCTACGTGGCAAAATTGATCACAGGGACGATTTAAATGCAATTTTAATGTTTTTTTCACTGAATACATATGTACTGCATGCAAGCAGTGCTGCGGCAACTCCAATAAAATGGTTTTTATCCGTCGTTCTTGAAAAAAAAATACGAATTTAAAAGAGTGCATTACTCAATTCTCGGTAGAACATTAAGATATTAATCTTATTGTACATCCCGTATCTATTTAATAAAACATTACTGGGTGAAAACATGATGTAAGTGGACCGATTCGCGTGTTCCACACGCAGAAAATTTTGTCTGCTCAGTCGGATTTCCACTATCAGTGGCTGTTTACAAACGACTGGGATATCCGACTGAGCAGGCAAGATTTTCTGCGTGTGAAACACGCGAATCGGTTCATTTGCATCATGTTTTCAACCAGTAACGTTCTGCGGCGAATTGAGAAATGCGCTTTTTTAAATTATAATTTCTCATGAATGACGGATAAAAAAATTGTTTGTTCAGGTGTAGCAGCAACGTTTGTATGTAGAACTATATGTATGCAGTGAAAAAACATTAAAATTGCATTTAAATCGTCCCTGTGATCAATTTTACTAAAATGCCACGTAGCATGCGTGACGTTTTATTCGATCAGCGATCACCAAAAAATGAGGAAAACATGTCGAAAACGGAACGAAAAGGGATGAAGATATACCTGCGTCACCCGAGAATCCACTTTGAAAGTGGATTTTCGGTGGAAGAAGGCCGATTTTCGGCGCACCCAGCCCATCTCCCTCACTCTTGTGAAAATCGTATATTGTATCTCCCTCAATCCTGCCTTCTTCCGTTCATGTAATCAGCCGCTAAGTCAAAAAAAAACAAGTGACATTTGACATTTAAGCTGTCAATTCGTGACTTCATTACTGGAGGGAGGGTAATGTGATAGTACTGTACATAGTACCTTACCAGCGTCATCATTGCCTGAACACCTCCAACTTCGCTCTAACCGAGGACGACAACCACTTACTAAAATAAGTTACTTCGAACGTTGTGGAAGCATCAGATGACAGGAAGAAAACGGATACGCATTTTCAAATATAGTAATAAAAAGTACTTGCTTGTTTATCCTTAAAACGTGTGTTTCTTCTCAACAACCACAACTCTAGAACAGATTTCTTCACCTATGCGCAATAGGAGTCCATTACCCTCAATACAACTCTGAAAAGTACTGTATTTGAGGGGAACTCGTAATAGTGCTAAGGTATTAAAAAGGGGCAATAGATCTTGAAGGTCGCGGTGCAATATACCCTCAATCCAGTTATAACCAATGCGAAAAATTAAAAAGAAAAGCTTGTATTATCTTTCATATTCTCTTATCCAGGTCGCTGTATACGGCGACGTTATACCCGACGGTGGAGAAGGGTATATATAAGGAAACCAAGCGAACGAATGAACAATAGTTGTTATAACCGACTGGTAGTTATTAGCGACATCGTTTTAAGCAACATCCACTGTATTTTGAAATATTCGATTTTAGGCTTAGGTTATGTTAAAAGGTGGCTGAAGAGTGCACTTAGACCAGGATTGATCCATTGTGCCGCCACATGGATTGGCTGTGGTCAATCAAATTCTCCTGTTGTGGTCCTGTGTCGCTGGGACGCTAGGTCTGGGCAGATGCAGAGATGTGAAACGCTCTCCACTTCTTTTTCATCTAAGCAGCTGCTGCAGAAATCAATAGCCAGAATACCTAGTCTTCTGGCGTGATCTCCTATGAGGTAGTGTCCTGTGACGACACCGACGATTTTACTAATATTAGATCTATCTAGGGAGATTAATTCTTTAGATCTTTTGAGAGTCAACTTGGGTCAGATTATTCTGGAGGTGTGGCACGTAGTGCCTTTCCGCAACTGTTGTTCGTTTTTTGAGTTGCGTCTGCTAGTAGCAATAATTTACAAGTCATAAGAGGCATACCCGTGTTGCTGAGTTTCTGCAAATATTGGCAAAAAATGTTTTTAATTGGTCGTTGGTGTAAAAAATACACTACACATTTCGACAGGGATTGCTTTCTTCTTTGGTGGATATTTGTATTGAACTAATAATTCACAAAACACAGCAGAATGGACACAGTGTTTCAGGCTAGACACATGTTTCTCTTTTCTTCCTTATTTTTGTTAAACTGAACAACAAAAATATCTTTTGAAGATGACATCAATCCCTGTCGAAACGGCGGGAAACTAAATGGAGTAGTATTTTTTGTTTTATTTTACAACCTGTGACCAAAAAAGCTTTGGTAATTACTGACGAAAGCTATGAAGATAAAGACTGGTTATCATATGCAAAGGACACTAACCATCGGCTTGCCTTGTCTTGTCACTTGTCAACTGCTAACAACAAAGGGAGAATTTTCCCATAGATACCCATCGCAATGTAATATTCACTTTACCTTCTGTTATATCAAATATTAAAGTTGGAGATAGATAGTGGATAGTATATATATATAGTATACGGTATAATAGTATTATTATGTAACGTATCCATAGCTATTGTTGTTCCGTAATAAAGTGTATTCAGGCAAATTACCCTAATTCAGTGCTATAGTCACCTACAGATTAATTGCAAATGTATTTTACATGGAGAGTAATAATCAAAATAACCTGGAGTCGTTTAGTGATATAATATATAATATATATACGTTTAGTTGATATAAGTCTGAATACACACTTCTGTAGTTTCACCAGTTAGGATGTTCTGGAACTTTCTTCCAATCCGCCCTAACTGAGATTCACTCCATTGTGGGACTCTTACCAGTGCTGGCTTGAGCGATAGGAAGATGTATGCGTAATGAGCCATAAGATATACATACATATGTATAATAAAGTAATATATTTTATTTATTATGCACGGGCGCTGCAGCCTAAAGAACAAAATATTAGTTAGATAGGCCTCACTTCCGACACAGCCAGAGCGAGTACCCTTTAATGAAATTAGTACTTGAGTTCCATTGTGTTGGTTAGCGTCCAACGACTAAGGGTGAATGAACCCCACAGTTTAAGCCTGAGAGGCAGGTGACTAATCGGAATACACACCTCTAGTTGTGCTTTAAGAAGTTCATTTCAAATTTATTATTTTTTGTACTGCAATAACGGTCAAGAATAATCTTATCCGGTGTAACACAAGTTAACTTTTCTCAAAGCTGTTGAATTTCGCAATCATTATATTACTTAATGTACGAGCATTTCGTATCATTATTTTAGATTATAGGAAACAAATTATTCATATATTGTTATACTTTAAATAAAGGAGTATGTAAAAAGACGTACGTCCAAAGCCAAAAATACACAAACAGAACCGCACTGGTATCGCTAAAGAAATGCTTTCTTTCAACCAATATATCATATTGTCGACGACATCATTACCGGATAGATATTGGTCTATGATTATGATATCGAATCTAATCAACAATCATTGAAACAACGCTTCTCAGACGAGCCAAAACACAAAAAACAACGGCGAATTTCTTCCGTCAGGCGAGACGATAAATAAGGAGTACTACGTGAGCGTATTAAGGCATATGAAAAGTGTTTGGAGGTTTGGAGGAGGCATTGGAATATACTCAAATGTATTGCTTGCGATGGAGATTACTTTGAAGGGAATAAAATGAATATCAAATAAATATAATTATCGTTTAATTTAAATTTTTTGATCAGAAGGTATGAATGCAACAAAAGTTTTAATTATTTACAATAAAACGAACTTTTATTATCTCTATATACAGATTTTTATTTTAAACTATTATATAATAAAGGATTTTCTTCATTTAAATATCTTTGTTAACTACATCATCTTTGATCTGACATTTTAAGTTCCGCTAAATACCATGTAAATAGGGGATATTCTTTAAAACTATAAATATCATACTTAATGGAATTTAGGCCGTCCATGTCGAACCTATTGACTCCATTTACGAGATTCTCATACCTGAAAAAAAAACAGAATTATTAGAAAACATTCCAGAATATTTTAGAGATTTATAGGAAATAAAATAGTTAGGCATTTTGTAAGATATGAACTTAGTTACCTCTTTGGATTTGCTCTTTCTTTTTGATGAGTTAGCATCATATATCGTGCAATATTAATGGGATAACGAGATATGTACAGATTTGCATGTTTCAATCTGTGGAAGAAAGTCAATATATATGTTTTTCTCTTATACTGATAAACGTAGTAATTTTTACATATTAAATAAAAAGTATATAGAAAAAAACGAGAAGCGTTCTTGTAAACGCTGCAAATGGTAACATTTTGATTATTGATATTCTTTATTCCCGAAATTCTGTGTATATAATTTTATAATTCAACATAGCCGGTTATCAGTATTTTTTTCTCATTAATATTATACAGTTTATACCTATAGATAAATATATGGAATTGCAGTTCCCAGCAGTTTCCATATAGCCTAACAAGGGAAAGGTAAAAATCTAGAGCGCCTTTTGAGCAAATAGAAGGGACTGCAAAAAACGAAATCACATATCTTCATCGCTTTAACATGCATATCTGCAGAAATTACAGGCTAATTTGAGCCTACTTGTCTCAAATGAAATAAGAATTACTATACATTAAAAAATTTTGAGAAAAAAAAAACTTGAATGAAGTTGTTTAATACGTTTACATTTTAGTGTCGATTTAATTAGTTTGGGAAGAGGGATACATTTTGGCTATCGAAAGATTCATAATGCTTTCCAAAGTCAGGATATCTGCTCCAAATAAGAGATTTGCAATGAATGATAGTGGGATATATCCCGAGTATTATTCTTTTCGAATTACAAATGAGTAATAATAATAAAGAGTGGGCGCCATGGACGTGTGGGTTCGTGCGTCGACCCATGCGCATTTGACTTTTACAGTCTAGGTTCGAATCCAAGTTCAGAGAAACAATTTTTCAAAAAAAAAATTGTTCGCGGCTCCACCTGTTTCGAGTCACTGACAATGCCCAGAGTATAACTGTCTAGAAAGCTTCTCAAAATTGCCGTTCAGAGTCGGCATTAAACTATAGGTTCCCTCCAGTCGTCACAGAACCAGAAATCATATAGAAAAGAGATATCCAACTTCTACCTTTCTTGCCCCTTGATTTCATCAGGGTGCAGAGGGTGCATTCACATGAGCTATTGCAATGTTTTTATTTATTACAAACTGAATAGCCGTTATTATTTGAATATATTATTGAAAAATTATAAAATAGGTAAATGAAGAATGGTTTAATGGATGTGTATTGTATATACACATATATTGAATTTAACCGATAATAGTAGAACAGCACAGATTTTATAAATGGGATAAAGAGTGTAAAAAATGTGCATATATTTTATTGATATTTGAAGTTTTAGATTTCTGTGCCTGTAATTGCGCAGAAAAGTCGCGTATTTTGAAACGATTGCCTAACCTAAAACGTATTCATTTGATTAATACAAATTTAATAAGAATATTAATAATGGTGACGCTAGTCAGAGTTGGAGTTGGGCCTAGCTTCTCATCAAACTTCCGCGTTGTGGAGGGGACCTTCAGTTTAATGCGGACCTCGAACTGCGAGATTTAGAAGCTTTTCCTAGACAGTTAAACTCTCTAAGCATTGTCAGTGACTCAAAAAAGATAGACCCTTGAACAATTTTTTTTTAAATTTCTTAAGTCTTCTAAAATTTTGCTCTAATTGGTACACCGCTTTCGTAGAAGAAATTACAGTGTTTTTCGAATATATAGAAAACTGTTCGCAATGCGTTGAATCTTCTTTTCTTAACTGTTTAAAAAGATTGAAATTTCCAAAGAGAAAGAACCTAGTATTTACTAGACCAATATTATTCTAATATTTTTTCAACTTATACTATATTTTTCTCTTACCTATTTGACATGTCGTCGTCCTCACCACCCCATCCCCAGAACGAATTAGAAAATCCATTGACTTTAGCAAAATGTTGACGTGTCATAGCTGAAACTCCACCAAATATTGAACTATACGGTAATCTAAAAAGAGTATATTTTATTTAAAATAATTAACAACCGGTATTTTATATTGATTTATATACCTGTATCCAAATACATCAATTGCTACAGACATATGACGCGGTTGATTGGGGCAATTATATATGTTTCTTTCATCTAAAGGAAGTAAATCAACATCATGAAATATAAAACAATCCCATGGAGACATTTTCAATGCCTCCAAGTAGCCAATGTTCATTAATGCAGCTCTATTAAATAATTTTCCATTTGTTTGTTCTATTACGAATATTCGATATTCGATATTTTGCCTCATCAAAAATGGATGAAGATTTTTAAGAAATATGGATAAGTGCGCATAGCGATCCCTAAATGGTACAATTATAGCCACGCGGAATTGAGCTGTACAATTTTTTGGGCGATACCAACCGCCCGTCATCACAGTTGAAGACAGTCTTTGCTGAACAATGTCCAGCGATTCCAATGTTATATTAGGTTTAAATGGACCATCTGAAATATATGTACAACACATCATAAATATTGGTTGCTGAAATTTGTATTTGTTTTTCAAATTTCAATATACGTCATATTAAATTATTTATTATTTTATGGACTTAATGAGGAATTTAATAAAGTATGGAAAGTCGAAAGATGACCAACTCTAAGAATCAGACTGGAATTCTATTTCAATCTAAGTCGAAAGTGAAAACTTGGTAGTTATAAAAGGAAATATACTTTTTGTAAAGTAATAACATTTACGAGCAGTGTCTAACTTTCATATGAATACGGTCATATGAGCAAATGATAAAGAATAAAATATTCTTACGACTCCCTTTTAAATTGAATAAAAATGTTCCTTATAGTTTTTCAGCTTCTTCTTTTCATAGGCATTCAATCTAGAATTTCTCCACTATAGTCAAATTAAACAAAAAGGAAAGTATTAATTTCTGACCAATATGAATTTATTTAATATACTATAGTTGATAATATGCTATTCTATTACCTAGGAAAATGTTCTGTTATATGGATCAACAAATATATTTACATACAATGTAATCCAACATACACTATGTACTGTGTGAAGATGCATTGGCATATGCGAAAACACATTCTTCAACAAGAAGAATATTTACATTGCTTATTGATTAAACGCAAACGGCCGCGAGATAGATGAATGAAGCAAAGGACAAAATTGTGCAAGCATGAGCTTGGTCCACATGAAAGCCAAAAACCCGTCGACTAACCATCGCGTAATCAGCGCACTACAATGTATGTTCTTAAAATAGAGCCATTTGGTTTGCGAATGTTTGATGGCCGCATCTTCAGTATAAACACTAAATCATATCGAATGAAGATTTGCAAGGCCTTTTATGCCTTGGCGTGGACAAGGGAATCTGTAGACTGATTTATCAACTGCTTGTCAGTAGAGCAATCATATCGAAGATGGGTTCAACCACCACCACCAGACTTGCCAGCTAAGGAACACAAGTTCTATCTCCCCTGCTATGGAACAGCGTGGTCAACGAACTACTTTTGTTGCTAGATAATGCAGGGTGCATGACATTGCTGTAGCAATCTCGGGAAAATATACAGCAGTGCTAAGGGATCTTATGCAAAATGCTCTCTCTAAACTATCGGCGTAGACCAAGGCTAACGGCCTGGGCATCAACGCCCTCAAAACGGAAATTGTCCTCTTCACACGGAAATAGAAAATCCCCTTGATCACCCCCCTACTATTGAAGGCACCAGTTACAAATTCTCAGAGTCTACCAAATATCTGGGGCTCATCTTAGACAAGAGACTTAACTGGAAGCTGAATATAATGGAGCCTACCTGCAAGGCGACGCTTGCTCTCTACGTATGTAAAAGAGCATTAGGCAAGAAATGGGGTCTCCGACCTCACATGATCCATTGGATCTATATAGCCGCCGTTAGACCCATTCTGTTGTATGGAGTGCATGTCTGGTGGCCTATACTAGACAAAGCCATACACTACAAGCCTGCATCTGCATAGGAGGTGCTCTGAGAACCACACCTTCAGATGATCTGGACGTTATCATGAACTTATCCCCACTTGACATTTGTGGCCGACTACTAGCAAAAAACACTGCTATTCATCTTATGGCCTCGGCCCAGTGGACCAATAATCCCTTTGGCCACTCCTCTATACTAAGTTCTCTAAACTTCCCGACTAGAAATCTATACTACGCTACACCCCAATATTTTTTTTTTTTTGAAACCCTGACTCCAGGTAGAGACTTTTCTCTAATGAATTAAACATAAGTCTCTCCTTTCGCTTACCGAATCATTGTAGCGTGTTTCAGGCGGAGATAATAGCGATTAGTGAAGCCATAGAGACATTCTGGGCAACTGCAAAGTGGATGAGCTTGCCAAGTTCGCTACTTCACAGCCATTGCTACCTATACACAACAACTTGGGTATGCCCCTCACAAATTGTAACTTGTTGCTTTTGGTAGATGCAACTCATGAAATAAACAACAGATGGGAGAGTGGCGCTACTTGTCACACCTTCTGAATGATCTGGCCTAAGCTAGATCTCAGAAGATCTAAAGAATTAATATCTCTGGATAGTACAATCGTCGGTATCATCACAGGACACTGCCTCATAGGAAATCATTCCAGTAGACCCGGCCTATGATTTCTGTAGAAGCTGCTTAGACGAGAAGGAAGTGGAAAGCGTTTCATACCTTCCTTGCTCATGACTAGGGGCCTACTTCTTTGAAAACTTATGTGAACTCAGCGCGGTTCCCATTAGTAATCTACTACGCATTATTACAGGCTCCAAATGGTTTCCCGCTATTACTCTATTGGATTGACCTCAGTGAAACCATGTGGCTGCACAATGGATCAAAACTGGTCTAAGTGCACACCATAGCCACTAACCTAACCTATGCCTTCGTTATTTTGTTTATCCATATTTTTTCGTATTTCAGAAATTCCTTAAATTTAAATGTCTGTTAATGTATGTATATGTACGTTTTCGACATTGCACGTGTAGACCACCTGCAGCCAATGAACTCGCGGAGGCCCTAGAAAGAAAATACGATCAATCCCCCAGCTTCGATACAAAGATCGTTTTAGGAGAATTTAACGCTAAGCTGGGTAAAGGACGTCCTTGCTAGATTCATCGGTAAGCACAGCCTACACGGATCTAGCAGCAGGCTCGAGAAAACAATAGGATCGAAAAAGAACATCACGGCTGACGACGAGTGCAGGCGGGCATATGCAGCAAAACAAAAAGCCTACAAGGCAACGCTGCATCGAACCATGAGAGTTCGTGACCTCTACAAACAGAAACAAAGGGAAGAAACCAAGCTTTTCAGGAAGAAAAAGATAAAACACGAGAAGCGCGCAATCGAGAAGATGGAAAGATGCTATTACAGAAATGATGTCCGAGAGTTTTACTAGAGGCTGAAACTATTATTGAATGGATGTGAAGTTCGGACAGCAGCCTGCCGAAACGAATTTGAATGAATGATTTTTGCAGACTTACTGGAGCAGCGATAGTGAAATAATCGGTAAAAAAATGTATAGACAGGCCACATTACGACGGTCTTCTAAAAGACAATGACAAAAGACACATAAAGTCAAAAGTCCAATAAATTGTATAGCGAAATTCATTTCCGTCTAGCAAGTGCAATGATGACTTCGGGGCACCAAATCAGACGTGAGCGTTGCACTCCAGATTAGGACGAATTAACGTTTTGTATATTAAGGCTAGATCAGAGGGGGGAAAAATATTTCTTGCATAGCTTGAGGAAACCTAAATATTTCGCAGTGTTTTTAACGATTTCGAATATATGATCGTTCTAACGAAATGAGAAACGAATATGAGAAACTGAGGGTACCATCATCAGTAAAGGAGTGAAATGGATTAGATGTTATAGACAAGAGATCATTTTTGAAAATCAGAGCGTTGAAGAAAGCCTTAGGGAACACCAGCATTTATTTTGAATATATCAGACTTGAATCCATCCAAACCAACTTGTATTGAGCAGTTTGAAAGGTAATTACTAATATAATGAAAAAAAGACTCATCACGCACGCATTTCCGACAAAAGAGCCGAGTGACAGAGTCCTGTCGACCTGTTGCTTTGAAAACCATATTGCCGGTCAATAAGGAGTTTTCATGTTTCGAGATATTTCATTAGCTGAATGTTTATCAGAATTTTCAGCTTTTCATCTACTCGGAAAGCGTCCAGAAGAATAGGATAGGTGAAAAAGCTTACGCAACGGTTTTGTCAGCGATGAAGAACATGTCTTCCGAACTTGGAGTGAGAATACATCTCAGCCAGCGGATTTGTGTATATCAAGATTTCTCAGAGCTCCTGCGAATGTACGAGTGCCGAAGTGAACTTGTAACATTGAGAATTCTACGCTGTCTAGTACAGACAAGGTAGCGACAGGGTATAACGAATTGGCTGCAAAGTGGGCAGCGAGCGAAATGCCCTTAGCTGTGGAAATGCCCTTGACACATTGTAGTATTTTTTGCCATAATTCGAGCATGAACATTATAGGCATTTCTGACTTGTTTATACCTTTTTCAATTTTTTTCATTTGGGTCAGCATTTTAAGTCCGAAAATTCGCTTTTTTGGTTTCGTCGGACCAAATGACTCGTTTCCAGTCCTCAACAGTCCAACTCTTGTGGTCCGTTTCCAGTCAGATGGAAAACAATATTACTGGCACCGACCAAAAGAAAGAATCCAAAAGCACCAAGTAAAGCAAACAATAAAATATGGTGGTGGTAACGTGATGGTATGGGGTTGCTTTACTTGGGTTGCTTACTTGGTTGGTCCACTGGTAAAAATTGAAGGGATCATGAAGAAAGATAATTACCTTGACATTCTCCAAACAAATTTGCCAGAATTTGTTGAAAGGAGTGCATACCCGGAAGAAGAGGTCGTTTTCCAACAAGACGGTGATCCAAAACACACCGCCAAAATCGTTCAGAATTGGTTGTCTGGCCAACGCTTTCAAGTATTGAAGTGGCCTGCGCAAAGCCCAGATTTGAACCCAATAGAAAATCTGTGGGCTTTGCTCAAAAAAAGGCTGGCAGTCTATGAAAGGGCACCAAAGAATATAAACGAGCTTTGGGAAAGGGTGGAAAAGGAATGGGAAAATATCCCGAACCACTTAATCGAAAAGCTAGTCGAGAGCATGCCAAAACGCATTAAAAGCGTCATCAAAAACAAAGGGCTTTGGACGAAATATTGAAAATAAGTAACTTTTTTTAAACGTGCAAAAGTGTTCGAATACTGTGGAATCCTATTTTATAATTTTATTTATTTTCTTTTTTCTTTCTATGAACTATGTAGTATACGAAATTATAAACAAATATATGAAGTATAAAAAACAAAAAAAATGGTTGCATTTCATTTGGAAATAAAGATTTTGTGGACAGATAAGTACGAAAACAGTGAACATTCGAACATTTATGCTCGCCACTGTACATATATTGGCAGATAATGAATGCCTAAAAGTTTGATAAGATCTCAAAAGTGATTCCGAAATACATATACAAAAACTTTGTGATACAAATACAAAATATATGATATATATATTTTTTAAGATCAATATTTTTAGAAGCTATTTTTCACAATAGACCGAAATTTAAATAACTACTGCTATACTTATACCACTAAAACGAGTTTAATTTTCCCCTTACATTTCAAAATAATAAAACCGGTTACGCGCACATTGTTTGATTTCGGCTCCACTTTTTAATATTATAATAAAGTATTGAATAAAATTATACCAGAAACATTGAAATGTCTTTGGACGAAAGTGGATATAATAAGTGAACATAAAATTAAGATACGATTTTTCCCCAATTTTCAATGCTGCGATGTTGGATGGTGGAGCCCCTGTTTATTGTGCTCTGTAGAAGAACTAATGTTTTGTTAATTCTACATTTGAAAATGAATTCGATAAAATAGAAACTTAATTTATGCATCTAATTTGTATTATATATTTATGCTTCACAATTCAGGTAACGCATGAAAACACGTTCTTTTCTTGTGATAAATGCTGATGTAAGTTAATACAATAAGTGAAAATTATAATTTCATACCTGCTTTTGACCTCGGAGCCTTACATATTGGAAGTAAATTGTTCGGGTTAATTGTTTGGGAGTGAGTATATATTTTTCCATTGATATTCGAGATTAATAGATCATTCGGATCAGTATTATTAAGTTCAAGTATGTTCATTTTTTGTTCGGAGTTATTAAAACTAACAAACGTTTCTGTGGATTTGTTAGGTTCATGCCAACTGGAAACAGAGATCCTTTTATAACTGAAACAGTAAATAAAACTTATTCAACGAAGCCTGCTGCAAAAAGAATACGTTACTTTAGTTTGGAAAATGAGAAGGAATCGTCATCTTTGCTACTGAAGTAATTGAATAACACATTTAACGCCACAAACAAAACAACAATGATGGTTACTGCTTTGAAACCATTTGTTTTGGTGCAGATTCCCATCCCCATTAAAATTACACGGAAAAACCATCAATTTATTCAATTTAGAACACGGCAACCAAATCAACAAATAAATGAATGCACCTAAATGTAAGATAGAAAAATATTGACATTTACTGAATAGAATCCACAATTGTGAAATATTGTTTTATGGCACTGCCAGGTATAAATTGTACATGTAGCTTTTAAGGGTCTTTCATAAGAAAAACCAACTGCGAATTGCAAAATTCGCGAATTTTGACATTTCATTCACATGGAATTGCCGGTAGCCACGAATTGTCAGAGTGAAATTTATAATTCAAAATGGTCGCCCCAGAGATTTCACAAATTTTTTATTCGTGAATTTGTGGATCGAGAACGGCTTATTGTGGATCGTGAATTTAGTTGAACAATTCGCAAAGAGATTGTTGATCTCGTAGAAAAAAAAACAAAATTGATAATTTTCTAATTTAAATAGGAATTTTTGAGATTTTACTTCATGAAAAAATTCGATAATTCAAAATGCGCATTCCAAAAAGTGTACATTTTTGTTGATATTTTCTAAAATATGTTTATTGGAAACCATTATTAGCCGCGACGGCCAAGTGCGCAGTGTGATGGTGCAAAAAGCAACCGGAATTTACCAGAGGCCAGTGGTAAAGCTTGCAGTACGGGACATTAGAGACACCTTTGAGAATGGTGGTAAGCCGACTGAGACATCCATCCCAGGGGGGAGTGTTAGCGACTCTGATACTGCAGACAATACCCTTGCTACCTTAATTGCCGAACGCTAAAAGAATAGGGTCTGACGGCGGGCTGCAAGGACAATTGCAGTTATTCAAGTGTGAGCGGCCGTAAGAAAAGGTTATACAAATAAACATAATTTTTTAAAGTTTTTTTCTGCTTTTAATATACGTTGTGTCAAAGTTTATATATAATTTAAATTTCCATTGTCAAGTAGTTTAATAAATTGTAAACTGTTAAAAGTGTGTCTTCCCTTAATCGACCGCAACAATTCTTTAAAAAATTATACATAAACGTATAAAACTATTGTGTGTTAATAGGTGTGTAGAATTGTCATAACAGTTAAATTTCCTTTTCGGGATACATACGTATATCGGTATCCATAAACATGATTGCACGTACATCGCCATTCGGGTGCAAACATTGCGGAATTGCAGATAAGAAACCGACGGTGTTTTGTGATAACTGCCGGTCGCGCTACCATGTTGGATGTGTTGGTGCAATTAGTGAAGAACAAAACCGGAGTTGATGCTGTGCAAATTCCACCCATTTAAGGTAAGAATCCCATTTCTCACAAGACAAACAGTAAACCGGTTTCTATTTCCTCCAGAAAAGAAAGGAACTAGAATTGCGACGTCTTGAAGAGGAGCGTCAACTTGACAAAGAGTATTTAAAACAAAAATACAGAATCTTTGAGGCACTTAATAATTCTCAAGATTCATCCGATGATGAACTACCATCAGACAACTATGAAGTACGACAGTGGCTGGGGCTTCGCACAACTAACAGTGCATCAATTGATTGCGACACTGTTGTCGCCAATAAACCAATTGCTGTTGTTAATGCAAAAACAACAGATGGGTGTCCTAACTACGCAAATCAACTTGGTCCAGCTAGCAATTATGTTCCTGTAAGTACACCATGTACGCAATTAAAATCCACTTCTAGAGCCTACGAACTGGCCATAAAACCGGGATACAGAACATACAGTGCGGCATGAAATACTGCGATGCAGAATAAAAACGAGAAGCCAGCAGACCATCGATAGTAGAGCATAAAGCAATACCATCTGCTACGAATCCGAAAAGGTCATCCGAAGTTTTCACAACTTACAACAACCAGCCAACTTCCTCAACAGCAACTGCCTCTTTGAACATCGTTGCCCGACGCCTTACGGAAGATCAAATAGCATCCACGTTCTGAGAAATGGCTTGTGTTCATTTCAATATTTCAAAGCTTCACTAAAGTCCGTGGATATTCATACGCAGAAAACGTGCCCCGACTGCTAACTTGATGACACCATCTGGTATACCGGGCGCTATAGAAGCCCTTAGAATGTTGTTTGGCCGACCGGGAGTAATTATCGAGAGATCAGAAGGTTAGGTTAGGTTAGGGGGCTGCTAGTGAATTCACCAGCACACTTAGACCATGTTGGTTCATTGTGATACCCACAGTCAGACTACTACCACTGATCGATCGCTCCAGTGATAGTACCGTTAATTTGATCCCAACGGCAAATGGTGACTGAACCAAATTTGAAAAACCGAATAAAAGCGTATTGACTTTTCTTTTACTGGGATTCGAACCTGGGACCCCTCTAACTAAGGGCAGACACTTAACCAACTGCGCCATCCAGTCGTTTTGAGAGATTAGATCTTCCACTACCCTCCTCAGTGGATAGACACCTTGTCGTGGTGCGGGGGCTTAAGCTGACCCGCAAGCCTGCTGAAGGAACGACTCTGCCTGGCACTGGCGCAAAGCAATAGCTTCGGACAGGGGTGCTCCAATCAGAAGGATGTGGTGATTGGCGAACTAAGTCTATTATCCCCCTAATCCAGGGTGTCATGCGACCCGTGCCCACTGGATGGTTCGCAGCCAGGGGGTAGTACCGGCTGTGTTCTAACGGAGCCTCTGTGATAGAGAGTAACTCTGGCCTTACCGCATTACTGCGAGGCTCTGATGCGGCTGACCACCTTTTCCTCTGCTTCTCGTGGGATCAAAATAGATGCAAAAACGCAAAAAAAAAAGTATAAAAGGCGTGCTGAATAGGCTGCGGGGGGTTACCGTAGCTGATGCAGTAAGCCGGGTTGAGCATGGGCCCAAAGTTGAACGAAGTGCAAAGCCTGTCGCAAGCTGCGGGGTTAGCGGAATGTCGGTGCAACCCAGCACTAGCCAGAAAGCGAAAACCCAAAGGCAACCGATAGGCGCAAGAACAAAGACTGCCAAAAGGGTAAGCGGGAGCCAAGCTCTAACTTCCCGACCTCCAACTGAGGTGGTGGGGGGAAAAGGGGAAGTGGAAGCTCAAGACTCTGTGACCCCCAACCCTCTTCGACCAAGGCGCGAGGAATAGGCGCAGGTGTCCACAGATGCCCCTCCCGGGACAACCCGGCGAAGTGGATGATCCACTCCGAAAGGGGCTCAGTGGTGCTGGTAGTAGGTGGTATCTTCGCTGCCTCGAAAAGGGTTTCACACCTGAGGAAGCGAGGAAAAAGGCAGAAGAGCACAGGGCTAAGCCAAGCTCGGAGCCTACCACCTCAGGTAAAAGGAGCAGTAGCTCCATTTCACCTCCCTTGCCTAGTGCACATAAAAAGCAAAGGGTATCGTCGAAGCGGAGGAGGCGGGATCCTCGAAGCAAGTTGCTGTTTTAAGGAGCAGAAACTAAGCAACTGTTGCAAAAGCAGCGGGAGCTGGCAGAAAGCTCACAGGGACAGCGATAGCCGAGAGGGTAGCAGTTCTCCCTTGCAATTATCCAAGGGAGATGCTGTGTGCTGAAGACCGGAAAGGCATAGAAGATGCCCTTGTATCTGAAATGGCCCGGGATGGGAGAACAAGCTCAAATTTCAGGACATTCATTTCAGGCATGGGATGCTACTAGTTGACTGCGAAACTCCGCAGACGGCGGAATGGCTGAAACTGGTAGCACCCAAACTTGGTAATTGGAAGGAAGTGGGCCTGACTACAAAAAGTGGGAAGGAGATACCACGTATCCATTCCATTACAATTTATTTCTCCAAAAGCGCTGGACAGGAGCACAAAACAACACTAGCTCTCCTCGATGCGCAAAACGAGGGAATAAATGTTAAACTGTGGAAGGTGCTGTATGGTCGAAACGAGGGAACCGGGCAGGTACTGGGCCTCGGAGTAGACGAACAGTCCTTTGACGTTATAAAACGTCAGAACAATTCCCTGAGTTACAGGTTTGGCAGAGTTACGGTGTCTGGACTCAAAAGGTCGGAGGAGGAGATGAGTCAGTTGACCACTTCAAACCCAACTTCGGAGAGGACAGAACCTGCAGAGGAGAAATCAGATCCTCAGCAGGTTGTAATATTCGCTCCTTCTGCTGAGCAAGTGACCCAAGAACTTGCATTCTTATTAATAAAAATATTAATTATATTCTTGCAGAATACGCTACGAGAGACGAGGGATGGGCCGGCAGTACCAGCAGAAGTACAAAACTGGTCGAGTACTGCAACAGGCAGCAAATGCCGCTCCTGATTGTGTGTGATCCAAAGCCCACAATACCATATGGGGGAGCACATAATAAGAAGCGCAAAAAGAGAAAGCTTTAGGAAATTCTGCGAGACAATCACCCGTACCCTGCTGCGGCCAGGCTCCACAAAGCGCTAGCAAATACGGGGGAGATACAGATGTCTCTAAGAAAGCCTGACGGCAGATACACCAAAAGTGAAGAACAGAGGGCAAAACTTCTATTGGAAACCCACTTTCCGGGCAGTCGTCAACACACAGAAAGGTGTGAAAACCATCTGCCAATACCAAGGGATGAAGACTGGATAGTCGCAAGGGAGATCTTCTCCAAAGGGCAACTGGAATGGGATCGTTTCAGCCCTTCAAATCCCCAGATGTGGAAGGAATCACGCCAGTCCTACTTCAAAAAGGGCAAGGTAAACTGATACCATTTCTAATAATGATATTAAGAAGTAGTCTAGCACTGGGATACATACCGAACCAGTGGAGACGGGCAAAGGTAGTGTTCATTCCGAAAATGGGGAAGAAAGACCCAAGTCTACCAAAGTCCTACAGAGCGATCAGCTTAACATCGTTTCTCTCAAAACAATGGAAAAGGCTGTGGATAACTACATAAGAGAGGAAGTGCTAAAGACATCCCCTCTTCATTACTTCACAGAGACTGCACTCTATCAACTGACAGAAACTATAGAAAGCGCCCTTGATGCGAAAGAAATAGTTATATGTGCTTTCTTGGATATTGAAGGAGCATATGACAACACATCCCATGATGCAATTGTTCGGGCTCTGGACAAAAAGAAAGTAAACCCCACAGTATCGAAATGGATGTATGAACACAAGATCAGCGGAGACTCACACACCACGAGGCATAATAAAAGTCGACACAACAAGAGGATTCTCACAAGGAGGAGTTCTATCTCCTCTCATGTGGAGCCTAGTTGATACTAACTAATCATGGCATCAAATGTCAGGCATATGCCGATGACATAGTAATCATAGCCAGAGGAAAAATGGAGGAGACCCTATGCAATATTATCAAAGGAATGGTGCCTGTCGGCTGGACTAAGACTAAATCCGGCAAAAAACACCATAGTACCTTTCACAAGAAAACGGAAACTGGAACGACTAAAACCAATAAGTCTGTCGGGTACAACACTGACTCCGGTAAAAGAAGTTAAATATCTGGGAGTAATCTTGGACAGCAAGCTCATCTGGAAAAAACATACAGAAGAGATAACCAGGAAAGCGACGCGTGCTCTGATGATTTGTCGAAGCTTGGCGGGCAAATCCTGGGGATGCAGTCCAAGTATTCTAAGATGGATGTACATATCTATTGTTTGACCTACAATAACCTATGGTGCAATAGCGTGGACCAAGAGAACCAATCTGATCAGCGCGAGGGAGACACTCAGCAAAGTTCAAAGGTTGGCATGCCTCTGTATTACAGGAGCCATGAGAACTTTCCCAACTGCGGCCATGGAGTGCTGACATGACATGCTGACTCCTTTGCATCTAGTGGTAGCAGAGTGTTCAAACAGAACAATCATTAGTATGGCAAAAGACGGGATGGGAAAACACAGGTGCATTACATCGAGGCAATTCGACACACTAGTCAAAAAGCGACCACTCCTGGCCATTCCGAAGGATGATGTGATTAGGAAGTTCAATTTCCAAAAGAAACTTACCAGCAAGCTCAGTACCAAATGGGACTGGAGCATTGAATCCATGGCCCGCAGACTGAACAGCAACACGGTAAAATGGTATACTGACGGATCAAGAACTGATGAAGGAACTGGAGCAGGAGTTTTTGGACCCAGGACAAAATACCGACAAGCGGAAATTTATGCCATAGACAGATGCATTCAGATCAATCTTGAAAGGAATCATACCAACTGCGACATAGCAATAATGTCGGACAGTCGAGCCGCTATTATACCACTAGACTCCTACACCATCAAATCCAAACTTGTATGGGAATGCTTGCAAAAGCTCAAAGGGTTGAGTAGGTGAAACCGAGTAAAACTCTGCTGGATACCTGGCCATACGGGGATAGAAGGCAATGAAATGGCCGACTCCCTGGCAAGGAAAGGAGCATCAGAACCTTTCATAGGCCCTGAACCATTCTGCGCTGTAGGAGACCATCTCCTCAGAGAAGAATTCAGGGAACTGGAAAGAAGGAATCGGATAGAAACCTGGAATAACGCTCGTGGAATGAAGCAGGCCAAGAAACTCCTAGGGCAATATAAGCGGAAGAGATTCGAGGCATGCATCAAAATGAGCAAGAATAACCTCCGTATCCTAACAGGCTTCCTAACGGGGCACTGTAGACTCAGGGAGCATCTAAGGAAACTAGGGGTATCAGAAGAAGGTCTCTGCAAATTTTGTGGAGAATTTAATGAAATTCCATAACATATACTGGGATTTTGTGAGGCACTAGCCCACAAAAGAAAAAGAATTCTGGGCAAGTACCTACTATCAGAAGAAGAAATGCAGTCACTAGAACCATCTCTCATTCTCAGATTCCTGAAGGAAACTGGCTTAGAGAGAATACTATAGAACAGATTTCTTCACCTATGCGCAATAGGAGTCCATTACCCTCAATACAACTCTGAAAAGAACTGTATTTGAGGGGAACTCGTAATTGTGCTAAGGTATTGAAAGGGGGCACTATAGATCTTAAAGGTCGCTGTGCAATATACCCTCAACCATAATAATAATACCCTCATTGATGAAGAAATAACTGATAGGTTAAAACTCTGGAGATCAACAACCGCTATGTCTTAAATGGACCGAAGACACACAAATGATCGAAGAGAGTTCTAAATGAGTTTCGCTGAGGATTTCCAGCATGGACAACCCGGACAGGAAGTATACACTTTCCAACTTTGTAACGGTTCAGGAACCTGAGCAGACCATCGACGTGTATTATCTTAGTGGAAAGTTTCAACACTTGAGAGGCATCCCAGTACGATCTTACTCCAAAGCATTGCCTCGCATTCTCATTGGCTTAGATAAGTGGGGGCTAGGACTTACGTTGAAGTTTAAAGAAGAGAAGCAGCACGAACTTCTTGCTTCAAAAACTAGACTTGGCTGGATCATCTATGGATCTTGCAAGAGCGGGAAAGCTTATAATACCTACCAACACAATACCTTCCATATCTGTGAATGCGAGCGTAAGTACGATCAAAGCCATCAATTAGTTGAAAGATACTACTAGAGTTGCTCCACAAAATGGCTTATCCATCCCAAGAATGGAATCAGTACTTTGAACACGGCTTGTTCAGCCAACGTAGGGTGCTCTGACACTGAAATTAACATCGAGATATTTCTGAACGGATTGTAAAGTGGTCATCGCTTGGCTGAACTATGACCGAGGTAAATATAGACAGTTTGTATCTCTTCGTATCAGACAAATTCTAGATTAAACGGAGGCTGGGGAATGGCGTTGGATCCCTACAAAACTGAATCCAGTGGACGCCAAATGGAAACCGAATTAATGCTTGAATCCAGTTTCAAGACATTAATTTTATTTCAAACACACTTCACTATTCTATTCAAAGATTGAATTGTGAATTGTGAATGATTCGAGTAATATTTGAATACTTTATGAGTATTGCACCCATTTTAAATCAAATACTTACTGCAGTGTATTCATATGGGTACTCATAAAACAGTGTACACTGAGTAGTCTGAGTTTCTTGTCGGGCCGTGTTTTTCTTCTAATACGAATAATCCTGCATTATTACCAAAAAGAGTTGCGCGAGGGAGGAGTGTGTTGTAGAAGCAAAATAAACAAGTCAAGACTCGTTTAATAAACTATGCAATCATTGTATTCAGTGCACTCAGTGTACTCAGTGTTTTTTCTACAGTGAGAGAGTGAATAGTGCACTCGTCTTGCTATCAGGTGATCAAGCAGTGTACAGTATTTGTCTCCCATGGTGTGATATTCGATTTCAGTGTACAGCTTGTTGAAAACTTACAATGAATAGTGTGCACTGAAGTATTGCACAAGTTTAGAAAGAGCGAATGAATGCATTCATGCAGCTCTCTGATAAGAACGGTTATTAAGATTACGTCTATTTATCAATAACGTGAGAGTATACTCATACCACCAGCCTCCGCATATGGGTGGCAGTTGAGAACGATTGGTAAGATCGGTGAAAACAATTCTAACACACATCTTGCCAAGTAAAAATCCAACAGAACAAGAGCTTTAGAGTTTGTTGTTGGAGGTCGAAGCAATAATTAAATTGCGACCATTAACTCATGTTCCGGTCGATTCTTCGGATGACGAGACACTGACTCCCAACCATTTCCTTCCGGGTTCATCCAACGGAGCCAAACCTATTGGGGTTTTAACGGACGATAGTATTGTGTTACGAAGGAATTAGACTGTCACCCAAAGTATAGCAAATGCATTTTGGAAACAATGGATACAGAAGTATCAACCAACTCTTACTAGACCTGTAAAATAATTCCAACCGTCCCCACCAGTGAAGATTGAAGAAATCGTCATCATCATTGACTAAAATCTTTCCCAAAATTGCTGGCCAAAGGGAAGAGTATTGTAAACCATCATTAGCCGCGACGGCCAAGTGCGCAGTGTGATGGTGCAAAAAGCAACCAGAATTTACCAGATGCCAGTGGTAAAGCTTGCAGTACGGGACATTAGAGACGCCTTTGAAAATGGTGGTAAGCCGACTGAGACATCCGCCGTACCAGGGGGAGTGTTAGCGACACTGACACTCCTGGCAATACCCCTGCTACCTTAGTTGCCGAACGCTGACAAGATAGTGTCTGACGGCGGGCTGCAAGGACAATCGCAGCCATTCAAGTGTGTGCGGTCGTAAAAAAAGGTTAAACATATTTTTTTAAAGTTTTTTTCTACTTTTAATGTACGTTGTGTCAAAGTTTATTTATATAATTTAAGTTTCCGTTGTTAAATAGTTTAATAAATTGTAAACTGTTAAAAGTATGTTTTCTTTGTTTCTTGAATCGACCGCAACAACGGTTATTACGAAAATTCGATAGCGAATCATTTTTACACTTCATCTGTTTACGAGTTTCTTTAAACGCAGATAGCTGAGATTTTCTTACACAATAAAACACGCACATTTGAACTTATCGCAAATATGTTTTATTTTTTGGCAAATGTATCGATTGCGACTGCACTTTGCGCATGGTGATCTCAGTTTGATAAATCACAAATATAATGCTTTTTTAATATTTAACGTAATTTTCTTGAGTTTTATTTGACAAAAAATTTACAATTATTCACTTTCTTTGCTCGCAGGTAGCTGCGATTTATTTATCCCACATGAACAATAAATTTCTCCACAGTATATGTAATTTTTTAAGCCTTGCTTAAAATATGTACAGCACGTTTGTGTTGCGCATGTTTGGGTGAATGTCATTCCGTGTTGCATACGTAATTACACGAACCATGTTTTGACTCCTTACTGCTGTACAGGTTTAAAATAGAAATTAAAGTTACTTTAAAAAAAACCATTCATAGATTTAAACAATTTATTGAATTATGCAGCAGTGTTTATTGGGAGTGTGGCGGCTTCATCTACTACATTCGTTGTTTTTGGCTAACATATTTTTAAACTATTCGGCAAGAGAACCAAAGCACAGTTTGGATCAGAAATCAGTTAAACGAGATGGGACTCTTTCCAGTGGAAAATACCCTCGCCCATAGCGAAACACGCATACTTCTATATTCGTCAAATATATTTCACGCAAACTTTCTCAAGTAGTGTCTTTCGTCAGCTGTTCATCAGCTGTTCGTCAGCTTGCCCACGATCTGGAATGATCTGGAAGTATGCCGTTAGCTGTGTTCGTAAGATGTGACAACTTACTTTAATCATTAACACCACTTATTGTTTTATAAATAAAGGAAACAAAAAAATGTTTTTCTTATTTTTGAATAAATTACGTTGAAAATAATGGCAAAAGAATTTGAAATGCGAATATACGTCAATACAAAACACAAGAAAATTGTAAATGTTGCTTAGAAATATTGTGGTTTGCTTTGTAATTTAGAAAAAATAACGCAATGAAATATAATACAACAAACTTATATTGCAAAGGCGTATGTTGTAGCTATTAAGCATAATTACGCTAATTATCGGATCGGATAATTCATATACGATTGTCGATTTTTCGACTACTGTCAGATTTTGTTATTACGAAGTTTAATTTTTCGATTGCACTCGAATTTACCGATTATACAAATCCGTACTAACATGTGCATACATACATACATCATCTTAATAAAACGCGCTTTGCTTACATTAGAAAACACTAGAAATGCAATTATACAATGCAGAAATAAATCGTTGATATAATAGTGAAATTGATATTCTACATTCAATTCAGTGTTTTTGTCCATAAAATCCTTTATTGCGGTCATATTCAGTCTTTATTTATAATGAAAGCAAATACAACTTTACTTTACATTCGGTAATTTTTCTAAAATGAATAACTTATTATTCACAACTATGAATAAAATGCTAAAAGAACTAATTTCCTGTTTCCTTTTCTCTTTCTCGTTATTTCATTATTACAATTCTTCTTCCAGTTGTACTACAACTAAATATGATCCTTTTATGTTAAGCTCCTCCTACTTTTCGTGTTGAAGATTTAGATCCGCCACCTAGCGAACCGATGAATTAGTTATTTTTTCTTCATGGCTGTCTTAAGTGCTGCACAATCTGTTCCAATGGTAAATTCTTTTCCTAGTAAATACTGCCGAATCTGTCAGTCGAGTGTACAACCTTTTCAACTCGTAACTGTGATACACACTCTCCTCCTGAGACGTTTTGCGACTGTAGTAAGCCACTGGATGCATATTTTTCCCTTCTCCCTTGCTGCTTGCATTTGTATGTAACTCATGTTGCGCCTGTGGGTCAAAAAGTGCCAACATTGGTTGATTGATAAGACATCTCTTCAGCTGTTCGAAAGACTCTTGCTGCTCTTTTCTCCTTTTTTAAATTCGTTTCTCTTTTTTGATAGATCTGTCAGAGGTCGTGCGATGAGTGAGTAATTTTTAACGAATTTCTGAAAGTAGCTGGTTAGGCCCATGAATTGTCTTACTTCCCTTTCATTTGAGGGCTACTGAAAGTTTTCGATTGTGCCGTCGGGGTAACTGCCCGGCCACACTAAAAAATAAGAAGTTACGAAGCAACAACAAGCCTCGGAAACGGACAGAATTACTGATGACGAACCCCGCAAAAGAATTAAGGACAACGATCTTCGGATCTGCACGTGGAATGTAAGGTCCCTTTATAGGCCACGTGCAGCCGAACAATTAGCGGAAGCCCTGGACTGCTACAAAGCAGACATCACCGCCATCCAAGAAGTGCGATGGGATGGGCCGGGCAAAAAGAGGATGACAAACTGTGACATTTAATACGGTGACTGCTACAGGCAGCAAAAGCAGCGCTTGTTTGGATGTGGATTCGTCGTTAGGGGCAGACTTAGGCAAGAAGTCTTATCGTTCAGATGTGTGAACGAACGCCTTACGACAATTCGCATCAAGGCTAAATTCGCCAATATAAGCCTAATATGCACACATGCCCCCACAGAGGAGAAAGACGACGACACCAAAGACAGTTTCTATGAGCTCTTGGACAAGACATACGAGCAGTGCCCTAGCTATGACATTAAAATTGTCATAGGCGATTTTAATGCAAAGCTGGGAAGAGAGAGTGTCTTTTGGTAGTACGGTCGGGTAGCACAGCCTACACGACACCACCTCCGATAACGGATTTAGGCTGATCGACTTTGCTGCGGGGCGAAATGTTGTAGTAGCCAGTACACGGTTCCCACACCTCAATATTCACAAAGGAACATGGAGATCTCCTGATCAATCAACCGTCAACCAGATTGATCACATTGCGATCGACGCAAGGCACTCCTCCAGTATTATGGATGTCCGAACGTTTCGAGAAGCCAACATCGACTCGGACCACTACCTTGTTGTAGCCAAGGTAAGGCTACGGATATCCCGAACATCGCCAAGACAAGAAAATACTGTGAGGAAGTTCGACGTCGGAAGGCTACAATCGCAAGAGATCGCCAAATCCTTTTCCGATCGAGTCTCCCTTTATCTCAGAAGAAGTTCTTTGCCGCCGACACCAAGTATTGAAGACCAGTGGCAACATTGCCAAAAAGCTATCAGAGATGCCGCCTTTGATGTGCTGGGTTTCACTCGGCCACCACAACGAAACCCCTGGTTTGACGACGAGTGTCGGCAGGCGAATGCAGCTAAGCAAGAGGCCTACAAAGCGGCACTACAAAGAAGGACAAGAGCTGCTCGCGAGCTCTACGAGCAGAAAAGGAGAGACGAACACCGGCTTCTCAGGAGGAAAAAGAAGGAGCATGAGAAGCGCGCGATCGGTGGAATAGAGAGTTACTACTGCAGGAATGAGGTAAGGAAGTTTTACCAAAGGGTAAAGTCAACCTGTCAGGGTTATAAAGCCCGAACCGAAGCCTGCAAGGACGATCAAGGGAACATCGTAGTAGAATCACAGTCGATGCTGATGATATGGAAGAACCACTTCTGCAGACTGTATAACGGCGATGAAGAACCGAATTCCGCTGTCAGGCAGACTGAACCATTCAACCCGAATGAAAGGGACGACGTAGATCAACAATTCCGTCCCCCCGATCTGGACGAAGTGAAGATAGCCATATCTAAACTAAAGTCCAACAAAGCTGCTGGAGCTGACGGCCTAGCGGCTGAGCTCTTCAAAGCAGCAGGCGATGACTTGGTAAGGAGCATGCACCAACTCATCTGTAAAATATGGTCGGAAGAAAGCATGCCCGATGAATGGAACCTCAGCATTGTTTGCCCGATCCACAAAAAAGGAGACCCTCTAAAATGCGCCAACTATAGAGGCATCAGTCTTCTAAATATCGCTTATAAGATCCTATCTGCCGTGTTGTGTGAACGCCTAAAGCCATTCGTCAACAACCTGGTCGGTCCATACCAGTGTGGCTTTAGGCCTGGAAAATCCACCATCGACCAAATATTCACGCTGCGGCAGATCTTGGAAAAAACCCAGGAACAACAAATCGATACCCACCACCTTTTCATCGATTTTAAGGCCGCGTATGACAGCATCTATAGAGACGAGCTATACAGAGCAATGTCTAGTTTTGGCATCCGTACCAAACTCGTCCGTTTGTGTAGGATGACGATGGAGAATGCACGCTGCTCCATCAAGGTCGGTAAAGACCTAACCGAGACCTTTGATGTCAAAAAAGGATTCAGACAAGACGACGCGCTGTCATGCGACTTCTTCAACATCATACTTGAAAGAATTGTGCAAAACTCGCACGCCAACACCAGAGGCACAATCTTTCAGAAGTCCGTCCAATTACTCGCATATGCCGACGATATTGACATAATCGGAAGAACACAGCGTGATGTCAATGGCACTTTTGTGAGTATTGCGACGGAGGCCGCGAAGATGGGTTTAACGGTAAATGAGGGCAAGACCAAGTATATGCTGTCAACCAGAAAGGACACCCAACACCGACGTCTCGGACAGAACGTCACAGCTGACAGTTATAACTTTGAGGTAGTCAAGGACTTTGTCTACCTAGGCACCGCTATTAACTCAGACAACGACACCAGCGCTGAAATCAAACGAAGAATAACTCTTGCTAATCGCTGCTTCTTTGGGCTAAGAAAGCAATTGATAAACAAAGCCCTCTCTCGAACAACCAAAGTAACCCTGTACAAGACCCTAATCATCCCAGTCCTGCTATATGGCGCAGAAGCATGGACTTTGTCAAAAGCGGATGAGGTTGCTCTTGGTTGCTTCGAGAGGAAAATTCTTCGGGTGATTTTCGGTCCCGTCTGCATAGAGGGTGAGTGGAGGAGAATATACAACAACGAACTGTACGAGCTGTTCAGCGACATTGACTTAGCCAGAAGGATGAAGATACAACGATTGAGATGGCTAGGTCATATAGAGCGAATGGAAACCAATGCTCCGGCCCGGAAAGTCTTCGAATCCACCCCCGAGGGACGGCGCAGTAGAGGAAGACTGCGACTCAGGTGGCGCACGCAAGTGGAAAGGGACCTCAACCTACTGTGCGTGCGAAACTGGAGGCAGCTAGCTAAAGATCGAGCTGGCTGGAGACGCTTGTTGGTTGAGGCCCAGGTCCACCCCGGACTGTAGCGCCACCTTAAGTAAGTAAGTAAGAAAGTTCTCGATAGCCAACGTTTTTCTTCTGCCTGGCTTAATTGTATTCTCTTTCACTTCATGGTCCAAGTATTCGATCTCACTTTTGAAAAAGAAACATTTTTTAAGTTTTAAAGTTAATTTTGCTTCTAAAAACAACGTCAGAAACTTTTCTAGTTTTTGATTTCCATTTGACGCTTTCTTGAACTTCACAAAGTCCGCCTCCAAATACATCCAATGAGACGTTTTCCTTGCTGATGCACACATTCAACGTTTTTGCCACTTCTTTTGTGATTATTGTTCTTATTATTGTCATAAATTCGTTTTCTTGGATCTTAACTAGCTTCTTCTTTTTTTTTTTTGATGCGTCCAAGGATTTGGCAATCTTTGAAAGATACTGATAGCCCAGGCTATTAGCATGCACGATTCGCTAACCCGAATACTCGATTCCGGGAATACGCCTACGTACTAACCCACACCCTGCACACTTCAACCACTCTCCCCGCTGAACTGCCGTTAGGTATTACTTCGCGGGGCTGGTTAGCGATTTACGCTATATTCTGAACAGTGGCCTCACGAGAATTTCTTTCTGCTTCGGCCTGCCGTAGTTTCAGTTGGACTATCGCAATATACGAGCATAGCTCGTTCCAATTTTCTACCGATTCCATCACGTAAGGGATCATATTTTCGGGGCTTGGTAGATTCACCATTCGCCTATCGTGCACAAAGCGATTACAGTCAAACACTGCGTGCTCTGCGTCTTCCTCGGCGTTTGGACATTGTGGACATAGCGGCGAACTGTCGTGTCCAAATCTATTCAGATATTTTCGAAAACCGTCGTGTCCAGATAGGAACTGCGAAAGGTGGTAGTTACAGTCTCCTACCGATCTTAATGTCCAAGTCTCGATAACGGGAATAAGCCTATGCGTCCATCTTCCCTTTGACAAAGGGCAAAGCCGACGCCATCATACATTATATTTCACAATAGAGGTCCGAGGACTGATCCTTGTGGAACTCCCGCCGTTATGCTGTAGTACTTCATCCCATCGTCGGTGTAGGACATAAGGCTCCTGTTGTTGAAGTAGTCCATGACTATTTTCATCAGGTAGGGGGGTGTGCCCATGGCAGTTAGAGATCTTCGTATGTGCATCCAGTTCGACGAGTTAAAAGCATTTTTAACGTCCAGCGTAACCACTGTACAATACTTCTTTCTTCCCCTTCTCCATCTCTCTCCTTGTATAGCGTCTGTGGCCAAGTTTACCACAGATCCTATCGCGTCGACCGTTAACCATCCTTTTCTGAAGCCATATTGGTGGATTGACAGTGCACCATTTGCTTCCGTCACTTCCAGTAACCTCTCATAGATGACCCGTTCTAGTATCTTGCCTAATGTGTCCAATAGGCAATTTGGGCGATACGAGGACGGTTCCCCAGGTAGTTTCCTTCCTTTTGGCAGAAGCACCAAGTGCTGCAGTTTCCACGGCGTGGGAAGGCCCCCTCCTGTAAGCATTTCTCCAAAGTGTGCTGGAAAATGTTTGGTCTAATCATGATGGCGGCCTTGACTGCCTTATTTGGGATCCCATCTGGTCCGGGTACTTTGTCGTTTTTAACTTTAGCGATAGCTTTATGTAACTCCTCTAGGTTAATTAGAGGAATCTCCTCCGTTAGTCATCATCATGTTGACTCTAACTAGTGGTTGTGCACGTGGAAAGAGATGTTCCACTATTTGTGTAAGCATCTCAGGGTTGGTTATCGGTGGACCTCTATTGCCTTTAATTTATTTTATAACCACTCTATATGCTTTACCCCAAGGGTCAATGTCAGCCTCGTCACAGAGTTTTTTGAAGGACTTTGCTTTGCTTTTTTTGATGACCTTTTCCAGCTTCCGTCTCGCCAGCTTGAATTGCAAAAGCCGCTCCTGGAAGTCTGGCGTATTTCTGGATCGTTGGGATGTTCTTCGTGCTCTGAGACTGATCGCTCTTAGCCTCTGAATATCCTCGTTCCACCAGTAGCAGGGCGAGCCCCTTTTGCTGGGTTTCCTTCTAGGCATCGCTACGTCGCAAGCTGTAGTTAGCGCCTGTTTCATCTGTTGCGAGAGTGACTCTGCAGATGCCTCGTTATCCATAGTCGTACCTCTCAGGATTTCTTCGAAGACCTCTTTGTCAAAGAGGGCGGGTGAATTCCATTTATCTTGGCGGTCGCGAAGTAGTTTGTCGAATGTCCAACCGCCTGTATGGAGTGCCTTCCGCAGGCCCAAATAGCAGCTGTTTTTGTGTTGTCGCTTGTCCAGCTGCTACAATCCAAGGACTTATACGGTTCACTTATAACTACTACATCTATCTTTCCCTCGTGTATCGTCTGAACCAGCAAGTCTTGCGCGGCCGCACAATGGTTGAGATTTATTTGAATCACTTTCATTTTCATATTGGTTTTTGTGCCAGCACTTTTTTGAGTACCGGGCACTTGCTACTACCGGCTATATGATCGGCGCTTCCCGGCCTAGACAACCTGCACCAGAAACAAATAGGTTCTTTGGAACACTGTTTGGCTATGTGTCCTTCTTCTTCACATCTTCTACATTGCTTAGACCTGTCATGCTCGTTTTTACACTGACGAGCAGTATGACCAAACTCTAAGCATCGGAAGCATTTCGTTAGGGTTCGGCGAGCTCGGATGCGGCAGTTCACCCACCCAATCCTTACCTTTCCAGACAGTAGGAGCTTGTTTGCGGTTTTCACCGTAAGACTCAGAGTAGCTGTTTGCGTGCCTCCATACGCTTTTCTTAGGCTGAGTACATCGGCCTCGCTTACTTCCAGGTTATATCGATGTCCTTGATCTCAACAACTGTCTTCTGCGTAAGTGTTCGGATTTCTGCTTCTCCCCCAAGGTTCTCTCCAATGATATCCTTGAATTCTTTCGTTTTTCAATGGCAGACAATTCGTACAGCGCCTTGATGCTCTCTATGGCATCTCTCATCGGTTGGTGTATAGAACGCCTTTTGCCGTCTTCCAGCATTTCTACCAGTGACTTAATCTGTTCACCCAGCTTGTGGAATACTGACTCTGGTCGATTTCCGGTGGTCGATGTTCTACTATTCTGACCAGATTGGTCTACAACTGGGCTTGCCTTTTGATCTGGTGCTAAGCTAATAGGTGACCTGTGTAGTCTGGTGCTCTTCTTGAATGGATTGTCTTCATTGCTATCACCGGTTTTATCAGATTGTTGCTGTACCTATTGTTGTTGATTTAGATTTAGATTTTGTTTGTTTGTATTCATTGCTAGTTGGTCCCCACTCAAAGCCGCTATCAGTCACCTAAATGATCCCATGGTTGTCTTTGCAAGCAGTGAGGCCATGCGAGGGTTGACACAGGCCTTTATGGGGTTCTGTGCCAGTGCCCGATCGGTGCTAGCCAGGAATGTTACATCTGGACTTACACCACCAACTTAATGGAGATGAAACGTTGAAAGGACCTTAAGACCTGCCAAGGTTTTAACGGGAAGGGGACGACTACAGCATTAGCCTGTTAGCCAGTTCAACAGGATTTCACTCCTTCTTACTCAGGTAACAGAATACTGTCAACGTCAGCCCTGATCATTTCTGAATCCGAAAGAGGGTTTCCAGTATGCCATAATTACAATCTTACTGGACTCGGTCGTAATGCCTACTCGTCCGTAGGCCAGATTGTTGGGTTTTTTGTCGTATATACGCACATATACTGCCTACCATGTCATAAACATTCATCGGTAGCCACTTGTAACACTGCAGTGGGGCTGAAGTTATCTTTTCCTCTGGCATCAAGTGAAGCAACAAACAAACTCGGGTTTGCTTCGCCCAAAATGAGAAGAAATGCGAACCCGAAACAACACATACTAACCTCACTGCGTGGTCAACGGACCTCTGAGGCACACGACGAGCTACCAACATGCAACGAATGCCACACATGTGGGAAGAAGGGCTATATATCCAGGGTATGCAGATCAAAAACCGCACTAGTCACAGTACAACCACCACTGTCTCAACCACCGTCGGACAGCAAAGACGTTAATGAATATCTGGATCCAGTGAGGAAAATCAAGACACCTTATAACTCACAATTACCCATCGGGAAGATGAATATCAGAGCACTAATTGATGGCCACGTCATCGAAATGGAATTGGACACAGGTGCCCCATGTGGAATTATTAGTAAGAAAACACTTCTTTCTTTTAAACACATATTTTCGATGCAGAAAACAGATCGACAGTTCGCCAGCTACACTCATCACAAAATTCATTGTATTGGTCGCATTGCCATGAATGTGACCATAGGAAAAACATCTCGACGGCTAAATCTCTACGTTGTAGACGGTGATTTCGATATGCTTCTGTGAAGGGAGTGAATCGCACAATTCGTCCATGAGATACATTTTTCCTACTTATTCTCCCTAGAAGACAACAAAGTCAAATCGATCACAACAGCGCCACCGCAGCTCACAACCGAACAACAAAACCGCCTTGACCACCTCCTCAAACGATATTCGACTGTTTTTGAGAACTCGGCGGGTAAATTAATAGTCTCCCCCTAAGTTGCATCTCAAACCGAGGACTCAACCTGTCTTCGCGAAAGCAAGAGATATACCGATTGCATTACGAGACGCATACAAGAAAGAGATTAATTCCAAGATTGCTGCGGGCCATTATAAAAAGGTAGTATGGGCATCAATCAGAAACATTGTAGCCAAGAAATCGGTCAAAATTCGGATAACAGGAAATTACAAACCAATCCTCAGTCCAAGAATGATCATCGATGAACATCCAATCCCGAGAGCCGATCAGTTATTCAATTCAATGAATGGGTCATCACTTTTTTGTCGTTTAGATGTAACGGATGCATATACGTATCTACCAATTGATGAAAAATTCAGACATGCGTTAACTCTGAATACACCCATAGACGGATTAGTAAGACCTACTCGGGCAGTATATGGCCTGCCAACATAACTGCAATTTGGCCGTTACGAGAGATACTTCAAGCAGAGAATTTCGCATTGGACATTGGAAGCAAAGAAATCGTATCTCAAACTCAAATCTGTCTTGATGCCTTATGACTCAACATTGCCACAGATGACAGAAAAATAGGATTGGGCGTTGTGCTTTCTCACAGGTTAAGCAACGGCCGTACAATGAGTGAAACAGAGCAACGCTACCCTCAACTGAACAAGGTAGCACTAGCGATTGTATGGGCTGTCCTATACAATGTTTTTTCTGTATCTAAATACTCGTCATTGGACTCTCATCACTGATCATAAGCGTTTATCCCAGATTTTACATCCTGATAAATCCTTACCGGTACTTTGTATTAGTCGGGTGGCTAATTACGCAGAATTCCTTGGAAACTTTAATTAGGATGCGATATTTAAACCAACGAAGCAAATCGCTAATGCTGAGTACTGTTCCAGGGCATCGTTGCCATTATGAGAACATGCAATAGATGTGCGTCGCATGCACATGCACCACCAACATTTTGTGAACATCATTGGGAGTATTCTAAAAGTCCATGGGAACGTATTCACATGGACTACACTGGACCTTTTGCTGGAAGGATGCTGTTCATTGTCGTCGATGCGTACAGCAAATAGCTCAAAGTTAAGGTTACATCTTCAATGACGGCAAGTATTCTCGGCATTCTCGACGAACTATTTACCTCGTACGGCATCCCGGTAACTGTGGTCTCTGACAACGGATCTAATTTCTCATCGCTAGAACTGAAAACATATCTTCAAAATACAGGCGCGAAGTTCCACAAATTTACTGCACCTTATCATCCCTCAACAAATGGTCAAGCGGAAGGGTGTGTCCAAACTGTGAAGGATGCCTTAAAAGCAATGGGAACAACTTCTGGATCTTTACAAAAAAACCTGAACCAATTTCTGAGACAATACAGGAAAGCGCCACATGCTACTACCGGTCAATCACCATCCGAACTTTTTTTGGGTCGATCGCTACGTACCCAACTGGATCTTGTCAGACCTGATGACATCTACTGCAAAATGAACAAAAAACACGATGCATCATTTCATGCAACATTCCATTCATTTAAGTCGGGACAGCCAGTATTCTTCATCTCAGGAACGAGTCGCTTGGACAAATGGATACCAGGTGTGATTGTCTCTAAGTTGTGATTGTCTCAGGTAATGCAGTTCTATTACCTGATTGACTATTTTGGAAAACGATTGTTGACAAATGTTGACCAAATCCGAAATCGTCGCAACTATAGCAGAGTTGATAGTCAGACATCAGCCTCGACAGGGTTCACAAGTCGAGTAAGTTGCGGACCCAGTTCCTCGTAACAATAGCCCTCTCGTGTCAACACCTCCAATTGGGCAAAATGAAACACCCCATCCATCATACTCCTAACGACGGGACCCGAGTTGCCCCATCGATAATTCCCCGAAGATCTCAGTGGTTGAGGAAGCCTCGTGTACTATTCTCACCGTAATCAACCTGAACAAGTCGAGAGGAGAGAAGAGCTATTGTGTATGCAGTTTAAAAGAAATATCTTTTGCCTGTCATTTCCGACATTTTGTGTGGCACTTTTTGTAACCACTTCTTGAAATTGTAACCCATTAATGTGCTTTTTTTATCAATAAAGATTCGATTTAGTAAGTGCGCTTATTTGATTAAATATACAACAGTATCCCACCAATATCTTGCGGGACCAAGCATCTTTGATGCTGCCGCCATTAGCAACGCCCGTTCATTCCAGTCGTATATATGTATGTATTTGCCAAGCTTTTTACCCGCTGGATCCAATTCTCCACAGACAATGATGCAACGTCTCCAGGAGAGAATGATGGTAAAGTGTCTGCTATGTTTTTGATGCTGCAATTTATTTTTTGCTTGTTTGTAATCTCGGTGCTCCTACCGCTTACTTCCCAGAAATCATATAGTAAAGAGATATCCAACTTCTACCTCTCTAGCCCCTTGATTTCATTGGACAGCGTTTTTTATGAGAGTTTTCGTACCGCGTCTGTGAATACATGTGAGCTGTACAAATCAGCTGATAACCATATATGTACATTCAAACAAATGAAGTGAACTATGCCAATTATTTGAAAAACTGGTCGTTGCTTGAATATTCACTCCTATCATAGGATCCGTCGGAGAAAACCTCCGAACTCATTTCTTTGTTCCGAATGAAAAGGCATCGTAGGATCCGTCGTAAGATCTTTAATTTTTTATCTTTAATTAATTTTCATTATGTTCGAATTCGAACTTAGACTCCTGTCACTTTTCAATTGCTAAATTGAATTGTCATTATTCATTCGTACTTTTTTGAAATTGAAGTTATTACTTAAAAGAAATATTACAATGGATACGATAACGCCAGCAGTTTTAGTTCTTGAAAAAGAATACGAAGTGCTCCTAACGGTCACAGAAAAAAATTGCGAGACCACTCAAACCCGTTGGAAATGGAGGATAATGTGTAAGTTTTGATGAAATCTCTAATTGATAATTATTAAAACTTCTGATAAAACTTTCAGATTCATTAAAAATGTTCGCCTAAATAAGAGAGATTACGTACATGACGTAATAGGACAATTGAATAAGGAATTGTAATCTGGAGTAATATCGTCGTCATTTTCGTGTTTACACAAACTTGTGGCACTTAATTTAAAAAAAAAAAACAATTTCCCGGAGTAATTTTATGTGTTGATGGATCGCACATCAAAATAATTAAACCCAAAACAGGAGCTTTCTTATACTACAATAGGAATGGGTTTTACAGCTTAAATGCTATGTTGGTATGTTAATATTCTACTCTTAAAGTATTTACAAGATATTTCATAACATACGAATCCGAGCAATTGATTCTCGATATCCAGGTTGTATTGTTTGTATATTTTGTTCTTCCAGTTGGGGTGCTGTTTTTTTCATTCCTTCCCCTTCTAATATAAAATGAAAATACAAACTTTTACTATGGTTTGCATACAATTTAATATTAAACTATGTTTGCTGTATTTTACTCGTGTTTTAATAGTATTTTTGCAACAAATTCACAGACTTAATTTATTTTATCAATAGTTCCGACAACAATTTTTCTTCGGAGGATAATTTTCATTCGGATCCTATGATAGCTTTGTTACGAATTTCGAAATTTTCGTACGTCAAAGTTAAAAGCCTTCGTTTTGATGGAATTCTATGATACCGATATCCGAATTCCGAACACGATCGAGGTTACGACGGATCCATGATAGGGGTGGTTATTTCAAATCCACGTTTTCAAAATGAAAAT